>JAPNXP010000012.1:2400000-3600000 GCA_028753945.1 Hexactinellida sp. DTS-2022 | reverse complement strand
TAGTACCAACTCCCCTTGTGCATCTAGCCATTCGCGCAAAGGGGGCTGTACACTAATCGGGAGCTGCGAAAAGAAAATGTTGTATGCTAACGTATTTGGTGCTTTGGCTTCCTGGACCAAGTCCTTCATCCTATAAAAGAAATCGTCTATGCTCTCTCCTGCTTGCCAATCAGTCTTGCGGAGTTCGCGTAGGGCTCTAAGGGGATCCTTGGGGGGTCGATTTGTTTCATTAACGTTTCAAACGCCGCTCCCAAATCATCTGCTTCTCGATTCTCTTCTATTACCTCAATCACCAGCTTGCGTACCGCGTAAGTCCGGTTGACAAAGTTCGCCAACATCTGCAACGCCTTTAGGACTCCACCTTCGGTAGCACGCAGTCTAGCTGTGGCAGCTTCGAATAGGGGTTTCCAATCCTGGATACGTTCGCCGGGTTTTAGAGTAGGAGCGGAAATTCCTTCAGCCATTTGAACAATTATATTTGTGTCGGGAATTAACCTTTACGATCACGATAGTTGGGACGGTAAACTGTAATCCATAAGAAATATAATTGTAGTTCAAAAGTATATACACTAAACTTGACTAAAGCGAGTACTAATACATATTCTACATTAACTAATTTAGCTAAGGTTGACTAACAACTAAATCTTCGTCACAATAGTGCCTCCAAAGGAACATGATGTCTGCACAGGCTGAAATTTTGGATTTTTTCCGCCAAGTCATCATCACCTCAAGGTGTCAAGAACCATTTGTTAATTGGTCCGAGTCACAAGGAACGGTAGATTAATTTGAAGTTTGTTTCTATCATATACCATGTTGAGTTAAATGCCATTCATTCATTATGTATTGATAATAAATTATATTATTAGTTATATATTTTAGCAATGTTATCCACGGTGAGTGAGTTAAGTCAACAAATTCCTTATATTATATTATTTTATTTAATCCATTGTATAATAATACTATAATTAAATAGAAGCCAGCTGGAATGTATAAATTAAATCAATATATTTATCCCAAGTTGAAACAATAGAGTAAGTTTTAACAAGTTAAATCAATATAAATATTACAAGTTGAAACAATGGAATTAATTAAATTTCACAGTTTTACTGAAATTGAAGTGTTGAGTAAACAAAGAAATTTCAACCCCCATTCATGGCAGAAATTAAACCCATTATTAAAAAATTTCACCTCCCATCAGACGCAGAATTTTATGATGAGTCCAATGGTGAAAGAAAAATTGGGGGTTTAGTAAAACATTTTTTGAGTCATAGACCAGACAAAATTTGAAAGGTGTTAAAGATGTGTCCAAAATTTGTTAATCAAAAATCGTAACCCCAGGTGCAAATTAGACGGTCACTTCGCAACTACAGTCGAAATCGGGTTTTTTTGCCACGGGTTTTTTTGCTTATTGGGTTTTTTTGCCTCCTTTTGTCGTGCAAAAATGTGATATCTTAATGTGTTTTCCATAGGGTTTTTTTGCTTATTGGGTTTTTTGCCTCCTTTTGTCGTGCATTTTGGGGGGCAAAAAAACCCGATTTCGACTGTACATGCCAAATTTCAGCCCATAATGTATACAGGTGTGGCCAGGGCACCTGCTACGGAGAAATAAAAATAATAAAAATAATAATAATAAAGGCAGTGATTCCAATACTGGGCCACTATACTATAGTATAGTCGGCACAGTAATAATCGGTAACCAAAGCACTAAGATTAGAACTGGGCCACTATACTATAGTATAGTTGGCACAGTAATAATAATATACCAAAGCACTAAGACCAATACTGGGCCACTATACTATAGTATAGTCGGCACAGTAATAATAATAATATACCAAGGCACTCATTTCAATACTGGGCCACTATACTATAGTATAGTCGGCACAGTAATAACTAACCAAAGCACTAAGACCAATACTGGGCCACTATACTATAGTATAGTCGGCACAGTAATAATAAAGGCAGTGATTTCAATACTGGGCCACTATACTATAGTATAGTCGGCACAGTAATTACTACTACTATGCCGACTATACTGTAGTATAGTGGCCCAGTATTGGTCTTAGTATTTTGGTTAGTAATTATTATCCTTCCGTATCCTCTCCACAGAACAGAGTTATAATTACTAAGAACTGAAATTTTCAGGACAGGTTTCTCATGGGTTACAGATGTGCACCTGGGGTCACGATTTTACTGTGCCGACTATACTATAGTATAGTGGCCCAGTATTGAAATCACTGCCTATATTTTTATTTTACTGTGCCGACTATACTTTAGTAGAGTGGCCCAGTATTGAAATCACTGCCTTTATTACTGTGCCGACTATACTATAGTATAATGGCCCAGTTCTAATCTTACTGCCTTTAATATTATTCTATATTTTTTCTAGAGATGCACCGGATCCACTATTTTGGTTCCGGCCGGATCCGGATCCGGATTTTACCGGATCCGGATCCGCCTTTGCATATTCCATCAGTCTACCACGGACTTGTTAGATGATATGAACACGATGTAGGGAATACAAGACTCTAACATATCTAACGATAAAAATTAATGTATTATAGTTGTCACGTACACTAAATCAAAATACTAACTGAGTCCAGCTAACAGTTTTTATGTACGTAGTACGTACCAACCGAAATATAATAGATATATTTACTAGAGAATAAAAATCGGTAGGTCTTATCCGAGGAACTTTTTATCCGATTAGGTATTAACCGAATATTGTATAATGCATTTGATAGGGGAAAAAATCAATATTAGAGAATAGTGCGGATTATCCCATAGTACATTTTAAGCTGAGTAGTTTTCTAAGCGAATTCCACTGTAACTAATTGTATATTCAAAATAATAAATTTTTTAAGCAATCCTGATCAAACGTGAGTTCGAAGTTTCTTATCCATATTTTCCTCAAACTGTCAATCAAAGATATTTAAATAGTTTATGTCTCCTATTACTTCATAAAATTAAAATAAATTTGAATTGGCGTAGAGCATTGAATATTTTTTGTAAGTAATTAGAGGCTACTTTGATTAATAGAATCAATTAAACACTTGACACGCATACAGATTCGGATCCGGTGGATCCGGTAACCTCATCTCGGATCCGGCCGGATCCCGGATCCACAAAAAATGGGGAAATCCGGCCGGATCCGGTGCACCTCTAATTTTTTCTCCGTAGACGGTGCCCTGGCCAGAGCTTAATTGTTGATGGTCCGAAACTTGGCATGTAGGCGCGATTGGACCGTCTAATTTGCACCTGGGGTTACGATTTTTGATTAACAAATTTTGGACACATCTTTAACACCTTTCAAAATTTGTCTGGTCCATAACTCAAAATATGTCTTAATAAACCCAAAAATTTTATTTCATATTTAGATTCATTATAAATTCTGCGTCTGATGAGAGAAGAAAATTTGTTAAAATTGGTTTAATTTCTGCCATAAATGGGGGTTGAAATTCCTTTGTTTACTCAACACTTCAATTTCAATAAAACTGTGAAATCTAATTCCATTGTTTCAACTTGTAATAATTATATTGATTTAACTTGTTAAATCTTTCACTATTGTTTCAACTTGCGATAATTAAATTGATTCAACTCATAAATTCCAGCTGGCTTCTATTTAATTCTAGTATTACTATACAATGGATTAAATATAATATAATAATATAAGGAATTTGTTGACTAAACTCAAATCACCGTGGATAACATTGCTAAAATAACTAACTAATAACATAATTTATTATCAATACATAATGAATAAATGGCAATAAACTCTAGATGGTTTATGATAGAAACAAACTTCAAATTTATCTACCCTTCCTTGTGACTCGGACCAATTAACAAATGCTTCTTCGCACCTTGGGCGTTGATGACTTGGCGAAAAAAATCCTAAATTGCAGCCTGCGCCGACAGCATGTTCCTTTGGAGGCACTATCAATAAACAACCAACAAAATATAGTGCCACCAAAGGAACATGCGTCGGCACAGGCTGCAATTTTTCGATTTTTTTATTACTGTGCCGACTATACTATAGTATAGTGGCCCAGTATTGGTCTTAGTGCTTTGGTATATTATTAGTCCGTAGCCTCTCCACAGAACAGAGTTTTATTAACTAAGAACTTGAAATTTTCAGGATAGGTGTATCATGGGTTACAGATGTGCACCTGGGGTCACGATTTATTAATTTCGACTTGGGAAAAATTTTAACGGGAATTTAGCTTTTTTTGTCCCATAAGAAAATAAATGCAATAACATGAAATATTTTTAGAATCATTAGTATCAGAAAAGTATTTTGCAACTGATAGCTCTGTTTCGTAAAAATATGTCCGAGAAACCCTAGAGTGTTATTATAACTAGTATTAATTCAAAATTGATAAGCGCGCCATTGCCTTAGTGTATTGCTATGACTCTTGTTAATGCAAAGTTGCAAACACTGCACCGGGGAGAGTAGGACAAATTTTTATTTCGAGAATAAGAAGTTGGACTGTAGTATTAGTTAACCTACAAATACAGTCAAATGTTCCACTAGATTAGAAACAATTAGCTCAATTGTGACTTGATATAATTACAGTTGAACCTGCCTAACAGCCAGTGTAAACCAGGATTTGGTTAATCGGTTAACGGTTACAGAATTTATTTACTAGTTAACAGATCTCTTAAATATTAGCAGTGTTATTGCGTAATTATTGTATAAGAGATTACACTTTTCAGAATTTGTTAGAATATTACAATTATAAATCAATTTAGACAACTTAGTTTCTAAGATACCTAAAGTACGAAATGATCATTGTGAAATTAATAATGTAGTGCCATAATTTCAGAAGATCATGGTTTATATTGACTACGAGGAATAGATATGTTAACGGATAATCAAAAACAGCATTGATTCTTGTATTCGGAATTGAATAAATGAGTGACCGTAAATAAACACATCTGTGCTGTTACAAAACCCAGAAAGGACGTGATATCTCTAGGAAATAGACTAAAATGCGGAGATTCTTACTCTAATCGTAGTGGACATATTTTTACAGTCGGACATATTTTTACAAAGTATCCATGGTTTTGTAAATAAGTGTCCATATAAATAGCTGGACATATTTTACAGCCGGACATATTTTACGAAACAGCTGTTCACGATTTTTTTTAATCCGTCCTCATTTTCCTGATAATTAGGCTCCAAGTTGCCACAATTCACCCTTAACTTTCTAAAATCGTAAATTCATTAATATTCAGTTATGCAATTATTTCGTGGTTTCGATAAAGATCTGTTTCATGCTACTTTAACTCTTATGCTATTTTAACACAAACCATGGATGTACAACATCTATGCCAGTTTTATTCATCGTTAACTTGTTATTATCACTGTTAATCAGTTATAAGGCTTCATCACAATGTATCTTGATCCAATATAAGCAATATAAGGTTTCATTTATGTACTGTTGACTTGTTAAAACCAATGAATTACATTATTTATGTACATACCTATTTATTGCATCATTATTTTATTATTTGCTTGATCTTTTTTTCCAAACCTTTCGTTAAATGGTCTTTTCACAGCCTTTCGTTAACCAATGGATATCGAGTTTCAGAAAGGATTGCTCGAATACTTGATTGACAAGAAAATTCCAGCTAGTATTCTTGAAAATTCCTCTCGATTTTCTATTGGCAATTTCAAAAGCATGAGCAAGAATTATACGATTGTGGAAGGAGCACTTCGTAAGGTATATGCATTTCTTTATTCTATATAAGCTCTATATACGTATATATATATATAAATATAAGCTCTATAAAAATATAGCTTGTTATTCTAATTATTAGATAATAAACGATGTTTTAATTTCCAATTGGAATAGCAAAAGTTGGCTAAATAAAATGTAGTTGTGAGAGGCACATGGTTTTAATTAATTAAACCGTATGCCTGTCACAGACTCGTAGACACTAGGATACCACTTTTCTCCCTTCATAATAGGTAGTAAAATAATTCGATTAAAATCAGCTCGCAAACTGGGACACATTTTAAGAGACGCCAAGGTTCTTGCCTTGTGAGCTTCTACTGTAATATACAGTAACAGTTAGACTATTTGTATTAAATTGCTCTACTGAAATTTGTAGATTGTGAAATCAAACAGGAAGAAACCATCAAGTTGTTACAGTGTCCTACGAAAAACGAACTTCCGGAATTGTTAAAAAAGTATCACGACGTTTCTGGTCATGATGGCATTAACGCCACTTATAAAATAATTTCAAGGGAATACTACTGGAAGGGGATGTCGCAGGATGTTAAGGATTATGTGAGTGTAGTTTTTCGTACTTCCTTATGACCTTAGCGAGGCTCGTTTATTGTGTTAATATTTTACGGTGTACTTAGAAAATATTTGCTATTAACCTGCTTAATAATATACTTATTACTGAAAGGTGATTAGAATTGCAATTGTTCCCCGACAAAAATCTTTTATAATTTTTATAATTTTGCACTTCTGAATAACTTTTGTATGCTTTTTAATAAATATTCTGTAGACCTTACAATACTCTTTTTATAAATTTAATCATTTTCCATTTGATAGGTGAGAAATTGACATTATTGCCAAGTAGAAGCTTCAGTTCCACGTAATGAGAATAGGGAACTGCAACCAATTCCTCCATCCAGTCGCCCCTGGAAACACCTGGGAATTGATTTAATTTCTGATTTTGGTGCAGTGCATGATGACTTCAAGCACATATTAGTAACAGTGTGTTATTTAAGCAAATTCGTTTCCGCACGACCTTTGAAAACCAAGAAAAGTAGTGAAGTTATTTTAAATTTGAAAGATATTTTTGTTATACAGGTAAACCTCCCAAAGCGGCACCTCCGAGTAGCGGCAACTCTCCGAGAAGCGGCACAAAATCATTCTCCCGATGGGTGCCGCTTTGGGAGGTTTACCTGTAATATGAAACCATTGTCGAAATGAATATTTTCTTCATTTGTACATTCGTAATGTTTAATACCGTCGAACCAAATTTGGCTATCGCAATTATTAAAATAGGCAAGATTATCGCCATGATCTATCTCTCTTTCGCTAAGGCGCCTTTTAACCTCTTTAACAGAATCCAAATACGAATCTATATCACATGATCCTGATGCCCATAAAGTGAAGAGATGATCATTAGTTTGCTCCGATTCTACACATTTTAGGTCTATTTTATGAAAGAATTGGGTTAAATTTGATACAAAATTCAAATTAGAATTCACGGTAGTGGTATTAATATCCTTCAATATACGTTTAGATAATAGAGATGTTCTAAATTGTACAGTTAATCGTTCGAGTTCATACCTTATTTGTAAATCTTCGTTAATAGGCAAAGATTGTGGAGGTTGAATAATAAAAACGGGACGAACTTGCTCCGTTTTACAAGGTTCAGGACGATCTTTATTATTAGCTGGAACAAATATATATAGTTTAGGGTGGATTGTAACAGCCTCAAAATGCTTGTTTACACAATCCAGATTTTTAGAAACATTCTTCACCCACTTGAGATAAATCTTCTTCCTCAACAATGGACGATTTCGGCTATTTACAGCATTACTAATTTTGCCCCAAATAGATTTAGGATGCGAGTCAGTTTGATTTAGAAGTTTCATTGCACTTGAGAGAGAAAATGTATTTTCAATGATAAATTGATAAATTCAAGTAACCATTGTAGATCGGGTGGTAAATCTAAAAGTGTGTAAGCAGTAGATATAACTACATTATAAATAAAGATTTGAACAAAAAAACAATCGTCCGAGTAGATTATACGAAGTACACATTGTTTTCCCAATAATCTTGTATATTAATCGCGATGGTTTTTTTATTACAAAATGGGAAAAAAACGTATCGACGTAGGGCGAGGGGATGCATAATTTTCATTAAATTTTCATTAAATATCACAATATTTAATTACAATTGGCATAGCATTTGAAAAGGTATATGCTTTTGAATACAAGCGAGGGCCGCAGGCCCGAGTGCAAGTTTGTCTTTTAACGCGCGTAGCGCAGAGGAGCAGCTTGTCAATACGAACTGCAAACGCAATTATTCCGAATGTTATGGACTGGCTGTAAGTTAATGAATATTCGCTTTAATGAAATATTCGCTTTGAATATTAACTCCTAACTAAAATCCCTAAAGAACTCGAGTAATGTTTAATTAAAATACTCATAAGTAAAAGACTTGAAATTGTATCATATTTTAATGAATCAAAGTACTTACCGAAGACGTTGAATGGGATTCCATTTTTATGTGGAGGTATTTCCATTAGTCTAAATTTGAATGTTGAAAATTAGTTCTTAATCAAAGTATACCTGTTTTATACTACAGAACAATTTACCTGTAGATAATAATATACATTTTTCAAAACTGAAGTGATAATTGTGAACTAACAAATAGCACTCAAGGTCAAGGATCATCATTTAAGGTGGGCCGATTACGATTACAATCTTCATCAATTTTAATCGATGCACACAATTTAGCTATTATCCTAATCGTAATCGTAATCATAACTAACCTATCATCATGTCTTTACGTCAACGGTTATATAGACAATGTTAAATTAGTAACACATTAATAATCTAATAGTGATGAAGAATTAATTAATTAATCAACAATTGAGTATCGAACTTTACGGAAAAGTCAAATAATGTAGAACTTGAAATTATCAGAGGTAGTTGGAAATACTGATCTATTCATGACATTTTGAGATCTATAATTCACTGTTACATAAATTTGTAGGCTCAAATTAAAAATTGACAATTTTCTAAACAAACCTTTTTTTAAAAGGAATTTTATGTAAAATTTTCAAGTACAAATTTCACACCTTTTTGTGTAAAATATGAGATATTCCTAATCCACTTTATCCCCTCTTTCAAGCAAAACAAAGATCAAGTCAATTGAGCATGTATAAGTGGGTCAAATTGGCGTTTGAAGTGTGCTCACCTTTTGAAAAGAAAATGAAATTTTATGTAAAATTTTCAAGTACAAATTTCACACCTTTTTGTGTAAAATATGGGATATTCCGTGACCTACGTTATAATAAGGCCTGTTCACTAGTGTTAAAATTTGGACCATGGATGTCGTTTAAGTCCATTAATTCTTTTTAGAATAAATGTTATAGTCAGAGATAATTAACCAAGTAGTAATCCAGAAGAAGTAAAATATTATTGGGTTTAATACCGAGCACATTTGAAGTAAATGAATGTTACAATTGTACAAAATATTAAAGAAAACATGAAAGTGAATATAAATTTTTAGAAAATAAACATTTGAAGAACAATAACAACTAATTGGGTTTAACTTTATTTATTTTTAGATAATTTTCGACACGAACCGACTGCAAGGGTAGCAAGGCATTCATATTTTTCGTTCTGGATTACTACTTGGTTAATTATCTCTGACTATAACATTTATTGTAAAATTATCAATGGACTTAAACGACATCCATGGTCCAAAATTTAACACTAGTGAACAGGCCTTATTATAACGTAGGTCACGATTAGTCATATCCTATTATAAAAATGTATTACTAGTCATCCTGTTATGAAATACTTTGTACATATTAATGTAGACTAGTTCTCAATCAACTTGTTCTTGAATGAAGTTGATTCCATCAAATCAGGAACCGTGAATGAGCTAATAAGTATACTCGTGACCTACGTTATAATAAGGCCTGTTCACTAGTGTTAAAATTTGGACCATGGATGTCGTTTAAGTCCATTGATTCTTTTTAGAATAAATGTTATAGTCAGAGATAATTAACCAAGTAGTAATCCAGAAGAAGTAAAATATTATTGGGTTTAATACCGAGCACATTTGAAGTAAATGAATGTTACAATTGTACAAAATATTAAAGAAAACATGAAAGTGAATATAAATTTTTAGCAAATAAACATTTGAAGAACAATAACAACTAATTGGGTTTAACTTTATTTATTTTTAGATAATTTTCGACACGAACCGACTGCAAGGGTAGCAAGGCATTCATATTTTTCGTTCTGGATTACTACTTGGTTAATTATCTCTGACTATAACATTTATTGTAAAATTATCAATGGACTTCAACGACATCCATGGTCCAAAATTTAACACTAGTGAACAGGCCTTATTATAACGTAGGTCACGGTATACTCAAAAAACGACAATACAAATTGGTAAATATGCAGTAACAATTAGGCAGAAAATTCACAATTCAACTCAACTAAAGGAAGACGCACCAAATTTTGTGCTCAATTAGAATGTATTTATTGAAAGTCAACAAATTCCGTTTGTAAATAACAGGTGATAATTGTATTTCATAACAGGATATGACTAGTAATACATTTTTATAACAGGATATGACTAATGTATTTTCATATCAAGGGGGGTCCAAATCCCACGCATACGTCTGGGAAATGGACCCCCCTGAACATATCCATGGTCACTTAATTAGGGGGGTCCATTTCCCATGCAACACGCCTCTATTACATGAGATTCCGATAATTTGGATCAAACTTGAGCTTGTCCAAAGCTTTTTAATCCAAACTAAACATGTAGTATACTACCTAATTAATTGTCTGAGACTTATTAATTTATAATTCCATTGTAATATACGTTGGAACTCCTGTTCGGACTAGCGAGGATGTACTGTAAGATAATTTTCAAATAATACTGCTGATTATCAACAGACCGGCTAACTGGTTAACGAGATCTGTAACCGCTAACCGATATTTAATAGCAACAGTTAAGCGGTTAGCCAACCGGTTAACAAATCCAGCTTTGTATAAACAATAGTTAAGGGTGGGATTGGTTAATACATACAGGTTTATCACTTCAGGTTACTTCTACACTGTCGCCAAAATATATATTGTTACTATGGGTAAAAAGATAAACAATTAGTATATTCTGAACAAAATGCGTGCAAATTCACACTTTTATCCAAAAATTTGTACTTCGAATTGTAATACAGTCAGGTCTGCTTATTATGAACAAGATTTCGTCTGCTTAATATGAAGATTTTTTATTATGAACAAACCCTACGGTCCCAATTTAACAATTTACATAGGGTTTGTATTAAGTTGAGTTCGCTTATTATGAAGTCTCTCTATTATGAACACAATTTTTGGTCCCTTGAATGTTCATAATAAAAGAACCTGACTGTATTAACATATTAGTTAACTGATCACTAAAATCCATAACAGTTAACCGGTATTAGCGGCGGTTACCGAATCCAGCTTGATTTAATATTTTCTGAAGGACGAAATGTAGCAGTAGTAAGGAATAAAAACAAAGCTTAACCTTACTAATTATGTAGTATAAATAAATGTTCTACTGTGTTGATCAGCATGGGCGGTTAACCGGTTAACCGTGGCGAGAAATTGAATCGTAACCGTAGCCCCAGAATTTACCATTGAATAAAATATTGGGAACAACAAGATACTCTCCCCTGACTTGAGGGTGGGGTCGACACCTCCATCCTGACGCTAACAGTAAGTGCATGGCGTCGTAAATGCAAAGGTCAATCCTTCGGGCCGCCCGGAAATTCCGGGTAATGTCCGGGTAAACTCCGGGTATAGTATTAGTGGCTTAGGGGCACCCGGGAGGGTTACGACGCCTATGAGTAAGTGGCTTAGAAATTAGTATGTATCTCAAATATAAGTGTCACTAAGTGTCTCTTTAACAACAAACAGCCCTTATTTGCAAGTAGTTAATTCTAAATTCGTATTCAGCATATGTAATTACTTAAAATAACCGTCTAAAGCTAGTCTCTAGGCCGGTAAATTCTAATATTTTACAAACTTGTTTACCTATATTGTCAGTAACAACAACAAATAGACATAATAGAAATTTGTGAGTGTCAAATTCGTATTAACAGGGGCGTATACTCGGGATGGGGATTGCCCGGATTGGTAGGGCCATTTATGCTAACTTGCATCATACTTAATAGAAGATGATGGCTCTTGACAAATTATTGGTAGGGCCATGGCCTCACCAACCCTACCGGAGCCTACGCCTATGATTAAGCATACTTGTTTACCTAGTAATATCATTTGTAAGTGAACAAATAGCGGTATCAGATCTGGGATATAATTAATTTTTAACAACCCATAATATTTAGTTATTTATTTTCTATAAGTATGACTCAATCTCGCCTAGGCGAGAATGAGTTTCAGGCGAAAATGAGACTCAATCTCGCCTGGAACTCAATTTCGCCTACAACCATAGACTCCTTAAGTAAAGGACTGGAACGTCGCGATCTCGGGGGTTTTAACTTGAGTCTGAGAGGCTCCAATTATAAAAATTGATAAAGCATTAAGTTTCCGGTCTCCAAATGTGATTTTTGGCATATAGGGGTAACTTTTGGCACCCGTCAACAATTTGAGGTTTTCACTCAAAATTTCTCACACCTCGACAAGTTATGACGTCATTGTCACATTTCGAGAACCCTGAAAAGACACTTAATCGCACATTATTCGCGCACTCTAAGAGATAAAATCTGGAAATTTAATAGAACATGCACATTAATGATGCGGACACTTTGGTAACACCAGATTGCCAATGTGCTTACTCATTATCACATGATGACGTAATCACTAAAATTTACTATTTAGGCCTATTTACGCTTTATAATCAATGTTAGAAGTGTATAAACCATACACCAACCGCTTTGCGGTTGGCATGTGGTTGGGTTCTGCCGCAAAGCGTCCTAGCAAGCGAAGCGCACTAGTAATATATAGATATACTGTAGAATCAATCTATATAGATACTAGCGTGCTTTTCGGAAGAACCCAACCACATGCCAACCGCAAAGCGGTTGGTGTATGGTTTATACACTTCTAACATTGATTATAAAGCGTAAATAGGCCTGTTGCATGAGAAATTGACCCCCCTCTTCATATGAACCATGGATACCGTTTAGGGGGTCATTTCCTCACGGGGTCATTTCTTTATGCAAGCCCCGTGAGAAAATGACCCCTCATGAATTTCCGCATTGTCATTGCAATAATGTAAAGACTACTTGAACAAAACAATGATGTAGTGCAATTATACAAAATGACTTGGCAACTATATTAATTAACTGAATACTTCTTCTGGCAATGTACTATTTATATTTGTTGGTACTAGTAATATGATAAATAAGAGTATTTTTGAGTAAACTTTATTGAGCCTTATTCGAAATTAACCATTTTAATGACAAATAAGAGATAGAGCTTCAATATTAGTTCCAAGTATTTGGTAGAAAACCTGGGTAACAATATGGGATTACCAAGTTAACATATTTACCAAGTCATTTTGTATAATTGTCACTACATCATTGTTTTGTTCAAGTAGTCTTTACATTATTGCAATGACAATGCGGAAATTTATGGGGGGGTCATTTTCTCACGGGGCTTGCATAAAGAAATGACCTCCGTGAGAAAATGACCCCCTAAACGGTATCCATGGTTCATATGAAGAGGGGGGTCATTTTCTCATGGGGGTCAATTTCTCATGCAACAGGCCTAAATAGTAAATTTAAAAATGTGAAATTTTAGTGATTACGTCATCATGTGATAATGAGTAAGCACATTGGCAATCTGGTGTTACCAAAGTGTCCGCATCATTAATGTGCATGTTCTATTAAATTTTCAGATTTTTATCTCTTAGAGTGCGCGAATTATGTGCGATTAAGTGACTTTTCAGGGTTCTCGAAATGTGACAATGACGTCATAACTTGTCGAGGTGTGAGAAATTTTGAGTGAAAACCTCAAATTGTTGACGGGTGCCAAAAGTTACCCCTATATGCCAAAAATCACATTTGGAGACCGGAAACTTAATGCTTTATCAATTTTTATAATTGGAGCCTCTCAGACTCAAGTTAAAACCCCCGAGATCGCGACGTTCCAGTCCTTTACTTAAGGAGTCTATGCCTACAACAGATACATGACATATTAAATTCAAATTAATTCGCTCTGTGTTTAACTTGTAGAGACGGTTCCAATTAGATTATTGGGGTTATCGAGTTCGCTGAATTCAAATATTATAATGAAATTCAATATAGATTAATAATATAATAATTGCAAATAATTGCTGTACTTAATAATGATGTTAAATAATTAATAAATTAATCAAATACCGTATTTCCCAAGAATAAGCGCCCCGGCGCTTATTGTTTTCGTGGGCCAAAATTATCCTGGGGCCGTATTCACTAAGAAGTTAAGTTCGAACTTAAGACTTAAGTACTAAGTTCGAACTTAAGTCGTATTCACTAAGATTGGTATTCACTAAGATTTTAGTTCGTACTTAAGTTCGAACTTAAGTACGAACTTTAAGCAAGCTAGGGAGGTTGCTTAAGTAATTTTGTATTAGACTAAATTAAGAATTTCTTCGGATTCGTAATAATAATAGTATACTTTTATGCTACTCTCTAATTTGGTAGACATAATACAAGTAAAATCGTTATATTTCTGCACACTATCTAGTCTAGCTAGTAACTAATTTAATTATTTTTCTAACAGCTTCTGACGTTTCAGCCTGTAGTACTCCCTCTGCTCTTCAATTAGCTTAAGTTGTGCTGCGAATACAGCCATCTGTTGTAGCAGCACTTCCTGCTGTAAAGGGAGTAAGTCCGCTACCTTCATTTCCGGCTGCTGCTGGGACTCCGTTGTACGTAGATAATTTGTTGGATCACGTCTTCGCTTCCTACTTCTCTTCCCATTACGATTAACGTTAATGTTGGGTTCTTCGGGAGCATAAAAAATTGACGTATCGTCTACAGTACCTAGCTGAGGAATCTGTTCGCTGCTGGTTGCTGTTGCTGGTGGTACGAAATTATCGACAGCACCTGAGATTCCGATAAAAGCTGGGGTGTTCTCAAACATCTCTCTAATTCTATCAGAGTTATTTATACTCCTATCTGCAGCTAAAATTAATATATCTTCGTCTTCGACAATCCCAGCGGAGTTTGAGCCCCCTCCGGTTATTCTAGATTCCCTAAAGCTAGCATCAACTTTTGACTTGGAAGCTAACTTCAGGTTATTCCATTTCTTTCTTAAGTCTTCTACCCCTCTATTATTTCCACATACAGCGTTGACTTTGCATGTAATGGTTTTCCACAGTTCCTTCTTCTTCTTATTGAGGTCAGCGCTGTTTCCTGAACCTCTCAATAAGTCGCCAGCAGATTCAATTTCACCAATGAGCGCGCACTCTTCTTCCTTAGTCCAATTTATCTTCCTGGATTTTTCCATTCCGTTTAGAATTGGTTTTGTTCAACTGCAATTTATACAAATGCATAGGCGTAGGCTCCGGTAGGGTTGGTGATGCCATGGCCCTACCAATAATTTGTCAAGAGCCATCATCTTCTATTAAGTATTATGCAAGTTAGCATAAATGGCCCTACCAATCCGGGCAATCCCCATCCCGAGTATACGCCCCTGAAATGGGAGAAAAAACATTGATCATGAAAATTAATCTTCAATGGAATTATATGCATTTGTTATTTTGGCATCAAAGCTACTTTGTATATGAATAGAGAACTTAACTGTTTCATATATAGAGAACTTAACTGTTTCATATATAGAGAACTTTACTGTTTCATGTATAGAGAACTTAACTGTTTCATGTTTCGACAGACTGACGTACGTAGACACTCCTCTAAATGTTCTTAGGAAGTACTTGTCTACATACCAGAGTAGTATATTTCTTTTTTGAATTAATTAAATATACTTCAACTAATTATCTTCATTTACATATATAAATTCAATCAAAATTATGAATAGCAAATTGGTCTCTGTAATGCTTAGCAGCCCAGTGTCCCAATTCTTCAATTACAATTGGTTCATCCATAAGTTGGTCAATAGGCGAATCGTCCAGCATTGGTTGCTTCCAAACTATAGCCATAATATGTAGCCATTCTTTAATAAATAAGAGATTCACAAAACATTGTAGCCAACAAATATTTATGTAAATATTTAGGTATATTTAACTATATTATTATTTGAGGCCGATTCCAAACTCCAAGAGAATAGAAATTGAGTGAAATAAAATTAAAAGTAAAAAAGTTCATACTTAAGTTCAAACTTAACTAAGTTTGAACTTAAGTTTGAACTTAACTCTTAGTGAATACGACTTAAGTTCGAACTTAACTAAGTTTGAACTTAAGACTTAAGTTCAAACTTAGTGCTTAACTTCTTAGTGAATACGGCCCCTGAAATTTGAAAAATCCAGAATATAATATTAGGTCGGTTCTAATGGTTTCCACCAACAGTATACCTACCGAAGTTGCCAAAATCAATGGAATTACATTACAGTGATCAACTAATGTGTTTAAATTTTATCATACCAATGTCATTTTTATTGACCCGGCGCTTATTCAAGCCCCCGGCGCTTATTCGGGGAAATACGGTATTTATACTAATTAGCTAAATTTCATTAATCTCAGAGATGATACAAGTTAGAAACAAACTACCAATTTATCAATTGGTCCTTATGCCACGTACCACCTATACAAGTGGGTCTTGACACCTTGAGGTGATGATGACATCGTCAAAAAAATGTATTTTTACAATTTTGTGAATTAAATAGTTCGCATGGGTTGGTTGGAGTTGGGTGAATACCCAACACGCACTTAAAAATGCTGAGTCATCACAGATTATATTCTACTGAAACTTGAAAATCTCTCAAATAAAGTGAGCTAAATGGAAACTTCCTACTCACTAAGGGTCGTTGCCTTTTGAAACACCTTTCTGAAATAATTTAACACCTTCATAGTGATGATGACATGGCGAAAAAAAATCCAAAAATTGCAGCTGTGCCGACAGAATGTTCCTTTGGAGGCACTATCAATAAACCACCACCAAAATTTAGTGCCACCAAAGGAACATGCGTCGGCACAGCTGCAATTTTGGATTTTTTATTATTATTATTCCTCTCCACAGAATAGAGTTTTATCAACTAAGAGACAAATTTTTAGAATGGGTGTCTCATGGGTTACAGATGTGCACCTGGCGTCACGATTTTTTATTCACAAACTTTGGGCACATTTTCAACACATTTCAAAATTTCTCTGGTCCATAACTCATAAAATGTTATACTAAAGCCACAATTTTTATTTCACCATTGGATTCACGATAAAATTATGCGTCAGATTGGATAGACAAATTTTTATAGTGGGTTTAATTCATGCCACAAATTGGGGTTTAAATTTCTTTGTTTACTTACACTTCAGTTTTAGTAAAACTGTTAAATCTAATTCCATTGTTTCAACTTGTAATAAATATATTGATTAAACTTGTTAAATCTTACACTATTGTTTAAACTTGGGAGAATTACTAGTAGCAGCTAATAGCTATTGAATCAAATTGAATTACCGTATTCATATAAAAAGAATACTTTATTGTAACTATGATATCAGAAATTGATTTGTATAGTAATAGCTATTGAATATAAATTAATTATTCATATATACTAGAATTCTTTATTGTTTTTTAGTGCTGAATCGAAGTAACACTGAATCTAATTGGATTATCATAAATAGTAGATCTTCATCGAAATAATTGCATAATTGAATATTATTGATTTTACGATTTTAGAAAGTTAAGGGTGAATTGTGGCAACTTTGAGCATAATTATCAGGAAATGAGGACGGATTAAAAAAAAAACCAAAATTGCAGCCTGTGCCGACGCATGCTCCTTTGGTGGCACTATATTTTTGTTGGTTGTTTATTGATAGTGCCTCCAAAGAAACATGCTGTCGGCACAGGCTGCAATTTTGGATTTTTTTTCGCCCAGTCATCAACGCCTCAAGGTGTCATGAACCATTTGTTAATTGGTCCGAGCATGGCCTACTATATTATACGGCTAGATAAGTCAAGTATTTGCCATTTTATTTCCAGACCAGTGTTTACTTTCTAATTGCTCGTAAAATAAATCACCTATTGTCATGGAATAAACTAAACTTAGGTTTTCAAATACGCTGGAAACATCTAAAATACTTTTGTGAATGATTTCTCATCAGATTTAACCACAATTACGTAATCAAATATACATACCCATATATGGTAATTAATACTAATTATGAAGTAGAGATTTGAAGTAGAGATTGAAGTAGAGATTTTGTGAACATTAGCTAAATAAGTCCCAAGAACGGTCATTAAACTGACTGGGCAACATGTACGTCGTCAAACAGCACTTTTAATACTTAGATTAAAATCTAACTATACATTTCAAAAAAATACAAAACATATGGTCTGATAACAATAGCATAATTATTTACTCACATTGACGTTGAAAGAATTTGAGTGAAAGGAATGACATAATTTGTTAATGTAGTTAGTTTTTTTACAAGAAAAATGCATCAGGATAAAAACGGCAAAGTTAGATTCCCAAATTATCTAAAAATTAACATTTATTTAACATGATTTCCATATATGGGTATGTATATTTGATTACGTCATTGTGGTTAAATACGATGAGAAATCATTCTCAAAAGTATTTTAGATGTTTCCGGCATATTTGAAAACCTAAGTTTAGATTATTCCATGACAATAGGTGATTTAGTTTACGAGCAATTAGAAAGTAAACACTGGCCTGGAAATAAAATGGCAAATACTTGACTTATCTAGTCGTATTATATAGTAGGCCATGGTTCGAGTCACAAGGAACGGTAGATAAATTTGAAGTTTGTTTCTATCATAAACCATCTTGAGTTTAATGGCATTCATTCATTATGTATTGATAATAAGTTATATTATTAGTTATTTATTTTAGCAATGTTATCCATGGTTGGTTGAGTTGAGCCGACAAATTCCTTACATTATATTATTTTATTTAATCCTTTGTATAGTAATACTAGAATTAAATAGAAGCCAGCTGGAATTTATAAGTTAAATCAATATAATTATCGCAAGTTGAATCACTAGAGTAGGATTTAACAAATTAAATCAATATAATTATTACAAGTTGAAACAATGGAATTAGATTTCACAGTTTTATTGAAATTGAAGTATGAGTAAACAAAGAAATTTCAACCGCCATTAATGGCAGAAATTAAACCAATTTTAACAAACTTTCTTTTCCTATCAGACGCAGAATTTAAAGATGAATCTAAATATGAAATAAAATTTCGGGGTTTTTAAAACATATTTTGAGTTATGGACCAGACAAATTTTGAAAGGTGTTAAAGATGTGTCAAAAATTTCTTAATAAAAATTCGTAACCCCAGGTGAAAATTAGACGGTCCCTCCGCAACTACATGCCAATTTTAGCCCTCAATGTATACAGGTGTGGCCAGGGCACCTGCTACGGAGAAATAAAAAAATCCAAAATTGCAGCCTGTGCCGACGCATGTTCCTTTGGTGGAACTATATTTTGTTGGTGGTTTATTGATAGTGCCTCCAAAGGAACATGCAGTCGGCGCAGGCTGCAGTTTTGGATTTTTTTTCGCCAAGTCATGAACGCCCAAGGTGTGAAGAACCATTTGTTAATTGGTCCGAGTCACACGGAACGTTAGATAAATTTGAAGTTAGTTTCCATCATAAACCATCTTGAGTTTAATGCCATTCATTCATTATGTATTGATAATTAATTATATTATTAGTTATTTATTTTAGCAATGTTATCCACGGTGAATGAGTAAATCAACAAATTCCATATTTTATTTTATTTTATTTAATCCATTGTATAGTAATACTACAATTAAATAGAAGCCAGCTGGAATTTATAAGTTAAATCAATATATTTATCGCAAGTTGAAACAATAGAATATGATTTAACAAGTCAAATCAATATAATTATTACAAGTTGAAACAATAGAATTAGATTTAACACTTTCAATGGAACTGAAGTGTTAGTAAACAAAGGAAACTTGCAACTCTATTGTGGCACTAACGAAACCCAATTTAAAAATTCGTGCACTGTGAAAAGGTGTAGAATTTAATTCTCTATCCGTACATGTAAATTTTTCAAGCTCAATATTAATTATTTCATGTTATTAGTTATAATTAGTTTATATAGGTGTTGAAATCATTTGAAAAAAAATCGTAACCCCAGGTGCAAATTAGACGGTCCCTCCGCAACTACATGCCAAGTTTCAGCCCTCAATGTAAACAGGTGTGGCCAGGGCACCTGCTACGGAGAAATAATAAAAATAAAAAAATCCAAAATTGCAGCTGTGCCGACGCATGTTCATTGGTGGCACTATATTTTGGTGGTGGTTTATTGATAGTGCCTCCAATGGAACATGCTGTCGGCACAGGCTGCAATTTTGGATTTTTTTTCGCCATGTCATCATCACTATGAAGGTGTTAAACTATTTCAGAAAAGTGATTCAAAAGGCAACGACCCTTAGTGAGTTGGAAGTTTCGTTTTAGCTCACTTCATTTGAGAGATATTCAAGTTTCAGTAGAATATAATATGTGCTGAGTCAGCATTTTTTAGGTGCCGTTTGGGTATTCACCCAACTCCTACCAACCCATGCGAATTATTTAATTCACAAAATAGTAAAAATACATTTTTTTGACGATGTCATAATCACCTCAAGGTGTCAAGACCCACTTGTATAGGTGGTACCTGGCATAAGGACCAATTGATAAATTGAAAGTTTGTTTCTATCTTGTATCATCTCTGAGATTAATGAAATTTAGCTAATTAGTATAAATATTTAATTAATAAATTAATAATTTAACACCATTATTATGTACAGCAAAATAAATAAAGTTCAATTATTTGCACTTATTATTAATTTAAATCGAATTTCACTATCATATTTGAATTCAGCGCACTCGATAACCCCAATAATCTAATTGGAACCGTCTATAAGTTCAATACAAAAGGAATTAATTATAATAAATTACGTCAGTACATTAATTGTGCAAGAATATTCTCGCGAAATAAATATAATCACTTTATCTGTCGTTGTTGTGGAATGTAAAATGTTAACGGTTCTATCATAAACCATCTTTAGTTTAATGCCATTCATTACTTATTGATAATAAATTAAATTATTAGTTATTTATTTTAGCAATGTTATCCACGGTGAGTTGAGTAAAGTCAACAAATTCCTTATATAAATTAATTTAATTTAATCCATTGTATAGTAATGCTAGAATAAAATAGAAGCCAGCTGGAATTTATAAGTTAAATCAATATAATTATCGCAAGTTGAATCACTAGAGTAGGATTTAGCAAGTTAAATCAATATAATTGTAGCAAGTTGAAACAATAGTGTAAGATTTAACAACTTAAATCAATATAAATATTACAAGTTGAAACAATGGAATTAGATTTCACAGTTTTACTGAAATTGAAGTGTGAGTAAACAAAGAAATTTCAACCCCCATTTATGGCAGAAATAAAACTCTTTATTAAAAGTTTTCTTCTCCCATCAGACGCAAAATTTTATGGTGAATCCAAATATGAAATAAAATTTGGGGGTTTAGTAAAACAATTTTTGAGTTATGGACCAGACAAAATTTGAAAGGTGTTAAAGATGTGTCAAAAATTTCTTAATCAAAAATCGTAACCCCAGGTGCAAATTAGACGGTCCCATCGCACCTACATGCCAAGTTTCAGCCCATCAACAATTAAGCTCTTGCCAGGGCACCGTCTACGGAGAAAAAAAAATAATAATAAAAATAAAATCCAAAATTGCAGCCTGTGCCGACGCATGTTCCTTTGGTGGCACTATATTTTGTTGGTTGTTTATTGATAGTGCCTCCAAAAGAACATGCTGTCGGCGCAAGCTGCAATTTTGGATTTTTTTTTTTTTCGCCAATTCATCATCACTATAAAGGTGTTAAATTATTTCAGAAAGGTGTTTCAGAATGCTACGACCCTTAGAGTGGTGGAAGTTTCCATTTTGTTCACTTCATTTTAGAGATATTCAAGTTTGAGTAGAATATAATAGCTAATGACTCAGCATATTTTATGTGAGTGTTGGGTCATCACCCAACATCAACTAACCTATTTTAATTATCGAATTAGCAAAATTGTAAAATACATTTTTTTAACGATGTCATCATCACCTTGAGGTGTCAAGACCCACTTGTATAGGTGGCACGTGCCATAAGGACCAATTGATAAATTGAAAGTTTGTTTCTATCTTCTATGATCTCTGAGATTTATGATATTTAATTAATTAGTATAAATAATTATTAATAATATTTATAATTTAACACCAATTTCAATGTCAACTTACAATTATTAAGTTAAATTATTTTGATAAATAATTAATTAATTAATTTGGCTATCAAATTTCAATTCCGCACACTCGATAACCCCTAATAAACAAATTGGAAGCATCTTTATAAGTCATATACTGACTGAATTAATTATAATTAATTACGTCATTATATTAACAGTGGAATAATATTCTCGCAGAATTAAATATAATCACATAATCTGTCGTTGTTGTGAAATATATAATATTTTATTTCAATTGGAAAATAGAAGCCTACTCGATCTCACAAGTTGAATCAATATAATAATAACGAGTTGAACAATAGAATTAGATTAACACTTTCAATTGAACTGAAGTGTTAGTAAACAAAGGAAACTTGCAACTCAATTGTGGCACAAACTAAGTACAATTTGAAAATTCGCGCACTATTTATTGTTCTTTTTCAAATATTAAACAGGTGCAAATATGTGTCCAAAAAAATGTAATTATAAATCGTGACCCCAGGTGCACATCTGTAACCCATGAGACACCCATCCTAAAAATTTGGGCTCTTAGTTATTTAAACTCTGTTCTGTGGAGTGGCTACGGATAAATAATAACTAACCAAGGCAGTAAGATTAGAACTGGGCCACTATACTATAGTATAGTCGGCACAGTAATAAAGGCAGTGATTCTAATACTGGGCCACTATACTATAGTATAGTCGGCACAGTAATAATAAAGGCAGTGATTCCAATACTGGGCCACTATACTATAGTATAGTCGGCACAGTAAAAATAATAATAAAAATAATAATAAAGGCAGTGATTCCAATACTGGGCCACTATACTATAGTATAGTCGGCACAGTAATAAAGGCAGTGATTCCAATACTGGGCCACTATACTATAGTATAGTCGGCACAGTAATAATAATATACAATAAAGGCAGTAAGATTAGAACTGGGCCACTATACTATAGTATAGTCGGCACAGTAAAAATGCACAATCTTTTCACCAGACATATTGGAATATATGTATCGGTGGATTATTGTCGTATATTTACTAAGTATTAGTCTATATTATAGTTCCGAAAATTGCGAAAACGTGTGTACGTCCTTTGCGGAAGTTATTTATAACATGCATAAGGTCAACATAATAATTCAAATCGAGTAAAGTGACGTTTGTCGTGATAAACAGCTGAATCCCTCGAAAGTAAATTTATGATGACGTCATAAACAAAAATACAGATGGCGTCTGATTAAAATAATTTATACATCAATCGATAGGTTTTCTTACGCCCTATTCAAATATACAACTTTCATGTCATGGCGACATATAGATCAATAGTTATTACCGATAGTGTGAAAAATTAGTCGTGTGATGACGTCACCGTTTGTGTGAAAACCAACAAATTTCAAAAATGTTGTCTGGGCTTAAACTATTCCTAGTGACCTAAAGTATCAATTAAAACCTTAAAAAGTTTGGTTAAGCACTTCCTTAGATGGTTAGGGTTTTTACCCTGTATAATTATACTTCAAAATTATCTTGCAATTGACCATACTCTACAAGTCAGATGTTGCCACCATGGAACTCAAGTTGATTTTAATATTCCAATCATTAATGACATTCGTCAAATCAGTACTTTGATTGATCTACTGAGAAATTACAGTGTTGATCGAGTATTAATCGGTAAGTAAAAAATAATCATTTTGGAATTTGGTGGTTCATTAGAGCTAATTAAATCTCCTTTAGAGGTACAAAAGAGCATATCATCTGTAAAACAAGCAATTACACTACTTGAAGATACAGTACACGAGCCAGGTAACTACTAATTATTAACTACACTTACTGCTTTGAATCTCACTTTTTATTAACTGACTTTAGGTACGCATAATTTTCCAGATCTGTTAACTCAATTGCACTTTATTTTGGGTCAACTGGAGAACTCGATAGTTAAAAAACCTAGGCGGCGCTATAACATGATTACAATGATTCTTTCACTTAAGTCTCATTTGTCATCCCATGCTTGCTATAAACAACTACGCAATATGGACTGTATCTCCTTGCCGCACGAGTCATCATTACGACGTTTATACTCTAGTTTTGGTCTCGACAGAGTTTTTAACATTTTTAAAAGCTGAAACGAATGACTTCAATCAATTCGAACGTCATCTCTGTCTAAATATGGATGAAATACATATTAAATCTAATATCACATATAAAGGTTAGTTGAATGCTCTATATATACAGTATATCATTATGTTAAATATCCGTTTATGGAACATACAAAAGTATCCAAGACCTGTTTTAAACCAAACATCTCTTATTAGGCGGAAGGATCTATGGTTATGCCGAAGGTTCCCAATCTTTTGGTGGGATAGAACCTGCCAAGACTATTTTATGTTTTATGGTGTCAAGTTTATGTAAGAAATGGTCTTCTGTTGTACGTTTACTCCCGTTAGTTAATCCGAAAGCTTCTGATCTACTTCCTGTTACCGTGCAAGTTATTAAAGATGTCGAACAGTTTGGTCTTTTGGTTGATGTAATTGTCTCTGACAATTATCCCCTTAATGTCAACCTTTTCAAATTGCTTGGAAATAGCAAAAAATTCTATCTCGTGTGCAACACCCAAACAATGACCAACGATCGATCTACTTGATGTTCGATTTTGTGCATATTATAAAGACCATTAGAAATAATTGGCTCAATCAAAAAGACTTTAACTGTACATACATTTTCCCACACTTTGAAGATATCTTGCACTCCAACTATCCAATGAGATTGTCGCAGGCAGCCTATCAAGTAATCTTTGACTATTTTTGTATTACTTATTACATTACAAATAACTCACTACATTATATACTTAGGATTTGAGGCTACAGTATAAATCTGAACAGCTGTCTGTTGCAAAACTTGCACCGATGCTAACTTACAAGGCTTGTTGGCCATCTATTCTAGAAAGACAGAATGTTAAACTAGCTCTACGAATCTTCAATTGTTCCAACGTCGCTGCTCTTAATATCCAGCAATCGAGTATGGACCAAATTAGCAGAACCCAGACCGGTAGCTTTATTGAAATAATTAGTCGCGTATGGAAATTATTTAACGTCAATACCCCTTGGAAAGGTATCCATCTCAGAGATCGAGATAGCTTGCCACTCAAGCAGAATGACCTCAGGTTCCAATTCTTATCTTCAGTAGTTTGTTGGCTGGATCAGTGGAAAGGATTAGGATTTCGAGAAGGTAAATTAACACCCCAAACTTTTACAAGCTTTCGACATTCGTGCATAACTCTGCCCAAACTTGTTGAATACCTGACAGAAGATATCGGGTTTAGTTACGTACTCAGTTCATTTGTGCAGAATGATCCTATTGAGCACCACTTTGGGTTGTACAGGCAAATGTCGGGCTCTAATTATAATCTATCAGTTTGTCAAGTGCTTGAGAATGAGAGAACGTTAAAATTATCCAATATACTAAAACTTTTCAATCGCAAAACTACAGTTCGGAAGGATAGAGCTTCTTTTATCGAATTTCTCAACACCTTCACATCTGAACAAGATGACATTTCCGATTGTGGAGAAGCTATTGACTTACAAATATATTCTTCGATCATTAGTAAGGAGTCTCCTGACCCATCTTTGGAAATACAACAAGCATTGGCATTTATCTCTGGTTATAATAACTACGCCTAAAACAGTTTTCGATGGCCACTTTAATCCACCACGATCAGACAGCTGAATCAGTTTAAAAGTAGGTGGAATTTCTTCAATATCGAGAGATTTATCTTGAGTTAAAAATAGGATACACTCATTACATAATTCGAAGGTTTTAATGAACTTTTTCATCATAGAGAAGGCTGCGTAATACCCTTTGGAAATTATTTATCGAGATAGAACAGTCTCCTATTCTATTAAATAACTTTCTCACTTCCAATTCTCGCTCAATTTTAGTCCAACTCGCTCTCTTAAAACTTGAAAGCGAAGAAAATGATGGGGTTGCCTATGAGTGTTTCCAGTGTAATGCAACAGGTAGAGAAATGTTACATGGAGTGTTGGTGACTGCGAGCAACTGTTTTCTTAATAATAAAGCAAATAATATCAATCTATCAGCTACCCATGCCCTTTCGAAAGACTCTGAAAGGAAAATTTTAAAACTTAGTTCAAAGTAATAATGTATTCTTTGTGATACCTTCTATTCACTTATGTGGTGATTGTAACTCATTTAGTGTAAGTAGTACATATGGGTATGCTGGAAATGGTTCGAAAAACCAAAACTGGAAATTGTTCGAAAAACCAAAACCGGAAATTGTTCGAATTTTTTAGTGTTGCTGCACCATGGATATGAGAAAATCCCGGCTTGAATCCATGGTCCAATAATACAAAATGAAATTCGAACTATTTCCTTTTTTGTTCGAACTATTTCCTATTTTGAAAAATTCGAACCATTTCCGCATTACCGTACATATGATATCAGTATCACTATATTAAATTAACACTTATGGAAAACTCGACTTCCTGTTATCCCTGGTTTTAATGAGTGAATAGGCCTTATGTATAGTAGGCTATGCTTTCTGATACTAATGATTCTAAATTTTCTCTTGTTATTGCATTTATTTTTTTATGGAACAAAAAAAGCAAAAAGTCCCGTTAAAGATCTTCCCAAGTCGAAATAAATTAATCGTGATCCCAGGTGCACATCTGTAACCCATGAGACCTGTCCTGAAAATTTCAGTTCTTAGTAAATATAACTCTGTTCTGTGGAGGATCTACGGACTAATAATAATAATAAAAAAATCCAAAATTAAGCCTGTGCCGACGCATGTTCCTTTGGTGGCACCAGTGGCGGATTAACTGCACTTGGGGCCTGAGGCTAATTGCCTTTGAGGCCCCTATTATATACTAACACATTTCTTACTAAACAATAAGTTGTTATATAATACCGATTACCTGACCTCATAAACATATAATTTATCAGCTAATGGTGAATAATATTGAAGTGTTGAGTTACACCACGATTAAGGGTCGGCCGCGGCCGATACAGTGTTGAGTTACACCAAGGCCGCGCTGAGTTGCACCAAGGTCTCAACCTTAAAAACCCCCCTGATATTAAATATATTAAGTTAAGAATCAAATGAAGTGTTCCTTCCTTGCTTTCTTGTTGCAAATTGAATGATTACGTCATGGAAAATCATTTCACGCACAGTATTGCTCTCTATCGACATTAAAGAGAGAATACTAAGACGATCTTGTCTCATATTTGCTCGAGCTTCATCTTAATACGCTTCAGCTTGGAAAAGATCCGTTCACCTGTACAGTTTGAGATCATTAGGCATAAATAAATTCGAAGAGCTATTTCCACTTTAGACTCATCATATTATTTTGAGGCCCCCCAAATTATGAGGCCTGAGGCTTCAGCCTCATTAGCCTCAATGATAATCCGCCACTGGGTGGCACTATATTTTGGTGGTGGTTTATTGATAGTGCCTCCAAAGGAACATGCTGTCGGCACAGGCTGAAATTGTGGATATTTTTCGCCATGTCATGAACGTCACAGCTGTTTACACCCATTTATCAATTTGTTACGGGACAAAGGAACGTTTGATAAATTTCATGCTTCTTTCTATCTTAAACCATCTTGAGTTTAGGTTTATATTTCCATTATAAATGCTTTTAGACCCCCCCTATCACTCTAATACAATTCGGGCACCAAACAAGCACACAAACGAATAGTCATAAACTAGAAATTCCATTTCAATAATCCATTGTTTATATATCAGTTATCGTTTTAAAATTGAAATCAGCATACTGCACTTGTTTACTTAGAATTACATATGGGATTAAGTCTATATTGCCATTATTAATGTGTTATAAACCCCCCTTACACTCTAATACATTTCGGGCACCATGCACACACACAAATAGACAAATATCTATACAAATAGATATTCCATCTCATTAATCCATTGTTTGAAACTTGGAACATGAGAAATCGTTCTGAAATTGAATAACTGTTGAGTGAAATTGAAATTTTCATATAGGAGAAAACTTTACACAACTATTGTATTAGAAATTGATTTGTATAGTAATAGCTATTGAATGTAAATTAATTATTCATATATACTAGAATTTTTTAATGTAATTATTGATACGTATCAACAATAACTTGAATCGAAATAACACTGAATCTATTGAATTATTCACAAATAGTAGTTCTTCATCGAAACCACGAAATGATTGCATAATTGAATATTTAGATTTTAAGATTTTAGAAAGTTAAGGCCTTAAGGGTGAATTGTGGTAACTTTGAGCCTAATTATCAGGAAAATGAAAACGAATTTTAAAAATCGTGAAGAGCTATCAGCTCCAAAATACTTTTCTGAAGCTAATGATTTAAAAAATATTTTTGTTATTGCATTTATTTTCCTATGGGAAAAAAAAAGTCCCGTTAACAATTTTCCCAAATCGAAACTAATAATTCGTGATCCCAGGTGCACATCTGTAACCCATGAGACATATATCCTGAAAATTTGGACTCTTAGTTAATTAAACTCTGTTCTGTGGATAATCTACGGAAGAATGAAAACCAAAATTGCTGCCTGTGACGACGCATGTTCCTTTGGTGGCACTATATTTTATTGGTTGCTTATTGATAGTGCCTCCAAAGGAACATGCTGTCGGCACAGGCTGCAATTTTGGACTTTTTTTCGCCCAGTCATCAACGCCTCAAGGTGCCAAGAACAATTTGTTAATTGTTTCTATCATAAACCATCTTGAGTTTAATGCCATTCATTCATTAGTATTGATAAAAATTATATTATTAGTTATTTATTATAGTTATCCACGGTGAGTTGAATAAAGTCAACAAATTTCATATATTATATTATTTTATTTAATCCATTGTATAGTAGTACTACAAATAAATAGAAGCCAGCTTGAATTTATAAGTTGAATCAATATATTTATCGCAAGTTGAAACAATAGAGTAAGATTTAACAAGTTTAATCAATATAATTATTACAAGTTGAAACAATGGAATTAGATTTCACAGTTTTACAGAAATTGAAGTGTGAGTAAACAAAGAAATTTCAACCCCCATTTATGGCAGAAATTAAACCCTTTGTTGAAAATCTTCTTCTCCCATCAGACGCAGAATTTTATGGTGAATCCTTATGTCAAATAAAATTTGGGATTTAGTAAAACATTTTTACTGTGCCGACTATACTATAGTATAGTGGCCCAGTATTGGAATCACTGCCTTTATTATTATTACTGTGCCGACTATACTATAGTATAGTGGCCCAGTATTGGAATCACTGCCTTTATTATTACTGTGCCGACTATACTATAGTATAGTGGCCCAGTATTGGTCTTAGTGCTTTGGTTATTACTGTGCCGACTATACTATAGTATAGTGGCCCAGTATTGGTCTTAGTGCCTTGGTTATTATTTTCCTTCCGTATCCTCTCCACAGAACAGAGGTTTATTAACTAAGAGCCCAAATTTTCAGGATATGTGTCTCATGGGTTACAGATGTGCACCTGGGGTCACGTTTTTTTATCACATTTATTTGGCCACATTTTTGCACCTGTTTAATATTAGAAAAAGAACAATAAATATCCGCGAATATTTAATTTATATGCATTCGATAGAGAATTAAATTCTACACCTTTTCACAGTGCACGAATTTTTAAATTGGGCTTCGTTTGTTCCACAATTGAGTTGGAAATTTCCTTTGTTTACTAACACTTCAGTTCAGTTGAAAGTGTTAAATCTAATTCTATTGTTTCAACTTGTGATTATTATATTGATTCAACTTGTGAGATCGAGTAGGCTTCTATTTTCCAATTGAAAACTAAGATTATAGATTTCAATAACAACGACAGATTATGTGATTATATTTACTTCTGCAAGAATACTCTTGCACTGTTAATATACTGACGTAATTAATTATAATTAATTAAGTCAGTATATGACTTATATAGATGCTCCCAATTTGTTTATTAGGCGTTATCGAGTGTGCGGAATTCAAATTTGATAGCCAAATAAATTAATTTATTATTTATGACAAAATAATCAAACTTTATAAATATAAGTTGACATTGAAATTGGTATTAAATTATAAATAATATTAATAATTATTTATACTAATTAATTAAATATCATAAATCTCAGAGATGATACAAGATAGAAACAAACTTCCAATTTATCAATTGATCCTTATGGTACGTGCCACCTATACAAGTGGGTCTTGACACCTTAAGGTGATGATGACATCGTAAAAAAATGTATTTTCCAATTTTGTTAATTAAATAATTCGCATGGGTTGGTTGGAGTTGGGTAAACACCCAACACGCACTTAAAAATGCTGAATCATCACAGATTATATTCTACTGAAACATGAATATCTCTCAAATAAAGTGAGCTAAATGGAGACTTCCAACTCACTAAGGGTCGTTGCCTTTTGAAACACCTTTCTGAAATAATTTAATACCTTCATAGTGATGATGACATGGCAAAAAAAAAATCCAAAATTGCAGCTGAGCCGACAGCATGTTCCTATGGAGGCACTATCAATAAACCACCACCAAAATATAGTGCCACCAAAGGAACATGCGTCGGCACAGCTGCAATTTTGGATTTATATTATTTATTTTATTTTTTCTCCGTAGAAGGTGCCCTGGCCAGAGCTTAATTGTTGATGGGCTTAAACTTGGCATGTAGGTGCGATGGGACCGTCTAATTTGCACCTGGGGTTACGATTTTTTATTAACAAATTTTTGACACATCTTTAACACCTTTCAAATTTTGTCTGGTCCATAACTCAAAAATTGTTTTACAAAACCCCCAAATTTTATTTCACATTTGGATTCGCCATAAAATTCTGCGTCTGATGGGAGAAAAAATATTTCAATAAAGGTGTCAATTTCTGCCATAAATGGGGGTTGAAATTTCTTTGTTTACTCACACTTCAATTTCAGTAAAACTGTGAAATCTAATTCCATTGTTTCAACTTGTAATAATTATATTGATTTAACTTGTTAAATCCTACTCTAGTGATTCAACTTGCGATAATTATATTGATTTAACTTATAAATTCCAGCTGGCTTCTATTTAATTGTAGTATTACTATACAATGGATTAAATAAAATATTATAATATAAGGAATTTGTTGACTTAATTCAACTTAACCGTGGATAACATTGCTAAAATAAATAACTAAAAATAATATAATTTATTATCAATACATAATGAATGAATGGCTTTAAACTCAAGATGGTTTACGGTAGAAACAAACTTCAAATTTATCTACCATTCCTTGTGACTCGGACCAATTAACAAATGGTTTTTGACACCTTGAGGCGTTGATGACTGGGCGAAAAAAAATCCAAAATTGCAGACTGTGCCGACAGCATGTTCCTTTGGAGGCAATATCAATAAACAAACAACAAAATATAGTGCCACCAAAGGAACATGCGTCGGCACAGTCTGCAATTTTGGATTTTTTTATTTTTATTATTATTAATATTTCTCCGTAGACGGTACCCTGCCCTCACCTTTATACTTTAAGGGCTAAAACTTGGCATGTAGGTGCGGAGTGACCGTCTAATTTGCACCTGGGGTTACGATTTCCGTTCAAAAATTCTTGACACCTATTTAATCTAATTACACCTCATAACATTAAATAATAAATAGTGAGCTTCATAAAATTAACATATTTGGATAGAGAATTAAATTCTACACCTTTTCACAGTGCACGAATTTTCAAATTGGGCTTAGATTGTGCCACAATTGAGTTGCAAATTTCCTTTGTTTACTCACACTTCAATTTCAGTAAAACTGTTAAATCTAATTCTATTGTTTCAACTTGTAATAATTATATTGATTTAACTTGTTAAATCTTACTCTATTGTTTCAACTTGCGATAATTATATTGATTCAACTTATAAATTCCAGCTAGCTTCTATTTAATTGTAGTATTACTATACAATGGATTAAATAAAATTAAATAATATATGGAATTTGTTGACTCTACTCAACTCACCGTGGATAGATAACATTGCTAAAATAAATAACTAATGATATAATTTATTATCAATACAGAATGAATGAATGGCATGTAACTCAAGATGGTTTATGATAGAAACAAACTTCAAATTTATCTACCGTTCCTTGTGACAACGACCAATTTACAAATGGTTCTTCACACCTTGGGCGTTGATGACTTGGCGAAAAAAAATCCAAAATTGCAGACTGCGCCGACAGCATGTTCCTTTGGAGGCACTATCAATAAACCACCAACAAAATATAGTGCCACCAAAGGAACATGCGTCGGCACAGGGTGCAATTTTGGATTTTTTTAGTTATGGACCAGACAAATTTTGAAAGGTGTCAAAAATGTGTGCAAAATGTGTTAATAAAAAATCGGAACCCCAGGTGCAAATTAGACGGTCCATACGCACCTACATGCCAAGTTTCAACCCTCAATGTATACAGATGTGGCCAGGGCACCGTCTACGGAGAAAAAATAATAATAATCAAAATCGAAAATTGCAGCTGTGCCGACGCATGTTCCTTTGGTGGAACTATTTTTTGGTGGTGGTTTAATGATAGTGCCTCCAAAGGAACATGCTGTCGGCACAGCTGCAATTTTGGATTTTTTTCGCCATGTCATCATCACTATGAAGGTTTTAAATTATTTCAGAAAGGTGTTTCAAAAGGCAACGACCCTTAGTGAGTTGGAAGTTTCGTTTTAGCTCACTTCATTTCAAAGATATTCAAGTTTCAGTAGAATATAATAAGTGATGAGTCAGCATTTTTTATGTGCGTGTTGGGTGCTCACCCAACACCAACCAACCCATTCGAAATATTGAATTCACAAAATTGTAAAAACACATTTTATTGACGATTCATCATCACCTCAAGGTGTCAACACCCATTTGTAGAGGTGTTATGTGGCATAAGGATCAATTGATCAATTTGAAGTTTGTTTCTATCTTGTATCATCTCTGAGATTAATGGTATTTAGCAAATTAGTATAAATACTTATTACTAATATTATTAAAAATTTAACACCAATTTCAAGGTGAATTTACATTTTTTGAGTTATATTATTTGTTGTAAATAGTAATTTAAATGAATTTGGCAACCTATTTCAATTCCGCACACTCGATAATCCCTATAAACATTTTGGAACCATCTCTATATGTTACATTAAGACTGAATTAATTATAAATTAATAGTAGAGTATTCTTGCAGAATGAAATATACTCACATAATATTCTTCAATTAGAAAATAGAAGCATACCCGATCTCACAAGTTGAATCAATATAATTAATACAAGTTGAAACAATAGAATTAGATTTAACAGTTTTACTCTAAATTGCACCTGTGGTTACGATTTCTGATCAAATATTTTTAACACCTATTTAATCCAATTATGGATTATAGCAAATTAAATTCGAGGGTTGTCCCTGTATGCATTAGCAGCTATCATCCAATTAGTATAAAAGGATTTTCTATATTTGTTAGTGTGCATTATAGAATGCTTAACAGAGGCTGTAATTTTAAGATTTACTTATATTGAGCTGAGTTACTTACTGGTAACTGAAGTGGTTGTTATTTATATTTAAATTTCATTTCTGAGGTTATGGGTTTTTTAGAAATCAAAAACTTCCTTATATGGCAGTTCAGTTACCATTAACTGAGCTCCATATAAGTAATCCGGTAATTTAATTGGTCGAGAGTATATTCATGCAGCAACTAATCAGTTATTATCGAAAAAATCCAACTAATCAGTTTTTATCGAAAAAATCCAATTATCGAAAAATTCGCTTACTGGATTAGTATTTTGTATTTAATTTGAAAATGTCTTTATAAAAATCTAAAGCTGAGATCCACGGATATAATGTACTTAGGGGCAACAGCTGAAAGAGGTTGGGATTTCCTGCTCTGCTACCTATATGTTGTACAGTAGAATGTGCTAAATCTCATTCTATACAACGGTCATCTGTACATAGGCTAGCGAGCTGTTAAATAATTTCTATATGATTTCCCATAATATAACGTATTGCTTCGAATAAGCGCCGGGTCAATAAATATGGGATTGGTATGATAAAATGAAAAGACATTAGACAATTCGACAATTACTAAATATACTCTAGTCAACCAACTCAAAATATGATATCCTTCCTGTAATATTTACAATTGAGAAGTCCTTCTCAGGTGATTCTGAAAATAGAGCAAATCATTTTAGTTGTCTAGCAAGCCTCAATGCTAGCTTTTCTTTCTCACTTAACCACATTCTTTTGAAATCTGATAATAGTTCGGGACACGCGCCTTCAATTGTATAATATTCCAGTTCTATTTCTATAATTGGTGAATCTACTTCAAACAAATTTTTAAATTGTTTAGGACAAGGCTTCAATCTTCTGACCAATTCTTGACTCTTCTCTTCTAAGAATTGAAATCCTTTTAATTTTACGCTTACGTATTTGGCGCCTAACACCTCTATGTGGCAGGATAAATCCACTTCTTTCCATTCAGTGTCATCAGGACACTTCAGACCTTTCGTTCTTAAACTCAGACACATCAATTCACCACTTAACACTTCAACAAGTGACCGATAAAATACACGATCTCTCCACTCACTAGGAATTGCTGTTGCCCCATAAAACGCACCAGCCAGTTGTCCATAAATGGCAGCTACTGTGTCGCTATCATACCCTAGATTCGACACCAACAAACAACCATCTTTGAATGTCTCAGTTTTATAAAATCCCCACAGTGCCGCTTCTAATGAATCAACAACATATCCAGTGGCTCTGATTTCAGGTGGCTCTTTCCTCTTGAAACTGCCGTGGGATACATTTGTTATTTCAGGTGACAACTGGTGCCTCTCCCAGTAATCAGTGCCTAATGGACAATAATCAGCTGACAGAAGTTCCTCTTTGGTTTCTCCTCGAATGCATCCAATCAAAAGACCTAAATTAAATGTCACAGTGAACTCTCGTTAATACGAACACAGATAAGGCGAACAAAGTTTATTTCCCTAGCGGTCTAGCCAATACAATTGCATGCAAAAGACTCTGCTTTATAAATACAGTCAGGTCTTGCTTATTGTGAATAATCTGCTCAATATGAAATCTTTTTATTATGAATAAAAGCCCTATGGTCCCAATTTAACAACCTACTACCATAGGGTTTGCATTAAGTTGAGTTCGCTTACTATGAAGTCTCTATTATTGACACAATTTTTCGTCCCTTTAATGTTCATAATAAAAGTACCTGACTGTAATACGTATTGCAGATAATACGAACAACATTTGACTGTACCCTGCACTGAGTATAGTAATTGCAGTATACTTTAATTAGTTCCACACCAGAAGACCGTCTAAATTTGTTCCCCTTTTCGAAAATTCATATTAACAGGAATATATGAACCTAAACAGTTGAATATTAATCTAACTTCGTGATACTAACGAGAGTATACTAATAGCCTAATCTAATGCTAGTTTCCCACTCGTTAACAATTCCCGAGATAATTGCTCAAATCCTTTGATTTTTATTGGATTTATGGGTTCTTCCTTGATTTTAAAGAACAAGAACAGTTGATTTTAAATGTCAATTTGAAGAACAAGAATAGCATTACGTATTTGTACAGTTATGTTTATTCGTTAAAAATAATTCTAAGCCATTCTAAATGCTATAAATCGCTCGAAACTAGCGGACCACTGGATTTTCCAGGTATCATTGGGATGTATTACAAGTATTGAATGATATCAATTAAAAGATTGAAAATTCCAAATTCCTGGACGGCAGGACTATAGGAAAAATCCATGCATTAACCAGTGAACCCTGGAAGTTGGCAACCATGTAATAGTAACTAACCAGCAAAATATCTACAAGCATCCATAGCTACTTTTGCTCCATGAGTTGTTTTTGAGTGTCTGGAAGATAGTTCCATAGCTAGTTCCGGATTGAGGGCATAGGCTAGTGGCAGAGGACACAGTCTCATAAGGCTTCCATTGCCCGCGGCCCATTGGGAATTCGGGCCCGGATAGGGGTTTTGAGTCTTCTTGAAATCCTCCAAAGCCTTGCGTACTGTCTTACCTAATAAATATACAATGGATACAGGCATATAATAGCCGGGCTTTCCCCACTTGAGCGAAACCCTTTTGAGCGAATTAAATTAAGCGAGACTCAGTTTAGACAGGGGCGGTCGCAGGATTTGATAAAAGGGGGGGGTCTAATTTTACAAAACTCCAGAAATAATTTCTGAAGAGGCATTTCTGACAGGCATAATTCATTAGTCCAGAAAAAGGGGGGGGTCCGGACCCCCTGGACCCGCCTCTGGTTTAGCGAAACCCAGTTGAGCGACCATTATTTGAGCGAAACCCAAATGGGCGAAGCTATTTGAGCGAAATCCATATGAATAAACATATTAAGATTAATTTAATGGATGAATTTGGAATAAAAACATCATAGAATTATAAGTTATCTTAGGAAAAGGAAAAAATGATAATATTATAGAGATATATTTGTAGGTTGGGATATATTCCGGGCTATTCCAACAAGAAATTCATCTATATTAATGTTTTCTGAATTGTAGTAATTAGTGAGTTTTTCTATTTTATCATTAATTTGTTTATATCTATTATTTTTTGATTGTACATTGATATTTCCAGCACCAATTTGTGCTAATAGAGTTTCTGTCACCCCTTGCTCCTGAATTAGTTTTGAAATTAATTCATAAATATTGGCGTGTGCCTTGCCAACTCTCCGGTTCAAACGCAAATGCCATCCCTCGAGGTTATTATTCGTTCGTCGCTGTACCTCATGCATGTTCCAGAGTGCAAGATCGACTATCTTGATCCAATATCTTTCAAAATACTCAAAAAGTGGTTGTAATTGAGAAGAGCATTGACTTTTTAAGTTCTCAAATATTAGAGGCATCTGCACTATTGGAACAAATGCAAGAGCTAGTAGCTTTCGTATGTCCAGTTGGCTGTTTTCATCGTTAATATACACTTGCGATAAATCTAGAGACTGTAAATGTCGCTAAATAGCTTGAGTAAAATGGAAGTAGCACCCGCGGATATGTGCAGTTGGATATTCTATTCTAATACTAGCAATAAGTGCAGCTTCTAAATCACATGTCAACAGAGTGGGCGATAAGACCACATTTAAACTGCTTGCCTTATCCTTGAGATAGCGAAAAACTTCTGAATACGTTACACGTGTTTTAGCTGTAAGTAAACAGTAGATGAGTGGAATAAGTTTATCTCCTTCGAATACATGAATACTGAAAAGTTGCATATATAAATTAGGTACACTTTTAACGTTCCATCGACACACCAGTGTGATTTCATAGATAATTTATTAATATTACTTTAGTCCCGAAGAAAAGTATATCATTAGTTGGAGAAGAATATAGATGGAAGTTAGAACCAGCAATTGTTTGTAAAAGACAGTTTGGAAGTTCTAAAGCGAGTATGGATGTAGGTAGCTTAGGAAATTAGTTAGTCTCTCGCTATAAAGAGAAGAATCGAGCTGACAAAAGAGAGGAAAGCGTGTTGCAATTGTCGGAGTTTGAGAGAGCATGGCAGCTGATTCGTCATACAATGCTGTGATTGGGACTACTTGTGTACGAACTTTGCTTTTTAAATCCGATACCACCTTTTCAATATATTTTCCCTCTGGGTCAGAAATGCAATGATCGCGATGAGGAATTTGGAGACGGCTATTAGTATTTTCTATATTGTTAGCAGTATGTAGACACCCATTACAGTCCCTAGTCGACACCGCCATCGTTTTTGTGTGTTACTGGACACAAATTTATAAAATCTGTAGGAATAGCCTTCGAAAGCAATTGCTGGACACTTTTTTGTGGTCTCATATTTTGATGCCATGTTGAAAATAACCTTTTAGATAGTTAACATAGAATTTCAACGAATTTATAGTGAATTAAATTATACAAATGAAGTATCCCTGAGGTGTCTAATTATCATCACAAAGCAAAAAAATAGTGCAGTTAGACCTATGCAAAACTAAGGGTTCATTGAATAATCGTATCGTTCAATAGTTTCAATGTGGTTTCGCCCAATTAGGTTTCGCCTAATTAGGTTTCGCTCATTTGAGTTCGCCAAACTTGGTATCGCTCAAAAGCTGCACTTATTGCTAGTATTAGAATAGAATATCCAACTGCACATATCCGCGGGTGCTACTTCCATTTTACTCAAGCTATTTAGCGACATTTACAGTCTCTAGATTTATCGCAAGTGTATATTAACGATGAAAACAGCCAACTGGACATACGAAAGCTACTAGCTCTTGCATTTGTTCCAATAGTGCAGATGCCTCTAATATTTGAGAACTTAAAAAGTCAATGCTCTTCTCAATTACAACCACTTTTTGAGTATTTTGAAAGATATTGGATCAAGATAGTCGATCTTGCACTCTGGAACATGCATGAGGTACAGCGACGAACGAATAATAACCTCGAGGGATGGCATTTACGTTTGAACCGGAGAGTTGGCAAGGCACACGCCAATATTTATGAATTAATTTCAAAACTAATTCAGGAGCAAGGGGTGACAGAAACTCTATTAGCACAAATTGGTGCTGGAAATATCAATGTACAATCAAAAAATAATAGATATAAACAAATTAATGATAAAATAGAAAAACTCACTAATTACTACAATTCAGAAAACATTAATATAGATGAATTTCTTGTTGGAATAGCCCGGAATATATCCCAACCTACAAATATATCTCTATAATATTATCATTCTTTCCTTTTCCTAAGATAACTTATAATTCTATGATGTTTTTATTCCAAATTCATCCATTAAATTAATCTTAATATGTTTATTCGGTAATACGGAAATGGTTCGATTTTTTCAAAATAGGAAATAGTTCGAACAAAATAGGAAATAGTCAACTTTCATTTTTGTATTGTTGGACCATGGATTCAAGCCGGGATTTTCTCATATCCATGGTGCAGCAACACTAAAAATTCGAACTATTTCCTATTTTGGTTTTTCGAACAATTTCCGCTTTTGGTTTTTCGAACCATTTCCAGCATACCGTTTATTCATATGGATTTCGCTCAAATAGCTTCGCTAAACTGAGTCTCGCTTAATTTAATTCGCTCAAAAGGGTTTCGCTCAGTTGAGTATCGCTTAAGTGGGGAAAGCCTTAATATTCTAGTTCAGGCAGAATGTAAATCTCAATTATAAAAATAATATCAAACCTATATCTATTAATTCTCCACAACAGTTCATGTGTCCCCCTTCATACCAGTTACAGAATCTAATCAGCTGATCCACTGGGTTATATCCTTGACACTCTACTACACTCTCTGCCAAGCAAAGCGCCATAGAAGTGTCGTCTGTCCACTGACCAGGCAAAACACTGAATTTTCCTCCACCAATCATATCGGAGAGTGGTTCAAATGAACCAGGTGGCATTGTCTCAACCGTTGTACCTATTGCGTCACCAACAGCCAAACCTAATAAGCAGCCGTGGATGTGGCTCAACGTCTCACAAGAAGCCATGCGACTCAATGTATCGCGAGAGGCCATATGATTCAATTTGCCGTCTAAATAAAGCAATGCCTATTATAAACGTTAAAACAAGGGATTATAAAGTGTTGCATTAATTTTTGAATAGTTCAGCTTAAACACGCTTAATAAATACTAATAATTGGATCCTGGATTTGCATAGGATGAGGTTCCAGTTTTTGTTTTTGTGCGCCTGACAGAAACAATCCAACTAGTACTTAGGGGGTATTACTAAGGTACCACTGGATAATCCTGTCTATAGTTCCAAAGTGGTAGAGGCTGACAGTGTCAAATACAAATCAGCAGGGGCGGCGCCAGCACAGCCCCATTGGGCGGCGAAAGGGGGGCGGACCAATGCACTGGAGGGGCAAACCCAATAGTTGTAAACATTCCAAAATTCACATTCAAACCAAAATCGATATTTTTAATGACAAACTTGGTTAAATAATCTGTCCTATAATAGTATACGGTGGGGCATCTCAGCAAAACAGCTAATTATGAACTCCCTGTCCAGGGCGTATAGCATTTCCGCATTAACATTAAGTACTCCTATAACAGACAAGCGAAATCCCGCCCACCCCCCCCCCCTCGCTCCGCCACTGCAAATCAGGTTTGTTTCTTACTTTCCCGTATTGTTGTGTAGTTATAACAACTTGTGTTGGAACCGGGGCTTCCGGGCCAAAAGCCCCGGGTTAAACGCCTCTGCCCGGTTACCGAGATTATACTAAAAGCCCCTTCCCTGCCCCGGGCTGCCAAATCCTTCGACCGCCGCTGAGCGTAAATCATAATACAAATATCTGTAATTTGGAGAGCAGATTGACATTCATTACTCTTCAGAGTGTGCAAAAAAGTTAACTTTTAAAATTTTCGGTTACCGGCAGTACCAATTAAAGAATCATTAATTCTTATATTCTATCAACAATGCACAAAGCTAATTACAAGGGATAGTAGAGTTGAGAAAAGGAAACAGAGAAATAAAAGCAATTATTATAATCAAAAATTCAGAAAAAACTGCAGGGTCGCCAATCCAATCCAATCGAGAAAATTCTCGATTGCCGAATGCTGTATTTTTCATTGATTGGATTGCTTCGATTTTTTTCGATTGTTTGTTTATTAATTATTAAATCTGTACATAATCCCAAAATCTAAAATGCTCAATTGCTCGTCAATTGAACCCAATAATATATGTATGAATTTTGAAACATTACTGTTTTTGATATAAATATTGAGGAGTAACTATCGAGAATCGAAGAAACAATCGAAAAATCGAATGGCGGACACTTCGTCCCAGGACTTTTCGTCTCCGGACGTTTAGTCTCTTGGACGTTTCGTCCCTAGGACATTTCGTCCTTTACACATTTTATCTCATAATGTGTGTTATTTAACAGTTATTCTATTGCACATATTGTTATTGTTAGCATCACTACTGGAGGCCACTCTAGTTAAATGGGAAACTGGAGAACTTTCAAAAACATTAAAACACAGTGAATCAAGAAATACACGAATCTTGACACTGGTTGAAGATTATCATAATAGAGAACGTCTTACGTTTTTAAGAGGAATAGCACATAATTTCGAATTATAATCTAATATCATGGATGTCCGGGGATGAAGTGTCCGTTTCCCGGGAAAAATAATCGAAAAAATCGAAGAAACATCGAAAAAATCAAAGAAACAATCGAAAAAGATCGAAGAAACAATCGAAAAGAATCGATAATAATTTGGATTGTCGATTTTCGATTGGATTGCCATCCGAATAATCGATTGACGAAATTTGGAGTGCCGATTGTCCAAAAATGGCTCGATTGGATTGGATTGGCAACTCTGGAAAAAAGCTAAAAAGAAGCTACTAGAAGATAACTGTTCCAAAATTATGTGGAGAGAGATATAATCTCTTTTGTAATATTTGTTAGTCAATACATCAGTATTTGAGATAAACAAGGTCTGAAAGCATTCAGGATGTTTCTGTAAACCATCAGTACTGTATATAATAGATATAGTGATATAATAGATATAGTGATAATTTGGCCAAGATCCAGGGGCGTAGGGCCCCAAGCAAAGGTGGGGGCTCCACAACTTCAGCTCCGACGAGTTTATATTAATCCAACCTAACTAATGATTACTAAAAACATAATCATTAATAAAGGTTACATAATCGAGTTTTACTAACCAAAACTACTCAAAATATATTGTGGTGTACTTAACACATTTCAAATGATATAAATGTTTAATACATTAACATATTTTCATGTTTTTTATGATGCGAAAATGAGTTGATGAGGTCATCTATTCGATTTTCAATGATGAATTCAATAATATTCCTTTCAATATTCAGAATTGCAGTGTTTAGACTATTTATCAAAAAGTCAAATTTATCATTCTAACTTTTTCCACCTCTTCTAACTTTCCCTCCTGAACTTAACTATTATTTTCCTTCCTTCCTTCTTACTCTATTTCCTCCGACGAGATCCAGTGGAGCACCGACTTGGGGCTCCGTGGAGCCCCTGGAGACCCGTCAAATACGCCCAAGATCCCATGTCCCACCATTATCGCTATACTCATTATGTACTGAGTTATCCCATCAGAAGTATGTAATCAAATATATTTCTAAATATTCTGATTTAGAAGAAGACCTTCCCATTGACCGTAATACATCTTGTGGACCCTTACAGCTGTCCGTGGATCCCTAAGGGGTCCACGTAATCTCCTGTTATGCTTGGGGCTTGGGGCTTGGTGGCACATTAACCGATGTTATTTCACCAGTACGAATTGGAAAAGGATCACAACCGCTACTCCAAGGACCGAAAAGAAAAGAATAACTTCGAAATTGCTCAATTACATCGATAATTACATCTTATTATTCATATCCGGAAAATCGTTCCCAAGCATCCCCAATCCCTTCCATCGACCTGATTTATCGAAGTTATTTGTAAATACTAAATATGACTCAGGATGGAACTGAAATTCTTCTTTTATTGGACAAGAACTCACGCCTCCTAAATTATCTAAATAATCTGAAGAGTTAATCCTACCAATAGTATAGGACTCGTAGCAACTGTTACCAAAGTGAAGAATAATCTGATGCCTTGCCAAGAAATCTCCGCCCAAAATACAATTAGCGGAGAAGCTATACGTATAAATATTTGAAAAAAAATTTAAATTCCCAATTTAAATTTTTAGATCTACTTCTACAAGAGAGCACATCCTCTTTTCAGAGGCTGTTAACAATAGTTGTTCTGCTGGATTAATTAAGCCTGACTTCTTTAAATTTGTTAAAGATAACGTGTTAACGTCTGTAATCTCACTTACAGAAGATCCGCTGTCTAAGTTTTACAATCTGTACTCTCAACTTGAACAACCAAGCATATTGGTTCAACCGGTTTACACCATGTTACGAAACTTCCGTTGGTATTGCAACACGAATTTGATGCAGCCATATTTAAAAGTTCTGGGTCCATGTCTTGGCTCTCCCGACAGGTCCTTGGCCCCTGTAGGAAGTTCTGGACAATTTTTAATTACTTGTTTTAGCTGGTTACAATTATAGCAACAAATCCGCCTTCCTGAATCTCGGACAAATTCGGGCGTAAGGGCCCCTTCCTTCACAAACAAAACATTTCAGGTCTCTTTGTTGTCTATATTGTGGGGTATATCGTATTATTCGTATATATATATATTCCTTCTATACACTGTGCAAGCATAATCCGTGACCTTCGATATAAAAGGCCTGAGTGCTGGTTTGAACCATGGATCACTTAAAGTGCATTGAAAAATGGAGAATTGATCTTTATTCCAATAATTGGCAATGATAGAGCTGAAAAGTATATTATAACTATATAGGAATATGGTATCCAGGTATACATAGAACTTCCAGATTTGTGATATGTCATCATTTGATGACGTTATGGTCATTTTGGTTGCGAATTATCTTCTTTTTCTAGCATACTTTTAAGACTTAGGGCTGAAACGAATATTCGAAATGTAACGAACGAAGCTTTTTCTAAACGAACGAATATTCAAATATTCGTTCGTTTGGATGACTAAGCATTAAATCAATTTCTAGAGACAAAATACATTGGAAAATTGGTTTTTGATAATGTTACAACTTACAATGGTATAATAATAGTTACAAAGTGTATTATACACAAGTTAACTAATAATCAGCTAGTTTAAGTGAGAAATTATATTTACGATATCTCTAATCCATACAAAAGTCTTGTTGTTGTCCAAAATTAGTCAACGAATATCCGTTTTAATCTAATATTCATCCAAACGAACGAATATTCGTTCAATAATTTCGAACGAATATTCGAATATTCGGTATATTCGTTTCAGCCCTAAAGTGAAGTTTTAACATAGCTAAACGCGTTATAAATGTTCTAAATTGGAACATGGTTATACCCAGAAGTAGTAGAATAAAATAAATCGAAATTATAAATGGAATGTTGCACATTCCTCGGTTGCCATGGAAAATGTATATTTCCTAAAATGTGCCATAACTCAAAAACTATGAATGTTATGTAAACTAGGCTGGTACTAATCTATCCGGAATAGGTAACTTCCTATTCATCGATAATACATTTTATATGTCTAACTTCAATCATTTTTGAGATAATCAGATAATTAACACTTAATTCATTAGTAGGTAATGACTCACTATCCATGTTCCAATTTAGAACATTTATAACGCGTTTAACTATGTTAAAAGTATGCTAGAAAAAGAAGATAATTCGCAACCAAAATTACCATAACGTCATCAAATGATGACATATCACAATTCTGGAGGTTTCTATGTATACCTGGATACCATATTCCTATATAGTTATAATATACTTTTCAGCTCTATCATTGCTAATTATTGGAATAAAAATCAATTCTCCATTTTTCAATGCACTTTAAGTAGTCCATGGTACACTAATTTTCGCTTAGCACTATTGTATGAGATTCTTATAACCATGAGATTCTTACTACTTTGAATACAAGGACCATGGATGTTACATTGCTATGAGATTCTTACTTCCATGAGATTTCTACTACCACTGTTATTCTTTCTCACCTGTTTTCTCAATATCTATTCTCAATTAATTAAGTGTTAACCACATGAATAACCAATTTATAATGGAATAACAGAGTTTTATTGTGATATTGTAATGGAATAAATTCCATTTGCTAATAGAATTAGTATTATTTAGTTACTAACTAAATTCTAAATTGCAAATACAGTTGAAACCGGATATTTTTAACACCGGATATTTTTAACAATCGGATATATTTGTCACATTTTCTTGTAAATAATTAATTATTGTTGTTGTTGTAAAATCGGGTATTTTTAACAATCGGATATTTTTAACAAATTTTCGTGAAAAGAATGTGTTAAAAATATCCGGTTTCAACTGTAGTTTTTAATTTTCAGTTTTTTTTCGAGTACCAAGTATTTTTCCTAATTGTAGATATCAAAACATACTAAATAATCATATTATATCGTTCTATTCATGATAGATTTTTAAAAATAGCATATATATTGAGTCTCCCGCTTTTTCATCTTCGACCTCCCGCTTTTTGGTAAAACTCCCGCCAAAATTGGCAAAATCTCCCGCTTTTTTGTTTTCAGAGGTTGGCAACCCTGAAATAAATCCAGCTCCTAGTATTCAAATGAATCTGTATTTCTTTATAACTTATATAGTAGATGCTGGATATAAGAACGCTGGTTATAAGAACATTAACCGTTCTTAGGCTCCGGTTGCGATTCGATTTATCGACGTGGTAATTAACCGCCCATGCTACTCAATCAACTAATCCTTTCGAAAATCCAGATTATACTACTTAATAAGACTCAGCTATAAAAAGTATTACCCAAAAATACTACATTAATAGATACATTTAAAATAAAATTTTGAAAATAAAATATATTATGCGGTGATGCCGTGATGGGAAATGGATTTATGATATCATTTTCTAACACAATTCAGATAATTTTAATTATTTATTCAATAATTTCCAACTAATACGCTGATTTTCAACAGACCCGGAAAACTGGCTAACGAGATCTGTAACCGCTAACCGATATTAGCAACGGCTAACCGAATCCAGCCTTGATATGCAGTTCCCGACGATGTCCTTATAACCGGCATCTACTGTAGTGTATTTTTTCCGAATACAGCAGATATTGCTAGAAAAAACAGTTCCCATGTGGTTCAATATACTTTGGGCGAGTGGAATAAACATTGCCAATAATTGCTGGATTTAATAATCAAGTAGGTTGCATTTTGATATTTGTCACTAATGACTCACTATAGTTACTGGAAAGTTGGAATGGAAGTTAGAGAAAGTAGTATACAGCAAGTATTTTCTTCATTTGCTACAGTGTTTTATTCATATTTCGAATATAAATATCGAAGGGGCAAGAGAAAATAGAATTCACTTCCAATATTAGGTAGAACGAACTATAACCAGTGCCACGTTTTTATTTACTGTTTACTGATAATACTGGAGGTTGTAACATTTTAGGTAACTCTATACCAGCCTCAGCTATATTCTTTATTCCTAGTACGTAGATAGATAGCGATATTAATTGTCTAAATTTCTAATTCTCGAAGAAATTGGACAATAATCAATTTTCAATTAAAATTAATTATTTGTTGTGATCATTCCCTTGAGGTGCATAAGCGGTAGTTGCACGATTGTCAACTTGAAGATCTTATGATAATCTCTTAATTCCGATAATGTGAGAATGTTGCAGCCCAAATGCGAATTTGGTCTATTTGCGAATGGGCTGGCCCATTTGCAAATTGGCCAACAAATTGGTCTATTCGCGAATGGGCCAAGCTAGCTTGGCCCATCTGCGAAATATTCTAAAATATTTTCATTTGGTTTATTAATAATATCCTAACTCTGATCCAAATAGCAACACTTAACTATTACGTATTATGCTGATAATATTATTACCGATACACTCCGGATCGCGGAGTAATCATGAAGTTAGTCAATTTACAGACGATGGTACCGGTATTCCTTATTATTCGTCCCATTTAATAATTATTGTTACTAGTAGTATATCGAAAAAGTTTATTATGCTTGTAGTATTTCGATGACTTACTATGTTACTAAGGTACACAAAACTAAATTAGTAATACGTCAATAATAAGATGAATACGTACACGGAAACTTATACTAGATAGTATCTACTGCATTTAACTAGATATCGATGTAGTCTAATTAATGAGATATTAATTATTAAGTTTGTTGAAGCAAGTTTTGCCCTTATGGCATCTTGAGTGGCAATTTACCAAGCCCTACGACAAGGACACCGAAAGGTTGAACAGTTCTTACATTTGCAAGAGTAAGTGACACCTTGAGAAGCGTTAAGCATTGCCGTTCTTTGAGAAATCTGGTTAGCCGGGACACTGTCTTGATTCAAAAATTTAGATTTACATATATCGAATTGATTTGCTGTATATTTGTTATCTAGTATTCCATACTTCGTGCCAACAGAGTATATGTTATCTTTTTTTTCCAATACAACACCAATCATGTTTTTGTTACCGAATGCTATTGAGTCTGGTTTGGCTATTGGCAGTAAAATGTTGGCACCGATGTCTGCCTCAGGCATACGGTTGCAGCTTGATTTGAGCATTCGCTTATGAAGCTCTGTTTGTTTTCGCTTAATTCCTCTACGCTGAAATTCAGAATCCCTTTGTCTCCTCAAATGGTCACAACGATGACACCATACCGAAGTTCCAAATCCCTCTTCGCCTTCACTTCTGCCGCAAATAGTGTGAATATACCTGGAACATCCTGGACATGTGTGTGCTTTTGTTGTTTCTTGTTCACAAACAGCACAATTCGTGCTAACTATAGTACCCTGTTTGTCAGTAAACTAGAGTTATTATTTTCTTGTTCTGCCGGTGGGAACTTGAATTGAACGGAGAAGATGGTAATTGAGGCAACGAAGAAAGATCACGAAATTCGTCGAAAACACATAGGTTATCCGGGAAGGGCTGAGAAAGTTCGTCCAGATAAAGATCAGTAGTCTGGTGGAAATGATGAGGTGAGCTATATGTATCTGACTCTGAAACGGCTTCCAATTGGATGTCGCTTTGATTATTATACCCTTCTATGGTTCTGTCCAGATCTTCTTCCATGGAGATGTTATTTGTTAGTTCGATTGGAAGTCCAAGTTCACTTAAGCCGATCGGAGGCTTCCTATTAAAGATCGCTTGAAAGGGCGTCATTCCGATGGTAGAATGGAAATTTGTATTCTTCTTGTACTGCACTAACCTAACATATTTGGACCAGTTGGTATCATTATTATCCATCATCATTGTAGTAAAGTGCTTTTTGATATCCTGGTTGGCTCTTTCGACAGATCCTTGCGATTCTGGATGACGAGGCTTGCCGAGTATAATTTTAGTTGAAGGCCATTTTTCATTGATAAGCTGGAATAATAGAGAATTATTGAACTCTCTTCCATTATCTGAGTGCAAGATAAGAGGGGGGCCAAGTTCACAAAATATGTCCATGAGTGCTTCGGTCACTTCTTCTGCACACTTTCTCCTCAGGGCTCTAAGACGCACAAATTTTGTGAAATGGTCCTGATATACTAGCAGCCAGTTTAATGGTTGGTTTGCTTCAGGATAAACACTAGTAAAATCAATTAGATCCACCTGGCTTCGAGAGAGATAATTCGATGAAGAAATAGGTTTATAACAAGGGATTTAATTGACTTACGGGATTTCTTCAATTGACAAACCTCGCAGTGATTTACGAATATTTGGCAAATTGACCGAGTAATTCCATAATATTCCATTGTGATACGTTTATATAATCCTGTTCGGTCACAGTGATTTTGATCATGATGAACTCTTTTTAGCGTGTCGTATATATCCTCCAATGGTATCACTCTCTTATTTGGTACTTCGCCATTCCCTTTAAGATATAGAATGGTTGACGTAGGACATTTCACTAAGGTGTACCTTTTGTTCAACCTGTACCATCTAGAATAAGGTACACCTTGTGTTGGCTTTCCTGCAATCAAGATTAGTATTTTTTCATTGATATCACTCGTTGTTTGGAGTTCTGATTTGCTATCTCTCGGGATTTGAGAGATTTTGTATAAAAAGCTTCTTGTATTTCCATTAAAGAATTGATCAATTATAGGAAGAATTGAATTTCGAAACGAAATGACTGTTCGCAATGTGGGAATATATACTCAAACAAGCACCAAATTACCAGCATAATACGTAAAGTTAAAAGCGTTGCTATTTACATCATGGAGTATGATTGGTTAAAAAGTGACTTTCTATGAATGCAGGTAAATAAATCGTAGTAAGTACAAAAGAAGATCAATAAAAACAACAAATAACTTCTCATTGGTGATGATTCCCTAGATTAATTAAGTAGAAAAATACTTATAAGGATAGAATATTCGCCATCAATTTGAGAATAAGAGCTATCTTAAGTGTCCCTGTTTAGAAAAGGAGGTAGAACGGATTTTTGTTGGTATTAGCCATCTAAGTCAACCAAATATCAACTATTCGGCAAATAATATTCGGTTCAATGTGTGTGTGTATGTCCTCACACTCACATCTCCTCTGAGAGTTCTCAACAGATCTGTACCAAATTTTGTATGTCACTTAGGAGTTACCCAACCACCCTGAATAAGTAATTTTTAAGAGATACCTACATTTCTCGCGGAGTTAATTCGAAATATATGATATTTTTGGCACCTTCTCATACATTTCAATGGGAATTATCAAAAGTTTACAGTGCTGCTAGAAAAACATTTCAAACGTGCAATCTAGGTTTTAGTGTATGAGGAGTCCAAATATGATATTTTAAAGTCAATAGAATGCATAATTTGCAATTTACCACATGCATATTTTTCAACACTTTGCGAGGGTACCGACCTTGACCTATCAGATTGCAGACTTTTCACATTATTCTGACTCGAGTTTTATTGGTCTATAATTCAATAGGTCAATTGTATATGAAAGAAAACAAAAATTGAATGCCCCTTGCTATAGCTGACATGATTTAACCAATAAAATTTCTGCTTGTATTGAGTTGTCAATAGTCTCATTCCTATGATCCCCGTAATATTAATACAACTGTTTACAATATTTTTAACATATTTCACATTTCACATTTCACATATTTTACATTTCACATCCGTCATATTACACATCCGTCATATTACATATCAGTCATATTACACATTCACATCCGTCATATTTCAAATCATAAAAAATGCCACTCAAGAAAGCTTTTTGTGGCGGACGGCGGCGCTTCGGCTATTAGTAATACTATCAATAACATATGTAAATATGATTATTTACTCATAATAAGACATCCCGTGAATTTGAATACCGCGGGGAAGCGCGGGTACTCGGCTAGTTATTAATAAAACAAATGAAAATATTTTAGAATATTTCACGAATGGGCCAAGCTAGCTTGGCCCATTCGTGAATAGACCAATTTGTTGGCCAAATTGCAAATGGGCCAGCCCATTCGCGAACGGCCCAAATTCGCATTTGGGCTGCAACAAGTATATATGATTGCATAATGTCAAAGTATTGTGCCCTAGGCCATATATAATTGGTAAATTCATGTATAGCTATTGAAAACAACTTTATACGAACATTTTTAACATTTTGATAATAGATTCACATTAAAAAGAAAAATGAGAAAAAAATAGCTAAAATATTTTGGTTTTTGGATATAAAATATTATTCTATTAAATTTTTAAAGTGTTCTCATTTCTTAGCCGATGTATGTACATAGTTGAAAATAAACAAAATGCAGATAACGAACGATTTTAAATATAAATTGATACAGTACAATAAGAACAAATATTGCAGTAAAAATCCAAAATTGCAGCCGGTGCTGACACATGTTCCTTTGGTAGCACTATATTTTGGTGGTGGTTTATTGATAGTGCCTCCAAAGGAACATGTTGTCGGCACAGGCTGCAATTTTGGATTTTTTTCGCCATGTCATCAACACTATGAAGGTGTTAAATTATTTCAGAAGGCAACGACCCTTAGAGTGGTGGAAGTTTCCATTTGGTTCACTTCATTTGAGAGATATTCAAGTTTCAGTAGAATATAATAGGTGATGAGTCAGCATTTTTTATGTGAGTGTTGGGTGATCACCCAACACCAACGGGACCAACCAACCCATTCGAATTATATATTTCAAAAAATTGTAAAAACACATTTTTAGCGATGTCATCATCACCTCAAGGTGCCATGACCCATTTGTAGAGGTGTTACGTGGCATAAGGATCAATTGATGAATTGGAAGTTGTATCTATTTTATATGATTTCTGAGATTAATGAAATTTAGGTAATTAGTATAAATATTTAATCAAATTATTAAGAATTTAACACCATTATTATGTACAGCAAAATAAATTAAGTTCAATTATTTTCAATAATTAATAATCTAAATTGAATTTCATTCTAATATTTGAATTCACCGCACTCGATAACCCCAATAATCTAATTGGAACCCTCTCTATAAGTTAAAGACAGAGCGATTAATTATGTCAGTGTATCAATTGTGCAGAATATTCACGTAGAAGTAAATATAATCGCATGATCTTGTTGTTGTTATAAATATAAGATCTTAGTTTTCAAATAGAAAATAGAAGCCTACTCGATTTCACAAGTGGAATCAATTTATTTATTGCAAGTTGAAACAATGGAATTTGATTTAACAGTTTCACTGAAACTGAAGTGTGAATAAACAAAGAATTTTAAACCCCCACTAGTGGCATGAATTAAACTCATTATCAATATTTGTCTTCTCCCATTAGACGCAGAATTCTATGGTGAATCCAATGGTGTAATAAAAATTGGGGGTTTAGTATAACATTTTTTGAGTTATGGACCAGAAATTCGTTAAAAGGTGTTAAAAATGTGTCAAAGATTTGTTAATCAAAAATCGTAACCCCAGGTGCAAATTAGACGGTAACACCGCACCTACATGCCAAGTTTCAGGTCATTAACTATAAAGCTCTGGCCAGGGCACCGTCTACGGAGAAAAAACAAAAGAAAATCCAAAATTGCAGCCTGTACCGACGCATGTTCCTTTGGTGGCACTATATTTTGAATGTGATTTATTGATAGTGCCTCCAAAGGAACATGGTGTCGGCACAGGCTGCAATTTTGGATTTTTTTCAGCCAAGTCACCAACGCCTAGCGCCTCAGGATGTCAAGAACCATTTGTTAATTGGTCCGAGTCACAAGGAAATGTAGATAAATTTGAAGTTTGTTTCTATCATAAACCATCTAGAGTTTAATGCCATTCATTCCTTATGTATTGATAATAAATTATATTATTAGTTATTTATTTTAGCAATGTAATCCACAGTGAGTGAGTTAAGTCAACAAATTCCTTATATTATATTATTTTATTTAATCAATTGTAGAGAATTCTACTTCATGGCTTCACCAGACAATGACATAAGGTTGAATAGTTCTCCAAGGTCGGAATTTAACACTTCTATCTGTAAATGTTTACACTTAGGGTGAAATGCCACCCGTATAGTATGTTAGGTACTATATATTCCCTGTTTACTCTACTGTGCATCTTCTAGCGATTTCATTTCTATCTAAATATTCTTCTCCTCCATTATTCTATTTTCTAATTACGACCTCGATGTGTGAGCCCTACACTCCACCTTCAAATTACAGCTCAGATTCTGAAGAATGCACCGCACAAGAATCTGAAACAGGAGATTCCTTTCTTCAGGACCATATGGCCCCAAACCTGGCAGCCCCGGGTGGCCCCAATGTTACCATTTCTGGCATCGTGCCAAGTAATAGGGACGCGGTAGCTATTGCTGACCATTATGCCTCCCGCACCCCGGTCGGGCCTTCCCCGAATTTGGTGCCCGGTAACTCCCTGCTATTGCAGGCATTCAAAGGACTGCAGCAGTCCATGACAGTGATCACTGACCAACTAGCTGCTCAGGCTCCCACCCTAAGCCAGGAAGTGCTGCTTCAGACGGAATCTATGACGATTGCCGAACCTCCTGTTCAAATTGCAGTCCAATCTGCCCAACCCATTTCCTTCTTTGACCCCAGTGGGCTTGTGGAAAAGAAATTCTTTGCCGGTGCACCGGATAACATATGTGCTTACCTCACTAAGCACTTCTCTCAGTCATTGGACTCTGAGCATCGAATTGAGATGGCTAAGCGGTACAAAAGGCCTGACATCTCTGCTATGAGAGTCCATAAGCTAGACTCACATTTTCAAAAACGAGATTTCGGATTTTAAAAGCTCGTGACGAAATACTAAAGGAAATCCAGCGATCTACATTGCATACGGTTGGCCCCTTGTGCGAACTAATCACAAAAGTATGTGAAGGTCATATAATTACTCAAGACCAAATGGTGGAGTATGCATCAGCGACTCTAGTTCTACTTGGTGCCACCACCACTAGAATCCTACTGGCCAGAAGAAAAAACGCAATCAGGGCAGTAAACCCGGCGTTAGTCAGCGAGGTAGAGTCTCTCCCCCCTGATGAGCAAACAAACTTTGTCTTTGGTCCCAACAACCTAAAAACCCTCACAGGAATGGTAAAATAATGATTTTTTTAAATAAAATCAAAATCAAAATCAATTGATTTAAAGTTGATTTTTACTATTTGAAAATGGTGATACCTATTGCAATCAGAGTTATTTCGACGTAATATTACAAAGTATACTTACTGCAAAATTCTAAATTGAATACCTATTATATAATTTGAGTTATGTTCATTCAAATCAATGATTTTAATTTCCCAAAAAAATCAAATAAATCATAAATTTTCCTAGCCTGAACCCTCATTGAAACTCAGAGGGACCGGTCTACCTTTGAGAAACTAGCTGCAGAACGTCCAGCTAAGAGGCAAAAAACAGACAACGAATCTTACTACAACTCTCGTGACAATACTGACTTCAAACCGAACCAGTTTTTTCGGAGGGGCTCCACAGGAGGCACGGGCTTCAGTGGGGCCGATCAGAGGAAATCCCGAGTATCATACCCCAGAAGGCCATACAGGGGCAACACCTCTGGCAACTACAGGCACTAATCCCTCTAAGCCTGCTCGACTTAATGTCGCCTCCGCCCGTCGAACCACCAATGACGGGACGTCTGCCCTATTTCTACCACAACTGGGCTCTGATATCCCCGGGGAGCAACATCTTGGCATACGTAGAGGGCCTTATTCTACCCCTAGCATCAGTACCAACTATGGCACTGCGAACCAACAAACTTCCAAAGGAACAAACTGTCCTTGTACGCCAGGAAATAGAGAGGCTACTCACTATCAAAGCCATTCAACGCACACAAAACCTAGGGTTCACGAGCCCGATTTTCTTACGCAAGAAATCTTCAGGCCATTGGAGGCTAATCCTGAACCTCAAACTCCTCAACAAATATCTTTCCCCTCCACACTTCAAGATGGAAGGCATTCAGTGTGTCCGATACATAATCACACAGGGAGACTATATGACCAAAATAGACCTAAAAGATGCTTACCTGACAGTTGCTGTCCATACGGACTCCCGAAAATACCTCCAGTTCGAATGGGACAACGTACTGTATCAATACACAACAATGCCCTTCGGACTGAGCATCGCACCCTTTGTCTTTACCAAGATCATGAAACGCCCGGTTGCAATCCTCCGGGGCTGGGGTGTGCGACTACTCGTATACCTGGACGACATGTTAATAATTGCTCACAGTCCGAATACAACCGCTCTACATACGCACTGGGTAATCAAAATGCTCTCACAACTGGGTTTCATTGTCAATCGGGAGAAATCTATATTAACCCCGAATCAGGTCATGGAGTTCCTAGGCTTTACGGTCAACACAACCACCATGACATTCCAACTACCACTGTCGACACTAACAACCATCAAAACGAGATGCAGAGCTATGATACGCAATCCTACGTGCACGGCTCGCCAGTTAGCAACCCTACTAGGTCTACTGAGTTTTTCGAAAACTGCCATCAGTCCAGCACCTATATTCTACCGATCAATTCAATTCGAGCTCATACGAGCCCTCCACGCCTCCGAAGGCAATTACAATCAGTCGATTACGCTGGGACCTCAGGCCCTATTAGACCTGAAATGGTGGACATCCAGTTCAACAGCTTGGAATGTGTCCCCTATCCTGAAACGGAATATCGACAATACTATGCAAACCGACGCATCCCTCACTGGATGGGGAGTAGTATGCAGGGAGCAGAAAGCGTCAAGACCCTGGTCACAGCAAGAGAAACAGCTCCACATAAACGCTCTAGAGCTGAAAGCTATAATGTTTGGGATCACCCTGTTCTCCAAACCCAACACACACGTACTAATTCAGACCGACAATCGCGCTGCAATCCGCTACATAAACAAGCTGGGAGGCACCCACTCCCAAACCCTCTGCAGCCTATCCCTCCAGCTACACAAGTTTGCGATATCCAACAATGTCGCTCTAACTGCAGAGCACCTACCTGGGGTAGAAAACATAGAGGCGGACAAACTATCCCGCCTCCCAAACCAGGATTGGAGCGACTGGAAACTGTTGCCCGAGATATTCAGGTGGACTTTACAGCAGGTGCTAGAACCGGAGATGGACCTATTTGCCTCTCGACTGAATACCCAGCTTCCCAGGTTTATGAGCTGGAGACCAGAACCGGGAGCAGTAGCAGTGAACGCATTTGTCCACAGTTGGACGAATCTGACATGTCCATACCTGTTCCCACCAATGATATTGATTGGCCGAGTCCTAACCAAGCTTCGCCTGGACGAAGTGAGGAAGGCAATCTTAATTGTACCCAATTGGCCCTCAAGACCTTGGTGGCCTGTGCTACTACAGTCCCTGATACAAGAACCAATTCACCTACCACAACTTCCGAATCTGCTCACGGATGTAGAGGGCAACCTTCATCCTCAAATTTTATCTAAGAGGATGAGCTTACTAGCATGTGTAGTATCAGGGACTTGCTCATCGCAAGAGGTGTCTCTAAACGCTCCAGTGACATAATATGCCAAAGTTGGAGACCCTCCACTCTAAAATCATACACTTCCGCTTGGAAAAAGTGGGTAACATATTGTACCCTTAAAGCAATCAACCACCTGATGAAACCCGACCTGTATGATATAATTGCTTTCTTAACGGAATCTTTTGACTCACAGAAGTCAACTAGTTGGGTATCAAAATCTAGCCAATCTATTGCCACAGAGTCCTTCACTAGCGCAGTCTTATCAGAGCTACCTACTGTACCAGCTAGCGACGACTGCTATCGCTAGTTATAGTTCATTACATAAAAAGCACTTTTTAGAACTAGTACAAGTGTTACCACAGCATACTGTGTGTCTGATTAGTTATTAGCTTTCTACTAATCTGCAATGACTAACAAATGACAGGTGCAAGCCTATGAGGTTAAACGGCCTATTCAACCTTATGTCATTGTCTGGTGAAGCCATGAAGTAGAATTTGAAATTCGACGAGCCCCGTGGGGCGACGTCGAATTATAATTCTACAAATGGCGTAACCAGACAATGACATATAGCGTCCCTCCGCTCCCGCTACCACCCAGTAGATAAAGGGGCGCTAGAAGATGCACAGTAGAGTAAACAGGGAATATATAGTACCTAACATACTATACGGGTGGCATTTCACCCTAAGTGTAAACATTTACAGATAGAAGTGTTAAATTGCGACCTTGGAGAACTATTCAACTTTATGTCATTGTCTGGTTACGCCATTTGTAGAATTATAATTCGACGTCGCCCCTACGGGGCTCGTCGAATTTCAAAATATACTACAATTAAATAGAAGCCAGCTGGAATTTATAAGTTAAATCAATATAATTATCGCAAGTTGAAACAATAGAGTAGGATTTAACAAGTTAAATCAATATATTTATTACAAGTTGAAACAATGGAATTAAATTTCACAGTTTTACAGAAATTGAAGAGTGAGTAAACAAAGAAATTTCAACCCCCATTTATGGCAGAAATTAAACCTTTTATTGAAAAATTTCTTCTCCCATCAGACGCAGAATTTTATGATGTATCCAAATGTAAATAAAATTTGGGGGTTAGTAAAACATTTTTTGAGTTATGGACCAGATAAATTTTAAAGGTGTTGAAGATGTGTCCAAAATTTGTTAATCAAAAATCGTAACCCCAGGTGCACATCTGTAACCCATGAGACACATATCCTAAAAATTTGGGCTCTTAATTAATAAAACTCTGTTCTGGGGAGTGGCTACGGATAAATAATAAAAAATCCAAAATTGCAGCCTGTGCCGACGCATGTTCCTTTGGTGGCACTACATTTTGTTGGTTGTTTATTTATAGTGCCTCCAAAAGAACATTCAGTCGGCGCAGGCTGCAATTTTGGATTTTTTTTCGCCATGTCATCATCACTATGAAGGTGTTAAATTATTTCAAAAAGGTGTTACAGAAGGCATCGACCCTTAGAGTGGTGGAAGTTTCCATTTAGTTCATATAATTTTAGAGATATTCAAGTTTGAGTAGAATATAATAGCTGATGACTCAGCATTTTTTATGTGTGTGTTGGGTCATCACCCAACATCAACTAACCCATTTTAAATATCGAATTAAAAAAATTGTAAAAGTACATTTTTTTGACGATGTCATAATCACCTCAAGGTGTCAAGACCCACTTGTATAGGTGGTACCTGGCATAAGGACCAATTGATAAATTGAAAGTTTGTTTCTATCTTGTATCATCTCTGAGATTAATGAAATTTAGCTAATTAGTATAAATATTTAATTAATTTATTAATTATTTAACACCATTATTATATACAGCAAAATAAATTAAGTTCAATTATTTGCAATTATTATTAATTTAAATTGAATTTCACTATAATATTTGAATTCCACGCACTCGATAACCCCAATAATCTATTTTGAACCATCTCTATACGGTAAACACAGAGCGAATTAATTAGAATTAAATATGTCAGTACATTAATTGTGCAAGAATATTCTCGCCGAAATAAATATAATCACTTAATCTGTCGTTGTTGTGGAATGTAAAATCTTAACGGTTCTATCATAAACCATCTTTAGTTTAATGCCATTCATTCATTATGTATTGATAATAAATTATATTATTAGTTATTTATTTTAGCAATGTTATCCATGGTTGGTTGAGTTGAGTCAACAAATTCCTTATATTATATTATTTAATTTAATCAATTGTATAGTAATACTAAAATTAAATAGAAGCCAGCTGGAATTTATAAGTTAAATCAATTTAATTATCGCAAGTTGAATCAATAGAGTAAGATTTAACAAGTTAAATCAATATAATTATTACAAGTTGAAACAATGGAATTTGATTTAACAGTTATACTGAAACTGAAGTGTGAGTAAACAAAGAAATTTCAACCCCCATTTATGGCAGAAATAGAACTCTTTATTGAAAGTTTTCTTCTCCCATCAGACGCAGAATTTTATGGCGAATCCAAATGTGAAATAAAATTTTGGGGTTTAGTAAAACATTTTTTGAGTTATGGACCAGACAAATTTTGAAAGGTGTTAAAGATGTGTCAAAAATTTGTTAATACAAAATCGTAACCCCAGGTGCAAATTAGACGTCGACTCCGAATCTACATGCCAAGTTTCAGCCCTCTATGTATACAGGTGTGGCCAGGGCACCTGCTACGGAGAAATAATAATAATATAAAAATCCAAAATTGCAGCCTGTGCCGACGCATGTTCCTTTGGTGGCACTATATTTTGGTGGTGGTTTATTGATAGTGCCTCCAAAGGAACATGCTGTCGGCACAGGCTGCAATTTTGGATTTTTTTCGCCATGTCATCATCACTATGAAGGTGTTAAATTATTTCAAAAAGGTGTTACAGATGGCATCGACCCTTAGAGTGGTGGAAGTTTCCATTTAGTTCATATAATTTTAGAGATATTCAAGTTTGAGTAGAATATAATAGCTGATGACTCAGCATTTTTTATGTGAGTGTTGGGTCATCACCCAACATCAACTAACCCATTTTAAATATCGAATTAACAAAATTGTAAAAACACATTTTTTTGACTATGTCATAATCACCTCAAGGTGTCAAGACCCACTTGTATAGGTGGTACCTGGCATAAGGACCAATTGATAAATTGAAAGTTTGTTTCTATCTTGTATCATCTCTGAGATTAATGAAATTTATCTAATTAGTATAAATATTTAATTTATTTATTTATTATTTAACACCATTATTATATACAGCAAAATAAATTAAGTTCAATTATTTGTAATTATTATTAATTTAAATTGAATTTCACTATAATGTTTGAATTCAGCGCACTCGATAACCCCAATAATCCAATTGGAAAATTCTATAAGTTAAATACAAAAGGAATTAATTATAATTAATTACGTCAGTACATTAATTGTGCAAGAATATTCTCGCCGAAATAAATATATTCACTTAATCTGTCGTTGTTGTGGAATGTAAATCTTACGGTTCTATCATAAACCATCTTGAGTTAAAGCCATTCATTCATTATGTATTGATAATAAATTATATTATTAGTTATTTATTTTAGCAATGTTATCCACGGTTAAGTTGAATTAAGTCAACAAATTCCTTATATTATAATATTTTATTTAATCCATTGTATAGTAATACTAGAATTAAATAGAAGCCAGCTGGAATTTATAAGTTAAATCAATATAATTATAGCAAGTTGAATCAATAGAGTAGGATTTAACAAGTTAAATTAATATAATTATTACAAGTTGAAACAATGGAATTAGATTTAACAGTTTTATTGAAATTGAAGTGTGAGTAAACAAAGAAATTTCAACCCCCATTTATGGCAGAAATTGACCCCTTTATTGAAAAATTTCTTCTCCCATCAGACGCAGAATTTTATGGTGAATCCAAATGTGAAATAAAATTTTGGGGTTTAGTAAAACATTTTTGAGTTATGGACCAGACAAACTTTGAAAGGTGTTAAAGATGTGTCAAAAATTTGTTAATACAAAATCGTAACCCCAGGTGCAAATTAGACGGTCCCATCGCACCTACATGCCAAGTTTCAGCCCATCAACTATAAAGCTCAGGCCAGGGCACCGTCTACGGAGAAAAAATAATAATAAAGGCAGTGATTCCAATACTGGGCCACTATACTATAGTATAGTCGGCACAGTAATAAAGGCAGTGATTCTAATACTGGGCCACTATACTATAGTATAGTCGGCACAGTAAAAATCCAAAATTGCAGCTGTGCCGACGCATGTTCCTTTGGTGGGACTATATTTTTGTGCGTTGTTTATTGATAGTGCCTCCAATGGAAATGCTGTCGACACAGGCGGAAATTTTGGATTTTTTTCGCCATGTCATGAACAGGGTATATTATAAGCCCATTTTTTTATTCCTAGCCCATTTTTTTATTCCTATTTTCATTTTTTTACTCCCTTGAATAGTGAGTTTTTATCGTCTGATATCCATTTCAAGATTCCATTTCTACCGAAAATCCATTTTTTTATTCCACGAAAACAATAAAAAACATTTTTTTATTCTTTATAAAATACACTGGTCATGAACGTCACATTGTGTTTACACCCATTTATCAATTTGTTGCGGGACAAAGGAACGTTTGATAAACAAAGGACAAAGGAACGTTTGATAAACGAATAGTCATAAACTAGAAATTCCATCTCAATAATCCATTGTTTATATATCAGTTATCGTTTTGAAATTGAAATCAGCATACTTGTTTACTTAGTATGACATGAGGAATTAAGTTTATAATTCCATTATTAATGCGTTATAACCCCCCCCCCCCCCTTACACTCTAATACATTTCGGGCACCAAGCACACACATAGACAAATATTTATACAAATAGATATTCCATCTCATTAATCCATTGTTTGAATATCAGAAATCGTTCTGAAATTGAATAACTGTTGAGTGAAATTGAATTTTCATATAGGAGAAAACTTTAATACAACCATAGTTGCATTATACGTAACGTATAACGTATATATGGTACCTTTATACGATAGGTGAACGTATAATGCCATCATACGTAACGTATAATCAACATACGACGTATAACGTATAACGATTTTAACGTATATAAGGTCCATTATACGCTCCCCGAACGTATAAGGTATAATCGTATAATGCATCTATGAATACAACAATGTATTAGAAATCGATTTATATAGTAGCAGCTATTGAATCAAATTGAATTAATCATATAAGGCCATATAAAATAAATAACTTGTGTATCATCCGGATTTTTTCAGAAAATACGGACGGCGGACGGGATTTTATTTTTATTTTTTATTTTCGTTAATATGCAAAAAACATTACCCTATGCCAAACAATAAATATAAATAATTAAATTAAATTATAAAATCACATGACAATGCCCAAATAATGAAAGTAATGTTCTAAATACAAGACTAATAAAAAATTGCTAAATTAGGAGTACTTTACACAAGTTTATAGTTAATATCTGTACGATTATGTTCATAAAATAATAATAAAATAGATCCGTACGGGGGGTAAATATAGGGACGGACGGGGATGATAAACAAGTTATTTATTTTATTGGCCTAAATAGAATACTTTATTGCAAGGGTGTGGCCCGCGAGACCATTCGCTGAGGCCCTCGGATAATTCGCTTCTTTCAATTATATACACTCTACAAATGCATCAATGTTCCTAGTATGAATACAGTATTTGGTAACTATAGTTTGCATTTACGAATTCTATCAATTATTAGATATTATTAGATATTATTAGATAACGTAGGAGGCAGAACCTAAATTGAAATGGCGAGTTCTAGCAGAAAACGAGATAAAGTGGCACGTAGATTTAAAAGTTTGAACACCCCTGCTGTATTGTAACTATGATATCATAAATTGATTTGTATAGTAATAGCTATTGAATATAAATTAATTATTCATATATACTAGAATTCTTTATTGTAGTTAGATATCAACAATAACTTGAATCGAAATAACACTGAATCTAATTGAATTATTCATAAATAGTAGATCTTCATTGAAACCACGAAATAATTGTATAATTGAATATTAATGAATTTACGATTTTAGAAAGTTAAGGGTGAATTGTGGCAACTTTGAGCCTAATTATCAGGAAAATGAGGACAGATTTAAAAAATCGTGAAGAGCTATCAGTTGCAAAATACTTTTCTAATACTAATGATTCTAAAAATTTTCTTGTTATTGCATTTATTTTCTTATGGGACAAAAAAAGCTAAAGTCCCGTTAAAAATTTTCCCAAGTCGAAATTAATAAATCGTGACCCCAGGTGCACATCTGTAACCCATGAGACACCTATCCTGAAAATTTCAGTTCTTAGTTAATAAAACTCTGTTCTGTGGAGGATCTACGGACTAATAATAACCAAAGCACTAAGACCAATACTGGGCCACTATACTATAGTATAGTCGGCACAGTAATAATAACCAAGGCAGTAAGATTAGAACTGGGCCACTATACTATAGTATAGTCGGCACAGTAAAAATAAAGGCAGTGAAATTAGAACTGGGCCATTATACTATAGTATAGTCGGCACAATAAAAAAGGCAGTGATTTCAATACTGGGCCATTATACTAAAGTATAGTCGGCACAGTAATAATATACCAAAGCAGTAAGATTAGAACTGGGCCACTATACTATAGTAAAGTCGGCACAGTAATAATTATACCTATATTAGCAAATTGAGATATTGAAATGGAATATATTCCACCTCAATATCACAATAAAACTCTTGTTATTCCATTATAAATTGGTTATTCATGTGGTTAACACTTAATTAATTGAGAATAGATATTGAGAAAACAGGTGAGAAAGAATAACATTGGTGGTAGAAATTTCATGGTAGTAAGGGGGGAGCTGCACATGTCCGAATTTGTTACATGTCCGAATTGATTTTTGTAAGTTCTGCACATGTCCGAATTGATTTTTGTAAGTTCTGCACATGTCCGAATTGATTTTGTAAGTTCTGCACATGTCCGAATTGATTTTTGTAAGTTCTGCACATGTCCGAATTGATTTTGTAAGTTCTGCACATGTCCGAATAATATATTGAAACTATCTTGAATACATTGAAATGTGTACCAAAAATCAAGAACGGAATACATTGAAATGTATACCAAAAATCAACAACAGCAAGAAATGGCGTTATTAGTAAATACTCGTGCGTAGTGTGAAACACTTATATGACAAGGTGAATTTGAGTTCATAAATAGTTCTCATTCCAAAGAAAGTACATATCAATATAATGGAATTTAGTACCGACGAATACAAACGATGTGGAAGTAGCGTTTTTACATCTGCTGATGGTTTCAAATACCGTATTTACTCGAATAGTAGCCTAGGCGATTATTGTTTTTTACTCCATTTTTAGACCAATAATTTTGAGCAATTTTCTAGAATATCACATTATATTACAATTTAATTATGATAATCGGTTGATAATCGTATTGTGAGTTATATTAGATGTAAAAATTCACTCCGGGTAGCAGTAATAAATTTTTATTTACTACTTTAGGGGGGCGATTATTGGAGGTAGGCGTTTATTCGAATAGAGGCTACTATTCGAATAAATACGGTATGTGCAATCAAAGACCACCGAAAATTGTGTCTACCGCAAATGTGCTATATTTAGAAATGGGTGTAAAGGGACAGCTAAAATGAACCTCACAAGACATTCAATTACCCCTATGCATCTACATAATCACACAGTTAATGAATATAAAACCGCGGTGTATCAGTTGAAAGCTAAGTGCAAGACACTTGCTAAGCAGACACAATCCCCAAGTCTCAGAAACATATTCGATGATGCAACTAGAAATGAACCTAATGCTCATGATATTTCATTCCCTGGTGTGAATCTGCTATGTATAGGAGTAGAAAAACTTCAGAACCGAAAATCCCTTCAACAGCTATTGAATATATTGACATGCTAGGAGCTACACCTCTTGGAAAGCACTTCAAATTTTCTGTAACCGCTGGAAACCAAATTGCTGTGGTCTTCTTTTCTGACGAAATTAGTGTCTTACTGTCAGAAGCTAGTAGCATACAATTTGATGGAACTTTTGATGTGGTTCCGATTCAGTTTTACAAGTTATGGACGATATTCATATCTAATGCAAGGCACACTGTACCTGCAATACACTGTTTAATGACAGCGAAGAGCAAGATTTATATAGTTCTCTATTAGAACTGCTTGTCACACACTTACCTGACTTCAAACCTGTAACTTCAATGTCCGATTGGGAGCGTGCTCCTAGAAATGCCATTAAACAAGTTTTCCCACATATTCGCATTTACGGATGTTTCTTCCATTATGCTCAAAAATTGGGTCTTGTTCAGGATTTCAAAAGTAACGTTGAGATATCAAAGTTCACACGATTGTTGATGGCGATTCCGTTTCTACCTGCCTCACTGATCTATCCAACGTTCAATTTAATTACGACACCAACATTGGATAGCAGTGTAGGACTAAAGCTGGAAAAGCTAAATAAATACATTAAGAGACACTTGCTTACCAATATATCCCCGGAAGAACTATCTATCTTTGAACTGAGTATCTCTTCAAATAATGGGGCAGAAAGTTATCAGCAAAACTGAAAGCTCGAATCAGGAGTTCTTGCCCTAGGATCTGGACATTTACGTCACATTTAAACGATGTCATCATAGATACTGACAATGATATTGGCAGAATACGACAAGTAAGGGAGATCAGTCGCGCAAGGAAATTTAACTGTGTGCAAATCGATGACCAAAGAAAATTATTCAAAGAAAAATTACGTAATGGAGAGTATACACCATGGCAGTATTTACAGCATATGAGCAACACAATTGGATCCCAGAAATATTCTCAAATTGTTCTGAGCTACTCCGAAGATACTGAAGAAGAGCTGGAAGGTCCGGACTCAAACATGGGAGGAAGCCAATGCTCTGTGTGCCTCAGTCTGCGAATAACAACATGGATTTTCATGCCCTGATTGCAGTCAACAAATAATAGATATGCGACAAACCTTCCCCATATGCCGTAATAGCATCAGTGAAAGGTTTCAAATATTTACTTAATTGATTAAAAGCTAATTGATTAAATATGAGTAAATTATATTTATGAAGGCTATTATTAAAGCTATTAGATATAGTAAGGCAGTGGTTCTCAAACTTTTTACAGCGTTTTTACACGCGTACCACTTCTGCAATTATTAGGGTCTCCGCGTACCACCATAATAACCGATAGTTAAATACACACCCGAATAATAACCATATCAAAAACACTTGTAAATAACCAGTATATTTAGGTATAATCCAATTCATAGAATACAGTTGCAACGGGATTTTTCTAACAGTATTCAAACTATCGTTTTTTCCGACGAATTTGAATGAACTTATTATTTAATTCGTTATTATAATTAATTACTATCGTTTTTTTCGAACTCGGGTTATTCTAACTTATCGTTGATGATAACTTTGTGGTGTAATAAATTCCAACTTGACTAGTATTTCCATTGTTTTTTTCTAACTATCGTTTTATTTAACTTCGGTCTATTCTAACTCATACCTGCCAACATATTTGAGTCATATTCCTCCAATCTTCCCCTGTACATTGGCCAAAATCCCTGGAAATCCTCAGATTTTTTCTCGCTCACTTATCTAGGGAATCTTTGCACATTTATGCTAGGATAAATTACACTAACCAAGTCATTCCATTCATGTGGTTAATGCAGAATGCATAGCAATATATACTATCATGTTATTTAAATTTATAATTATTTATGTTGACATAATTCAAATAACTTTCTGAAGGAGAAAACATTGAATTATATAATTGTACAGAGAATCCTTGTACGCTTCAATTGGAACTGTTAATTTATACAACATAATGCTACATTTTGAGGGTGTAGACATTTTGCATGTATTAATTATTACACTCACAATCAGTAATTTTGACCCAACTAAAATACCTGGACGCCTGTACAGAACAGCCAAAATGGTTAAAGTCAATGTACAGTTGGCAGGTATGCTAACTATCGGTTTAGTCTAACTATAGTTACCTGAAAATAATTGGTTAGAAAAACCGGTTTCTACTGTATGACCGATATTTAGGTTAATTAAATACACTGATGTACGTAAATATGTTGGTCTACATCGACATGGTTACCTACAGTCCTAATCAGTGAGAAGGTATTATGTATATTAAAATTTTGATTTATTTACCTCAAATGAGGTACCTCCGCGTACCACTAGAAGGGGCTCGCGTACCACAGTTTGAGAACCACTGTAGTAAGTTGAATTCGATATTTAACTTACAAAAATCAATTCGGACATGTGCAGAACTTACAAAAATCAATTCGGACAAGTGCAGAACTTACAAAAATCAGTTCGGACATGTGCAGAACTTACAAAAATCAGTTCGGATATGTGCAGAACTTACAAAAATGAATTCGGACATGTGCAGAACTTACAAAAATCAATTCGGACATGTGCAGAACTTACAAAAATCAATCAAAATATCTCTCAAAATTCGAACAAATGCATGCGCCTCGGTAGTAAGAATCTCATAGCAATGTAACATCCATGGTCCTTGTATACAAAGTAGTAAGAATCTCATACAACAGCACTTAGGCCTTTTATATCGAAGGTCACGCATAATCATAATTTTTAGGAATGCTTATCAATCCCATATTTTTCGTAATAACTCTAACTGCACCATCAGTTGCTTCTTTATAAAGGGGTCTCGTTAATTACATTGATAGTACAGTTAACAATCGCTTAAATTTTTATCTAGTTAACTATTAGGATTTATATAGAAACACTCAGAGTTTCATCCAGACATCGACGCGCATCCAGGCGCGTAGTATTAAAAGGAAAATTGTCTAGGTGCGCATAAATCGAGAGATACTCCCATATACGTAATACAAATTGAGTAATTTAGGCGCGTGTGAGCGAGCTCAAACATAATCTAGGCGCGCAGAAAATTTTGCCTGATGAAAGCCTGGTAAGACTGTTCTCTATTTGCAATGACCGCTATCTCGAACGCTTTTCTGTTTTCCCTAAAAATTAATCTTTTAACTCAAACTTTTAAGATTTTTGCATTTAGACTGAACAAAAAAAGACAAGAATTTTTTCTATATCTTATACAGTAGTAATGCACGGATTAGTTCGAATCTAATTTGCCTACTCTGAAGTAGTTACATCATTTTCGCCTAAAGTATCACGGCATCGAATGAAATTTATGTCAGCAGTATAAAATAGACAAACTGGGACTAAGTTATGCTATTTTTAAATTAACATTCTTGTTACATCAAAATGGGGCATCAGTTATTTCGAACATTCGTTAACTCGAACAGATTTTTGATTTCCTTGAGGAATCGAGTTGCAGATGCAGACTGAATATTAAAAGAAGCCAAGAAAGGTGTAATAAATTAACAATACACCAAATAATTGAATAAATAAATATTGAAAACACCGTTGATGTGTGATTGTTTAGAAATGTTCTGAACTTAAATGAAGCCGAGTATAAAATTATATAAATCAATTGAAAGTCAATTAACGAGATTCATAAACTAATTGTGTCGCCAGACAATTAATCAACTGGTGTTAAATGTCGGTAAGTGGTTAATTTCTTAGAAACAAGGGGCGTGCTGGCCATACAATCGATGCGGGATTCCCGCTCGGGGCCCCCTTTGAAGGCCGCCATAGGGGCACACTTGTGGGACCGCAGGCCCCACAGCGAATCCTTTCTGAATGGAATCCCGCATGGGCCTCCCAACCCCAGCACGCCCCTGTTAGAAACTAATATTCCTTTGTCGTTATGACAAAGTACACGTATATACAATATTTCAGCACCTTATCTTCTTTCAATTAATTCTGGACAAACACAGAGACAAACCAGGTAAGCACTAGCTAGCCGAGTAGTACCGTGCAATAATATTCGGCAGAAGTAAATGAATCGAATTAAAGAATAATTATGCCAATTGATAGGAGTCACTAACTGGGCTTCTTGATATAAAATACAATGGGTTTATCTCCCTAAAGCCTAAACCTTAAAAATGTAGGAATAATATTGAATACAATGAATTAATTTATTATGTCAATAAATTTAGAGACTAAATATCCATGAAATAACTCTGTTCGTTAGCCAGCATAATTCAAATTTACATATCAATCAAGCATCAATCTATTGGGTAAGCTAAGAAATTAAACGGTTAAAGCGAACATATACAACAAAGGAGATGCTGGAAATTTATTGGATTACCTGCTCTCCTTTACGCTTTCGAGTGAAAAACCTGAGAAGCACAAGTGAGCATAAACCAGCGTAAGCGAGGAGAGAGGAGACCCCGGGAACAGACACGATGACGTTGCGGTAGAAGGGATTGCACAGAGAGCAACAGGCCGCTTCGCCTTGTCCCCTACAGGGGTGTACCAATTGGATCGCCTGGATAGCCACTCCGTTTGACAACTTGTCAGTGAAGCTCATAGCTCCGTACACGAAAGCCCCTGTACCAGTATTGCTGCCGATAAGGTCTGACGTCATCGATAAAGCTGTGATCAGAATAGCAGCGCCTCCAATTCCCAGGAAAGAAGACCCCAGGTAAGCTATATTAGCCAAGTTTCCTCTTTGGATCACCCAAAACGTCTCAAGGGCTGCCCAAATAAACCCAAGTCCGACAAAGTAGGTGAGCTCCCTCCCCAGCAGTTTGTTAATATATTTCATCAGGGCAGTAGTAACCAGTCCGGAGATATAAATTACGAGGGGAGAGAAAGCAACGCTCAGTTTGTTTAGATCAAGACTGTCGATTAGGTATAGAGATATGTAGACCTGAGATATGTTCACAACTAGGCGAGTGCACATGTACACTAGAGCTACGAGGTAAAACTCTGGATTAAGGAACCATTGATACCACGTAAGCTTCCGCGTGACAGAGCTCTCATTCTTATCAAGAGGAGATGACTGTTCCTTAGCTTTGTAATCGGTTGATTCCCTAACTCCAATGTGAAATGCTATTGAGAATATAGCACCCACTCCTATAGTGCCGAGCGAGAGGTACCAGAAATTATCCAGGTCTTTAGGGGATATGTCGGAGTCACCGCTGATCCCAAACAAAGCGGCTAACACACCAAATATGCAGAGATTGGCCAAGATAGTGAAGAAATAGCGAATTGAGTTGAGAGAAACGCGCTCACTCTCGTTGGGCGTAATCTCAGGAATGAGAGAGAGGTGAGAGATCTGAACAGAGGCCCATCCGAACTGGAATATTATAATGAATACGGAGTAATATACCATAGTAAGAGCGAGGGAGTCCTTATGGGTGACATCGCAGAGGATACATCGGTACCAGATAAAACTGAATGAACTGAATACACAGACTGTGCCTAATAAGTGCCAAAACTTTCTGCGTCCATAGAACCGGAACCTTGTGCGATCAGACGCCATCCCAACAATAGGCGTACTGATAGCGTCAGCGACTTGTCCGATGAGAATTAGCAACCCCGCGTAGCTGTTCTCCAGTTCTATAACTGAGTGGTAGAAGAGGAGCAAGTAGGTGAACCAGAGACTGGCACAGAGGTCATTAAAAAAGTGACCAAACCCATAAGCAATGAACTCCATCCATTTGCATGCATTTGATCTTTTGGACCCACCTATGAGGGGAGATTTCGTATCTGCAGTTGTTTCGTTATTATCCTCCATGGAGGAAAGTTAAAGCTAGCTAATACTCAGAAATTAAATAAAAGTTGTCTACTGGAAATGGAACAGTGCAACTATAAAGTAGAAGAAATAAAAAATAGGACAGTCCCAGTTATTTATAACAAAAGGTTCCCATATTTATTCTATAGAATTAAAAATATACGCTACCAACAATCAAATGCAGGCAAAATATGCACTTAAGTGGACAAAAGCATTTTTGTGCGTCACACACCTGAACTTTTATCTTCACTATTAAATTAAAATTCACGCTTCTTAACATGTGAGATTGACGTCATAACTTGGAGAGGAGTGAGGAATTTTTAGTGGAAACCTCAACTTCTTGTCGGGGGACAAAAGTTACGCTATATGCCAAAATCAGATTTGGAAACCGTCAACCAGTTTCTTCAGTCAATTCGGAACATATAAACAAATCTATCTCTCCGCCTTGTTATAATCACTCAGCCTCTATGAGATAAAATTCCGATGATTTAAGCCGCGAAACGACCTAGCAAGCGAAGCACGCTAGTTAGGAATAATGGAGGATAACTACTACTTAAATATAGATTGCTTTGGACATAGGATTGGGGCAAAGGCCATTCAGTTGGATATTTTGAGATTATTTGATGTTTACGTGTTAACAAAAGGTGATAAACTCTTGGATAATCCAAACAGTTCGTTATAGCATAGACGTAGGATCCAGTAGGATTGGCTGGGTCATGGCCATAACAATTATTTATCTTAATTGGACAATAAGAATTATCAAGGGGGGCTGAGCCCATAGCTGCCAACCGTACAGGGATTTTAATCATTTTGGCTGTTCTGTACAGGAGTACAGGGATTTTTAATTTACTAATTATGAGTCAAATAATGCCTAAAATGTCTACAGTGATGATAGTATATTCTGCCAATTCTGCATTGACTACATAAAGTCACAACTTGGTTTATATAATTATTAAATCGTACAGGGATTCCCTGTACTGTACTATACTGTATAGTGGTACAGGAGAAAATTGGAGCACTGTAAAAGGGATATGATTCAAATAGGTTGGCAGGTATGTGAGCCCCCTAAACCCCCTGGGCCTGACGAAGTTCTACTGCATTTGATATATTAAGTCGTTCTTTTCTACATTCGTAGACATCAAACAAGGATTGACATCGATATATCGGTCTTCAAAAATATTGAAAAAATATCGGAAATCCCGATATTTATCAGAAATATCGATATCGCAAATTCCCCAAAATATATTGCGATATATTTTTAAATATCGAAAATATCTGAATATTTCCTTGATATTTTCCGAGATTCGTTCTTACACATTATGAACACGTTTTAAACTAATTATAGTTGGTTAATAAAGGTTGCTGTCATTGTCTGGCTAACTGACAAGGATTGACATTGATACAGTAGAACCTCGTTAGTACGAACACCTTTAATACGAATTTCCGGATAAGACGAACAAACAGATCCACAAAATCAAGTCCCTACAATGGCTATTGAATGGGTATTACTCCGGTTAATACGAAATCCGGATAAAGCGAACAAAATTTTTACCGTCCGTTGGTGTTCGTATTAACGAGGTTCCACTGTATATTGGTCTGAAAAAAAATCGAAAGAATCCCGATATTTCGATTTTTTAAAAATATATCGCGATATTTATCGATATGTAGGATTTTTACAATATATCGTATCGATATCGGGGATTTTTCCCGATATCGATATTTGTAAACCTTGCATCAAATGTGAAAATATTATAAAACGGATACAAATACCTGATAATTGTGTATTTGTGAGTTAAGTATGGTTGATTTAATATTGTGAAAGATGTCAAAAATTTATTTAAAAATATTCATTTAGTAGATTCAACAGTGTTTAGTGGATATAAAGTATCAAAATTCAATAAATTATCTACATTCCAAATGTGTCAGGGTAATTAGCGAACACCGACATTCAGCTAGACAATATTTGAATATAAAATCTAAAGAAATGCCGTGTATCGAACTGTCAGTACTACGGGTAGTAAGATTAGTTATAAAATATTCGAATATTCGTTCGTTTCGAGAAGATTCGATTCGTTTTGTCTTTAATATTAACTTTAGCCCTACTAATGCTTGCAAATGAGAGAAAACAATAAATAATCCTTACTTATAGTCGATGTTTGCGTAGTTCATGTCACCAGATTTCATGGCAACTTCCCTGAACTCTTTAAAAATCTGGACCTATATATTACGAGACTTGATGAAAAGCCAAAGAAAGATATGGCTTTGCTCATCAATCTAATTGAGTCAATAGATTTAGTAGAGATCATTGAGAGCTAATTAGGAGAGGTGATCGGATTTTGGTCGAATTGTCATCCTCAAAATATGTCTTGTCAAATATAAGGACATCTTCTTTGGAATTAAATTGTCTTACTCAACTGTCGAATAAGAAATCAATAAATCATTATTCGTGGGCATTCATTATAGGAAAGTTAGAATATCATAACTTCCCAGGTGTCGTAGAATTTTTAGTACATAGCTCTGGCAGGGTCGGATTAACAGAGGTGGAGGACCTGGGGCAACCAGTGTTGTGGAGGCCCCTAACTCCTTCCGCTACAATTGTCCAGTGAAAAATGAAGTACAACTTTGGACTTGGGGCTCCACGGAGCCCCAAGTCGGTGCTCCACTGGATCTCGTCGGAGGAAATAGAGTAAGAAGGAAGGAAAGAAAATAATAGTTAAGTTCAGGGGGGAAAGTAAGAAAGGGTGTAAAAAGTTAGAATGATCAATTTGATCTTTTTGATAAATAAGTCTAAACATTGCAATTCTGAATATTGAAAGGAATATTACTGAATTCATCATTGAAAATCGAATAGATGACCTCATCAACTCATTTTCGCATCATAAAAACCGTGAAAATATGTTAATGTATTAAACATTTATATCATTTGAAATGTGTTTAGTACACCACAATATATTTTGAGTAGTTTTGGTTAGTAAAACTCTATTATGTAACCTTGACTTTGGATTAATATAAACTCGTCGGAGCTGAAGTTGTGGAGCCCCCACCTTGGCTTGGGGCGCTGTTGCATGAGAAAATGACACCCCCCTTCATCAGAGATGGAACCGGTCGGGATTTTCATGACCCGACCCGACCGGTGCAGTTGGAAATTTGACCCGACCCGACCGGCCGGTCGACCGGTCAATCATAGCTAACAATAATTTATATATAATAGAAAACAAATTATGATATTATGATATCGAATAGATCATATAGAGATCTCGACCGGCCGGTCAGGGTTCGAACGGCCGGTCAAGGTTCGACCGGTAACCGACCCGACCGGTTCCGTCTCTGCCCTTCATATGAACCATGGGTACCGTTTAGGGGGTCATTTTCTCACGGGGGTCGTTTCATTATGCAAGCCCCGTGAGAAAATGACCCCCTTATAAATTTCTGCATTGTCATTGCAATAATGTAAAGGCTACTTGAACAAAACAATGATGTAGTGACAATTATACAAAATGACTTGGCAACTGTCACGGAAATTTTGGTCCCCTTGGAAAATTGGTCCGAGGGGACCAAAATTTTCAGGGAAATTTGGTCCTTCTGTGGAAAATTGGTCCCTCTGAGGTTTGTGTTTATTTAGTTAACGTATTTACTATAATAGTAGCCTAGGCGATTCTTCGCCATATTGGGACCAAAAAATTTATGAATAAGCCTGTACTGGTAAATTGGGCCCAGAAATATTGGTCCGGGGGACCAAAATTCCAACCATTTTTCCATGGAATTTTGGTCCCCGGGACCTATATTTAGGGGAAAATTGGTCCTAGGACCAATACTCCATGGAATATTGGTCTCATGGTGGGACCAAAAATTTCAGGCTAGGCCCATTTTTCAAATGTATATTGGTCCGCCGGACCAAACTTACCCGAAAAAATTGGTCTGGGGGACCAATATTCCATGAAAATATGGTCCTAGGACCAGTTATCCATGGAATATTGGTCCCCGGGACCAATTTTTTCGGTGACCAATTTTCCAGTGACAGCTGTCATGTTTGGTCCGGGCTCCGGGGACATTATAAGGCGCCATGTTTGGTCCGGGTGACCTTATCACCTTATATGGCGCCATGTTTGGTCCGGGGGACCCTATAAGCAGGGGCGGCGCCAAGGGGGTGCTAGGGGGTGCTACGGCACTTCCTGAACTCCGTCAGCACCCCCAGTGGGGGTGCTCAGAAAATTCAAGGTGTGCTTAGAATTTATAGTATTCAAGTTGAATAGCATAACTAGCATACCTGCCAACCTATTTGAGTCATATCCCTCATAGGGCTCAAATTTTCCCCTGTCATTGGCCAAAAATCCGTGTACACCACCCAAAGATTTCTCGCTCGCTGCGCTCGCTCGTCCCGTGGATTATTATTCAGAGAAATAGGAAAGACCATAGCCTACTATACATAAGGCCTCACAGTAAAATATGAAATCTGGACCAGGGATGCGGTCGCCGCCGGGAAACGAAATTGCAATTTTTTATCAAATTTAGTGACATTCCGCTTGAAAACAGATATTCCGGTGACTAGCAGTCGATATATATCGAAAAATATGCATATTAACCACAAAGCTAATTTTAGAATTTTGTGTTGTTATTCACCCATAATATAAATAAGTGGTTTATGGTATATAACATACATAGCAAATTTATACTTTTATTACGCTCTAGAGCTAAATAATCCATCTTGTTATTTATTTATCTCATTCTCATTAGTACAATACCCCTACAGAGCCCATTTCCCTATTAAAAATTAACCTTATAATTTGATTTATGCTACTACCATTAATTTATTAGTTTTTTTCTAACGATGCCCAACAGTTGTGCCATTTTCGGATGCAAAATCAACTACAACGACGATCACCGTGTCCCAGTTTTTAAACTACCTACGAAACCAGATGACCTAAGACACAGATGGCTTCAGGTTCTTCGGAGAGACGATTTACTATCATTCAAGGGGGTTTACGTGAGTGTAAATCATTTTCGCCAGGAGGATGTTGAGTATACTCACAAAGTTCCAAACGGAGATGGTACTTATCGTGAAATTCCAAGAGTCAACCCAAAGCTAAAAGATGGTGCCGTTCCAGTTTTTCTACCAGGACACCCTTCAATCTGTTCTCAATCTATTAGCTCCAAATAGCGCAGATGTGTGTCACCTACATCAAAAGATGAGGAAATGTTCAATGAAGCATTAACACTTAGCCTGGCATCTGAGAGCGAAGAGAAAGATAAATATCAGATCAATTGTTTCCAGGATACCCAAGCTAAGTTACCTTTGATTTCCCTACCTAAAACATGGTCTTTATGGTACCCAGATGATCATAGTCTAATTTATATGCTACCTCTACTGACAGAACACAATATCATTGTCAACACCCATATATTAGTGTCCTTCGATTTGTCAGTTAGAGCTTATCGTAATGGAGAAATTTTACCAATTCCAATTTGCTCAATCAGCGATATACGACACCTTGAATCAATTCTCTGTGAGATTTCTATATCCCCTCGTCCTGTTCTGTCCACTGAATCTGTTTCAAAGACCGTTAATGAGACTTTATCTTTAGCGAAGGACAATATCCAACTACTCATTAACAAAGTACTTTCATCTAATGGTGAATTAGAGATAACTTATTAACTAACTGATTCCCCCGAAATATCCAGGCTTCATTTCATCCAATGTCAGCTTGAAAACAGTATTGTACCCAAAAACAGGCGGAGGTACAACATCCTCACACAGCTTATGGCACTTAAAGCACATTTAATTTCACCAGCATGTTATAAGTATCTTCAACAAATGGCTTGTCTATCTCTGCCTCATGTCAACACTTTGGAGAAGTTGTATTCTTCATTCGGACTTGAGTGTGAATTCTTTCCTTTCCTCAAGCAAGCGACAAATTCTTTCACTGAAGCTGAGAAACATATCGTTATGCAAATGGACGAAATTCACGTAAAATCTGATGTCACATATAAAGGAGGCAAGATATATGGCTCTAGTCTAAGCCCAGAAGATCCAATAAAGATTATGGTATCAAGTCTCCAGAAAAAATGGTCTACTATAGTTCGTCTATTACCATGTGCCTCTCTTTCCGCTGAGGAGATATTCCCCATCATACTCGCTTGTATTAAAGATATCGAAACTTGTGGTTTATGTGTGGATGTAATCTCAACAGATAACTATCCTCTTAACGTCAAGTTATTCAAACTATTCTCTCCTGTTGGTAAGCTTGAAACATGTGTACCTCATCCTTGTGTTCCTAACAGGAATCCTTCGAATTCCGGTACCAACTACTGCAGCTTTCTGATCGTGGTGGTCTAAAGTATCCTTCAGAGCTTGCATTGGAATCGTTAATTATTGTTTGGAAGATTCTAACTATAATCCAAAGTAATAGTGAACTTATGTCCCTGTTGATAGAAGGTCAAACTAGAAAGATTTTAGTAACACTTGCTTTTGGCTCCCTAACTGGTCTTGATAGTGGTTTTGAAGGTTGGAGAACTACTTGTCCTTCTTGTAATGTGAAAGGTTCAACCATTCTATCAAGTCTCGTTCGGAGTGAGCAAATTGTCTAATTGCAAATCTTGTCAAGAATTACAATTCGAGCCTTACTTTAAAGGGATTAGAAAAGCGGAAATTGAAAAAGTTCGATTCCTGATTATTTAGATACGAGTTAGTTGTCTTATGTGAAGTAACTATATCTACCTAAATAGAGGTTTTCTAGTAGTTTTGTATTGTGTATGTTATTCAAACTCACAAAGTAATAAGATTAATGGTATAATGAGAGTATACGTATTACTTTATTACAGTTGCTAGTCACCGGAATATCTGTTTTCAAGCGGAATGTCACTAAATTTGATAAAAAATTGCAATTTCGTTTCCTGGCGGCGACCGCATCCCTGGTCCAGATATCATATTTTACTGTGAGGCCTTATGTATAGTAGGCTATGGAAAGACATATCCAAATTATTACTTTGGAAGGTAAAGCAATTAGATATATACTGTACAGGGATTCCCTAAACCCTTGAATAGATAATATATATAAACCAAGTTGTGCCTTAAATTCCTGTACTGTACAGGGAATCCCTGTGCGGTTGGCAGTTATGAACTAGCCCACTTCAATACGTATATAAGAATTAGCATCAGGGCCGCCAAGAGGGGGGGGGGGGAGGGGGGCAGGGGGGACAGTAGCCCCGGGGCCCGTGGGTCTAGGAGGGCCCGTAAAAATTCCTAAACAAAGTTATTTGTTTAAGACAGGCCTGGGGTCAATTACTCTAAAATGTAATATATTACTATTACTATTACTTATATTTCTTCCTATTACTATTACTATTACAATTACATTATTAGAATATGTAATATATTACTATTACTATTACAAATTACTAGACATTTACTAAGACTCTGCTATGATTCAGAATGTCTGAAGTTTATTATTTTAATTGATTATCCCACACAAACAAAAACATATTATCTAACCTAAGAAAACAACTAATTTCAATAAAACAACTAATTTCAATATAATGACAAATTCAAATCGATAATCATCTTGCCTTAAAATTATTTTAACAACTTCCTATTTCTTCACGAAAAATCAAATAAGCCAGTCCGAAGTTGTAGAATTGTAATAGATAATTCCTATTACAATACAATTACTATTACTATTACATCCTATTTGAAACACTATTACTTATTACTATTACTTCTAAAATGTAATCGTTACTAATACAATTACTATTACATATTACTATTACCCCAGGCCTGGTTTAAGAATGTAAGTATAATGTTACCGCCAAATGCTGCCTTCAGATAATAAAATTGAATGATATATAGTTAACTTAAACTTTAATTATAAAGAGATAAGGAAATCGTGTAAAATGAACATTTGGGTTTGGGTTTGGGAATGGTTCCAGAGGGGCTTGTCAATGGAAATTGATCTCCGAAAAAACTGGTCATAAGACCATTTTCCCTGGAATTTTGTTCCAGGATCAATTTTTTGGGACCAAATTTTCCGTGACAGGCTCACCATTATTGTTTGCCCTGGGCCCCGAAAAACCTCTCGGCGGCCCTGATTAGCATGAATGACAAGTCAAATTTAGCACTTTATACTTTGATATCTACGTCAGAGCCGGTTCGAGAAACAAATCTGAGGGGTTGGTCAGAGACTATTTCAGGGGGGCTGCATCTCAAATTCCTAACTAAAATTCAACATACTAAAATCTTATTAATCTCAAATAATCAAATCTCAAATATGTAAATACAATAATGTATAGTGAGGGAGTTAGATCTATCTGTAATTATACTAAAGGTATATAATTGGTGACATATGCGAAACTGAACTTTCAGGTCTGGGTGGGCACGGATCTTGTGATGCGGATGTTACCAACTAAACACGATACAATAACTACAATTACTACATAACTAGCTAAGGATAAGTAGCTTGTCTAATATCTCAGTTTTAGAGATCTCCATAACAGGAGTATTACCCATTGAATAGCAAATCTATGAACCTGATTTTGTGAAGCTATTTGTTCCCCTTATCCCGAAATTCTCATTTACCGTATTTGTACTAACGACCTTCTGATGTAATTCCTAAAGGAAAAGGCAAATAAGCCTACCGCATTTGTTGTTTTGGTCTCTCGCCGAACAAAGATCCTGCCGTTGGGCAATAGAGGAAGGGGGCAGTGGGGGGGGCATATGCCCCCCCTCCCCTTCCCTTGGATCCGCCACTGATCTACGTGAGTTCGCCTTATTGCTAATATGTTTAGTTTCCGAATATTAGATTTGAGTAACAACCCAAAGTAATAGCTACTTTCTATAAAAGACCACCGTTATAACATGACACAATAATCACTCAAACATTCTGGCAGGTTGTAACTGGACAAATGATTGCACCCCCTGAAATGCAACAGCACCTCCAGTTGCACCCCCTTTTTGATGTGCTAGCGCCGCCACTGCTTATAAGGTGCCATGTTTGGTCGGGGGGACCTTATCAGGGTTGCCAACCCTCCCGCTTTTTTGCCTTTTTTTCTCTCATCCTCCCGACCTCCCGCCAAACTTTTAAAACTCCCGCTTTTTGGAAATTGTTTATATATTTAGATTTTATGATAATTAAGTAAAATAACGGGATTTGTTTAAATTATTCAAGTAAATTAGTCAACCTACGAGCAACAAGTTTTTTCTTTTTAGTTTTTTTTTCAAGTTTTTTAGTTGTTTTTAATTTTCAGTTTTTTTTCGAGTACCAAGTTTTTTTCCTAATTGTAGATATCAAAACATACTAAATAATCATATTATATCGTTCTATTCATGATAGATTTTAAAAAATAGCATATATATTGAGTCTCCCGCTTTTCTCCCGCTTTTTCATCTTCGACCTCCCGCTTTTTGGTGAAACTCCCGCCAAAATTGGCAAAATCTCCCGCTTTTTTGTTTTCAGAGGTTGGCAACCCTGGTAATACTCCTGTTATGGAGATCTCTAAACTGAGATAATAGACAAGCTACTTATCCTTAGCTAGTTATGTAGTTCAGGGCCGGCGGAAGCTCGTGAGAGGTGGGGCGGCCTTGTATTATGATGATAATTGTGAGGATTACAGAGTCAAAAACACGCCCGAGAAATTTCAGAGTACCAAAAAAATAATAGAAAAAGTGGGGGGGCCTGGGCCGCCCCAACCGCCCCTCTTCCGCCGGCCCTGATGTAGTTATTGTATCGTGTTTAGTTGGTAACATCCGCATCACAAGATCCGTGCCCACCCAGACCTGAAAGTTCAGTTTCGCATATGTCACCAATTATATACCTTTAGTATAATTACAGATAGATCTAACTCCCTCACTATACATTATTGTATTTACATATTTGAGATTTGATTATTTGAGATTAATAAGATTTTAGTATGTTGAATTTTAGTTAGGAATTTGAGATGCAGCCCCCCTGAAATAGTCTCTGACCAACCCCTCAGATTTGTTTCTCGAACCGGCTCTGACGTAGATATCAAAGTATAAAGTGCTAAATTTGACTTGTCATTCATGCTAATCAGGGCCGCCGAGAGGTTTTTCGGGCCCCAGGGCAAACAATAATGGTGAGCCTGTCACGGAAAATTTGGCCCCCTTGGGAAATTGGTCCGGGGGGACCAAAATTTTCATGGAAATCTGGTCCTTCTGTGGAAAATTGGTCCCTCTGAGGTTTGTGTTTATTTAGTTACCGTATTTACTAGAATAGTAACCTAGGCGATTTTTCGCCATATTGGGACCCAAAAATTTTTATGAATAAGCCTGTCACTGGAAATTGGGCCCAAAAAATTGATCCTGGAACAAAATTCCAGGGAAAATGGTCTTAGGACCAGTTTTTTCGGAGATCAATTTCCTTTGACAAGCCCCTCTGGAACCTTTCCCAAACCCAAATGTTCATTTTACACGATTTCCTTATCTCTTTATAATTAAAGTTTAAGTTAACTATATGTCATTCAATTTTATTATCTGAAGGCAGCATTTGGCGGTAACATTATACTTACATTCTTAAACCAATAACTTTGTTTAGGAATTTTTACGGGCCCTCCTAGACCCACGGGCCCCGGGGCTACTGTTTAATTAGGTAATTTTGTATTGGATTAGTGATATTTGAAAAGCAGGTTCTCCAGTGAGCGCGCTCCTAAAATAAACGGAGCGTGCTCCACTTTGCGCTTCTGGAAATGGAGCGCGCACCTGGCGCGCCGCTCTTTTAATGCTCTGCCAACACCCTGGGTGGCTATTCTGCTCCGTAATTTAGATAATTGTACTTAAATTTCCCGGAATGAAACCGTTCCGTTCCTGAAATTAGGTATGCTCCTTTCAACTGAAGTGTTAGTAAACAAAGGAAATTAACACTTTATTATGGACAAACTAAGCCCAATTTGAAAATTCGTGCACTGTTAAAAGGTATAGAATTAATTAATAATACAATTATTTGGAGAGTTAAAGATGCAAACTGAAACCTAAGCCACATAAATTACGTCACTATTATATAATCCATGCTTTATAAAACAATACAATATAATTAGTATGCTTATATAATTTATAACTTTGCTTAGTTACAAATTTAGCGAATTCCTGAATATTGAATTGAATAATGCATCCAAATGGGAGCAGTGCCCAAGGTTTCGGAAGAGGTGGCAGGGGCGAGGCTCTCTCCAAGGCTGCCGAGACTCAACTCAGACGTCCTGGCGAATCAATTCCCCAGCAACAACCTCACTCCACTCCGATAGCGCCCCTCCAGCCCTTTCCACCTTCCATCCTACCGATACGTGGTATCCAGCCGGTCTATCCGGGTGCTCCTCAACAGTTGACGCAATACCAAAGGCCTCCTATTCAGGGACAGCCTTCCTACCCTCAGGCTCCCTCCCTCCCTACCCTGCCCGCACCTCCGGCGCCTCCCGCCATGCTTCAACTCGAGTCCTACAGCGCACCTGTACACGGATTCGGGAGGGGGGCTCTTCGGATGACAGCCCCTCCTGTCAAAGGGGCTACTGAGCGTTTGGCTGAAATGTCTCTGGACCAAACACCAAGTTCACTCGTTGAAACGCCAAGCTCTGGCGTGGGCACTCTCTCGGTCTCGACTTCATCCCAAATGTTCTCTCCCACCTTTGCCGGGAGCTCCTCTCCCTCTGGCCTCACTCCCCACCAGGCAGCCACCCACAGTAGCTCCTCGCCGCAAGACCCAGCTGCCGCCCAGTCCGTCCCCCCCAGGAGGGAGAGGTACGTAGGACTCGCTTCTACCGATGCCCGCACCTCCATGGGCACTGCTGGAACTCCAGCTAAATTGAATTCAAACTACATCCGAGTCAGGACTATATCGCAGGGGGTGTACCACTACATGGTTACATTCTCTCCCGAGATAGACAGCAAGAATATGCGGTACAAGCTATTGAACATACACAGGGAAGTGATTGGAGAGACACGGGCTTTTGATGGGACCACTCTTTACGCGCCTAAAATAATTACAGAGTCGAAGATCGAATTAGAGTCTGTTCGCCCTACTGACGGAGTTCCTATAAAAGTTAAAATTGAGAAGATTCGACAGTTGCAAGCCAAAGACTCTCTCCAATTGTTCAACGTTATATTTAGGCGGGTGATGAGACAGCTGCAACTGAGACAGGTGGGGAGACACTACTATGACCCCGTTCATCCCATCATTATCCCCCAACACAAGTTGGAACTGTGGCCGGGGTATATCACTTCAATTCACGCCTACGAGGACCAGCTCTTGCTGATGCTCGATGTCTCGCACAAGCTCCTCCGCACCGACTCTGCTCTGGACTTCCTCTATGACACGTACCACACGCAGACACATAACTTCCAGGAGCAGGCCATGAAACAGTTGGTGGGCACGGTGGTGCTGACTCGCTATAACAACAACACATACCGGGTGGATGACATCGAATGGAACATGAATCCTCAAAGCACTTTTACGAGTTCCCACACTGGTGAGACTATTTCGTTTGAGGAGTACTACAAGAAACAGTACCAGATAGAAATAATTGACAAAGAACAACCCCTGCTTATCCACAGGGCGAAGAAGCGACGCGCCCCGCCTCTGCCGGGTCAGACAGTGGGGGAACAGGTTGAACAGATCATTTGTCTGGTCCCAGAGCTCTGCTTCATGACAGGCCTCACAGACAACGCGCGGTCTGATTTTAAGGTCATGAAAGACGTCGCTATCTACACGCGTCTCAGCGCCAGAGACAGGATCAAAGCCCTGGAGAAATTCGTCATTAACGTTCAGAACACGCCAGACGCGAGGGCGGAGCTCGAGAAGTGGGGTCTCCAGCTAGACAAGCACATGATCGACCTGGATGCTAGGATCCTACCGGTGGAAAAGATAAATTTCAGAAATACCAGTGTGAGTGCAGGTAGGGAGGCTGACTGGGGTAGAGATTTGACCAAGGAACATGTAATCACTCCTGTGGACATTAATGAGTGGCTGCTCATATTCACCAAGCGAGACAGCCAGAAGGCTTTCGACTTTTATTCTACCATGTCTCGAGTTAGCGCCCCAATGGGCATAAAAATAGAGCAGCCTAAAATAGTAGAATTGATGGATGACCGCACAGACAGCTATCTGAGAGGAATTCGAGAAAACATGATGTCCACCCTACAACTAGTGGTAGCGATATTCCCCACTCAGAGAGATGACCGCTATAGCGCAATTAAAAAGCTTTGTTGTATAGACTCGCCTATTCCCTCTCAAGTAATCAACTCTAGGACAATCTCTAACCCGAATAAGCTGAAGAGCGTGGCTCAAAAGATAGCTCTGCAAATTAACTGTAAACTTGGTGGAGAGTTGTGGGCTCTTGATATCCCGCTCAAGAACCTCATGGTTATCGGAATTGACGTGTATCACGACACGGCACAGGGCCGTAACTCCATCGGCGCATTTGTCGCTTCCTCCAACCACATCTGCACCCGCTGGTACTCCCGCGTGACGATTCAGATGAAAGGACAGGAGCTGGTCGATGGGCTGAAGACCTGCCTCGTCGCTGCTCTGCGGAAGTACCATGAGTGCAACGGGGCTCTTCCCGAGAGAATAATCGTGTACCGAGACGGGGTCGGGGACGGACAGATGGCCACTGTATCCGATTACGAAGTCCCCCAGCTGCTCTCCTGCTTTGAAACATTCACAGACTATCATCCCAAATTTGCCACAGTAGTTGTTCAAAAACGGATCAACACTCGTATTTTCATTCAGAGTGAAGGTGCAGCTGACAACGCCCCTCCCGGCAGTATTGTGGACCACACCATCACCCGGATGGGCTGGTACGACTTCTTTCTGGTTAGTCAACATGTGCGGCAGGGGACAGTTACGCCCACGCATTACAACGTAGTTTATGACAACTCGTGTCTTAAGCCGGACCACATGCAGAGACTGGCTTATAAACTTACACATCTGTACTACAATTGGCCAGGGACAGTGCGTGTTCCCGCGCCTTGCCAATATGCCCACAAATTAGCATTTTTAGTTGGACAGAGTCTGCACAAGTCCCCAAATTTAGAGCTTTCGGATCGTTTATTCTTTCTCTGAGCCTTATTTAATAGAATCTGCTTGTGTATTTGATTCAGCTTTGAAAATTCTTGTTAGTCAGTTTACTTTCGAGTATTTCATACTATCATTTGTGATATGTGACATTATATACTAGTTTATAATTATAAAGTATTATACCGTAATTTTGCAATTAGTTACTGAGCTTCTCGTTATTTGAATAATTCAATTCGGTAATATTAGCAGAGTAGGAGTCTGGAGAGTGCTCCTTTATTAGAATGGCGATCTTCCTGAGGTACTGTTATTACAAATGGATTATTTTGTGGCTTAATTAAAATTAAATGACCTATCTATTAAGCATAAAACTGGAGGAAGGAGATGAGGTGTCAACATATTGTCATGCACTTTGGTGCTAAATTTGTCACCGAAAGTTTTATTCGGACCCTCTGCATATATGAATTGTATTAGGGTAGTACTCGTTTGAAATATCATCGTTATTCTTTTTAATATAATTATGTAAGGAGATTAATCGAATGACTATATTAAAGTTCCGATAACTAGATATGATTTGACGGAAAGACGCATTTCCTGAACAGTACTATATACATACTTTATTTGAATTAATTCTATCATAATTGCACTTATTACTTCCGAAATTTATTTCTCTCATCAAAAGTCTCGCTCGATACGATCAGAAGAATTCAGAATAGTTCAAATCGGCTTCCTGATAGTTTGACACAATTAACTGATGTTCTGAAAAAATAAACATACTGTTTATATCGAAATAGTCAAATAGCTTGGAAGTTGGAAAGTTCCTATACGATCGAAGTTCGCGTTCGCTTCAATCAAAGTAATTTTCCAAGCATTTCGATATATCGGGAAAGTTGACAAATGTGTGACCAGTGGCGGCGCGAGACCAAAATGAGCGATGGGGCTGGCCGGGGCAAGGGACATTTGAGATGGGGCAAAATGTTTAACTTTAAAACCACTATCAAAAAATATAGGTAGACACACAATAGTGGGATGGTGAAATTTCATGGTAAGACTAACAGTAACAACAAGGTTTAAAACATGAAAACCAATTCAAACGTAATCCATGCTACAAAATTGGGTTCAAAAATCGTCCTATTAAGAAGACGAGCGAAAAAAAACTTCAAAAGCGCCCAAATAAATTCTAAGCTATTGATAAGGCTTGCCCCACCAGTGGTGGGGCAAGCCGAAGGCCAGGTGGGGCATTTGCCCCACCTTGCCCCAGCGTGGCGCCGCCTCTGTGTGTGACAGACCATCTTTTTGTACTACAAATGGTAAAACGTGACATAGGGCGCTACGTAGCGTTTCAACGGTCCCTTCATTGACAAATTAATTTTGAAGCTAATTAGCATGCAACAACTTGGCCTATTTATATGTTCTGGAGGTAGCAAAGACAATGCCTGAAAACTCTTCTTAATTACGTAGCTTTGCGATATGACCATCAAATTGATTAGCCTCCTACAATTAATTTATCCGTATAATGACTACTAATTATCCAGTATTTGTATAGGTTAGATCTTGGGGTCAAGGGGGCTACTCCCTAAAACACGAGGGCAAATTTGTTAGTTAAGATCAAATACTATCAATAATAGAATCACTAACTGTTGCTTGTAGGACAATAAGGACTTCAAACAGGAGCAATACCGATATATTTAGGTTAACAACGTAATAGTACTGTTGTATGACAGCTCAACTACCATGCCAGTTAAACTCAGGGCCGTAGCCACCAAAATACAAAAAGTGGTCAAGTTAATCTGACCAACCTGACCGAGTGGTGCCATATTGGGAAAATTCATCAACCAAAAGTGGTCAGGTTGAAACCTGACCAGTGGCTACGGCCCTTGACTACTTTGTATTATTATAACCATGGATATTATAGCCATGATAGTTTAATTTAATTTAATTAAACCCTCCAATGCCCTGGAATGTGAAAGTAAAACCGGAAGTTAATTCACTTTCAATTCAAATTGAAAGTGAAAATGGGATTTTTCTATTTATACCTTCTACCCCTGCATCTGGGGGTTAAAACTACCATGACAATTCTACAACTTTGTACGACTTCCTCAACTTGCAGTTGCAGGATGATGCATTCTTTTATAAAAAATAGTATTCTTTCAATCAACGCTAATACATCATCATACAGGTATAAATCGCTGAGAAACAAATGATAATGTATGTAACGAACACAATCATAAAAGCCTATTAGACTTTATACGTCATGTGAGAAAGAATGCGTCATACTCAGTGGTGTTTTGCCAAAAAAATAAGTGGGGGGGCGCTCCATTTTCAAATTTAGCATTTTCTTAGAAAACATAGGTGAAAACGGCCCCCAATAATGAATTCTATAGATAACTGATAGGAAGGAGCGCCCCCCCTGGGATATAAGCGCCCCCCCTCGCGAAATAAGTGGGGGGGCGCGCCCCCCCGAGCCCCCCCCCCAAAACATCACTGGTCATACTGCAATAGGAACTACAAGTTGAGGAAGTCATACAAAGTTGTAGAATACTTCATTGGTAGTTAAACTGTAGGCTAGAATATCCATGGTTATAAAAATCCAAAATTGCAGCTGTGTCGACGCATGTTCCTTTGGAGCAGTGATGTGCTCCGTTACTAGTAACGGAGTAACGGTAACGGTAACGGTAACGGTAACGGTAACGGTAACGGTAACGGAAAAAGTAACGGTAACGGAAAAAAGTAACGGTAACGGGCGTCGCGGAGTAACGGTAACGGAAAAAAGTAAAGGTAACGGGCGTCGCGGAGTAACGGTAACGGAAAAAAGTAACGGTAACGGGCATCGCCGAGTAACTGTAACGGAAAAAAAGTAACGGTAACGGACATTCGTTACTTTTAACTAGTTACCATTATCTTTAATCAGTTACTCTTACCATTACAATACTGTAACACAGTAACCGTTACTACGTTAAACTTATTCCATTGCCATTACAACGTCATTTTAAATCAGTTACCGTTAAATTAAGGTAACTGTACTGAATAAAGGTAAACGGATAAAATTAACAAAAGTAACGGAGTAACGGCAACGGAAGAAATAAAGTAACGGTAACGGAGTAAAGTAACGGTAGAAAAATAAGTAACGGTAACGGAGTAACGGTAACGGAGTAACGGTAACGGAACAAATAAAGTAACGGTAACGGAGTAACGGTAACGGGAGATATAAAGTAACGGTAACGGAGTAACGGTAACGGAGTAACGGAGTAACGGAAGATTTAGTAACGGAGCACATGACTGCTTTGGAGGCACTATATTTAGTTGGTTGGTTAATTGGTAGTGCCTCCAAGGAAAATTCTGTCGGCACAGCACAGCTGCATTTTTGGATTTTTTTCTTCCAATGTCATCATCACTATGAAGGTGTTAAACCATTTCAGAAAGGTGTTTCAGAAGTCAACTACCCTTAGAGTGGTGGAAGTTTAGTTTTAGCTCACTGCATTTCAAAGATATTCAAGTTTCAGTTAATATAATAAGTGATGAGTCAGCATTTTTATGTGCGTGTTGGGTGATCACCCAACACCAACCAACCCATTCGAAATATATAATTCACAAAATTGTAAAACCCATTTTTTTGACCATGTCATCAACACCTCAAGGTGTCAAGACCCACTTGTATAGGTGGTACGTGCCATAAGGAACAATTGATAAATTGAAAGTTTGTTTCTAACTTATATCATTTCTGAGATTAATGAAATTTAGCTAATTAGTAGTAATTACGTAGTATAAATATTTAATTAATTAAATTTAATTCACCCAACACCAATACTTTAGAAATATCGAAAACACAAAATTGTAAAAACACATTTTCTTGACGATGTCATTATCACCTCAAGGTGTCAAGACCCATTTGTAGAGGTGTTACGGGGCATAAGGATCAATTGATAAATTGGAAGTTTGTTTTTATCTTACATCATTTCTGAAATTAATGAAATTTAGTTAATTAATTTATTAATAATTTAACACTATTATTATGTATTAAGTATACGTGTAATTATAATTACGTCAGTATATTATTAGTACGTACCAGAGTATTCTTGCAGAAGGAAATATATTCACTTAAAGGAGGCTTCCTTAAATGGGATATGGCCATAATATTTATTCCTAAAATTTTTAAAATTATATGATATGACACTGCAGTAGATTCTTATTCTATTATTTATAAATTATTGCTAGCTATGATTGACCGGTCGATCGGCCGGTCGGGTCGGGTCAAATTTCCAACTGCACCGGTAGGGTCGGGTCATGAAAATCCCGACCGGTTCCATCTCTGGGCTCTATACGACTAATATTGTATTTTAGGAAGTATTAAACAGGCAAGCTGCAACCCGTAGCATTGGAAGCAGTGGCGTGCTGGGTTTTCAAAAAGGACAACGAATGATCAAAGTCTGAGGGGGCCCCATCCCTGGATGGAGAAATTGGGGCCCATGTCATGATGCCAGGGGCCCATGATGCTAGGGGCCCACAACGAGTTCTCGTTGTCTCGTCCCTAGCCAGCACGCCACTGATTGGAAGAGGCTATAATTGGGGGTCGCATGACTCGCATCCCTCCAGTTTTTCCGATTATTTTATGCCGACTAATACGTCGCAAGGCGACGGGTCAGTGGCTAGTAATTATTATTATTATAATACCAAGGCAGTGAGATTAGATATACCATTAAATTTTTATAAACACCATTAAATCGGGGTTTAATTAATTAACCATCCTTTGATAATTCATAGTTATCCAATCAAATAGAGACACGATACTATTGAATCTTATACATAGCAATTTGCATTATATACAATACACAAGTATAAATTTGTTATTTGAAGTTATTTTGTAGGTGATACCTTATTCAGAACTTTCTCCCTTTGAATGAACAGCCTATTGCTTTTCTGTCTCTCCTTTACAGCGTTGTTTCAATATTACAATCTTGTATCCCCCAATGAGATAGATGAGCATTTGTTGCGAGGAAAAGATGCACTTGCCCAGGGCAAGTTGGATGAAGCCTTGTCACACTTCCACTTGGCCATTGATGGAGATCCGAATAGTTTTCTTACTCACTACCGAAGAGCTACTGTATATCTAGCCATGGGACGTGTTTTGCAGGCTATGTTCGACCTTACCGCTTCCCTCGAATTGAACCCTGACTTCAAGCAGGCCCGCTTCCAGCGAGCATCACTATTCTTGAAGCAGGGTAGGATTGGAGAGGCCAGAGGAGATATAGATCTGATTTCAGACAGGCATGAAGGACTTGAAGAATTGGTCAGTAAATTAGACGCATTGAATGAGCGCCGTATGGCCCTCTCGAACACACCCGAGTCGGACCCTGAGGCTTTCAGAGAAATCGCTGGCTCCGTCCTGGACATAAGTCCATGGGACATAACTCTGCGGTTGCAGAGAGCGATAGCCAATGAGCGGCTGGAACGGAGTGGGGATGCAATAGCCGACCTGCGTGTGGCCAGGGCGATGTTGCCCGGAGACACTGAGGTCCTGCTCAAACTGTCTATCCTATATTATTCGCTAGGAGACTTAGTGGAATCTCTGAGTGCAGTTAGAGAATGCCTCAGACTGGACCAGGATCACGGAGCTTGTTTCAAGCATTACAAAAAAGCCAAGAAGCTGAACAAGCAGTTGGAAACCGCTGACGAGCACGTGGATCAGCAGCAGTACTCAGCTGCGGCCGATGAGCTAAAGCGAAGTCTCTCCACTGAGACGGAAGTGCTACTGTTTGTGTTCAGAATAAAAGCTAAGCTCTGTCACGTGAGTGGGAAGTTGGGAGATCTGCAAGGGGCGAAGAAGTGGTGTGAAGAGGCACTGGCGTTAGACCCTACCGACCTGAATGTGCTGTGCGACAGAGCCGACCTGTACATAGACAGCGACATGCTGGAGGAAGCGATTGAGGACTTTAGGAAGGCTAAAGAAATCCATCCTGAGTTTAGGCGGGCAAAAGATGGTATGGACCGAGTATTAAAGCTTCAGAAGCAAGCGAGCAAGAGAGACTACTACAAGATCCTGGGGGTGAAGAGGACAGCTAATAAGAAGGAGATTATGAAGGCGTACAGACAGCTTGCGCATGTATGGCACCCAGACATGTTCCCAGACCCTGTAGAGAAGGAACGTGCTGAAAAGAAATTTATTAATATAGCAGCAGCTAAAGAGGTGCTTACTAACTCGGAGAAGCGAGAGAAGTACGATCGAGGAGAGGACCCTCTAGACCCCGAGCAGGGGAGACAGCAGTGGCACCAGGGACCTCATGGGTTTCCTTTTGGTGGAGGGGGTGGATTCACTTTTAAATTCAACTTTTAGTTTTATTTCACTTCTCTCTCCCGTCCTTCATCCAGGCTTGAGAGTTGTGGGCTAGTCTCATTATTATTGGAGGTATAAATTATTCAATTGTTACATATAAATATTAATTAATAGTAGAGATTGTTAGCATTTACTGATTTAATGTTAACCACTGATGCTTCTAAACTAGTTGAGGCTAATAAGGACTTCGTGTAGTTCGTTATGAAGAATCTATTGGAAGGCTTGAAGAGCATAAACTATACACAGTCTAGTTGTACCATTAAAGTTTTCAACAAAGACACTGTCCCTTTCATTGAGCGGCCTCCTCTCCAAGCTATAATATCGTCTAAGAGTGCAGACTCCATAGCGAAACACTTGTCTCCCAAATTGCCAGTATTTGAGCTGTGCTCGGGACCTGGCGCTGTCACTACGGCGCTGCTCAGAGCTGGAGTGGAGAGCGTCATTGCACTAGATTATAACCCTGAATGCATAGAGTTGAATAAACTTGTTCAGAAATTATGTCCTGATCAGCTGGAGGTTATCCGAGCACACAGACGAAAGTCAGGAGATGGTAGAACAGTACTCAATGGGTTATTCGCAAATGTTCTAGAGAACGTGGACAGTACCAAACTAAACGCTATGAAGAGAGAATGGCACGAGGAAAGCGCAGGCGTGCTACTAGGAGCTTGTCAGGATGACCACAGTGCTCAGCAGCTCCTAACACAGTATATCTCCGCTCTCCTACTTCGATCTAACTTCTTCCAAATTGGCAGAATTGATTATTTAATTCTACACAATCAATTCCATCTGCGTAAAGTGACAGCTAAACCAGGTAGTTTGAAATACAGCCGGTTTGCCGTCCTTACGAACATATTGTGTGACGTCACGGTAATACCTGTTAAAATTCCATCCTGGCACCTCTATCCTGCTCTCAAGAGGAAGTTCCGTCAGACCGGAGAGTTCTTAAGTGCCCTCCGCTTGGTACCCAAGAAAACCCATCCTCTGGATGCCAGCAACAGTTTGGTAGATAAGCTCTTGCGTGCCTGTTTCATGAAGAGGAACATTACAATAAAACAGGTCATAAATGAACTTTATCCGAATTCTTCATCTACCTTACCATCCCATATACAGATGATGAAGCCTCAACACATAACACCACTGCAATACATTGATATTATAAACTCACTCCACGCTTCAATTAGCTCTAAAGATTAGTTTTCAACTATGGAGTTAGCAATCCAATCCAATCGATCCCATTTAAACAATTTTTAGTGCAATAAAAATCGATCCTTATCGACAATTACATGATTCGCATCCATCGAATATCGATTTAATCACGAAATTTGCATGTTAGGCAGTATATTCTAGGGTGCGACGCGTAAGCCCGTGGCCCGCTATTCAAAGCCCGCGTCCGCTTATTTAATCCGCCAGCCCGCGATTTAGGAAATTTGTTTATTTTATGGCACCGTTGGCTGAATTCGTGAAAAAATTCTCTAGGAGTTGAGAATTCATATAATTTCCGGCCCAGTATTGAAATCACTGCCTTTATTATTATTATCGATATTCTTTCTCCGTAGACGGTGCCCTGGCCCGAGCTTTATAGGTTTGGCATATGTAGGTGCGGATGGACCACCTAATTTGCACCTGGGGTTACGATTTTTGATCAAATTATTTTAACACCTATTTAAACTAATTATGGCTCATAACATGAAATAATTAATATTGAGCTTGATAAAATTTACATGTACGGTCAGTACGGATGGAGAATTAAATTCTACACCTTTTGGCAAATTGAAAATGTTCAATTTGCCTAGGTTTGTGCCATAATTGGGGTGCCAATCTCCTGTATTTCCTCACACTTCAGATTCAGTAAAACTGTTAAATCTAATTCGAGCTGGCTTCTATTCAATCGCAGTAGTAATACTATACTACAATGGATTGAATCAAATTAAATTAATTAAATAAGGAATTTGTTGAATTTTCCTCAACTCACCGTGGATAACATTGCTAAATGAACTAACTATTTATAGTATATATTATCTATACATAATGAATGAATGGCATTAACTCAAGATGGTTTAAGATAGAAACAAACTTCAAATTTACCAATCGTTCCTTGTGACTCGGACCAATTAACAAATGGTTCTTCACACCATGAGGCGTTGATGACATTGCGAAAAAAATCCAAAATTGCAGCTGTGCCGACAGCATGTTCCTTTGGAGGCACTATCAATAAACCACCACCAAAATATAGTGCCACCAAAGGAGAATGTGTCGGCACAGCTGCAATTTTGGATTTTTATTTCTAATTAATGGTGGAAATTAGTAGCTTTTAAAATTAACAATTGATCTTTTTGACTCTTTTCGGCCCGTTTTGGGCCCGCGGCCTGTGGAAAAAGGCCCGCAGCCCGTGATTTACAATAAAGCCCGCACGGGTCGCACCCTAGAGTATATTATATCTGGACAAACTGTAAAAAGTAAAGTTTTCTTCATCAGAATACAACTATTCAGGCATGCATGGAATAGTTGTAGGCAATCTCAACATCCTATTTTCATGAATAAGTACCGGGTTAATATATATGGCATTTCTATTATAAAATTATTAATGCCCATTAGTTGATAACTGAAGTGAAATACATTGATTTAGGCAATTTCTGTATGTTTACTATCGATGAGAATCATTAAAGTCCGCCTAAATACCATTTCCTGGAATTTTTAAAAAAATTGAGGGCAAATTTGGCCCACGAAAACAAAAGCGCCGGGGCGCTTATTAGGGGAAATACGGTACTCATAAACATTTCATCCAAATTCCTGAATTAGATAATCTACAAATCTCACCCGCTTTCCTACTACGTATTAGGCAAATGTTCTGACAATCGTGAAATAGTTGATTAAAAAAGTTCCATCGATTTGAACCAATCAATGCCCAAAAATACGATTGATAAGATTGGGTTGAACCTGTAAAATAGTTTATTAATTAAACTCAAATAAAACATTATTTATTAATTTATTAATTGAATAGTATTATTATAGTAGGCCATGGCCTACTTAATATACGGCCGTGTATGTCACCGAGAAGGCCAAAAAAATAGAAGGCCAGTTTATAAATTTCATTCTAGGATAAACTATGCCTCCTATTGTTATTATTTGGGTTGTATATGGGGTATCAACCATTGCGAGTCCAATGGAACCACTTTTGAGAATCTCAGATTTGTGGTCAAGCTGTTTAGGCGCCATTTCATGGTGACGATAACAATTTATGATAAAATGAAAAAAATTCAAATATCATAATTTTATTTTCTTCATACTTTCTGATAATTTTATAACAGGAATACTAAAATAGGGACTTATTTCACACTCCCAAGGCTACTAAATCACAAAATGGCGACATTCTAAAAATTCTAAAATTTATAATGCAACCACATGCTAAAATATAAGTAGTATCCGAGTTACAACTTACTATTTTCGTCCATAAAACTTTTATAATTGCTGGTTTACATATAATTATTCTCATTATCTATTCGGAAATGTAAACTAAGCATATTAGCAAAATATCTTCATTTTCTCGTTGTTCTTTTAGACTTGAATTGTATATATAAAATATTTGTTGTGTCATCATTAAATGGCGGCTAAACAGCTTAACCACAAATCTGAGATTCTCAAAAGTGATTTCATTGGACTGGCAATGGTTGATTACCCCATATACAACCCTAATAATAACAATATGAGGCATAGTTTATCCTAGAATTAAATTTATAAACTGGCCTTCTATTTTTTGGCCTTCTCGGTGACATACACGGCCGTATATTAAGTAGGTCATGGGGTATAGAAACCGCATTTATAATTGAGATAGAGACTTAGATTCTAGAAAACAAATGTTATAAGGGGTAAACAAGTATGCTGATTTCGAATTTCCCAATTACTAACTTCAAATATGAATATTTGTAGTTGTTGTTTACACAACAAATAGGTAAATAAATTTATGAAAATTCAAAATCAATCTAGAAGTTTGTTTTCTACGGGTATTATAGGTAAACAATTATGCAAAATAGGTATTTCGCAGTTACAAATTTTAAATTTATAATATGAATATTTGTTGTAGTAGGGCAGCTTAAGCCCATATTTTGGATGGATGTGGACATCCCTGACCAAAGCACCAAATTATTTCCACGTACAGACCATTGCTTGGACACTCGATTTTTGGTAGGATCCACTTCCACCGGATACATTATGACCTCCATCATGCATTTTCAAATGGTCACTTTAATATTATTCGGACAAAAGTTCGCATTCACGAACTCCTGTTAAATGACTTCGTATAGGGTTATTTTATACATAGTAGTTATCAGAACAGTGCGCGCTGTCGAAAGATGGGTCACTCAGTAGGGTTGATATCATTTTGAGAATGGAATGTTCAACATTCCACCGTTGTCAGGGAAACTTTTTTAATCTAGATGGTCATGTGACCAGGGGGGGGCGCATGGCCTCCCTACTCAAGGCTTCTGCCCCCCCCCCCCGCCAACGGTGGGGGCCGGGGGGGCCAGATTTATGATTTACTCAAGTTTAACAGAGATCCCTTGGGACCGGATTTGTCGGGTACTACTAGAACGCATACTACTAACTCTACAAGAAAATAGCGAAACAATATTTCTGAAATTAGTATATAGCCAGCTTCGCTGGTAGCTAATTTTTACTGTGCCGACTATACTATAGTATAGTGGCCCAGTATTGGTCTTAGTGCTTTGGTATATTATTACTGTGCCGACTATACTATAGTATAGTGGCCCAGTATTGGTCTTAGTGCTTTGGTATATTATTAGTCCGTAGCCTCTCTACTGACCAGAGTTTTACTAACTAAGAGCCCAAATTTTCAGGATATGTGTCTCATGGGTTACAGATGTGCACCTGGGGTCACGATTTATTAATTTCGACTTGGGAAAATTTTTAACGGGACTTTTAGCTTTTTTTGTCCCATAGGAAAATAAAAGCAATAATAAACAAAATTTTTGAATCATTAACTTCAGAAATGTATTTTGGAGCTAATAGCTCTTCACGATTTTTTTAATTCGTCCTCATTTTCCTGATAATTAGGCTCAAAGTTGCCACAATTAACCCTTAACTTTCTAAAATCGTAAATTCATTAATATTCAATTATGCAATTATTTCGTGGTTTCGATGAAGATCTACTATTTATGAATAATTCAATTAGATTCAGTGTTATTTCGATTTAAGTTATTGCTGATATCATATTTACAATAAAGAATTCTAGTATATATGAATAATTAATTTACATTCAATAGCTATTACTTTACAAATCAATTTCTGATATCTTAGTTACTTACAATAAAGTATTATATTGTAAATGAAAAAATCCAAAATTGCAGCTGTGCCGACGCATGTTCCTTTTGTGGCACTATATTTTGGTGGTGGTTTATTGATAGTGCCTCCAAAGGAACACGCTTGTGGCACAGCTGCAATTTTGGATTTTTTTCGCCATGTCATGAACACCTCATAGTGTTTAGTCTCATTTAACAAGTTGTACGGGACAAAGGAACCATTGTTGATTTTAAATTATTTCTATCTTGAACCATCTTGGGTTTAATGCCATTCATTCATTATGAGATGATAATAAATGATATAAATAGTTAATTATTTTAGCAATGTGAGTTGAGTTGAGTTAAGTAAACAAATTTCCAATTTAATTTAATTTGCTTTAATCCATTGAATATTAATATACTGTTTAAAATTGGAAATCAGCATACTTGTTTACTTAGAATGACAAAAGGGATCTAGTTTATATTCCTATTATAACCCCCTATCACTCTAATACAATTTCGGGCACCAAACACGCACACAGACGAATAGTCATTTAATAGATATACCAATTCATTAATCCATTGTTTGTATATCAGTCATCGTTTTAAAATTGAAATCAGCATACTCGCTTACTTTGAATGACATATGGGATTAAGTTTATATTTCCATTATACGTAAATGCTTTATAAACCCCCCCCCCTTACACTCTAATACATTTCGGGCACCAAGCACACAAATAGACAAATATTTATACAAATAGATATCCCATCTCATTAATCCATTGTTTGAATATCAGAAATCGTTCTGAAATTGAATAACTGTTGAGTGAAATTGAATTTTCATATAGGAGAAAACTTTAATACAACTATTGTATTAGAAATCGATTTATATACTAATGAATCAAATTGAATTATTCATATAAATAGAATAAATTATTGTAACTATGATATCAGAAATAGATTTGTATAGTAATAGCTATTGAATGTAAATTAGTTATTCATATATACTAGAATTCTTTATTGTGATTATAATATCAAAAAAAATCCAAAATTGCAGCTGTGCCGACGCATGTTCCTTTTGTGGCACTATATTTTGGTGGTGGTTTATTGATAGTGCCTCCAAAGGAACACGCTGTCGGCACAGCTGCAATTTTGGATTTTTTTCGCCATGTCATGAACGCCTCATAGTGTTTAGTCTCATTTAACAAGTTGTACGGGACAAAGGAACCATTGTTGATTTAAATTATTTCTATCTTGAACCATCTTGGGTTTAATGTCATTCATTCATTATGTATAGATAATAAATGATATAAATAGTTAATTATTTTAGCAATGTGAGTTGAGTTGAGTTAAGTTAAGTAAACAAATTTCCAATTTAATTTTATTTGCTTTAATCCATTGAATATTAATATACTGTTTAAAATTGGAAATCAGCATACTTGTTTACTTAGAATGACAAAAGGGATCTAGTTTATATTCCTATTATAACCCCCTATCACTCTAATACAATTCGACCACCAAATACGCACACAGACGAATAGTCATTTAATAGATATTCCATTTCATTAATCCATTGTTTGTATATCAGTCATCGTTTTAAAATTGAAATCAGCATACTCGCTTACTTTGAATGACATATGGGATTAAGTTTATATTTCCATTATACGTAAATACTTTATAAACCCCCCCCCCCTTACACTCTAATACATTTCGGGCACCAAGCACACAAATAGACAAATATTTATACAAATAGATATCCCATCTCATTAATCCATTGTTTGAATATCAGAAATCGTTCTGAAATTGAATAACTGTTGAGTGAAATTGAATTTTCATATAGGAGAAAACTTTAATACAACTATTGTATTAGAAATCGATTTATATACTAATGAATCAAATTGAATTATTCATATGAATAGAATAAATTATTGTAACTATGATATCAGAAATAGATTTGTTTAGTAATAGCTATTGAATGTAAATTAGTTATTCATATATACTAGAATTCTTTATTGTGATTATTATATCAACAATAACTTGAATCGAAATAACACTGAATTTAATTGAATTATTCATAAATAGTAGATCTTCATCGAAACCACGAAATAATTGCATAATTGAATATTAATGAATTTACGATTTTAGAAAGTTAAGGGTCAATTGTGGCAACTTTGAGCCTAATTCTCAGGAAAATGAGGACGGATTAAAAAGATCGTGAAGAGCTATCAGTTGCAAAATACTTTTCTGATACTAATGATTCTAAAAAAATTTTTGTTATTGCATTTATTTTCTTGTGGGACAAAAAAAGCTAAAAGTCCCGTTAAAAATTTTCACAAGTCGAAATTGAAAAATCAGGCCACGAAGTGCACATTAATCAACAACCAGACACCTATCCTGAAAATCTCAGAGCTCTAGCACTTATGGTTTAGCCTGGGGAGGCGACACGGAGAAAAAAAACAAAAAACAAACCAAAGCACTAAGACCAATACTGGGCCACTATACTATAGTATAGTCGGCACAGTAACAAAAAATCCAAAATTGCAGCTGTGCCGACGCATGTTCCTTTTGTGGCACTATATTTTGGTGGTGGTTTATTGATAGTGCCTCCAAAGGAACACGCTTGTGGCACAGCTGCAATTTTGGATTTTTTTCGCCATGTCATGAACACCTCATAGTGTTTAGTCTCATTTAACAAGTTGTACGGGACAAAGGAACCATTGTTGATTTTAAATTATTTCTATCTTGAACCATCTTGGGTTTAATGCCATTCATTCATTATGTATAGATAATAAATGATATAAATAGTTAATTATTTTAGCAATGTGAGTTGAGTTGAGTTAAGTAAACAAATTTCCAATTTAATTTAATTTGCTTTAATCCATTGAATATTAATATACTGTTTAAAATTGGAAATCAGCATACTTGTTTACTTAGAATGACAAAAGGGATCTAGTTTATATTCCTATTATAACCCCCTATCACTCTAATACAATTCGACCACCAAACACGCACACAGACGAATAGTCATTTAATAGATATTCCATTTCATTAATCCATTGTTTGTATATCAGTCATCGTTTTAAAATTGAAATCAGCATACTCGCTTACTTTGAATGACATATGGGATTAAGTTTATATTTCCATTATACGTAAATGCTTTATAAACCCCCCCCCCTTACACTCTAATACATTTCGGGCACCAAGCACACAAATAGACAAATATTTATACAAATAGATATCCCATCTCATTAATCCATTGTTTGAATATCAGAAATCGTTCTGAAATTGAATAACTGTTGAGTGAAATTGAATTTTCATATAGGAGAAAACTTTAATACAACTATTGTATTAGAAATCGATTTATATACTAATGAATCAAATTGAATTATTCATATAAATAGAATAAATTATTGTAACTATGATATCAGAAATAGATTTGTATAGTAATAGCTATTGAATGTAAATTAGTTATTCATATATACTAGAATTCTTTATTGTGATTATAATATCAACAATAACTTGAATCGAAATAACACTGAATCTAATTGAATTATTCATAAATATTAAATAATAGTTATTCATCGAAACCACGAAATAATTGCATAATTGAATATTAATGAATTTACGATTTTAGAAAGTTAAGGGTCAATTGTGGCAACTTTGAGCCTAATTCTCAGGAAAATGAGGACGGATTAAAAAGATCGTGAAGAGCTATCAGTTGCAAAATACTTTTCTGATACTAATGATTCTAAAATTTTTTTTGTTATTGCATTTATTTTCTTGTGGGACAAAAAAAGCTAAAAGTCCCGTTAAAAAATTTCACAAGTCGAAATTGAAAAATCAGGCCACGAAGTGCACATTAATCAACAACCAGACACCTATTCTGAAAATCTCAGAGCTCTAGCACTTATGGTTTAGCCTGGGGAGGCGACACGGAGAAAACAAAAAAAATCCAAGGCACTAAGACCAATACTGGGCCACTATACTATAGTATAGTCGGCACAGTAATAACTTGAATCGAAATAACACTGAATCTAATTGAATTATTCATAAATATTAAATAGTAGTTATTCATCGAAACCACGAAATAATTGCATAATTGAATATTAATGAATTTACGATTTTAGAAAGTTAAGGGTCAATTGTGGCAACTTTGAGCCTAATTCTCAGGAAAATGAGGACGGATTAAAAAAATCGTGAAGAGCTATCAGTTGCAAAATACTTTTCTGATACTAATGATTCAAAAAAATTTTTTGTTATTGCATTTATTTTCTTGTGGGACAAAAAAAGCTAAAAGTCCCGTTAAAAGATTTTCCAAGTCGAAATTGAAAAATCAGGCCACGAAGTGCACATTAATCAACAACCAGACACCTATCCTGAAAATCTCATAGCTCTAGCACTTATGGTTTAGCCTGGGGAGGCGACACGGAGAAAAAAAAAAAAAAAAAAAAAAAAAAAAAAAAAAACATCCAAGGCACTAAGACCAATACTGGGCCACTATACTATAGTATAGTCGGCACAGTAATAATTCAATTTGATTCAATAGCTGCTACTATATAAATCAATTTCTAATACAATAATTGTATTAAAGTTTTCTCCTATATGAAAATTCAATTTCACTCAACAGTTATTCAATTTCAGAACGATTTCTGATATTCAAACAATGGATTAATGAGATGGAATATCTATTTGTATAAATATTTTTCTATGTGTGTGCTTGGTGCCCGAAATGTATTAGAGTGTAAGGGGGGTTTATAACGCATTTATAATGGAAATATAAACTTAATCCCATATGTCATTCTAAGTAAACAAAGTATGCTGATTTCAATTTCAGAACGATACTGATATATAAACAATGGATTATTGAGATGTAATTTCTAGTTTATGTTATTCGTTTGTGTGCTTGTTTGGTGCCCGAATTGTATTAGAGTGATAGGGGGTCTAAAACGCATTTAAAATGGAAATATAAACTTAAACTCAAGATGGTTTAAGATAGAAAGAAGCATGAAATTTATCAAACGTTCCTTTGTCCCGTAACAAATTGATAAATGGGTGTAACCACCATGTGACGTTCATGACATGGCAAAAAAAATCCTAAATTGCAGGCTGTGTCGACAGCATGTTCCATTGGAGGCACTATCAATAGACCACCACCAAAATATAGTGCCACCAAAGGAACATGCGTCGGCACAGCTGCAATTAGGGATTTTTACTGTGCCGACTATACTATAGTATAGTGGCCCAGTAATGGTCTTAGTGTTTTGGTATATTATTAGTCCGTAGCCTCTCCACAGAACAGAGTTTAATTAACTAAGAACTGAAATTTTCAGGATAGGTGTCTCATGGGTTACAGATGTGCACCTGGGGTCACGATTTATTAATTTCGATTTTGAAAAATTGTTAACGGGACTTTTAGCTTTTTTTGTCCCATAAGAAAATAAATGCAATAACAAGAAAATTTTTAGAATCATTAGTATCAAAAAAGTATTTTGCAACTGATAGCTCTTCACGATTTTTTAAATCTGTCCTCATTTTCCTAATAATTAGGCTCAAAGTTGCCACAATTCACCCTTAACTTTCTAAAAACGTAAATTCATTAATATTCAATTATGCAAATATTTGGTGGTTTCGATGAAGAACTACTATTTATGAATAATTCAATAGATTCAGTGTTATTTCGATAACTACAATAAACAATTCTAGTATATATGAATAATTAATTTACATTCAATAGCTATAACTATACAAATCGATTTCTGATATCATAGTTACAATAAGGTATTCTATTATATGAATAATTCAATTTGATTCAATAGCTGCTACTATATAAATCGATTTCTAATAAATAGTTGTATTAAAGTATTTTCCTATATTAAAATTCAATTTCACTCAACAGTTATTCAATTTCAGAACGATTTCTGATATTCAAACAATGGATTAATGAGATGGAATATCTATTTATATAAATATTTGTCTATGTGTGTGCTTGGTGCCCGAAATGTATTAGAGTGCAAAGGGGGATTTATAACGCATTAATAATGGAATATAAACTTAATCCATATGTCATTCTAAGTAAACAAGTACCGTATGCTGATTTCAATTTTAAAACGATGACTGATATGCAAACAATGGATTAATGAAATGGAATATCTATTAAATGACTATTCGTATGTGTACGTGTTTGGTGCCCGAATTGTATTAGAGTAATAGGGGGGTCTTAAACGCATTATAATGAAATATAAACTTAAACTCAAGATTGTTTAATTACTTATATAACTTATTATAACTTATAAAGATAGAAGAAGCAAAAAAGTTATCAAACGTTCCTTTGTCCCGTAACAAATTAATAAATGGGTGTAAACACCATGTGACGTTCATGGCATGGCGAAAAAAATACAAAATTGCAGCCTGTGTCGACAGCATGTTCCATTGGAGGCACTATCACTAGACCACCACCAAAATATAGTGCCACCAAAGGAACATGCGTCGGCACAGCTGCAATTTTGGATTTTTTTATTATTATTATTATTATTATTATTGGTCCGTAGCCTCTCTACAGAACAGAGTTTTATTAACTAAGAACTGAAATTTTCAGCATAGGTGTCTCATGGGTTACAGATGTGCTCCTGTGGTCACAATTTATTAATTTCGATTTGGACAAATTGTTAACGGGACTTTTAGCTTTTTTTGTCCCATAAGAAAATAAATGCAATAACAAGAAAAAATTTAGAATCATTAGTATCAGAAAAGTATTTTGCAACTGATAGCTCTTCACGATCTTTTTAATCTGTCCTCATTTTCCCAATAATTAGGCTCAAAGTTGCCACAATTCACCCTTAACTTTCTAAAATCATAAATTCATTAATATTCAATTATGCAATTATTTCGTGGTTCAATGAATAACTATATTTATGAATAATTCAATTAGATTCAGTGTTATTTCGATTCAAGTTATTGTTGATATCATAATTACAATAAAGAATTCTAGAATATATGAATAGTTAATTTACATTCAATAGCTATTACTATACAAATCAATTTCTGATATCATAGTTACAATAAAGTATTCTAGTGTATATGAATAATTCAATTTGATTCAATAGCTGCTACTATATAAATCGATTTCTAATACAATAGTTGTATTAAAGTTTTCTCCTATAAGAAAATTCAATTTAATTCAACAGTTATTCAATTTCAGAACGATTCTGATATTCAAACAATGGATTAATGAGATGGAATATCTATTTGTATAAATATTTGTCTATGTGTATGCTTGGTGCCCGAAATGTATTAGAGTGTAAGGGGGGTTTATAACGCATTTATAATGGAAATATAAACTTAATCCCCATATATCATTCAAAGTAAGCGAGTATGCTGATTTCAATTTTAAAACGATGACAGATATACAAACAATGGATTAATGAAATGGAATATCTATTAAATGACTATTCGTCTGTGTGCGTGTTTGGTGTCCGAATTGTATTAGAGTGATAGGGGGGGATAATTATAACGCATTTATAATGGAAATATAAACTTAATCCTTTTGTCATTCTAAGTAAACAAGTATGCTTATTTCCAATTTTTAACAGTATATTAATATTCAATGGATTAAAGCAAAGTGAATTATATTGGGAATTTGTTTACTTAACTCAAATCACAGTGGATAACATTGCTAAATAATTAACTATTTATATAAATTATTATCTATACATAATGAATGAATGGCATTAAACTCAAGGTGGTTCAAGATAGAAATAATTTAAAATCAACAATCGTTCCTTTGTACCATACAAATTGTTAAATGAGTCTAAACACTATGAGGCGTTCATAAGATGGCGAAAAAATCCAAAATTGCAGCTGTGACGACAGCATGATCCTTTGGAGGCACTATAAATAAACCACCACCAAAATATAGTGCCACAAAAGGAACATGCGTCGGCACAGGCTGCAATTTTGGATTTATTATTATTATTATTATTAGTCCGTATCCTCTACACACAACAGAGTTTCGTCAACTAGAAGCCCAAATTTTTAGGATGGGTGTCTCATGGGTTACAGATGTGCACCTGGGGTTAAGATTTTTTATTAACAAATTTTTTACAAATTTTTAACACCTTTCAAAATTTGCCTGGTTCTTAACTCAAAAAATGTTATATTAAAGCTACAATTTTTTTCACTATTGGATTCACGATAAAATTCTGCGTCTGATGGAAAAAAATTTAAATTTTTAGAATTGGTAATTCATGCCATAAATGGGGGTTGAATTTCTTTGTTTACTAACACTTCAGATCAATTGAAAGTGTTAAATCTAATTCTATTGTTTCAACTTGTGATTATTATATTGATTCAACTTGTGAGATCGAGTAGGCTTCTATTTTCCAATTGAAAACTAAGATTCTACATTCCATAACAACGACAGATTATTCGATTATATTTATTTCTGCTTAGAATATTCTTGCACAATGGATACATGACATATTTAATTCTAATTAATTCGCTCTGTGTTTAACGTATAGAGACGGTTCCAAATAGATTATTGGGGTTATCGAGTGCGCTAATTCAAATATGATAATGAAATTCAATTTAAATTAATAATTATTGCAAATAATTGAACTTAATTTATTTTGATGTACATACTATTGGTGTTAAATTATTAATAGATTAATGAAATATTTATACTACTTATCTAAATTTCATTAATCTCAGAAATGATACAAGATAGAAAGAAACTTTAAATTTATCAATTGGTCCTTATGGCACGTACCACCTATACAAGTGGATCTTGACACCTTAAGGTGATGATGACATCGTAAAAAAAATGTATTTTTCCAATTTTGTGAATTAAATAATTCGCATGAATTGGTTGGAGTTGGGTAAACACCCAACACGCACTTAAAAAATGCTGAATCATCACAGATTACATTCTACTGAAACTTGAATATCTCTCAAATAAAGTGAGCTAAATGGAGACTTCCAACTCACTAAGGGTCGTTGCCTTTTGAAACACCTTTCTGAAATAATTTAACACCTTCATAGTGATGATGACATGGCTAAAAAAAATCCAAAATTGCAGCTGAGCCGACAGCATGTTCCTATGGAGGCACTATCAATAAACCAACCACCAAAATATAGTGCCACCAAAGGAACATGCGTCGGCACAGCTGCAATTTTGGATTTTTATTATTATTTTACTGTGCCGACTATACTATAGTATAGTGGCCCAGTATTGGAATCACTGCCTTTATTACTGTGCCGACTATACTATAGTATAGTGGCCCAGTATTGGAATCACTGCCTTTATTGTATATTATTATTTTTTCTCCGTAGACGGTGCCCTGGCCAGAGCTGTGTAGTTGATGGGCTGTAACTTGGCATGTAGGTGCGGATGGAGCGTCTAATTTGCACCTGGGGTTACGATTTATTATTAACAAATTTTGGACACATCTTTAACACCTTTCAAAATTTGTCTGGTCCATAACTCAAAAAATGTTTTACTAAACCCCCAATTTTTATTTCATATTTGGATTCACCGTAAAGTTCTGCGTCTGTTGGGAGAAGAAAACTTTCAAAAATGGGTTTAACTTTTGCCATAAATGGGGGTTGAAATTTCTTTGTTTACTCACACTTCAATTTCTGTAAAGTGTTAAATCTAATTCCATTGTTTCAACTTGTAATAATTATATTGATTTAACTTGTTAAATCCTACTCTAGTGATTCAACTTGCGATAATTATATTGATTCAACTTATAAATTCCAGCTGGCTTCTATTTAATTCTAGTATTACTATACAATGGATTAAATAAAATAATATTATATAAGGAATTTGTTGACTCAACTCAACCAACCGTGGATAACATTGCTAAAATAAATTACTGCTAATATATTTTATTATCAATACAAAATGAATGAATGGCATTAAACTCTAGATGGTTTATGATAGAAACAAACTTCAAATTCAACAATCGTTCCTTGTGACTCCGACCACTTAACAAATGGTTCTTCACGCCTTGGGCGTTGATGACTTGGCGAAAAAAAATCCAAAATTGCATCCTGCGCCGACAGCATGTTCCTTTGGAGGCACTATCAATAAACCACCACCAAAATATAGTGCCACCAAAGGAACATGCGTCGGCACAGGCTGCAATTTTGGATCTTTTTTATAACCTATATCGGTCCCCCGAGAATATAAATCAGGGGCGGCATACCCGGTACGGCTGGTGCGGCGAGCGCCGTGCCACTTTTCAGTATGGTCAGCTTTGCTATACCACCTAAATTAACAATTCAATGATAATTTTATGATTTAATGAAAAATAATAGCCGAATGATATTCAAATAACTGGTGCAGCGTCGCTGGAACATATACGAATACATGGTGTAGCGTCGCTGGAACATATACGAATACATGGTGCAGCCTCGTCGGACCACATACAAATATTGTAAAATACTCCGCCGTACCACTTTCCGGAAGGACTTGCCGCGCCTGTAAATACAGCGTATACAGATTTTATACTACTATAAAATACATATTTTACATCAGGTTTTACACTACTAAAAATCGTCTTTTTTTCTGGGCCCCCCCCCTGTGCCACCCCCAGGCCAACCCTCTAGTTACGCCCCTGCATGTGACCCCTCTAATTAACGGGAATTCCATGCTGATTACGAATATCTCATTTCTAGATTGGATTAAATATCACTTAAATAGTTAGATTACATTTACTAATTAGTGGTTAATAATTATTTTTGCTAATGATTACCTACTAAAAGTAATATAGTGAGAATTGTGTGAAGATTGTAATGGTATACTAAAATTATGGTTCGTACCATGTCACTAAAAATATTGCTTCTCACAGTTACAACTACAAAATTATGTGCTTTTTCCAACGCGCTTTTCTGCACTCGCATCTACCGCCACAGTCACTTCTACTCTTGAAGCTACATTTACTAATTCACTGCATGCCTTTAAAGTCACAGGTAAACTGTTCCATACAGGAACCCATTATTGGATTTTATCATAAAGAGTTCAGCCCAGAGATGTAGCGGTCTGGACAGGACTGCGGTCCAGACCGGGACCGGACCGACCGGTCTCATGTCGGTGTGGACTGTGGTACGCTTATTTTCAAGTGCGTTCTGGACCGGTCCAAATTAACTATACTATAACGGTCTGGATCGTCCAGATCGATCCAATATTTTGATCATGCAGTCTGGACCGGTCCTGACTATCCAGAATAAAATCATGATTTTCCGGTCCGGTCCATGAAATTTCCGGACCGCTGCATCTCTGGTCCAGCCCCAACCTTTTGGAGTAGTAACCCGTTGTTCAATTTGCTTACTAGTGCACCATATTCCAGACTGATATGCAACTCGTCTCGTTTTGATTGTTGTAGTAGTGCTTACCGGGTAAGCGGTATTCTCTCCATTGTTTTCTCTTGATAATACTTTTCTTTTGTTGCTTCATCCACATACTGCAAATTACTTACTTTATCATAAAGAATAACAGTGAAGCGTTCCACCAGCTGGAAATGCTTAACATCGAATTCTACTATTGTATAAGGGATGAGTGCCATCACTGCCCGGCAGGGTTGTATCAACTCATTTTGAGTTGGCAAAACAACTCATTTTTTGCTACCAACTCATTCAAATTTCCTTGACCAACTCATTCAACTCATTCATTTTGCTGTTACCAACTCATTCAACTCATTCAAGAAAATGAGTTGATTCTGCCAACTCAAATTGAGTTGATACAACCCTGCCTGCCATGTAGGTAAAGGCAACTGTCACATCATGATAACAGTTCCATGCATCCCATGCTGACTTCTTGCCTCTCCCAAAGAATGCAGATGTAGTTTCACATCCCGTGAAACAATGGAAAACAGGAAGGGCCAGAGATTTCTCCCTTCCTAGTTCTTCGTAGATTGCATTGATATGATAGTATGTAAAAGTTATTTCCTTTACCAAAGCTAACCCAAATGTTCACATCTTTGCTTATGGTAATCAAGTGGTGTAACTTTCCAACAAGGATCACCAATACTACATCCGTGTCAATTGTGCGCACTACAGCTATTGAGAAGGGCATTCTGTAAATGGATCAGCAGTCTGGTGTCATCTTTCCCATGATCACATCGTGACATAGAATGATCAAATCCTCGAAGAATAGCTGTGGCACCAGTCGTGATGATTATTTATTTGCCTCCGGGACAATTCACATTGGCTATCATGTTGGAAAAAAATGCAAACAGTTCTTGTTTCTTAGTTGGATCACGTAAGAAATCAGCCCAATTTCTTGGGAGCTTATTCTTAATTGCAACCTTTCTCCGTAAACCTTTACCTCAAGGTTGAAACCGAATACAGTACTTATATATTTAGTTGGACCGAATATTATTTGCCGAATAGTTGATATTTGGTTGCCAACCTGATATCAGTATTCGTATTCGGTAGGGCAACTATTCATGAATACTGATATTCGGTTCGAGAGGAATTAAACCTTGCTTTACCACTCTTTTCTCTAGTATATTCTTTGGTGCTCATGGGGACCACTAAATGTAATCTAACTTTTAAAGTGATACTTAATCCAATCTATAAATAGGCTGATTCGTAATCAGCATGAAATTTCCATTATTAGAGGGGTCACATGACCATATTAGATTAAGAAAGTTTCCCTGACAACGGTGGAATGTTGAACATTCCATTCTCAAAAATGATAGCAACTCTACCGAGTGACCCATCTTCCGACAGCGCACACTATCCTGATAACAACTATGTATATAATAACCTTACACTTAGTCATTTGACATGAGTTCGTGAATGCGGACTTTTGTCCGAATAATATTTAAGTGACCATTTTGAAAATGCATGATGGAGGCCATAATGCATCCGGCGGAAGTGGATCCTACCAAGCAATGGTCTGTACCTGGAAAAATTTTGGTGCTTTGTCCGGATGTCCACATCCATTAGCTAATCTGCCCTACTATTGTTGTTGTTTTATACAAATAAGTAACCAAATTAATGGAAATTCAAAATCAACTTAGAAGTTAGCTTTCAACGGGTATTATAGGTAAACAAGTATGCTGAACACGAATTTCGCATCTATAAATTTAGAATATGAAAAACAAGTTAAAACTATGGAAATCTTAATGTTTTGCACCAGTGTGGTTACTTACAAGAATTAACTGTGTATACATACGAGTTCTTCGGTCTCGGTCGCTTTGCGAGGGATCGGTGCTACGCACCTCAGGTTAACGGCCGCTATGCGGCCTTACTCCTATTTCTGCCATGAAAATTGGTAGAAAGGGACGTTATATTATAGAATTATAAGCGTTTGCGATTACAAATTTATGTCCCGGCAGGGTTGAGTCAACTTGAGTACATCTATATATTAAAACTTAAAAGCACAATTGTTCTTGTGCTAATTTGTTAGTTTGTTTGTTTGTGTGTTTGTCCAGAATTAATAGGAAATACCATATGCTATAGAGATCTGAAGATTGTCATGCAGTTGTATTTTACACGCTGACAACGATCTATTGGTTTCCTAAACGAAATAACGGGATCATGACGTCATAAAGCACATAATTGGGAATAACCTTCAGTTTTTAATACTTTTTATCCGATTCGCCCACAATTTTAGATGGCAAGACAACATGAAAATGAGACACATGTATACCAATTTATGTGTTTATGACGTCACGTGGGAACTAATTGGGATGTCACATTCTAAAATAGATTATATTGCATATTTCTTTAAATTCACTGCACATGATTCAGCATGATTCAGTTTAGTTAGCTCTATCGAAAGTTCTGCTGAATTTTATTGAGCTCTAATAGGAGAATTTGAATTTCCCAAATAAATTTATTGTACGTAGTACATATAACATTCTTATTAATTAAAGGGACTTTATGAGCAATACGAATATTTATTAGTAATTAATACACCACAAAATGTATAATTCTAAATGATTAGTTTCGTAGCGGCCGTCAATTGAGGTGTGAATCGCAGAACCGTCGCAAAGCGACCGAGATCGAAGTGCCAAAACCATTACTAAAACCAATTCTGATGAAGTTATCTTTATTTACTGAGATATTTCTTGTTAGAAGATATTTAGTCTTATTTTCTTTCTAATACAGTGGAAGCCGCTTAATCGGGACGCCTCGGGAGTAGGAATTTAGTCCCGTTTATCCGGTTCTCCCGATTAACCGATATATTTTATACTATTGATACGAATTGGTTTCCAAAGCCTTGTCCCGAATAACCGAATTTCCCGATTAACCGTCTCCCGATTAAGCGGCTTCCACTGTATTTGATTTTAATGAATTATTCCTTTATATATCGACAGTTATTGATTCATTATTTCTTTGTCTTAATTATTAATAAGTTCAAATCCCTTACCAATCATTAGGTTAAGCAGTAAAAAGTTACTATATTAAATTACAAATCGCGATTGGAATCACCCTTAAGTTAATGCCATGGTTAATTAATTATATATTGGTTGCCAGTCAAATAGTTCTGAACACCGTTGATTATTAGAAACCAAAATTTAACAATTTACTTTAAGTACCAGACTAGTTTAAGTTAACTCAAAACTTGAATTTCTACCAAGAAGTTAAATTATGGCTATACTAATCACTATATCAGTGAATATTTTATTAGAGTGTGATAGAATGGCAACTAGTGAGGGACTGATTAACATCTTAGGTTGCGAGCTCGTGGACAATGAACTTAATCCTGTCCAGCTAAGCAAGCTACTGGAAGAGGGCTACACTTCTGCCGGGCTGCTGTTTGCTGGGAAGTGGTGCTCCTCTTCCCAGCTGTTCGTGAACTACTTCATCAAATGGTACAAAGAGCTCGTGTATAAGTTCAAAGACATTCTCATCATCTACGTCAGCTGTGATCTGACCGAATCGGACTTTCTTTCTTTCTTCAAGCAGATGCCCTGGTACGCCATCCCTTACCAGCTGCGAGACAAGAAGCAGTATCTATCCCGGAAGTACCGCGTGCCTCAGATTCCTCGCTTAGTCTATGTGAACCAATCAGGTGAGATCATCGACAAGGACGGACGCGTGATCATGTTGGTAGACCCCTTGGGGCACCTGCTCCCCTACAAAAACGTGACTATAACTGAGATACTCTCACATTCGACTATCATCTCCAAATCGGGAGTGTTAGAAGATAAGTCGCATCTCTTCGGAATAAAGCTCGCGATCTACTTCTCGGCCCTGTGGTGCTCCCCATGCGCTAAGGTAACTGAAGCACTGATTAAGGCCTACCACAAGATACGCGCCCGAGGCGAGAAGTTCGAGGTGATATTCTCCAGCTGCGACTACAGCTACTCATCATTCCTCGAGAACTACAAGGCCATGCCCTGGCTGGCTCTGGATTTCAAGAAGGAACTGACGCTCCCTTTCGCCAAGTTTGGAGGAATCCATACAATACCCACTACACTCATTCTCGACGAAGAAGGCCGCCTAATCACGAGAGAGGCGGCCTCTAGAATTCTGTCCGACCCGGAAGGCAAACATTATCCCTGGCCTCATGAGATAATTTCTGAGTTTTCTAGCTCGCATATTTTGTCCCTTAATGATAGTCTAGCATTTATTCTCGTGTGCGAAGATGACTCCTCCTTCCCGCCCTCCCTCATCCTCTCCCTGCTGGGGCCCATCGCCCGGCACCAGCAGAAGCAGTACAAGTTCGGCACCATAGCCCGCGAGCATAACATCTTATTCTTCTACGTCTACAGGGACTCAGTAGCAGAGCTGGAGAGGCTCGTGCAGCTGCCAACTCAGTTCCCTACCCTATTCATAATAGATGTTCCATTCAACGCTACCTATAACAAGGTGCTCATAGACGGTATACTCTCTTCTGAAGTTATCTCTAACTTCTTGTCCGAGTTCAAGGAGGGAGAGCTCCTCCCCACTCCGATTCCTGACATCGGCACTGGATCTGTCCTTTCTCAGGTCTAGTAGCAACATCAGCTTTGTGTGCATTTGTATTTATTGCTGTCTAAAAAGGATTTCTTCTGTATATTTTGGTTATTATTTATGCTGTATACTACGTACTATAATGACTGATTCTATCTGGCCTGTGAATTAATGAGTCTAACTGAGCAGCTAGCTCGCCAGCGATGCCTAAGAAGAAGAAGGGAGGGAAGAAGGAAAAAGCGGCGGCCGACACCTCTCCGGGGGACGCGGGCCCCAAGGAGTCGGAGGCGGTGCCGCAGAACAGCAGGGAGTTCTACCTCCTGCAGATACAGGACCTGGAGGAGAGGCTGGGCCGGTACCGGAGACAGTGCGACCTGCTCAAGCAACGGAATGAGGACCTGCGCGAGAGCGTGCAGAGCAGCGAGCAGGACATGAAGGGGATCATCTCTACTATCAGTGACGAGAATGAGAGACTCACCTCACAGGTGATCAGCCATTGCAGCCGGAATATCCATGCTGCCCGTGGTTAGCTAGGATTGGGTACACTTACAATGTGTGTAGGTGATGGTAGGGACTGAGCAGGTGCAGGACCTGAGCCAGAGACTGGAAGAGGAGAAGAGGGAGGCGGAACAGCAGCTCATCTCTGTCAACCAAAAGAGTCAGGAGGAGAAAGAGCTCCTCCTCGCGGAACTGCGGACTGTGCAGAGGCAGAACGAACTGATGGAGGAGTTCCGAGAAAACAAGCAGCGGATGGAAGATCGGCTGCTGCAGCTGGAGGATACAGTGGAGCTGCAGAAGAAAGAGTTTGAAGAGAGGTAGAGTCATAAACCATTGCTCATGCCTCATTTCATATGATTATATCGATTTGTGTATGCAGCCTGTATGACGTAGAAAAGAAGAAAGTAATAAATCAAGAGCGACTGAAGAAAGAGATGGTGGAGCGAGTCAAAGAAGCTTCTCAGGATTTCAAGAGAGCAAGTGAGAAGCAAATGTCTGAGACTACAAAGCGAGCAATCAGGGAGAATATCTCAATCTCTAACCAACTGGTGAGGATATCCGCGAAGAACGAAGAGTTACTAGCACATAATGACGCCTTGAAACAGAGACTGCACAGAATGGGGCTTGACAAGTCGGGACTGGAGAATAGCCTGCACGAGGTGACGCGTAAGAATGTCAGTCAGCTGCGGAATGTGGAGTTGTTGATTAAGAAACTGGAGAGAACAGACGGTCAGCTCAGAAGGCTGCAAACAGAGAGGGGACAGCTGGAGCAGATACAGGTAAGAAATAACCATTCGCTCTTACCAGATAGAGCTAGCGATATTAGGCAAAGACCTAAATTCAGATTGGTTTATTTGGTAACTCAAATGCAAGTTGGATGCTAGTTTATTGATACATGTAAAAATATTAGTACATGTATATTTATTTACAGTAGAACCTCGTTAGTGCGAAATTCTGGTTAATACGAACACTATTTCAGTCCATTTCAAAGCTTTTCAATACAAATTACACCGGTTAACACGAATTTCGGACGAATTTTGCTGATCCCCTGGTGTTCATTTCTTTTGAATAATCTGTTGTGGAAATTTGTGACTAGCTTTAATTTAATCTAGAACGACAAACATAAACTCGATTACTTTAGAGTTAGACCATAGCATTCTAGACATATTTTTTAATTTATTCGATTTTCAATAAAAATTAGTTTATTTAAATCTTATTGCGCCAATGGGTCATTCCTAGCTCTTAAGCTCTACGTACCAGGTTACAAGCAGGGTCGAAGCTGGCGCTATTGACTGATACTCAAATCTTAAACTGATCGAACAAATACTAGTTTATCGATTATATTAATTGTCCTTTATTCCCAGATGGATTACACAGATCTGGAGATGATTAATTCGGAACTTGCGTCAGATGCCCAGAACGGCTATCAGCTAATAGCCGCTTCCCGTAAGCAACTGGAGACCGCCTATGATGAGAGATACGCTGCTTCAGCTCAGAACGATCATCTTGTGAGGGTTATATCTCGAGCTGCTACCCTGGTGGACTCGGCTCTCCGCCCCAGCCCCGACCCGGCCTACTCCTTCTCTCAGAGAGAGGACTTCATGGTCAGTTTGTTGGAGATTTTGGAAACCGCAAAGCTGCACCCCAGGAAGAAGGATGCGTCTGAGCAGCAACCTGAGAGCAGGGTTGCTCCAGCTCTGTTTTCTGTGCCCCTCTCTAGTGCTGAGAGCGCTCAGTATAAGCCCGGCAGTCTAGGATTTGTGTCTCAGTCCACTCTTCCTATCCTCCCGCCTATTTGAGGGAGGACATTATTATACCTCTGTAACCCTCTCACTTAGCTACACAGTCCTGTCTACAGCACTGATTTAACGAACTTATATCGAACGAACTTACTTTCTTATTAATTCTTACATAATATTCTGATTATTATACATATAATTATAGACTGAACCTCTAAAATAGGCAACCTACAAATCAGCGCACTATGCAGGACAGTTTTAACCAAAAGTTGTGATAAAATCATTATTCCCTACTGATAGGTTAGGGCCGTTAGGCACTTGTATTATAACTGTGAAATTAGTCGTATTAGGTTTTCTTACAAGGCAAACTTACAGACTGGAAAATAATATTGCAGCTGAGACTGGGGCTTAGTTGTAATTTACAGGACAAATTTGAAGGACAAATTGCTTGTATAATATCACCGGAAATTAATCTGTAGTGTGAATACATATACTTAATAAATTAATAGCTATATACTCTACTATAATATTATTGATAGCCGATGGACAATGGATTGGATTTGAAATTTATCTGAAATTATTTCGAAAAATCAATAAAATAAGAATTTTTGGTGGATTATTGTTCAACTTTAAATTTCAAGATATGTAAATTCGCTATGCTTTATGGGCGGGCTGGCTGGATTAAGATTCCAATACATCCAGACCTGATTATAGAGATTAGCTCTCGCTCATATCTCTGATTATTTCGAATCATTGAATTACTTCTAATAATTTTATTTGTTAAACTAGTTATACGATACAGCTGCGAATAGTTTCTATGTTCGCTAGGAAACACTACACCGTCAACTACTCATTTTCCAGATTTTACTGTTTAATTTTATTTCCTCTCGCATCTCTTCACTTCTCTTTAACACAAGGTACGAGTAATCTATTATAGGATTTTTTTAATTTTTGTTTGTGATAAATACATTGCTAATTTGCTATTATATTCATTTAAATTGTTGATGATTAAATTTACTATTTACGAAATAAATTTATGGTATTTCTTACGGGAAGCCGAATCAAGTACAATTACGATTTGAATAAGTCCGGTAAGAAGATTAATTAAATTTATAGAAATAAAGGATACCCAGTTCAGATAAGTTGTACAGCAAAAATAAGAAGTGCAAACAATGAATGTGAACAAGTATAATTAGTGTCAAGGAACAAGTGTAAATTGAATGTAATTTAACAAAGATGGTTGAACTCTATTTATAACATATTTAAGTTTTATACTAATGATGACGAGTGTTATCTTAGCGGCGGATTCGCAGACCTCACGTTTATGGTAATAACGCAAAGAGTTTACACTGTACGTTAAAAATTATCACATCAGCGGAAAGATTAAAGTTGTGACAACCCAAAATGCCAAAATTCCTGAAGATGACTTAGCAATTTTCGCTCAAATTAGACCTCGGTTTTTCCATAATAACTCAAAAATTATTCATTATATCAAATTTTCCTTTTAATCACATGTCTATCTCACCTATGACAACCTGTCATGTAAATTTCAAAATTAAATATTCACCTGGGGTTACAATTTTTGATTAACAAATTTTGGACACATTTTTGACACCTTTCAAATTTATCTCATCCATAACTAAAAAAATGTTATACTAAACTCTCAATTTTATTAACTATTAGATTCTCCATATAATTCTGCGTCTGATGGGAGAAGACAAATCTTTATAATGTGTTTAATTTCTGCCATAAATGGGGGTTGAAATTTCTTTGTTTACTCACACTTCAATTTAAGTAAAACTGTTATTAAATCTCATTCTATTCTTGCACAATGGATACACTGACATAATTAATTCGCTCTGTGTTTAACTTATAGGAATAGTTTCAAGTATATTATTGGGGATAACTTATCGAGTGAGCGGAATTCAAATATGATAGTGAAATTCAATTTTGTTTAATAATTATTACAAATAATTGAACTTAATTTATTTTGCTGTACATAATAATGGTGTTAAATTATTAATAATTTGAATAATTATTTATACTAATTTGCTAAATGGCATTAATCTTAGAGATGATACATGATAGAAACCAGGCATGGGGCCAAGCCCCAAAGGGCTTAAGCCCTTTGGACTTAAGCCCATTTTTGAGAGGGCTTAAATCCGGACTTAAGTCCTCCTTTAATAAAAGGGCTTAAGTCCGGGCTTGGACTTAAGCCCTTTATAGATGAGCTTCAAGCCCTTTTCAAGATACTTATTCAATAAAATATTGTATGGATTTCTAAATAATTAGTGTAAAAGACTTAAGTCCGGACTTAAGCCCTTTATTAAGGGCTTGAGCTTGGACTTAAGCCCTTTTTCAAAAAGGGCTTAGAAAAAGTGCCATTGCCCTATGCATATAACCGAAATTCGTGTTAACCGGTGTAATTTGTATTGAAAAGCTTTGAAATGGACTGAAATAGTGTTCGTATTAACCAGAATTTCGCACTAACGAGGTTCTACTGTAAATAAATATACATGTACTAATATTTTTACATGTATCAATAAACTAGCATCCAACTTGCATTTGAGTTACCAAATAAACCAATCTGAATTTAGGTCTTTGCCTAATATCGCTAGCTCTATCTGGTAAGAGCGAATGGTTATTTCTTACCTGTATCTGCTCCAGCTGTCCCCTCTCTGTTTGCAGCCTTCTGAGCTGACCGTCTGTTCTCTCCAGTTTCTTAATCAACAACTCCACATTCCACAAGGGCTTGGACTTAAGCCCTTTATAGATGAGCTTCAAGCCCTTTTCAAGATACTTATTCAATAAAATATTGTATGGATTTCTAAATAATTAGTGTAAAAGACTTAAGTCCGGACTTAAGCCCTTTATTAAGGGCTTGAGCTTGGACTTAAGCCCTTTTTCAAAAAGGGCTTAGAAAAAGGGCTTGGGCTTAAGCCCTTCTAATTAGGGATGGGCTTGGACTTAAGCCCTTTTGAAAGGGCTTGACCCCATGTCTGAATTATTATTAGAAACAAACTTCCAATTTATCAATTGTTCCTTATGCCACGTGACACCTCTACAAATGGGTCCTGACACCTTGAGGTGATGATGACATCGCAAAAAAATGTGTTTTTACAATTTTGAGAATTATATAATTCGAATGGGTTGGTTGGAGTTGGGTGAATACCCAACACGCACATAAAAATTGCTGAGTCATCACCTATTATAATCTACTCAAACTTGAATTTCTCTAAAATGAAGTGAACTAAATGGAAACTTCCAACTCACTAAGGGTCTTTGCCTTCCGAAACACCTTTCTGAAATGGTTTAACATCTTCATATTAATGATTACATGTTAAAAAAAATCAAAAATTGCAGCTGTGCAGACAGCATTTACTTTGGAGGCACTACCAATTAACCAACCAACTAAATATAGTGCCTCCAAAGGAACTTGCGTTGGCACAGGCTGCAATTTTTTTTCCAAAAAGAGTAAATGACAATTTTCCGATTACAGATTTTCGCTTATGTTTGTCTCCGATTGTTCAAAGCATCTCTAACAACTTATTACAGTATCGAAGCTATCATAGCTAGGTTTATGGAGAGGTTCGACGAATTGCTTAGAGGCTATTATTAAATCAATGTTTTCTAAGAAAATTTATAAGTGGTGATGAGAAAAAGATTTTGGACTACATATTCTGATAAAATTCAAAAAGATTTAATACTTTATCCATTAATTTCCCAATAACTCTGCTGATATTCAACAGACCGGCTAACTGGTTAATAAAATCTCTAACCGTTAACCGAATCCAGCCTTGCCTGCAGGAGCAGGTGCGGCAGGTGTGGCCTTGACCGCAACAATATTTTAGAAAGCCGCATCAATATTCGGGTACCATTTTGAGTCAAACTGAGATTCAATAACTCGACGTCACTTTGCCGCACCAATAATAATTTCCTTGCTATGAGCCTGTATGAGATTGTGCTTAATAATGGAAGTAAATTAATGTATCTAGAACAATGGCACACTATCTACGAGAATTGTTGAGATTAGTACCACAGAACAACCGTGAAGCGGTTGTTCTGTGGAAATTAGAGGTGTCGAAGCGACCGAGCAAGCGTTGTACGGTAGTATTATATAATATTATAGTTAAAATACTTTGTTGTGTGGGATGCCATATGCCCTATTATTATTATTATTATTATTATTATTATTATTATTATTATTATCTTAAGACCGATCTTAGTTAAGATCGATCTTAAGACCGAACTTAGAGCTATTCACTAAGAATTAAGATCGAACTTAAGATCGATCTTAGTTAAGATCGATCTTAAGACCGAACTTAAAAATAACGTTAAGGTAAATATGATTAGAATACAGCATTATCCTAATTAAATACAAAACTAATGTATAATTTAGTTATTGTTTATTTATTATTGATCTAGTAAAAATATATATTTCTATATTTTTATTTTTGAGCGCAATTAATGTCAAATTATTAGGAACAAAGAAGAAACATTTAAAGTTTATTTGAAGTCAAATATCAATCAAGGTAGATTAAATGTTCGATAGAAGCAGGGTTGCCAATCCAATCCAATCGAGAAGATTTCGATTGCCGATTGCTGCATTTTTCATCGATTGGATTGTCGATTTGATTGCTTCGATTTTTTTCGATTGGATTGCAATCGATGAATTTTCATCGATTTTTTCGATTGTTTGTTTTTTCAATATCTAAATAATGCCAAAATTTAAAATGCTCAATTGCTCGTCAATTTAACCCAATGATATATCGAAAAAATCGGAGAAACAAACCAAAATATCATCGATTTTTTGGTTTGTTTCTCCGATTTTTTCGATCGTTTACTCCTCAGTATTATATCAAAAAGAGTTATGTTTCATCATATGTTCAAACTTAAACCATATATCATTGGGTTAAATTGACGAGCAATTGAGCATTTTAAATTTTGGCATTATTTAGATATTGAAAAAACAAACAATCGAAAAAATCGATGAAAATTCATCGATTGCAATCCAATCGAAAAAAATCGAAGCAATCAAATCGACAATCCAATCGATGAAAAATGCAGCAATCGGCAATCGAAATCTTCTCGATTGGATTGGATTGGCAACCCTGCTTCTATCGAACATTTAATCTACCTTGATTGATATTTGACTTCAAATAAACTTTAAATGTTTCTTCTTTGTTCCTAATAATTTGACATTAATTGCGCTCAAAAATAAAAATATAGAAATATATATTTTTACTAGATCAATAATAAATAAACAATAACTAAATTATACATTAGTTTTGTATTTAATTAGGATAATGCTGTATTCTAATCATATTTACCTTAACGTTATTTTTAAGTTCGGTCTTAAGATCGATCTTAACTAAGATCGATCTTAAGTTCGATCTTAATTCTTAGTGAATAGCTCTAAGTTCGGTCTTAAGATCGATCTTAACTAAGATCGGTCTTAAGATAATAATAATAATAATAATAATAATAATAATAATAATAATAATAGGGCATATGGCATCCCACACAACAAAGTATTTTAACTATAATATTATATAATACTACCGTACAACGCTTGCTCGGTCGCTTCGACACCTCTAATTTCCACAGAACAACCGCTTCACGGTTGTTCTGTGGTACTAATCTCAACAATTCTCGTAGATAGTGTGCCATTGTTCTAGATACATTAATTTACTTCCATTATTAAGCACAATCTCATACAGGCTCATAGCAAGGAAATTATTATTGGTGCGGCAAAGTGACGTCGAGTTATTGAATCTCAGTTTGACTCAAAATGGTACCCGAATATTGATGCGGCTTTCTAAAATATTGTTGCGGTCAAGGCCACACCTGCCGCACCTGCTCCTGCAGGCAAGGCTGGATTCGGTTAACGGTTAGAGATTTTATTAACCAGTTAGCCGGTCTGTTGAATATCAGCAGAGTTATTGGGAAATTAATGGATAAAGTATTAAATCTTTTTGAATTTTATCAGAATATGTAGTCCAAAATCTTTTTCTCATCACCACTTATAAATTTTCTTAGAAAACATTGATTTAAATTTATCTAAAGCAGAAATGTATCAGTTAATATACTTATGCGGTTATACTATATACAGCTGAGCCTGAGTCTTATTCTGTAGTACTATGATCAAAATTTATAAAGGATTTATAGTATTGAGTAGGATGGGCGGTTAACCAGTTAACCGTGGCGAGAAATCGAATTGTAACCGTAGCCTCATCGGTTAACCAACCCCACCCTTGTGCGAGCCTTTAGCTAATTGTATGATTTAATTCGACAGCAAATCTATAATTCAAATTCAGAATTTATCGGCGGCGTACGAATACTTTTGGTAGGGCACTGTACAGTGTACATAGTTCGGATAATAGAGGTTGCACACTTTTGAAAAGAAAAGCTCGAGAAAGTATGAGAGTAATTAGATTTTGAACGAGAATATTTGGTTTGAACAATAATAGGACAGTAAAGTAACGTTAACCACGAAGAATATGTTTGCACCCCATCCTTGTCCTAGATGCGCCTTTGCAGCAGGCCCTGACTATGTATTTCAGCAGGGTCCCAGGGTTGAAATACTGAGCCGGTCGGGCCCCAAGCCTCAGCCGCGCTAACCGGGGCCTGGTCCCGTCTGGGCCCTCCCTGGCTACGCCACTGTTGTACACCCATTAAATGTCATACTGTTGACAAAGAAATTACTTGAGGAGACACCTTACAATAAATATTCCTACAATTAGTTTTTAACTTAGTCACTTTAAATTTGTGCCACCTGTGCCACAAGTGGAACATGGTAGGAATATGCAGGCCACTTTTAAAATGTCGACGGCCCCAATTGCTCCAAACATTTAGCATAACAAGCAATCAACCAAACTTGGAAAATTAATAAGTTAATAAGTCACATAAGATACTAATCACAAAATCGGCCACTTAGATATACAAATTCGCTACTCACAGTACTCAGTATTAGAATTTGTGTAAATTGTATTGATCCTTAATTAATAATGAATTATAATAATAAAATACTATACTATAACGAAGGTTAGGTTAATTCGTATAAATAAATAATAATTAAATACGTGTATGAATGAAAAGGAAGAGCTTGGATGATCTTAATTAACTGCTTAATAATAGCCTCTAATTACCACATCAACGATAAATAGCATATAGTGATTTCAATATCTAATAATAGACACCCATGAGGATTATATTAAAATGGAAACGCGTTTGGCCTAGGCGAAACGCGTTTCGCCTGGAAACGCATATGGCCTGCAACATATATATCTTTAGAAACACCACATGGCGTAATCGATTCGGACAACGAACTTATCAAAAGATTTCGAAGGTATTTTAATACCACATTGTTGGATGGACATGTTAACATATCAGTTTTTATCATGAAACCGCGACCAATAATGGGGCAGAAACATATCACAAATCTCTAAAAAACATATATAAAGAGCTCCCATCCAAACATTTGGAAGTTCATGGAATGTTTGAAGAATGTTATTTCCGATAACGATTTTGAATTGCAAAGGTTGTTGAATGGGCATGCCACTACAAGAGGTCCTAATGCGACTACAAGGGATAAACAGATACGCAGAAACCAGTGTAAAGATAAGTATTTGAATGGTACTTATACTGCAGTCGACTACCTCAATGCCATATCATTGACAATAGTGCATGCAAGCGTAAATGCTGAATTAGCACCAGGATCCTTTGAAAGTGCTGACAATTTAGGTGATATATCAGATGACATGAATGAAGAAGACAATATCAGTCAATGTCACGTTTGTCTACTACCAAGAGTGACAAATTTTGCACTCTTACACGATAATTGCGTGCATGGAGGATTCTGTGAGGCATGTGCCAATCAATTATTAAATCTTAAAGTTACATGTCCTATCTGTAGAGAAAACATAAAAGAAGTTTTACAGATTTTTCAGTGATGTATCAGTCTAATAGACACAATTTATCCCATGATACAAATTCTCTACTTTTCCATATATTTAATTGCATTTAATCTCTTATCAAACTGTGTTACATTAATTACAAAATTAATAATTCTTTCTATAATTACAAAATTAATAATTATTGCTAAATGAGTGTTCATTGGACAAATTCTTATCTTTAATATAGTGTAGGATAAATAGCGGAATTCTTTGTAGGACAAATCCTATCTTTAATATAGTGTAGGGCAAATTCCGGAATTCTTTGTAGGACAAGTTCCTATCTTTAATATAGTGTAGGACAAATTCCGGAATTGGTCGTAGGACAAATTCCTAACTCAAAAGTCTAGTCCACAATCCGATTTCTGTAGGACAAATTCCGCGTTTCCCTTTTATTGTACATATATCTGAAGATCAAATCAAATATTGAAATTGTTTAAAGATACAAGAATTGTTCTTCACTTAAATGCCACAGGATCAATTGTTAACGTGATCGAGTCTCACATTAATGTATATTGTTGAAAATTAAAAATTAATGTTTAAGCACTCCCAACTATACTTTGATATACTATCTATCCAATTCCGAAAGAAAAGTTTGATTCGGACATTTTTTTACATTTTTGACGTCACTAAAGGTCAATATCGCCGTCATTTTGTCCAAAAAATTTCCGCACGAAAAAATCCAAAATTGCAGCCTGTGCCGACGCATGTTCCTTTGGTGGCACTATATTTTGGTGGTGGTTTATTGATAGTGCCTCCAAAGGAACATGCTGTCGGCACAGGCTGCAATTTTGGATTTTTTTGCCAAGTCATCATCACTATGAAGGTGTTAAATTATTTCAGAAAGGTGTTTCAGAAAGCCACGATCCTTAGAGTGGTGGAAGTTTCTATTTAACTCACTTCATTTGAGAGATATTCAAGTTTCAGTAAATATAATCTGTGATGACTCAGCATTTTTTGAGTGCGTGTTGTGTATTCACCCAACTCCAACCAACCCATGCGAATTATTTTATTTTCAAAATTGTAAAATAAAATTTTTTGACGATGTCATAATCACCTCAAGGTGTCAAGACCCACTTGTATAGGTGGTACCTGGCATAAGGACCAATTGATTAATTGAAAGTTTGTTTCTATCTTGTATCATCTCTGAGATTAATGAAATTTAGCTAATTAGTATAAATATTTAATTAATTTTTGATTATTTAACACCATTATTATGTACAGCAAAATAAATTAAATTCAATTATTTGCAATTATTATTAATTTTAATTTAATTTCACTATCATAATTGAATTCAGCGCACTCGATAACCCCAGTAATCTATTTCGAACAGTCTCTATAAGTTAAACACAGAGCGAATTTATTCGAATTAAATATGTCATGTATCCATTGTGCAAGAATATTCTAAGCAGAAATAAATATAATCACATAATCTGTCGTTGTTATGGAATGTAAAGTCTTAGTTTTCAATTAGAAAATAGAAGCCTAACCGATCTCACAAGTTGAATCAATATAATAATCACAAGTTGAAACAATAGAATTAGATTTAACACTTTAATTGAACTGAAGTGTTAGTAAACAAAGGAAATTTGCAACTTAATTGTGGCACAAACGAAGCCCAATTTGCAAATTCTGTGAAAAGGTGTTGAATTTAATTCTCTATCGAATGCATATAATATTATAAATTAAATATTCGCGCACTATTTATTGTCCTTTTCTAACATTAAACAGGTGCAAAAATGTGGCCAAATATTTGTAATCAAAATCCTGACCCCAGGTGCACATCTGTAACCCATGAGACACATATCTTGAATTTTGGGCTTTTAGTTAGTAAAACTCTGTTCAGTAGAGAGGCTACGGACCAATAATAAAAAAATCCAAAATTGCAGCTGTGCCGACGCATGTTCCTTTGGTGGCACTATATTTTGGTGGTGATTTATTGATAGTGCCTCCAATGGAACGTGCTTTCGGTACAGCTGCAATTTTGTATTTTTTTCCGCCATGTCATCATCACTATGAAGGTGTTAAATTATTTCAGAAAGGTGTTTCTAAAGGCAACGACCCTTAGTGAGTTGGAAGTTTCGTTTTAGCTCACTTCATTTCAAAGATATTCAAGTTTCAGTTGAATATAATAATTGATGAGTCAGCATTTTTTATATGCGTGTTGGGTGTTCACCCAACAAACCAACCCTTCGAATTATAAAATCCACAAAATTGTAAATACACATTTTTTTGACGATGTCATTGTTGTAGGCGAATATGAGTTTCAGTCCAAATTGAGTCTCATTTTCGTCTAGGCGAGATTGAGTCATACTTATAGAAAATGTTTAAATCAATATTATGGGTTGTTAAAAATTAATTATATCCCAGATCGAATCCAATTATTTGTTCACTTCTAAATGTGATTACTAGGTAAACAAGTATGCTGAATACGAATTTCACACTCACAAATTTCTATTATGTCTATTTGTTGTCGTTATTGACAATATAGGTAAACAAGTTTGTAAAATATTAGAATTTACATAGAGATTAGACGGTTATTTTAAGTAATTGCATATGCTAAATACGAATTTAGAATTATCTACTTGCAACTAAGGGCTGTTTGTTGTTAAAGTTGGGGAATTCATGACACTTGTATTTGAAATACGTACTAATTTCTAAGCCACATACTGTATAGCGTCAGGAGGGAGGTGTCGACCCCATCCCTCAAGTCAGGTGGAGGGGAGAGAGAGTATCTTCTTGTTCCCAATATTTTATTCAATGGTAAATTCTGGGGCTACGGTTACGATTCAATTTCTCGCCACGGTTAACCGGTTAACCGTCCATGCTGATCAACACAGTATAACATTATTTATACTACCTAATTAGTAAGGTTCAGCTTTGCTTTTATTCCTTACTACTGCTACATTTCGTCCTTCTAAAAAATATTAAATCAAGGCTGGATTCGGTTAATCGCCGTTAATACCGGTTAACTGTTACGGATTTTAGTGATCAGTTAACTAATATGTTAATATTACAATTCGAAGTACAAATTTTTGGATAAAAGTGTGAATTTGCACGCATTTTGTTCAGAATATACTAATTGTTTATCTTTTTACCCATAGTAACAATATATATTTTGGCGACAGTGTAGAAGTAACCTGAAGTGATAAACCTGTATGTATTAACCAATCCCACCCTTAACTATTGTTTATACAAAGCTGGATTTGTTAACCGGTTGGCTAACCGCTTAACTGTTGCTATTAAATATCGGTTTGCGGTTACAGATTTCGTTAACCAGTTAGCCGGTCTGTTGATAATCAGCAGTATTATTTGGAAGTTATCTTACAGTCATCCTCTCTAGTCCGAACAGGAGATCCAATGTATATTACAATGGAATTATAAATTAATAAGTCTCAGACAAGTATTTAGGTAGTATACTACATGTTTAGTTTGGTTTAAAAAGGTATGAACAAGTTTGATCCAAATTATCGGAATCTCATGTTATAGAGGCCAATAGAAATGTATTTACACTTCACTAATCCGAACGAATTCACTAATTTTAACAGATTTTTTTTGAATCGGAATACCTCTGTTGGGATTAGCGAGGAAATACATTTAAATAATTAAAAATATGTGAATTTTGTTGGAAAAGATGATCATAAATCCATTTCTCATCACCACAATGACCACATTATATATTTTCTGTAACTACACTGTTTCTAACTTGCCCAAATTGCGAAATGTATTAGTTAATGTACTACTTATACTTATGAGGTAATACTTTATATTACTGAGTCCTACACTGTAGTATAAACAAAACGAATCATACCTGTAGCCCCAGAACGGTTAGTGTTTTATATACGCAATTACATTGATATTATTTAACTAGATTAACAGACCGGTTACTGCTCAATTAAATCTGTACCAGTTAACCAATATTTGCAGCGGTTAAGCGGTCACTCGGCGAACCGAATTTAGTCTAGACCTGTGAATTGAGTCTAGTCTGTATGTTCAAATTAAAATAGATATAATTTCGCCCCTCATAATATTATTCGGGGTGGCCATTAACAGACAGCCGGGACCCCGGATCAAAACCTCTTGAATAAGAAGGGTTACGAGATAGAAAAACAATTATTGAACTGCCAGAATTACAACTGGTAGATAACCTAATCCTTAAGATTGCACTATTGTTAGCCCGCCTATCTCGCGGGCTACCAAATCCGGCAGTGCTTAAGCAGACCACAATAATCTTTATATTAAAAGCACGATAGTTCTTTGTGAGTGTGTGTGTGTTTGTCCGGATTACATTAAAGTAATTCGGAGATAAAAAACGCATCTCTGTTTGAGATAAAAACTAACTAGGGGCCTGCATTTGTCCGACTCCGTATGTCGGCATTTGTCCAAAATTCCAAATATCAAATGTTTAAAAAATTTCTACTTCTTTGTCTCTATGTTTTTTGCTGGCATTTCTCCGACTGTTTAGTAATTATCGTAATGTGAGTATTCAATAACAGTTGTAATTTATTTATCTTTTATCTCAACTCAATATTTGTTGATAGTATATCTACTTTTCAGGATTGCCAGTCAACTCGTACCTATTTCAACTCGTACCATACATAAACTCGTCCCAAATATCAACTCGTCCCAGTCAACTCGTCCCAAATACCAACTTGTATTTGTACTATGTCTTGGTCAACAGGGCTTGGCTTAGTTAACCAAATTGTTTCTCATCATTATATAAAAACGATCTCATTATTTAATATTTATATCAAGTTATTTATTAATCAAATGGGGAATAAGTTGATGAACAAGGTTGTTATAGAATAGGTACGTGTAAGAGTTGCCCAAAATACTGGGACGAGTTGACCTCAAAAAATATATAGGAGTTGCCCGAAATATGAGGTACTAGTTGACCAAAAGAATTGGTACGAGTTGACCAAAAATAAAGACCATTAGTGCCTAAAATAGGCACGAGTTCACTAAAAATACTAGGGACGAGTTGACCTAAAAAATAGGTACGAGTTGACCAAATAATTATGGACGAGTTGAAATAGGTACGAGTTGACTGGCTCCCACTTTTCAGATATTGTGTTAATTTAAACATGATATATTGGCTAATAATAGTATACGTGTTACTAATAAATATATTAATGCGATTAATGATATTTAGTGATTGATATTTAAATTAACATGGATTTTACTTTGGCTCAATACATATAAAATCGCTGTTCAAATATATAGAACATCTGAATGTCACAAGTTGTTTGTATCCAAAAGAAAGATGATCAATATACTAAGGCTTGTGCTCTTTTTCGTGAGAGATGCAATTACGTCCACAGCTAAGCTCAGTCAAGAATGTAATCATATTAGTTAGTTTTCACAGTCAATATATGTTACTGTGCTATTTTTTTCAGTCGTTACATAGCACCTTTTTATAGAGAGTGCTCCTGAATTAACATTTAACAAGGCCTCTTAGTGTGTAAAGAGGTTTTCTGCTGAGCACCCATTACGGTCGCTGGCTACACTTACTCCTCGCACTTGACACCCACTATAGTTAGGGCTGACTTCGCACCTGTCCAAAGATTATATGAAGAATTTAATTATACATCGATCATCGGCGTTTGTATTAAATAACATGCCTAGTTTCTACCGATGGTGTTTTTTATCTAAGTTGTTTAATACTCTTTTATTGGTTACGTATTACGAATAATACGTATAATGTAATACGTATTATACGCATATCTTACAAATAATATCGAGCTCATGGAATTTGCTTTGAACAACTTTTGGTTTAATCGTTGTTCTTTTATTGTTAATCGACTCGTAGTTTAGTTTGTATAGTATAAATATGATTATTTGCTAGATGTTGTATTTACAACAAGAATTACTAATATTCGATTGACTTTACTTCGAAAACATACCTGGTTGATCATAGATTTAACGTATAATACGTACTGGTGGATAGCGTATTACGTATAATACGTATAATACGTATTATACGCGTATTAAACAACTTATTTTATAAACATAAAAAAACAATCGGTATAAAGTAGCCAGGTTTTTTAATACAAACGCAGATGATCTCTGTATAAGTAAATTCTTAATTAATATCAATTATATTAATATGATTACAAATTACAATACACATTTGCATGTTTATTTCAAGGTACGAGAAACGAAATTACTTTTCAGACCCTGTAGACATGCAAATTGGTATAGATTGCCGCATTAAATTTAAAGAACTTGGATTAAGGATATAAACTACATAGAAATAGAGAAAATTAATGGCTATTTCAAATTTATCATATTCGATATTCGAAAATTCACTTACGACGGCCCTTAATGAATATTGTATTCCAAATACATGTACATATTTGAAGTGTTTGTAATTTATTTATATGGGTTCAATTCCGATTTAATTCCCTGAATTCCCATTCTTAATGGGATTCCCTGATTTAATTCCCAGTCGCAGTCTTTCATTTTCGTCAATTCAGGACTTAAGTCCCATTCCAATTCCCGAGTATAGGACTTAATTCCTAGTCACAGTCTTTCAATTTCGGGAAACAGGGCTTAAGTCTCATTCCCATTCCTTAGGATAGGACTTAATTCCCAGTCACAGTCTTTCAAATCCTGGAATTCAGGGCTTAAGTCCCATTCCCATTCCCTAGGAATCTAGGATAGGACTTAATTCCCAGTCAGTCTTTCAAATTCGGGATTCCAGGACTTAAGTCCCATTCCCTAATATAGGACTTAAGTCCCATTCCCATTCCCTAAGATAGGACTTAAGTCCCATTTCCATTCCCTAAGATAGGACTTAATTCCCAGTCCCAGTCTTTCAAATCCGGGGATCCAGGACTTTAGTCCCATTCCCATTCCCATTCCTTAGTATAGGACTTAATTCCCAGTCGTAGTCAAATTTCAAAATTAAATCAAATATAACTAAGGGTTACTAATCAATAATTCAGGACTTAAGTCCCATTCCTAATTCCCTGAATGGGATTTGGCTCTCGTAGTCCTTTAATTCCGAAATTCAGGAATTACATCGATTCAATTCAAATCTATGCAATGAATACTTATCAAATTTAACTATGGGTACTCAATAATTCAGGACTTAAGTCCCATTCCTAATCGCAGTCTTCCAAATCCTGGAATTCAGGGCTTAAGCATAGCTCCCAAGTGACCCGCCCTGGGCGGGTCGGACCCGCATTTGAGCATCGAAACCCGCTGACCCGCATTGATAGCGAAAAAACCCGCATTGGAGAAATTATTTTCAGGAGCTCAATTCTATAAAATCAGATCAGTATTAAGACTAAGCACGCTTATAACACCCAAATAGTTCCTTAATTTTCATTTAGTTACACTTATTCATTAAATACTAAATAGGTAGTAAGACTTGTATTTTTCTATAGAAACTACCATAAATATGTCAAAAAAAAACCACCAAACCATAAATATCCACACACCCTGAAATGTATGTAGCCAGAGAGGGGGGGGGGGGGGGGGGGTTTGGTGGGTGACCCGCATTGGACCATCTCAAACTTGGGAGGTATGCTTAAGTCACAATCCCATTCCCTAGGATAGGACTTAATTCCTAGTCGCAGTCTTCCAAATCCTGGAATTCAGGGCTTAAGTCCCATTCCCATTCCCTAGGATAGGACTTAATTCCCAGTCCCAGTCTTTCAAATCCGGGATTCCAGGACTTGAGTCCCATTCCCATTCCCTAGGATAAGACTTAATTCCCAGTCGCAGTCTTTCAATCTCGGGAACTCAGGGCTTAAGTCCCATTCCCATTCAGAATGGGATTGGGATTTTAAATATAAATCTTAATTCCATTCCGGACTTGAACCCATGATGGAACTTTGTAAGTTTGTATTATGTAAGGTATTGCAAATTGTGTTTACAGAAAGTAATCACTAATCCTGATATAATTATGAAGTGCAGTCATAAATTATTCTTCAGAGGTACCAAAAACTTTAGTTCCTGTGAAACACTGTGACGCAAATCAAATAAATTCTTAGCGATAGTAATATTAGAGTTGACAACTAGGGCTTACAATCCCGGGATCCCGGGATCCCGATCCATTTCACCTCCGGGATTATATCCCGGGATTTGTTTTTTAATCCCGATCCCGATTTCCAATCCCGGGATTATTTCTCAATCCCGGGATTCCGAAATTGGTATCTAATGGCTTTAATTGCAGTAAAAGATTGGGACAGGTTTGTTTGTATGATCCAAGAATCCAAACATATTTAATTAGATTCCCTAGCTAGACAAACAATCATCCACTTGTATGATGCATATAATTTCATATCAACTCTTATTTGGATTCAGCGTTAAATGATAATCTTTGTGGTCATTGTTGTTAAAATTTAACAAACGATGACTCGAAGATTCCTATTTGATTAAATTATGACTAATATTATAGAATTCTATAAATCAGAAATTATCTACCTAAATTCTATATTCTATGTTTTATGGCTGAAAGTACTAAATTTCAAAATTTTACTGGTGCAGAAAAATGGAAACATTTTCTGAGATCTGTATGTAGTAAGCTGGCTCAATGCAAAGCATGTAACAAAAATTTTAAATATTAAAGTGTGAAGGTGGTTTATAAGGGACCCTTGGGTTTCTTTTTCTAATCCCAAAATCCCGGGATCCCGGGATTAGACAAATGATAATCCCGGAATCCCGGGATTAGAAAAAAAAGTCAATCCCGAAATCCCGGGATTGCAAAATATGTCCGGGATTGTAAGCCCTATTGACAACATATTCTACATTATGGATATTGGATAGGTATGCAAATCATCAATGCAAGCGTATTTTAATGAAACGAGCCCTTCGGTCTCGGTCGCTTCGCGACGGATCACTCTCTTACAAAAGTCGCTTCGCGACTTTTGTTCGTTCGAGTTAGACACTACGCAACACAATTAATTAACGGCAGCTTCGCGGCCTAACTCTCCTCGAAATTAAACCTGTGACTTGTAAATTACACGTACTCAATTCAGTATGCTGCTATTTGGGACCCCAGTATATCAATATATTAATTCATTAATTCATTCATGTTGTTTACTAACCATGATTTACTGCATAGTAAATTGTTTGTAAATAGTTGAATTACTAACTTTGATATCTATATTATTAAGAAAGCTTGGCCCGTCCGTCCGCCCCTGTAACTCTTTGCTACATTACCCGATCCTGACGAAATATATATCAATCGAAAGCTCTTGCAAGGGAGACCTCGGGAAATATAATGGGTTCCACAAAAAGGTGTTAGTTCCATAATTACACAGCATTTTGTTTTTTTGTACTAATATGCATATATATGCCTATTGTTAAAGGTCTAATCCTATTGGTTACTGCTAACTGGGATATTAACTATTTATGCCGACTAATTCGTCGCAAGGCGACGGATCACTTGGCTAGTGTAATATTATGCTTATGTGATTGACGTAAGCTAAATACCTCATGAATAGAAATAAACTGATTGAAGCCAAACTGGATTAATCAAGTATGCAATTTCGGAAATAATGTAGTTGAAGATTAACTCGTCAAACCTCAATATGTGCAATGACTCAGCAATTGGAGGTTACATTTTTGTAAGTGTCTGGCTCAGATTAAATGCGAAAATTCCAAAAATTTCTAGAGACATGCAATACATTCTGTTTTATAATGTGACAAAATTGTTTGACGATTGAATCAAAAATGTAAGAGCTGTATCCAAATTAGTTCCTACGTGACGTCACAATCCCATAAATCGGTATACGTGTGTCTCATTGTATGTTGTGTTATCATCTAAAATTGTGAGCGAAGCAAGTAAAACTGAAAGAGTTATTCCCAAATATGTGCCTTTATGACGTCATAATCCCGTTATTTCGCTTAGAAAACCAATAGATCGTTGTCGCAGTACAAAATTACCCCTGTATACAAATTTTCAGCTTTCTGGGACTCGTAGTCTTTTCAATTAATTCTGGACAAACACACACACACAACAATTGCGCTTTTAATATAGAGATAGAGCGATACCCGTTGAAAGCAAACTTCTAGGTTCATTTTGAATTTTCATTAATTTGTTTACCTATTTTGTGTAAACAACAACAATAAATACATATTAGAAATTTGTAAATGCCAAATTCGAAATCAGCATACTTGTTTACCAATTAGTTATTTTCAAATTTCAAAACATTACAAGTTATAACCAATAGGCTATCAACTAGTGAGCTCTCCAACAGATAGAATCTTAAAGGAAGGGACAACCTTTCAATTGGAGTGTACCTTCTCTTCTCTTCCAAATCTCTTAATTTGGGTATTTAATGGTACACACCCAATATCAGATTCCAACAGCTCGACCTTGTCATTAACAGCTTCTGTTAACACAGCTGGATACTACCATTGCGAGGCTTCTTATGAGTTGGGCTCAGTAGTGAGCAGACCAGCTCTAATACAGATAGGCTGTTAGTCCGATGTATTTACAAATGAGGCAGGCAGTAACTAATCAGTCTCTCTTTAGATATTCTGGCCCTAGTAGATACCCCCGTAGCCGTGGTAGGGTCCCCGGGAAGCTGGCTACTGCTGACCTGCGAGCACGTGGTCAGTCTCCCTCAGGCCGTGATCCTGTGGTTGGAACAGGGCGTGGTAGAACTAATTGTTAGTGGCAGTACTCACAAAACTCTGCTAAACGGAAGTCTGCTGTTCTCTAATCTCTCCTCTGCTGATGAAGGCATGTACATATGTCAGGCTAACAATCCTTCTATTCAGGAGTTCAGACGTGTTAGCTACAATCTCTCTCTAGCTACACTTCCAGGTGAGATAGTGCGATCCAATTGTATGCTATTATATTCTTGTTGTTCATTTTATTAACCAGTTAACCGGCCTGTTAGAAATTAGCTGTGTACTCAGTAAATATATACTGTACATATGTTGCCTATGCTTTAAATAAAGCTAACTCTCAATATATGTACACTCAAACCTCCGAGATCCGGACCTCTCAGATACGCCACCTCCCTCAATTAGGCACCCTTATTGGTATAATGCCAAGCTAACTATTTATTTATTTACCCAATAATGAGTTTAATTACAAAATATTATAACAAACACCATCTTAAATTGTCCACAACCCAATAAAAACATCACTTTGGAGTTTTTGAATAAATCTAGATAATATGGATTTCTACTTTGGGATTGCACATGCACTAGCAATTGTATTTCTGAGATCCGGGCAAATTCCAAGTTACGGGCACCCTCCGAACGATAATGCCCGGATAAGGGAGGTTTGAGTGTATGTTATTTGATTGTATAGTATAAGTGTGTTAACCATGTCGAGTGTCGAGAAACCTGATTCGTAACCTAGCCTCTGACTCGGTCAACCAATCAGTGTTATACTGGTACTATGTCTGCTTTAAATTAACTTGTTTCTAGGGATAGTAGCTGAATCTTCGCAACTTCATTTTATAACTCCAAGCTCCAATACTATAACTACTGGGGAGAATGCTATATTTCAATGCATAGTTGATTCCAGGTGCTTAACAGATGGTTTTCTTTCGGATAGTTCAGCTTGGAAGATAACATTACAAATTTGTGCATATGGTAATATTTCGGCTCTCAACTACATTCCCCTGGTATATAACGAGAGTCTCAAATTACCCACTCCGCCCGAGCTACTTCAATCTTATCTCGTAGAGGGTGGTAGTTATCAACGAATGGGTGAATTTTGACACTTCTAAAAATTGTAGGAATTACCTCATAACTGCGAGTAGGAAATTTGGTCAAAATAACTCGTATGGTGATAATAAACTATGGTCCCATTTATGAAGACTTGGAAACCCCCCCCCCCCAGTCTCTTAAATCAATTCGGAATCGGAACAAACAAATATGTAGTACGTATATATATATACACCTAAGACTGTGTTTATTTAGTGACTTATTCCTAACCTGGAGCTACAACGGGTATCTACTGACCAGTACCGCCAGTCAATTCATCAGAGACAACGGAGCTACACTAATATTGATAGCAGCTGTACCCAGCCTGTCAGGAGAGTATTCGTGTGTCGTAGATGGCATCAGCTCTGTGTCTGCTTATCTCACAGTGCTAGGTTAGTGATACTACCAATGTACCCATCTCGGAAATTCAGGATACTAACTACTAGCCTGTGTGTACAGATATACCAGAGATATCTGTCGATGGCAGCTCAGCCGTAGAGGTCGGTCTGGGGGAGAGCTTTGTGCTCAGCTGTGTCCTAGAGCAGGGATCTGGCTCCGTACAGTGGCGTTGGTTGAAGAACGGAGCTCCTGAGGGTAACGCCTCCTGGAAAGAAGGCGAGCTAACTGTGATGTTTAGCGAGGAAACGGACGAGGGAATATACCAGTGCGTCGCTTCCAATCAAGTCGGAAGGGATATGAGGACGTTCATGGTCAGAGTAATCAGTTAGTAATCTTCTTAATCAACTGACTTAGTAATTAAGTTGTTAGTAACCCCTAATTACTCACAGGCTATTCTCCGCAATTCTTGACCTCTCAACTCTTCTCTTCCATAACTCAATTCATCGGCTCTCCTCTCTCAATCAACTGCTCCGCAAGCTCTGTTCCCTATCCCCGCTACTCATGGAGTAGAGATGCTGTTCGGCTCGACTCTATTACTCAGGGGTAAGATGCCCCGGTACACATATTTATGTCTGTAGGGTCGATAGTGTATTGTTATATTATTGACGTTTTTAGAATAGTTGGACCTGGTATTCTAATTAAGAGTTCAATGACGACAGAGGATAGCGGGAATTACACTTGTACAGTTTCCAACTCTGTCGGATCAATCCAGCGGAGTATTTACGTTAGAGTGCGAGGTACTGTTTGTTAATTTCGATAGTATCATTTACGATAGAACTAATATTTAAAATAATTATATATTTAGATGGGTTTAGTATTACACGTGAGCCTTCTTCTCAAACATTTTCTTTGGGGAATGATAACTATTTGGTGTGTGAAGCAAGCGTTGATTCAAGACTTTCCCTCTCTTTCACTTGGCTTCTAAATGGAGCCCATCTACAGGTATTAATATTGACTTGTTCAGTCGTACAACAATATATTGGAGATTTAAATTAGACCATATAAAATGCAATCTATCCTTAATCAATTATTTGACCATAGTTATTTATAGTGAACTCCCGTTATAACCAAGTCTGATATAATGAAACGATAATTTCCCCCCAGAGCACTAAATGTATTAATTATCATCCGCTTATAACGAATATCCGGATATAGCGAAGGAATTTACAGGTCCCAGGCCAAGCACTTCGTTATATCGAAAGTTTACTGTATTTGATTTGCAAACTCCAGCTCGATATGAATGGTATATGGTGATAATTTATATTATCTCCAACTCTCTTAGACAATTTCTATTTACTTATTGTGATTTACTCTTAGTTACATACAATTAGTATTTTAGTAACAATTACTATTCTCAATATATTCCCAATTAATTAAAGTTAATATCTAATGATCTGAGATTTGCTTATAAGTTATAATTAGATGTAACTTGTACCAGTCTGAAATTAACATATTTCTTACCCAGACTGGCAACAGAGTTGGCTACATTGAGCCTCAGCATGGAACGCTCCTCTTTCAAAACGCGCAACTGTCCGATATAGGCGAGTATCAATGCCTCGTGAAAGCAATAAGCGAAGTCTCTGACACACATGTTGTCAATGGTTCTCTTACCTCAAGAAAAGTGCTCGTACAAGTGAATAGTAAGTTTAACAGATTGGGGAATAGTCCCATTAAAACATTATTTCTGGTATCTGTATATTATCAACTAACTAGGTCAGAGCGCCAATTGCTTATATTGCACCACTAATTAGCCCTGGAATTGCTGTTTCTCAACATTTAATGTTACACACAATTTTATACAAGAGCTCTGGTTATGAAGATTTGCCAATTTTCACTAGTTAGATATAATATAAATGTTTCTACTAATTGTTCGGCCGCTAGTTTCGAAGCCCTGCGTTAGGTATTGCGAATACCGTATTCAGTCGAATAATCGCGAATGTTAAATCTACTTACACCCAGAGTTTCATCCAGGCGCGTAATTTATTCGAAGATCGAGCAATGCTCTGATACTGATAGACGTATTACAAATTGAGTATATTAGACGCGTGTAAACGAGCTCAAAATAAATCTAAGCGTGCAGAAATTGTACATGGATGAAGCCTACCAGAGACGGAACCGGTCGGGTCTGACCGGCACCGGTCGACCTGTCGGGTCGGGTCGGGTACCGGTCGGAACCTTGACCGGCCGGTCGAACCTTGACCGGACGGTCGAACCTTAACCGGCCGGTCGAGATCTCTATGTGATATATTCGATATCATAATATCATAATTTGTTTTGATTGAATTTGGCTCCCAATAGCCCTTGAGAGCTTAGTAGTCTTAAAGGAGGCGTCCTTAAATGGTCTATGACCACAATATTTATTCCTAAATTATATGACATGACACTACAGTATATTCTTATTCTATAATTTATAAATTATTGCTAGCTATGATTGACCGGTCGATCGGCCGGTCGGGTCGGGTCAATTTCCAACTGCGCCGGTCGGGTCGGGTCATGAAAATCCCGACCGGTTCCATCTCTGAAGCCTACTACCTGGCTATGTATCCAGGAATATCCTGGAATAAATTACCAGCAACGCCACACAAACATGTAAAGGGAGTTGGTGAATAGATTATTGGTATGTACCGTGTCCGTGTGTTAAATAGCAAATAATTCTGAGGAATTTACCATTCTATCCTATGTTAATTTCTTTCAAAACAGGTAACTTAAAAATGACTAGCTATATTTTTTAAATGACTAACCAGTTGTTCTCAATACTTCTCATTCAAATTTATTTATTTTAAGATGTTCCTCCTGCTCCATACAACTTGAACAGTTCTTACGTGAATGTGGACTCTATTCATCTGAGTTGGACACGCACTCCCTCCGTGACTCATTCCTCTTTTTTCTACATTTTCATCTCTGTAAGGATTATATTGTACTTGTATATAGAGAATAACATTCAACAATAACTAACAATGAATATAACTAGTCTCAAGTTTTTACTGTGCCGACTATACTACAGTATAGTGGCCCAGTTCTTTCTTACTGCCTTGGTTAGTTATCTGTTCCGACTATATACTATAGTATAATGGCCCAGTTCTAATCTCAGTGCTTTGGTTATTACTGTGCCGACTATACTATAGTATAGTGGCCCAGTTCTAATCTTACTGCCTTTAATATTACGAGCCCTTCGGTCTCGGTCGCTTCGCGACGGGTCACTCTTTCACAAGAGTCGCTTCGCGACTTTTGTTCGTTCGTATTAGACACTTCGCAACCACAATTAATTAACGGCCGCTTCGCGGCCTTACTCTCCTCAAATATATCTCATATTAAATTAAGTTAAACCTGTGATTTGTAAATTACACGTACTCAATTCAGTATGCTGCTATTTGGGACCCCATTCATGTTATTTACCAACCATGATTTACTGCCTAGTAAATTGTTTGTAAATACCGTATTTATTCGAATAGTAGCCTAGGCGATTATTGTTTTTTAGGCCATTTTCTGACCAATAATTTTTGTGACTTCTCGAGAATATCACATCTTGATACAATCTAGTCGGTTGATAATCCCATTGCGACTAATATTAGTTCAATGAATTTACTCAGGGTACTGGTAGTAAATTTGTATTTGCTAATTTGGGGGGGCTATTATTGGAAGTAGGCGATTATTCGAATAGGGGCTACTATTAGAGGGGGCTGACTGAATAGCGGAATCTAGTAGAATCTAGTGGAACCTAGTGGAATCCAGTGGAATCTAGGGTGACTGAATGGTGGAATCTAGTGGAATCTAGTGGAATTACTAAATTTTAGTGGAATTGACTGAACGGTGGAATCGAGTGGATTTTCTAAAAACCGACTGAACAGTGGAATCGAGTGGAATCTTTGACTGAATAGTGGAATCGAGTGGAATCTTTGACTGAATAGTGGAATCGAGTGGGATTTGATTAAATTGTTAAACACTACGTATATGCTATAAGCTACGTGTCCATCATATTACGTTAATTTTCGCCCATGTAAAATTGTTTGCAACGATTAAACTAGTGTTGTGCATGAAGTGGCACAATATGATACTATATTATTATTCTTACTAATCATCTCTATTGAACTGCCCAATGAATACCAACTGGATTTGATAAGGAATTGTTGATAAATAATGTTTATAAGATGTGTCTAAATATCATGGTAACAAAGCCTAACAATAACTCAATATTATTTATTTGTTAGGCTTTGTTACCAATTTACCATCAAATCCAGTTGGTATTCATTGGGCAGTTCAATAGAGATGATTAGTAAGAATAATAATATAGTATCATATTGTGCCACTTCATGCACAACACTAGTTTAATCGTTGCAAACAATTTTACATGGGCAAAAATTAACGTAATATGATGGACACGTAGCTTATAGCATATACGTAGTGTTTAACAATTTAATCAAATTCCACTCGATTCCACTATTCAGTCAAATTCCACTCGATTCCACTATTCAGTCAAATTCCACTCGATTCCACTATTCAGTCAAAGATTCCACTCGATTCCACTGTTCATTCGGTTTTTAGAAAATCCACTCGATTCCACCATTCAGTCAATTCCACTAAAATTTAGTAATTCCACTAGATTCCACTAGAATCCACTGGATTCCACTAGATTCCACCATTCAGTCACCCTAGATTCCACTGGATTCCACTAGGTTCCACTGGATTCCACTGGATTCCACTAGATTCCACTATTCAGTCAGCCCCCTATTAGAGTATATACGGTAGTTGAATTACTTGATAGTAATATTATGCATGCTTATCAAGGTTGAAACCGCTCGAACCGAATATCAATATTCATGAATAGTTGCCTTACCGAATACGAATACTGATATTCGGTTGAGTAACCGAATACGAATACTGATAATATTCGGTTACGTCAACCGAATACGAATACTGATAATATTCGGTTACCTTAACCGAATACGAATACTGATAATCAGGGTTCTCGCTCTATCAAAGGTACATGCCCTTCTTGAAAGCTATTGTACCCTTTGTTCACATGTTGTGAGTGGGCATGTACCCTTTGGGTCAATATTATTATTTGAAGGTTTCATTAAATCATTGACATTAAGTATTATCTCACACTCATGTACCCTTACAATGAAAAATCCTGGATAGAACCCTGCTGATAATATTCGGTGACGTCAACCGAATACGAATACTGATAATATTCGGTCGGGAGATCGTATACCGAAAAGTGATATCAGGTTGGCAACCGAATACCGAATACTGATATCAGGTTGGCAACCGAATCCCGAATACTGATATCAGGTTGGCAACCGAATACCGAATACTGATATCAGGTTGGCAACCAAATATCAACTATTCGGCAAATAATATTCGGTTCAAACAAATATATCAGTATTCGGTTTCAACCTTGATGCTTATGTGATTGACGTAAGCTAAATACATCACGAATAGAAATAAACTGATGGAAGCCAAACTGGATTAATCAAGTATACAATTTCGGAAATAATGTAGGTGCACATTAAAAAATCATCAAACCTCAATATTTGCAATGACGCAGCAATTGGAGGTTAAATTTTTGTTATTGCCTGGCTCAGATTAAATGGAAAATTATAAAAATTTCTAGAGACATGCAATGCATTCTGTTTTATAATGTGACAAAATTATTTGTCGATTGAACCAAAAGTGTAAGAGCTGAATCCAAATTAGTTCCTACGTGACGTCAAATTTCCATAAATCGGTATACGTGTGTCTCATTGTATGTTGTGTTATCATCTAAAATTGTGGGCTAATCGAATAAAAACTGAAAGAGTTATTCCCAAATATGTGCGTTTATGACGTCATAATCCCGTTATTTCGCCTAGAAAACCAATAGATCGTTGTCAGCGTGTAAAATTACCCCTGCATGCCAATTTTCAGCTTTCTAGGACTCGTAGTCTTTCCTATTAATTCTGGACAATCACACACACACACAACACACACTTGCACTTTGCTATACCTGTGTTGGTACGATACACTATTTATGGTTGATTAGTGTACGGACTAATTAATTAACTGTGTCACAATCAGAAGAAAAATGGGATTTCGTGAACTGCTATCAGGTGTAGAAATTTAGTGTACATCTAATGTTTTGAATTTTGTACAGATCGGAGCAAATTGGGAAGTTAGTACAAAATATCTGTTTTTCGCAACTGTGACGTCATAATCCCGTTATTTTGTTTCAAAAACCAATAGATCGTTGTCGCAGTACAAAATTACCCCTGTATACAAATTTTCAGCTTTCTGGGACATGTAGTCTTTCCAATTAATTCTGGACAAACATCCAAACAAACACACAAACAAACACACAACAATTCCGCTTTTAATATACGAGCCCTTCGGTCTCGCCGCTTCGCGACGGATCACTCTCTCACAAAGGTCGCTTCGCGACCTTTGTTCGTTCTTATTAGACACTACGCAAAACAATTAACGGCCGCTTCGCGGCCTTACTCTCCTTATAAAATCACTCATAATTAATAAGTTAAAACCTGTGACTTGTAAATTACACGTACTTATTCAGTTCAGTTGCTATTTGGGTACCAAGTATGTCAACTAATTAATTAAGTTAATTAATGCTATTTACTAACCCAAGGATTTGGCTTGTTCACTAATAAATTGGTTAGTAAGTGCTTACTAACTGATAAAATTCTTGAATGTGTTCAACTATGTGGTGCATATTTTTATCTACTTTTTATGCTAATCGAGTGTAATTTGTAAGTTATTAAGGAAAACTTAACCGTGTGATGTCATACCCACACTATTTCGCTTGGGAAACCAATAGACCCATGTCGCTATGACAAACTACACATATATAGAAAAAATATTTAGTTGTAATTACCTTATAATTAGTTCGAGGACATCTAGAAATCTAGATTGTATGGTCCCTATCCGCGCTGGTCCTCCCCGAGTCCTCCTTGCGCGCCTGCGCCTCCGCGGCCCATAGGGGTGGTCCTCATCGTGGTCGTGGCCATGGCCATGGGGGTGGTCCTCATCGTGGTCGTGGTCGTGGCCATGGCCATGGGGGTGGTCCTCATCGTGGTCGTGGCCGTGGCCATGGGCGTGGGGGTGGTCCTCATCGTGGTCGTGGCCATGGCCATGGGCGTGGGGGTGGTCCTCATCGTGGTCGTGGCCATGGCCATGGGGGTGGGGTGGTCCTCATCGTGGCCGTGGCCATGGGCGTGGGGGTGGTCCTCATCGTGGTCGTGGCCGTGGCCATGGGGGTGGTCCTCATCGTGGTCGTGGCCGTGGCCATGGGGGTGGTCCTCATCGTGGTCGTGGCCGTGGCCATGGGCGTGGGGGTGGTCCTCATCGTGGTCGTGGCCGTGGCTATGGGCGCGGGCGTGGTCCTCATCGTGGTCGTGGGGCGGGTCAATTGCGTCGAAATTTAATATCTCCTCGAGATCTATATCCTCCATCTAGGAAAAAATTAATTAAATAATTAATGACATATTGGTGTGGAGCGAATAATTAGTTTTTTGATCTCCTGTATTTATAGCTAGTGACATTAATTTTCAGGTCATTATGTGGTATTTATTTGTTTAGGTCATAATTAATGATGGTTATACCACATTTAGTACTTGTAATAAAAATAGTTTTGTATACAGTAACTTTTCTAAATTTACACAAATGGCGCTTGATGTAAACCTTCAAATCATATGACGTTTACTTTTTACTAAAGAGTCTATTAGTGTCATTGAAGTTTATTGATAGATGTAATAACGTAGTATTCTATTTGTGTGCTCCCAAAATTATTTTAGTAAAATCACTACTTTTGAGATGAATAATCATGACCTCAATCTGTTTGTAGGACAATTTAAATTTTCTTAGTAAAATAAACTACAGTATTGGCTCGGTCCCTCAGGGCTATTCTAAAATAGAACGGACACACTTGGAACATATCCAGCACCTTTCCCCGAGCCTAGTGCCAATATGATCCGTTTTATCGGGGGGAAGAAAACAGTATTAGTACTGTTTTCTACACTTTTTAATAACTCAATAGGGTTAATCGCAGGGATAGTAAAAACACTAATTACTGTGCCGACTATAATATAGTATAGTGGCCCAGTATTGGAATCACTGCCTTTATTATTATTATTATTACTGTGCCGACTATACTATAGTATAGTGGCCCAGTATTGGAATCACTGCCTTTATTATTTATATTATTATTACTGTGCCGACTATACTATAGTGTAGTGGCCCAGTATTGGAATCACTGCCTTTATTATTATTATTATTACTGTGCCGACTATACTATAGTATAGTGGCCCAGTTCTAATCTTACTGCCTTTATTGTATATTATTATTATTACTGTGCCGACTATACTATAGTATAGTGGCCCAGTATTGGTCTTAGTGCTTTGGTTATTATTATTACTGTGCCGACTATACTATAGTATAGTGGCCCAGTATTGGTCTTAGTGCTTTGGTATATTATTGGTCCGTAGCCTCTCTACTGAACAGAGTTTAATTAACTAAGAACCCAAAATTTCAGGACAGGTGTCTCATGGGTTAGTTGAAGTTGGTGATGACCCAACACTCACATAAAAAATGCTGAGTCATCAGCTATTATATTCTACTCAAACTTGAATATCTCTAAAATGAAGTGAACTAAATGGAAACTTCCGCCACTCTAAGGGTCGTTGCCTTTTGAAACACCTTTATGAAATAATTTAACACCTTTATAGTGATGATGACTTGGCGAAAAAAATCCAAAATTGCAGCTGTGGTGACAGCATGTCCCATTGGAGGCACTATCAATAAACCACCACCAAAATATAGTGCCTCCAAAGGAACATGCGTCGGCACATCTGCAATTTTGGATTTTATTATTATTATTTCTTTTTTCTCCGTAGACGGTGCCCTGGCCAGAGCTTTATAGTTGATGGGCTGAAACTTGGCATGTAGGTGCGATGGGACCGTCTAATTTGCACCTGGGGTTACGATTTTTGATTAACAAATTTTTGACACATCTTTAACACCTTTCAAAATTTGTCTGGTCCATAACTCAAAATATGTTTTACTAAACCCCCAAATTTTATTTCACATTTGGATTCACCATAAAATTCTGCGTCTAATGAGATAAGAAATTTTTTAATAATGGGTTTAATTTCTTCCATAAATGGGGGTTGAAATTTCTTTGTTTACTCACACTTCAATTTTAATAAAACTGTTAAATCTAATTCCATTGTTTCAACTTGCGATAATTATATTGATTTAACTTGTTAAATCTTTCACTATTGATTCAACTTGAGCTAATTAAATTGATTTAACTTATAAATTGCAGCTGGCTTCTATTTAATTTACCATACAATGGATTAAATAAAATAATATAATATAAGGAATTTGTTGACTTAATTCAACTCAACCGTGGATAACAATGCTAATATAAATAACTAATAATATCATTTATTATCAATACATAATGAATGAATGGCATTAAACTCAAGATGGTTTAAGATAGAAACAAACTTCAAATTTATCTACCGTTCCTTGTGACTCGGACCAATTAACAAATGCTTCTTCACACCTTGGGCGTTGATGACTTGGCGAAAAAAAATCCAAAATTGCAGCCTGTGCCGACAGCATGTTCCTTTGGAGGCACTATCAATAAACCACCAACAAAATATAGTGCCACCAAAGGAAATGCGTCGGCACAGGCTGCAATTTTGGATTTTTATTATTGGTCCGTAGATCCTCCACAGAACAGAGTTTTAGTAACTAAGAACTGAAATTTTCAGGATATGTGTCTCATGAGTTACAGATGTGCACCTGGGGTCACGATTTTTTATTACATTTTTTTGGACACATTTTTTTGGACACATTTTTGCACCTGTTTAATATTGGAAAAATACCATTAAATAGCGCGCGAATATTTAATTTATATGCGTTCGATAGAGAATTAAATTCTACACCTTTTCACAGTGCACGAATTTTCAAATTGTACTTAGTTTGTGCCACAATTGAGTTGCAAAATCCCTTTGTTTACTAATACTTCAGTTCAATTGAAGTGTTAAATCTAATCCTATTGTTTCAACTCGTTATTATTATATTGATTCAACTTGTGAGATCGAGTAGGCTTCTATTTTCTAATAGAAAACTAAGATTCTACATTCCATAACAACGACAGATTATTTGATTATATTTATTTCTGCTTAGAATATTCTTGCACAATGGATACATAACATATTTAATTCTAATTAATTCGCTCTGTGTTTAACGTATTGAGACGGTTCCAAAAAGATTATTGGCGTTATCGAGTGCGCTGAATTCATATATGATAATTAAATTCAATTTAAATTAATAATTATTGCAAATAATTGAACTTCATTTATTTTGATGTACATACTATTGGTGTTAAATTATTAATAGATTAATTAAATATTTATACTAATTATCTAAATTTCATTAATCTCAGAAATGATATAAGATAGAAGCAAACTTTAAATTTATCAATTGGTCCTTATGGCACGTACCACCTATACAAGTGGGTCTTGACACCTTGAGGTGATTATGACATCGTCAAAAAAATGTATTTTTACAATTTTGTGAATTAAATAATTCGCATGGGTTGGTTGGAGTTGGGTAAACACCCAACACGCACATAAAAAATGCTGGGTCATCACAGATTATATTCTACTGAAACTTGAATATCTCTCAAATGAAGTGTGCTAAATGGAAACTTCCACCACTCTAAGGGTCGTTGCCTACTGAAACACCTTTCTGAAATAATTTAACACCTTCATAGTGATGATGACTAGGCGAAAAAAAATCCAAAATTGCAGCTTGTGCCGACAGCATGTTCCTTTGGAGGCACTATCAATAAACCACCACCAAAATATAGTGCCACCAAAGGAACATGCGTCGGCACAGGCTGCAATTTTGGATTTTCTTTCTCCGTAGACGGTGCCCTGGGCACATCTATATACATAGAGGGCTGAAACTTGGCATGTAGATTCGGAGTCGACGTCTAATTTGCACCTGGGGTTACGATTTTGTATTAACAAATTTTTGACACATCTTTAACACCTTTCAAAATTTGTCTGGTCCATAACTCAAAAAATGTTTTACTAAACCCCAAATTTTATTTCACATTTGGATTCACCATAAAATTCTGCGTCTGATGGGAGAAGAAATTTTTCAATAAGGGGTTTAATTTCTGCCACAAATGGGGGTTGAAATTTCTTTGTTTACTCACACTTCAATTTCAGTCAACTGTGAAATCTAGTTCCATTGTTTCAACTTGTAATAATTATATTGATTTTACTTGTTAAATCTTACTCTATTGATTCAACTTGAGATAATTATATTGATTTAACTTATAAATTCCACCTGGCTTCTATTTAATTCTAGTATTACTATACAATGGATTAAATAAAATAATATTATATAAGGAATTTGTTGACTCAACTCAACCAACCGTGGATAACATTGCTAAGATAAATAACTAATAATATAATTTATTATCAATCGTTAATGAATGAATGGCATTAAACTCAAGATGGTTTAATGATAGAAACAAACTTCAAATTTATTTACTGTTCCTTGTGACTTGGACCGATTAACAAATAGTTCTTGACTCCTTGAGGCGTTGATGACTGGGTGAAAAAAAATCCAAAATTGCAGCCTGCGCCGACAGCATGTTCCTTTGGAGGCACTATCAATAAACCACCAACAAAATATAGTGCCACCAAAGGAACATGCGTCGGCACAGGCTGCAATTTTGGATTTTTTTATTATCGATATTATTTATCCGTAGACGGTGCCCTGGCCACACCTGTATACATTAAGGGCTGAAATTTGACATGTAGTTGCGGAGTGACCGTCTAATTTGCACCTGGGGTTACGATTTTTGTTCAAATGATTTCAACACCTATTTAAACTAATTATAGCTCATAACATGAAATAATTAATATTGAGCTTGATAAAATTTGCATGTACGGATAGAGAATTAAATTCTACACCTTTTCACAGTGCACGAATTTTTAAATTGGGTTTCGTTAGTGCCACAATAGAGTTGCAAGTTTCCTTTGTTTACTAACACTTCAGTTCCATTGAATGTGTTAAATCTAATTCTATTGTTTCAACTTGTAATAATTATATTGATTTGACTTGTTAAATCTTATTCTATTGTTTCAACTTGCGATAAATATATTGATTTAACTTATAAATTCCAGCTGGCTTCTATTTAATTGTAGTATTACTATACAATGGATTAAATAAAATCTAATAATATAAGGAATTTATTGTCTTTACTCAAATCACCGTGGATAACATTGCTAAGATAAATAACTAATAATATAATTAATTATCAATACATAATGAATGAATGGCATTAAACTCTAGATGGTTTATGATAGAAACAAACTTCAAATTTATCTACCCTTCCTTGTGACAACGACCAATTAATAAATGGTTCTTCACACCTTGGGCTTTGATGACTTGGCGAAAAAAAATCCAAAATTGCAGCCTGCGCCGAAAGCATGCTCCTTTGGAGGCACTATCAATAAACCACCAACCAAATATAGTGCCACCAAGGAACATGCGTCGGCACAGGCTGCAATTTTGGATTTTTTTTAAAATAAAATCAAAATCAAAATTTAATGTTGATTTTAACTATTTGAAATGGGCAAAAACTATTTCAATTGCTGTTATTAATATTATTGATTTTAATTATTTGAAATGGGCAATAACTATTTCAATTGTAGTTATTAATATTATACACTATATTCACTGCCCAAATAACAGGTGAATATGCTTTTCATTGATTTGAATTATGTTAATTAAATGATGTATATTTTTCGGAAAAAAATCAAATAAATCAGTCTTTTTGAATCCCTGCTGGGATGAGTGACTAATTTAATCACAAAATGGATCACTACAGAAATAACAGAATACATTATCTCAGGGTTCTTTTTAAGGGCGATCCTGGTGTAAAAATTAGAGCAGGATTCGGGTCGAGCGTACGGTGCTGTTGAGTGGGCAAAAGTAATTTCGGTTCTCTACATCCTTAATTCTACGTACCCCATGCATGAGGAGCATGAAATGCGTTGTACGTGCTCATGCAATTCCTGCTCAGATCACAAACCCGATTCTCCATAACATTACGGAAGTGTTGTGGTCTCGACATGAATCTACTAATCAGATTCTGCTTTAGCATTTCAAATTTTGATTCAGTACCAAATATAATATGGGATTATGCTCGATACAATCAATTACCATCGGCAAATACTGGTACTAAAGAAATATTAAAATGAAATATATTTGCCAATCTATTTTTCAGTGAAGAGTTGTATTGCATCAAATTATAAGTAAGAGGGCGATGTAATGGTTCTCTAGTCAGTAAATATGGTTCAACATCTAACCCAATACTACTGGCAATCCTCCATTGCATAAGGGGAGTCAAGTTATTTATGGAACATTTGAGCAAATTAATATCATAGTATGTACCGGGCCTGTGATAACACCATCAAACATCAAATCAGGCAAAACAGTACTCATGGGAGACTGAGTCGATTGGGAATCCAGGAATGGACTGAGGTTATTATCACTGAATTTAGCTAGCTTAGGTTTCTTACTGAGTGGCTCAGAATCATCTGGTACAGATACCATTTTCGCAGGACTAAAGACCGGGTCTTCGGAATCAGACTGCGAAAGGGGAGAGGATGGAAGAGATACATCCATGGTCCATGTATCCTGAGTGGAGTGCACTACATTACCCAAATGATTCTGGAATACCTCACGATATACTACATTCTTAACCAAGGCTCCGCCGGATGAGGAGGGGGTGCCGCCACAAACCATAAGTTTTAATCCGGCAAGGTTTTGAACTCGGCTCAATGCAACATAGTATAGTTGGCCATGACTGAAAATAACATTCGGAGATGGTAGGAATATGCCCACATTTTCTAAACTTTGTCCTTGCCCTTTGTTAATGGTAATACAAAAGGCAGGACGAAATTGGAAACTGCCTCCTTCTGAGCACAAACGGAAAGTCTGAGTCAGATGGAGTCATGGGTATGCTGGGAATAAAAACCCGTTTACCCTTATGAACACCTGTAGCAATTTCGGCGTCAATCATGCGATTCAGGAATGCTTTTACAGTTAACCGAGTGCCGTTACACATTCCTTGAGTCGGGTCAAGACTACGCAATAAAATTATAGAAGCGTGAACCTTAAGGTACAGTCGATGAGGAGGCAAACCATTTGGTGTAATAGAATTTAGGAACTCAGTGGGGTACATACCTGCCTGCTCCTCACCGACCGAGTCTGCGCTTAATAACGTGCTCGCTTCCCCAGGTATCAGGTCCATAACGTATTGATTTATAAACTCAGTGGTGTCATTCTTAGGACACATCAAACTACGGCGAGAAATATAATCTGGATTATTATAGTTAACTTTAATATCGCTGTAAGTAGCAGCAACCAAATCAGAAACTGACTCGCCTGCTACTATGAATTTGTGGTCCACGTGAATCATATGATTCTCATCCTCGGGCTCAGTGCCTTCTCCAACTCTCAAAAGGAATTTTGAGAAGTCACTAACTTGGGATGCATCACCTGAAGATAAATTACGGAGTCGCATGTTTATAGTGAGTTTAAGAACCTTAACATGACTCCAGAGAGGCGATCTGTTCAGACAGGCTGACACAACATCAGCTTCGGTCCCATGTCTGATTACAGGCAGTATTTGACGGAAATCACCTCCAAACACAATAACTTTGCCACCGAGTGGGATATCGCATGAACAGAGATCTCTCAATGTACGGTCGATACACTCTGCAGCATGTCTATGTGTCATAGGAGCCTCGTCCCAAACAAACAGTTTGGTGCGCTGAATTAACCTAGCTAAGGCGCTCTGTTTGGAAATACTGCAGACAGAGATTTCATTCAAATGGATAGGGACCTTCATCCTAGAGTGAACAGTCCTTCCACCCTGTAGGAGCAGAGGTGCTATACCGGATGAAGCCATGGCCAATGCTATATTACCCTGTGAACGGACCGTGGATAACAGCGTGTTATAAAGGAACGTTTTTCCGGTCCCTCCAGGTCCATCGATAAAGAATGCATTAGAGCACGAATTAGTATCGTTAACAGCTGCAATTATAATGTTATATATACTCAACTGGTCAGCATTAAGTAGAGGCAAGTTTTGACCACTATATCATTCTGTTCACTAACATTATAATCAAGCTCATCCATAATGATACGCGATTCCTCATACGGATTCCTCACATTAGTAGGGATCGGCATTCCTGGGTAGTCAGCTAAGGACTTTCCATGTTTCTGCAGTCGGTACTCAAGATCAAGCAATACACTATTTAAGATATGCTCATCGAGTTCCACATTAGCCAATACAGTTCTAGCACGACACAGGAAGACCTCAGCGAAAGAGGATTTGTACTTATCCCAGAGGGCGAGTGGAATAGATGGCTCAACAAACAGGAGAATAGTCACGAATAGCTGACGCAACTGTGCTGGCATGGAACAGGTAACTGCCTCTGCCAAACACTGATCAACTTCCTGATCATCCTCCAGCAGACCTCGTCTCAGACATGCCTCCTTATAGGTGTCACAGACTGTGCCATCAGGGAGAGTACGGATGTCCTGAAAGCTCGTGCAACCTGTGACATGGTTCAGCAGTATCCTTAGGTAATAACGTGGTCACTCCCCTGGATGAGCGGAGTACATACGGGCTATCACTTTACCATGTCCCTTAACTCTAAGTTTCCATTCACGCTTATCTTTGTCCCACACAAACATGTCAGCGAAATTCGTGTAAGTGAGTTCTAGCCCTTCAGGGAATTTCTTATTAGATTCGAACCATGCAGTTAGTGTGGTATGCTTCTGTCTACTCAGAACATCTCCAATGTCCGCGTCCGCAGAAAAGACCACAGACTGCTCATTCTCATGATGGAGAGCTAGCCTGATCACTTTGGGGAATTTACCATGAAGGTCAAAGGCGAATATACGGTAGCAAGCTTCCGTGGCAGAGACGTATCGACCTTCTACGTAATTAGCGACCTCGTCCTTACGCTTAGGTACGCTAGTATTCGCAGTTTCGCCTGAACTGAATTCAACAATGGCTCTATCATGACCCTTGTGAGTGTTGGGTCATCACCCAACATCAACTAACCCATTTTAAATATCGAATTAACAAAATTGTAAAAAAACTTTTTTTTAACGATGTCATCATTACCTACGGTGTCAAGACCCACTTGTATAGGTGGCACGTACCATAAGGACCAATTGATAATTTTAAATTTTGTTTCTATCTTGTAACATCTCTGAGATTAATGAAATTTAGGTAATTAGTATTAATATTTAACAAATTTATTAATTATTTAACACCATTATTATGTACAGCAAATAAATTAAGTTCAATTATTTGCAATTATTATTAATTTAGATTTAATTTCACTATGATATTTGAATTCAGCGCACTCGATAACCCCAGTAATCTATTTCGAACAGTCTCTATAAGTTAAACAGAGAGCGAATTAATTTGAATTAAATATGTAATGTATCCATTGTTCAAGAATATTCTAAGCAGAAATAAATATAATCACATAATCTGTCGTTGTTAAGGAATGTAAATCTTAGTTTTTCAATTAGAAAGTAGAAGCCTACTCGATCTCACAAGTTGAATCAATATAATAATAACGAGTTGAAACAATGGAATTTGATTTTTACACTTTCAATTGAACTGAAGTGTTAGTAAAAAGGAAACTTGCAACTCAATTGTGGCGCAAACTATGTACAATTTGAAAATTCGTGCACTGTGAAAAGGTGTAGAAATTAATTCTCCATCGAATGCATATAAATTTAATTGTCGGGTACCATTTATTGTTCCTGTTTCAATATTAAACATGTGCAAAAATGTGTCCAAAAAAATGTGATAAAAAATCGTGACCCCCAGGTGCACATCTGTAACCCATGAGACACATATCCTGAAATTTTGGGTTCTTAGTTAATAAAACTCTGGTCAGTAAAGAGGCTACGGACTAATAAAAATTGCAGCCTGTGCCGACGCATGTTCATTTGGTGGCACCATATTTTGGTGGTGGCTTATTGATAGTGCCTCCAATGAAACATGCTGTCGGCACAGCTGCAATTTTGGATTTTTTTTCGCCATGTCATCATCACTATAAAGGTGCTAAATTATTTCAAAAAGGTGTTACAGAAGGCATCGACCTTTAAAGTGGTGGAAGTTTCCATTTAGATCACTTAATTTTGGAGATATTCAAGTTTGAGTAGATTATAATAGCTGATGACTCAGCATTTTTTTTGTGAGTGTTGGGTCATCACCCAACATCAACTAACCCATTTTAAATATCGACTTAACAAAATTGTGAAAAACACATTTTTTTGACGATGTCATCATCACCTCAAGGTGTCAAAACCCATTTGTAGAGGTGTTACGTGCCATAAGGATCAATTGATAAATTGGAAGTTTGTTTCTATCTTATTTGATTTCTGAGATTTATGATATTTAGTTAATTAGTATAAATAATAATTAATATTATTTATAATTTAACACCAATTTCAATGTCAACTTACAATTATTAAGTTAAATTATTTTGTCATGAATAATTAATTAATTAATTTGGTTATCAAATTTCAATTCCGCACTCTCGATAACCCCAATAATCTAATTGGAACCGTCTCTATAATTTAAACACAGAGCAAATTAATTATAAATAAATATGTCATGTATCCATTGTGCAAGAATATTCTGAGCAGAAATAAATATAATCACATAATCTGTCGTTGTTGTGAAGTATAAATCTGTTTTTTCATTGGAAAATAGAAGCCTACTCGATCTCACAGGTTGAATCAATATTATAATAAGGAGTTGAAACAATAGAATTAGATTTAACACTTTCAATAGAACTCTAGTGTTAGTAAACAAAGGAAACTTGCAACTCAATTATGGCACAAACGAAACCCAATTTAAAAATTCTTGCACTGTGGAAAGGTGTAGAATTTAATTCTCTATCGAATGCATATAAATTAAATATACGCGCACTATTTATTGTTCTTTTTCTAATATTAAACAGGTGCAAAAATGTAGCCAAAAATTTGTAATAAAATCGTGACCCCAGGTGCACATCTGTAACCCATGAGACACATATCGTGTATATTTGGGCTCTTAGATTACAAAACTCTGTTCTGTGGACGATCTACGGACGAATAATAATTATAAAATCCAAAATTGCAGCCTGTGCCGACGCATGTTCCTTTTGTTGCACTATATTTTGGTGGTGGTTTATTGATAGTGCCTCCAAAGGAACATGCTGTCGGCACGGGCTGCAATTTTGGATTTTTTTTCGCCATGTCATCATCACTATGAAGGTGTTAAATTATTTCAAAAATGTGTTTCCGAAGGCATCGACCCTTAGAGTGGTGGGAGTTTCGTTTTAGTTCACTTCATTTCAAAGATATTCAAGTTTGAGTAGAATATAATAGCTGATGACTCAACATTTTTTATGTGAGTGTTGGGTCATCACCCAACACCAACTAACCCATTTTAAATGTCGAATTAACAAAATTGTAAAAAACATTTATTTAACGATGTCATCATCACCTCAAGGTGTCAAGACCCACTTGTATAGGTGGCACGTACCATAAGGACTAATTGATAAATTGAAAGTTTGTTTCCATCTTATATCATTCCTGAGATTAATGAAATTTAGATAATTAGTATAATATTTAATTAATCAATTAATAATTTAACACAGTTACACAAATATTATGTACATCAAAATAAATTAAGTTCAATTATTTGTAATTATTATTAATCGAATTTGAATTTCACTATCATATTTGAATTCAGCGCACTCGATAACCCCTCTAATCTATTTGGAACCATCTCTATAAGTTAAACACAGAGCGAATTAATTAGAATTAAATTTGTCATGTATCCATTGTGCAAGAATATTCTAAGCAGAAATAAATTTAATCACATAATTTGTCGTTGTTATGGAATGTAGAATCTTAGTTTTCAATTGGAAAATAGAAGCCTACTCGATTTCACAAGTTGAATCAATATAATATTAACGAGTTGAAACAATAGAATTAACTTTAACACTTTCAATTGAACTGAAGTCTTAGTAAACAATGGGAATTTGCAACTCAATTGTGGCACAAACGAAACCCAATTAAAAAATTCGTGCACTGTGACAAGGTGTAGAATTAAATTCTCTATCGAATGCATATAAATTGATTATTCGCGCACTATTTATTGTTCTTTTTCTGACATTAAACAGGTTTAACAATGTGTTCAAAAAAATGTGATAAAAAATCGTGACCCCAGGTGCACATCTGTAACCCATGAGACACCCATCCTAAAAATTTGGGCTTCTAGTTAACTAACTCTGTTGTGTGTAGAGGATACGGACTAATAATAATAATAAAAATCCAAAATTGCAGCCTGTGCCGACGCATGTTCCTTTGGTGGCACTATATTTTGTCGGTGGTTTATTGATAGTGCCTCCAAAGGAACATGCTATCGGCGCAGGCTGCAATTTTGGATTTTCTTTCGCCATATCACCATCACTATGAAGGTGTTAAATTATTTCAAAAAGAAGTTTCAAAAGGCGACGACCCTTAGTGAGTTGGAAGTTTCGTTTTAGCTCAGTTCATTTCAAAGAAATTCAAGTTTCAGTGGAATATAATAGGTGATGAGTCAGCATTTTTTATGTGCGTGTTGGGTGATCACCCAACACCAACCAACCCATTCGAAATATAGAATTCACAAAATTGTAAAACACATTTTTTGACGATGTCATCATCACCTCAAGCTGTCAAGACCCATTTGTAGAGGCGTTATGTGGCATAAGGATCAATTGATAAATTTGAAATTTGTTTCTATCTTCTATAATCTCCGAGATTTATGATATTTAATTAATTAGTATAAATAATTATTAATATTATTTATAATATAACACCAATTTCAACGTCAACTTACAATTATTAAGCTAAATTATTTTATCATAAAGAATTAATTAATTATTTTGGCTTTCAAATTTCTTTTCCGCACACTCGATAAGCCCTAATAAACAAATTGGAAGCATCTATATAAGTAATAGACTGGCTGAATTTATTATAATTAATTACGTCAGTATATTAACAGTGCAATAATATTATCGCAGATGTAAATATAATCACATAATCTGTCGTTGTTATGAAATATATAATCTTTTTTTTCAATTTGAAATTAGAAGCCTACTCGATCTCACAAGTTGAATCAATATATTAATAACGAGTTGAAACAATAGAATTAGATTTAACACTTTCAATTGAACTGAAGTGTTAGCAAACAAAGGAAACTTGCAACTCAATTGTGGCACAAACAAAGTTCAATTTGAAAAATTCGTGCACTGTGAAAAGGTGTAGAATTTAATTCTCTATCGAATGCATATAAATTTAATTTTCGTGTACTATTTATTGTTCCTGTTTCAATATTAAACAGGTGCAAAAATGTGTCCATAAAAATGTAATTAAAAATCGTGACCCCAGGTGCACATCTGTAACCCATGAGACACATATCCTGAAAATTTGGGCTCTTAGTTAATAATACTCTGTACTGCTGGAGAGGATACGGAAGGATAATAATAATAAAATCCAAAATTGCAGCCTGTGCCGACGCATGTTCCTTTGGTGGCACTATATTTTGTTGGTGGTTTATTGATAGTGCCTCGGTGCCTCCAAAGGAACATGCTGTCGGCGCAGGCTGCAATTTTGGATTTTTTTTCGCCAAGTCATCAACGCCAAAGGTGTGAAGAACCATTTGTTAAGTGGTCGGAGTCACAAGGAACGATTGTTGTATTTGAAGTTTGTTTCTATTCTAAACCATCTTGAGTTTAATGCCATTCATTCATTATGTATTGATAATAAATTATATTATTAGTTATATATTTTAGCAATGTTATCCACGGTGATTTGAGTAAAGACAATAAATTCCTTATATTATTAGATTTTATTTAATCCATTGTATAGTAATACTACAATTAAATAGAAGCCAGCTGGAATTTATAAGTTTAATCAATTTAATTATCGCCAGTCGAATCAATAGAGTAGGATTTAACAAGTTAAATCAATATAATTATTACAAGTTGAAACAATGGAATTAGATTTCACAGTTTTATTGAAATTGAAGTGTTGAGTAAACAAAGGAATTTCAACTCCCATTTATGGCAGAAATTAAACCAATTTTAACAAATTTTCTTCTCCCATCAGACGCAGAGTTTTAAGATGAATCTAAATATCAAATAAAATTTGGGGCTTATTAAAACATATTTTGAGTCATGGACCGGACAAATTTTGAAAGGTGTTAAATATGTGTCAAAAATGTCTCAATTAAAATTCGTAACCCCAGGTGCAAATTATACGGTCCCTCCGCAACTACATGCCACGTTTCAGCCTTCAATGTATACAGGTGTGGCCAGGGCACCTGTTACGGAGAAATAAAAAATCCAAAATTGCACCCTGTGCCGACGCATGTCCTTAAGTGGCACTATATTTTGGTGGTGGTTTATTGATAGTGCCTCCAATGGAACATGCTGTCGGCACAGGCTGCAATTTTAGATTTTTTTCGCCAAGTCATCATCACTATAAAGGTGTTAAATTATTTCAGAAAGGTGTTTCAGAAGGCTACGACCCTTAGAGTGGTAGAAGTTTCCATCTTTCTCACTTCATTTGAGAGATATTCAAGTTTCAGTAGAATATAATATGTGCTGAGTCAGCATTTTTTAGGTGCGTGTTGGGTATTCACCCAACTCCAACCAACCCATGCGAATTATTTAATTCACAAAATTGTAAAAATACATTTTTTTGACGTGTCATCATCACCTAAGGTGTCAAGACCCACTTGTATAGGTGGTACCTGGCTTAAGGACCAATTGATAAATTGAAAGTTTGTTTCTATCTTGAATCATCTCTGAGATTAATGAAATTTAGCTAATTAGTATAAATATTTAATTAATTTATTAATTATTTGCAATTATTAGTAATTTAAATTGAATTTCACTATAATATATGCATTCCACGCACTCGATAACCCCAATAATCCAATTGGAACCTCTATAAGTTAAATACAAAAGGTATTAATTATAATTAATTACGTCAGTACATTAATTTTGCAAGAATATTCTCGCCGAAATATATATAATCACTTAATCTGTCGTTGTTGTGGAATATAAAATCTTAACGGTTCTATCATAAACCATCTTTAGTTTAATGCCATTCATTCATTACTTATAGATAATAAATTAATTATTTGTTATTTATTTTCGCATTGTTATCCACGGTGAATGAGTTGAGTCAACAAATTCCTTATATTATATTATTTTATTTTATCCATTGTATAGTAATACTACAATTAAATTTTGAGAGAAGAAGTTTAATATATCCATTGACATGTACATAGTTAAAAGGTCAGTACCAATCTGTATATTAAAAGCGGAATTGTTGTGGATGTGTGTGTTTGTGTGTGTGTTTGTCCAGAATTAATAGGAAAGACTACGAGTCCTAGAAAGCTGAAAATTGGCATACAGGGGTAATTTTGTACTGCGACAACGATCTATTGGTTTTTGAACAAAATAACGGGATTATGACGTCATAAAGGCACTTATTTGGGAATAACTCTTTCAGTTTTTATTCGATTCGCCCACAATTTTAGATGATAACACAACATACAATGAGACACACGTATACCGATTTATGGGATTGTGACGTTACGTACGAACTAATTTGGATTTAGCTCTTACACTTTTGGTTCAATCGACAAATAATTTTGTCACATTATAAAACAGAATGTATTGCATGTCTCTGGAAATTTTTAGAATTTTCGCATTTAATCTGAGCCAGGCAATGACAAAAATGTAACTTCCAGTTGCTGCGTCATTGCGCATATTGAGGTTTGACGATTTAATCTTCACCTACATTATTTCCGAAATTGCATACTTGATTAATCCAGTTTGGCTTCCATCAAGTTTATTCTATTCGTGATGTATTTAGCCTACGTCAATCACAAGCATACATAATATTACTATCAAAGTAATTCAACTATTTACAAACAATTTTCCTATGTAAATCCTGGGTTAGTAAATAACAGAATGAATGAATTAATTAATTAGTTGACATACTTGGGTCCCAAATAGCAGCATAGAGTACGTGTAATTTACAAGTCACAGGTTTAACCTATTTAATATGAGTGATAATTGAGGAGTGTAAGGCCGCAAATCGGCCGTTAATTAATTGTGTTGCGGTGTGTAACACGAATGAACAAAAGTCGCGAAGCGACTTTTGTGAGAGAGTGATCCGTCGCGAAGCGACCGAGACCGAAGGGCTCGTATATATAAAGTACATAGGATTGCAGTACAATAAAATAATTAATCAAAGAGGGGGGGCGGGGGGGGAAGTGGAGGTGTTTATACGAGAAGCTAGTCCTGGTTAGAGAGACTCTCCGCAAGTATTAAGTCGATAGGGTGATCATCTTCTATTGGATTCTTTGTCCTTCCAATACGACTGCCCCGTATGCATAAAATTGCAGAACGGAGTAGTGCGAAAGAGAGGTGTGTGCGCAGCCAACAAACTGTCCGGCTGTAAGATTGTTTCTTTTTGATGGCGAGCATCGATGCTAGACGATTGTAGAAAATGTTTGCTGTCTGTCCCATTCCGCCACAAGCAGAGAATACTAAAGGTGTGAAAGATGACTTTTCAACTTCAAGCACCCGTTGTTGATATTTTCTACGTTTTTCTAACTCATGAGATCTATAAACCTTGGATAGTTGGCGGGAACGATTCGTCCTGGCGTATGGATTAAAAATCCTTATGTCATAAAATGCCTTTTCAAATCGACCCCCCCAAAACCCACAAGAAGATATATCAAGTCTTGCGTTATCATCATGGTTGGCTGTTCGCGGGATTAAAACTTCGCCATTCAGGTTCTGGAGCATTGGCTCTACTACTACATCGTGACTTACTTCACTGAGCAATTTTGCAGTACAGTCACGGATTTCATTATGACGGATTATGGTGTATCCTCCTGTGTTACAAGAAAACGCATGTTCAACTGTATTTAATTTTCCACAAACACATTTTGGGGCATTCTAGGTGGTTGCCAGCCATATCGGAGACAGAGAGCATCGCGGAATGCTCCTTTGTGTAGGGCAAAACCATGTCTTTCAAGCGGTTTAGTGGAGAGCCAATTAGAAGATCCTTTTTCAGCTGCAAGCTCCATTGCAAGTTTATAATCTTGGGGGAGCCGGTCTTTGAGAATCTCTGAGAAGGATTTCGATGTATTGCGCGTAATAGCATGTATCTCTTTCTTTTTCTGATCGATGGAAATTCTGATATCTTTGAAATCTTCATCTTGGTTCAAAATTCGGTTTATGAGGGGCTCAGTTACGAAAAGAGGATTTCTGTATTCCGTTTCAGCTTTTTGGGATGGACAATCAATGGCTAGGCCTCCCAGACGCGCGGGGAGGGATATAAGTTTTCTCACCTCATCTCCTGGTATTTCTTTCCCTATAATACTGGGAATGAAATGTTGTCCTATTTCACAATCTAAAGGCTCAAGCAAATTTGTAATATCATTCGTAGTTCTAGACAAGAAGGACCATTTAGCAGAGAAACCTTGTGTATAGGCTGTATATGCAGCTTGAGGTTGGGTCTTAGCAATCTGACTTAGTAATCCTAGTTGGTTGGTTATTGATGAGATGGTGCCCCCCATTTGAGTTTGCTTAAAATTATTTGTTCCAATGACTGATCCCAGAAATCTTCTTCCATCACTCGTTATAGATATACCAGAACCAGCAAATAACTTGGCAGCATCTTCTCTTTTATTATCTTTAACAAGTAGCCAAGTTTTCTCTGCGTTTGGGAAGTATCCAAAAGCTGGTCCTTCCTCATTCAGCTGCGTCCACCACCTTTTAACCTGTTCCAGTGTGCCTGCTCCCGTTGCGTCGTCTGCATACCACACTTGCCTTGAGCCTGCCTCTTTTAATCTCCGGATTAGTGGTACTATTCCGATGGCATACATAGGCATCGCCAAAGGATCTCCTTGTGTGGTTCCTTCTTGGGACAGTATGATCTGCCCCCCTACATATAGCTCTGAGACCCCACCATAGCAGTTAGTCAACACTTGGAAAAGAGAGGGGCAAAGCATTTGTATATTTTGTAAGGCCATTTTCCTCTTTAGCATATTGAAGGCATTACTAGCATCAACAAGTAGTAATGCATCAGTTTCGGTCTCCGCGTATATCCGGCGCATACTGTGTATGCCAGCTTCTATACCAGACGGTTGCCCGGCGCACAACTGTAAGGTACCAGCAGCTTCTTGGATGTCATTGCCAATAATTCTCAATATTGCTTTGCTAATAATTCTTCGCATGACTTCACTGATACCGATTGGCCGAACCCCAGGGTTTTTATCAAGTGGGATAAGCCTGTTAGCAAGATATGGCTTTAGATATTGGTGCTCAATATCAACTGTACACACCTGGCGAAAGAAGCTAGGGAATTACATAGGTCTGTGGAAGCAGACCTAAAAGAGGTACACAATCTTCTCCATCCCTGGGCATCTATCCCTGAGGGACCAGCTCCTCCTTGGGTGTGGAGTACCTCAGACCTCATGAGGTCTGCATCAATTTGTTCAAAAATAACTGGATGCGGATGAGTGGCAATTTGCCTATCTGTATTAGTAAGAGTTGAAAGTGATTTTCCTGCAGGATGTTTTTTCTTTAGAGTTTCTAGTACAGTGTCTCCTGACTTGGTGAGGGCGTTCAGGTTCAGAACACCTATTTCCTCCTGAAAATTTGAGAGTAGCCGAATTGCAGCTTTAAGTTTACCTTCTAGTACCATTTTGGTGAATGTTCTTGAAAGATTTTCTGTGGTATGCTCTGTAGGTGTGCTCAACGGGAGGCGCTCCTGTATTTCTCTCCCTTCTTCAAGCAGGGATTGAAGGTCACCAGCTTTCCATAGATGCATTCTCCTGGTCAAGCATACAACGTGCTCTTTAGCTTTCGAGGTTTTGTGAGGTTTTTGTAGAAGTAGAGCAGGCATAGTCATTACTGCAGACATGGCTATTTGTTCAAGCATATTTCTTTCAGGTATGGCGTTTATGAGTATAGAAATTTCTTTTACAAATTCCTTACCTGCTAGTCCGGATGGCACTGAGAATAAGTTTCGGCGCCAGTGTACTATTTCAGAATGAGCCATCCTGATTAAATGTGTGAAAAGGTCTCCAGGTATATTACCCCAAATAAAATTTGGAGTCTGGGGTAATGAGTTTGAGTGAGCAGTTGGAAGTGGATCAGTAATTTCAAAAATAGGGGAAGAAACCTTGGCACTAAAATTTGTACAAAGTCCGGATCCTAACGGTCCACAGCTCCAGCATTCTCGGTCCCTTCTCTTGCATGGACAGCGCTTGTCTCTGCAGTGGCCACTATCAGTACATCGACAGCAGGGTTCCAACGTGCAAGGATAGCATGTGCCATTGTATTCGGGGGGTAGAGAATCTGGCTGATTGACTGTCTCAAATTGAGGTGTAGTCATATAAATAAAAATCTAATTCTGTTTAGTTTTTATTTGAAGAGTTTTGTAAAGTTAGTAAAGGGAAGCCAGCAGGAATTTATAAGTTAAATCCATTTTATTATCGCAAGTTGAATCACTAGAGTAGGATTTAACAAGTTAAATCAATATAATTATTACAAGTTGAAACAAAGGAATTAGATTTAACACTTTTACTGAAATTGAAGTGTGAGTAAACAAAGAAATTTCAACCCCCATTTATGGCAGAAATTAAACCATTTATTGAAAACTTTCTTCACCCATCAGACGCAGAATTCTATAGTGAATCCAAATATGAAATAAAATTTTGGGGTTTAGTAAAACATCTTTTGAGTTATGGATCAGACAAATTTTGAAAGGTGTCAAAGATGTGTCCAAAATTTGTTAATCAAAAATCGTAACCCCAGGTGCACATCTGTAACCCATGAGACACATATCCTGAAAATTTGGGCTCTTAGTTAATTAAACTCTGTTCTGTGGAGTGGCTACGGAAGAATAATAATAATAATAAAAAAAATCCAAAATTGCAGCCTGTGCCGACGCATGCTCCTTTGGTGGCACTATATTTTGTTGGTAGCTTATTGATAGTGCCTCCAAAGAAACATGCTGTCGGCGCAAGCTGCAATTTTGGATTTTTTTTTTCGCCAATTCATCATCACTATAAAGGTGTTAAATTATTTCAGAAAGGTGTTTCAGAATGCTACGACCCTGAGAGTGGTGGAAGTTTCCATTTAGTTCACTTCATTTTAGAGATATTCAAGTTTGAGTAGAATATAATAGCTGATGACTCAGCATATTTTATGTGAGTGTTGGGTCATCACCCAACATCAACTAACCTATTTTAAATATCAAATTAGCAAAATTGTAAAAACACATTTTTTTAACGATGTCATCATCACCTCAAGGTGTCAAGACCCACTTGTATAGGTGGCACGTGCCATAAGGACCAATTGATAATTTGAAAGTTTGTTTCTATCTTCTATGATCTCTGAGATTTATGATATTTAATTAATTAGTATAAATAATTATTAATAATATTTATAATTTAACACCAATTTCAATGTCAACTTATATTTATTAAGTTTAATTATTTTGTCATAAATAATTAATTAATTAATTTGGCTATCAAATTTCAATTCCGCACACTCGATAACCCCTAATAAACAAATTGGGAGCATCTATATAAGTCATATACTGACTTAATTAATTATTATTAATTACGTCAGTATATTAACAGTGTAAGAGTATTCTTCCAGAAGGAAATATAATCACATAATCTGTCGTTGTTATGGAATGTAGAATCTTAGTTTTCAATTGGAAAATAGAAGCCTACTCGATCTCACAAGTTGAATCAATATAATAATAACGAGTTGAAACAATAGAATTAGATTTAACACTTTCAATTGAACTGAAGTGTTAGTAAACAAAGGAAACTTGCAACTCAATTGTGGCACAAACTAAGTACAATTTGAAAATTCGTGCACTGTGAAAAGGTGTAGAATTATATTCTCTATCGAATGCATATAAATTTAATTTTCGGGTACTATTTATTGTTCCTGTTTCAATATTAAACAGGTGCAAAAATGTGTCCAAAAAAATGTAATAAAAAATCGTGACCCCAGGTGCACATCTGTAACCCATGAGACACTTGTCCTGAAAATTTCAGTTCTTAGTTAATTAAACTCTGTTCTGTGGAGAGGATACGGAAGGATAATAATAATAATAACTAACCAAGGCAGTAAGATTAGAACTGGGCCACTATACTGTAGTATAGTCGGCACAGTAATAACCAAGGCACTAAGACCAATACTGGGCCACTATACTATAGTATAGTCGGCACAGTAATAATAATAAAAATCCAAAATTGCAGCTGTGCCGACGCATGTTCCTTTGGTGGCACTATATTTTGGTAGTGGTTTATTGATAGTGCCTCCAAAGGAACATGCTGTCAGCACTGCTGCAATTTTGAATTTTTTTTGCCATGTCATCATCACTATGAAGGTGTTAAATTATTTTTGAAAGGTGTTTCAGAAGGCCACGACCCTTAGAGTGGTGCAAGTTTCCATTTAGCTCACTTCATTTGAGAGATATTCAGGTTTCAGTAGAATATAATCTGTGATGACTCAGCATTATTAAAGTGCGTATTGAGTATTCACCCAACTTCAACCAACCCATGCGAATTATTTAATTCACAAAATTGTAAAAATACATTTTTTTGACGATGTCATCATCAACTCAAGGTGTCAAGATTTACTTGTATAGGTGGTACGTGCCATAAGGACCAATTGATAAATTTAAAGTTTGTTTCTATCTTATATCATTTCTGAGATTAATGAAATTTAGATAATTAGTATAAATATTTAATTAATCTATTTATAATTTAACACCAATATTATGTACATCAAAATAAATTAAGTTCAATTATTTGCAATAATTATTAATCTAAATTGAATTTCACTATCATATTTGAATTCAGCGCACTCGATAACCCCAATAATCTATTTGGAACCATCTCTATACGTTAAACACAGAGCGAATTAATTAGAATTAAATATGTCATGTATCCATTGTTCAAGAATATTCTAAGCAGAAATAAATATAATCACATAATCTGTCGTTGTTATGGAATGTAGAATCTTAGTTTTCAATTGGAAAATAGAAGCCTACTCGATCTCACAAGTTGAATAATAATAACGAGTTGAACAATAGAATTAGATTCAACACTTTCAATTGAACTGAAGTGTTAGTAAACAAAGGGAATTATCAAGTCAATTGTGGCACAAACGAAGCCCAATTTGAAATTCGTGCACTGTGAAAAGGTGTAGAATTTAATTCTCTATCGAATGCATATAAATTGAATATTCGGGTACTATTTATTGTTCCTGTTTAAATATCTAACAGGTGCAAAAATGTGTCCAAATAAATGTAATCAAAAATTGTGACCCCAGGTGCACATTTGTAACCCATGAGACACATATCCTGAAAATTTGGGCTCTTAGTTAATAAAACTCTGTTCTGTGGACGATCTACGGACTAATAATAATAATAATAATAATAATAATAATAATAATCGGTAACCAAAGCAGTAAGACCAATACTGGGCCACTATACTATAGTATAGTCGGCACAGTAAAAATAAAGGCAGTGATTCCAATACTGGGCCACTATACTATAGTATAGTCGGCACAGTAAAATAATAATAATAATAATAAAATTCAAAATTGCAGCCTGTGCCGACGCATGTTCATTTTGTGGCACTATATTTTGTTGGTGGTTTATTGATAGTGCCTCCAATGGAACATGCTGTCGGCACAGGCTGCAATTTTGAATTTTTTTCGCCTTGTCATCATCACTATGAAGGTGTTAAATTATTTCAAAAAGGTGTTACAGAAGGCATCGACCCTTAGAGTGGTGGAAGTTTCCATTTAGCTCACTTCATTTGAGAGATATTCAAGTTTCAGTATAATATAATAAGTGATGAGTCAGCATTTTTTATGTGAGTGTTGGGTGATCACCCAACACCAACCAACCCATTCGAATTATATAATTCACAAAATTGTAAAAACACATTTTTTTGACGATGTCATCATCACGTCTTGGTGTCAAGACCCATTTGTGGAGGTGTTACGTGTCATAAGGATCAATTAATAAATTGGAAGTTTGTTTCTATCTGGTATAATCTCTGAGATTTATGATATTTAATTAATTAGTATATATAATTATTAATATATTAATAATTTAAAACCATTATTATGTACAGCAAAAAAGTCAATTATTTGCAATTACATATCATTAATTTTAATTTAATTTCACTATCATATTTGAATTCAGCGCACTCGATAACCCCAATAATCTAATTGGAACCGTCTCTATAAGTTAAACACAGAGCGAATTAATTATAATTAAATTATCATGTATCCATTGTGCAAGAATATTCTAAGCAGAAATAAATATAATCACATAAACTGTCGTTGTTATGAAATATATTATCTTAATTTTCAATTAGAAAATAGAAGCCTACTCGATCTCACAAGTTGAATCAATATAATAATAACGAGTTGAAACAATAGAATTAGATTTAACACTTTCAGTAGAACTCTAGTGTTAGTAAACAAAGGAAACTTGCAACTCAATTATGGCACAAACGAAACCCAATTTAAAAATTCGAGACTCTTGCAATTAGATTATTGGGGTTATCGAGTGCGCTGAATTCAAATATGATAATAAAATTCAATTTAAATTAATAATTATTGCAAATAATTGAACTTAATGTATTTTGATGTACATAATATTGGTGTTAAATTATTAATAGATTAATTCATATTTATACTAATTATCTAAATTTCATTAATCTCAGAAATGATAAGAGATTGAAACAAACTTTAAATTTATCAATTGGTCCTTATGGCACGTACCACCTATACAAGTGGATCTTGACACCTTAAGGTGATGATGACATCGTGAAAAAATGTATTTTTACAATTTTGTGAATTAAATAATTCGCATGGGTTGGTTGGAGTTGGGCGAACACCCAACACGCACTTTAAAAATGCTGAGTCATCACAGATTATATTCTACTGAAACTTGAATATCTCTCAAATGAAGTGAGCTAAATGGAAACTTCCACCACTCTAAGGGTCGTTGCCTACTGAAACACCTTTCTGTAATAATTTAACACCTTCATAGTGATGATGACTAGGGGAAAAAAAATCCAAAATTGCAGCTTGTGCCGACAGCTTGTTCCTTTGGAGGCACTATCAATTAACCAACCACCAAAATATAGTGCCACCAAAGGAACATGCGTCGGCACAGGCTGCAATTTTTCTATTCAATGGTAATAGACGTGAGATTATACGGTTTTGATACAGAATTGTGGGAGTTATTAATTTATTTAGAATCTTATACAGCGATCATCGGTAGCACCGTCATCGGCGTTTGTTTTAAATAACCTGGCTAGTTTCTATCGATGGTGTTTTTTATGAACATAAAAAAACATTCGGTAGAAAGTTTTTTATACAAAACGCCGATGATCGGTGATACCGATGATCGCTGTATAAGTAAACTCATTTATTTATACTTGTAATACAAAGTAAATTGAAAATTCCTAGGACACCTTGAGTAGTCCAGCTCCAGCGAACTGAAACTGAAATAGATTTAAACTTTTTCTTCTAAACTATAACTGTAACTGTAACTTAAAAAGGTATTCTTCTCCAACGTAAATTAAAACTGAATCTGAATTCATTAAATTCAATCACAGGTCGCAGTTATATTGACCCCCTGCCCTGCCCTCCTCTAAATGCATTGAACGAAAATAGTTATGATAGAGAGTATTAGGAATGAACATATAGTTTAGTGGTAGCTGACATCCTCTTAACCCTCGTCTGGCTAGGAATGTAAAATTGAAACTGAAAGTTAATTGAATTTCAATTGAAAGTGAAAGTGAAAGTGGGGTTTTTCTATTTATACCTTTTACCCCAAGCCAGCCGAAGGTTAAGTTTTAGTTTTCTCAATTTTGCTTTATACGAAAAAAATTCGTAACTCGCTGGCCAAGCAACTAACTATATAAATTTAATCACTAGATTCGATCTCTAAATAAATTCAAATTTTGTATCTCAAGTTAGAGTAACATTTTTCCTTAAATTAATGGAAGGTAGAGATACCTATTTGCTCCGAAACATTGAAATTTGTCAATTCAGCATACTTGAAATTGCCCACTTAATTTCAACGTCGACACGAACTTATTAGAACACTGATTAGTTCGGCCATAACCAACCCTATTCGAACATGGGGGACCGTGTAGACAACAACTGTAACTGAAGTTTAACTAAATTCCATCAAATTGAAGTCCAGTTCGCAGCGCTACCTGTGAGTAGTAACAACTTTAAATCGACATTTATTTCCTCAATTTGTTTTTAGATTAAATACTCTAATGGCCTAATCAGCTCAGTAAATTATTTCGTGGTTAATAACACTTCCATTCAACTCACACAGCTCTTGCCCTACACACTTTACTTCATTCAAGTGTCTGGAGGAACAGAAATAGGTGTGGGCCCTAGAAGCGAGCCGCCACTCCTGACTCGCACACAACCAGCTGGTTAGTTCTATAACTTATTGGAATAATTGATTTTATAATATAATGAAGAGATTCGTAAATTCAAAATAGCACATACACTACCCATTGGCTATTGTACCTCTTTATTCTAGTCCCTACCATTGGTCCAGTCGGATTGAGTCTGCTACAGATAGATACCTACTCTATACAACTGGAATGGAATGTAAGTATAAGATGCGTACTGTTTATATTTTAATTGTATTAATTATGGGGAAAATCCCAAAATACTCATGTTTTTTCAAAAATTTCAATTAGTACTCAACTTTTCAATAAATCCACAGATCTACTCCAGTTTTAGAAACGCTATATTTGGTTTATCTTATATTTTTGTTCAGAATTTATTGAGTAACTGGTAAAAGCTACATACTTGAAATTTGGCAGGGGGTAGGGAATACAGTATCTACAAACAAGTTCAAATATTTAAGAAAAATATTCACATCTTCCATCTCAAAAGGTGACAAACCCTTTGGCCAATTAAATTCGAGTGTTGTCTCAGTATGGATTAGCAGCTAGCATTCAATTAGTATAAATTGGTTTTTAGTGTCTCTGTCAATTGTTAAGTGTGCATTATAGAATGCCTAACTTAGACTATTCTAATTAGTCGAGAGGATGCATCTAATCAGTTGTTTGTGTTCTGTCTGTCTAGCCATAGATTTCTAACATTCCATTGTGTCTATCTGATGTCAAATTATTTTCAACCAATACAATAACTTCTCCACATCCCAAAGTTAGGTCCACTGTCACAGAGTTGTACAGTTCCTTAGTGATATTTACTTTTATATTTGGAGTTGTTATATTATTATTCGCGGACAAGCTTTAATATCTAGAAAATTATCTGTTCAAATTAGCATAAATATCCAATTTATTTACTCTGTCCTTATATAAACCTATAGTTAGGATCCACGGATGTATAGACAGCTAGGGGCCACTCATCAAGAATGACATATAATTTGAAAAGGAACATGCTAGAAATACAAGCGAGGGCCGCAGGCCCGAGTGCAAGTTGTAAGGACGCACGTAGCGTAGCGCGCGGACGAGCAGCTTTTACTAATAAATATTTGTGGTTGAAACACCATGCTAGTTTCAATAATTCAATAAAAAATGAACATATTTGGAATAATCCTTTAGAACTTGAGTATACAGTCAACTCCGCTTAATAGAGCCACCGGTTAATATATTTCACTGATTAATGGAGCAAATTTTCGCAGGATTTTTAGGACGGAATTACATTTTGGCTTAAAATAATTTTGATTAATAGATTTCTCCGCTAAATCGGTCAAGCAACCTGGTCCCGAGGTGACTCTATTAAGCGGAGTCGACTGTATTTGGAAATTTGAATAAACTTGAGTATTTTTGGAATTTTTCATTAATTATGAGCAGGGTTGGGTTCAAGTACAATTTACTTAAGTACTTCTGTAATTAAGTACATTTTTTGAGTACTTGTACTTGTACTTAAGTACTTTCACCATTTTTTCCGTTGTACTTGTACTTGTACTTAATTACTTTCCTCAATTTTCTAAAGTACTTGCACTTGTACTTGAGTACTTGTTACTCGTGACTTTTTTATCATTCAATATATTTCCAACACACATCATTGATGTTCCTCAAATCCCATCTCAAATAAAGTAGTGTTACTTAATACTTAGTATATTAGGAATTGTGTTCGTGTCAAGGACTACTGCTAAATCAATTAAATAGATTTGGATGATACTATATAAACTATGTATTTAGCAATTTCTACTATTAGTACGAGAGATTTATCATAAGAGCTTGGGAAGTACTTGTACTTGTACTTAAGTATTTTCCTAATTTTTTCATTGTACTTGTACTTGTACTTAAGTACTTTAAGTTTACCTGTACTTGTACTTGTATTGTACTTGAATATCTGAAAAGTAGTAGTACTTGTACTTAATTACTTTCAAATGTACTTGAACCCAACCCTGATTATGAGTTGAACATTTCATGATTGGAATAGTTAGTGTCACGCCCAAACAGTGGCGTGCCCAGGTGGTGGGAGGTCATGGGTCCCGAAAAACGTTTTAAAGTGGGCATGCGTAGATACGATTCCATTTCAGAAATATATTTCTATCCTCGCCCATCGGATATTTCTGGGTACGCTACTGCACCTTAAATAGTTACACTCAGATCTCCCTTGTCCCGGACACTGTGGTTCGGAGGGTGCCCGTAACTTGGAATTTTCCCGGATTTCAGAAATACAATAGCTAGTACATGTGAAATTCCAAAGTGTTAATCCATATTTTTTAGATTCATTCAAAAACCAAAAACTGATGTTTTTAACGGGTTTTAAGATATGTATTTGTTATATTATTTTCTCATTAACCAACATTATTGGTTAAATGAGTATATATTGAGCTTGGTTTTACACCAATAAGAATGCCCGGTTGAGGGAGCGCCCGTATCAGAGAGGTGCGGAATAATATTTTTTAACTTTCTCAACTCATCTATTTAAAGTGACGCGATAATTTAGTGTTCATATAGTATTGAAGCTTTCATATGTTAATTTGAATTGTAGCAGCCTCCTGAGAGACTCCCTGATGGCCGTGGTAGGAACGGGAACATAATTGGGTTTGAAATCTCACTTCGCTCAGAGTGGAACTCAATACAGAGACTATATTCCTCCATGCTCACCTCCTATCAGCTGACTGACCTATCTCCTTACACACTGTACAACGTGAGTGTAGCAGCAATTGGAAATCTGGGTAAGAGTCCTTTCTCGGAGAGTCTGCTAGCTAGGACGCTTGCTGCAGGTTCGTTGTACTATTGTCAAAATGTTAATTATCTCCGTTTTATACACTGGTCGGTCGTATCATGCCATCAGTCTAATATTGCATTTAATTATTATACTAAAATAGTATACTATTATAACATTCCTCTAAGGAATACAACTTATCCGCTTGTTTGGGACACTTTGGATCTGGCAGTCGCAGTCTCAATTAAGCGAAGTCGACACTAATTCTATTTGAGGGAAATTCCTATACGTACTTAACACACAAATATACTAAACTCAATACAGTAGATGTCGGATATAAGCACACTGGTTATAAGAACACTATGTTTGGAAACGGTTGCCATATACCCTATATAATTTATATCGGTTATAAGAACATGCCGGTTATAAGCACATTATATCAGTTCCCGACTATGTGCTTACAACCCGCATCCACTGTATCTCAATTACTCCTCCCCTGCTAATTATCTATGTACACAAATACATGTTCCTATCGTATTCCGCTTGTTTAGAATGAAGATGTTTTGGTTATTAATAAAGGAATTATAATTAATCTATTAAAATGAACTATTTGTTTACTGAAGATCATAATCATTTGGTGCCTTCTGAAATCGTGACCATTGCATTGTACGCCATTAGAATTTCAAAGTAGTTAGCCTTGTATTAATGAGATTATGACATGATGGCGCTGTAAATATTAGATTACACTTATTTTATTTTTACTGTGCCGACTATACTATAGCTTTAAACGGGATCAAATTATAACTGTGCCGACTATACTATAAAATAGTGGCCCAGTTCTAATCTTACTGCCTTGGTTTGTTTGTTTGTTTTCAGTCCGTATCCGCTCTACTGACCAGAGTTAGATTGCCCCGGAGCTCAAATTTTTAGCATCGGTGTCGCATATGTTACAGATGTGCATCTCGAGCCAAATTTAGAAAAACCATTTTTTAATACCACTTTGACACATTTGAAAATTTGTCTGGTCCATAACTCAAAAATCCAAAATTGCAGCTGTGCCGACGCATGTTCCTTTGGAGGCACTATATTTTGGTGGTTGGGTAATTGATAGTGCCTCCAAGGGAAAATGATGTCGGCACAGCTGCATTTTTGGATTTTTTTTCGCCATATCATCATCACTCTGAAAGTGTTAAATTATTTCAGAAAGGTGTTTCGGAAGACAACCTCCCTTAGAGTTGTGGAAGTTTCGTATTAGCTCACTTAATTTCAGAGTTATTCAAGTTTGCAGTCAATGTAGTAGGTGATGAGTTAGCATTTTTATGTGCGTGTTGGGTGATCATCCAAAACTAACCGACCCATTAGAAATATATAATTCACAAAATTGTGAAAACACATTTTTTTACGATGTCATCAACACCTCAAGGTGTCAAGACACATTTGTAGAGGTGCTACGTGCATAAGGATCAATTGATAAATTGGAACTTTGTCTCTATCTTGTATAATCTCTGAGATTAATGCTATTTGTCAAATTAGTATAAATAATTATTAATTTATTAATAATTTAACACTATTATTATGTTACAACAATATAAATTAAGTTCAATTATTTGCAATAATTATTAATCTAAATTGAATTTCACTATCATATTTGAATTCAGCGCACTCGATAACCCCAAGAATCTATTTGGAACCGTCTCTATAAGTTAAACACAGAGCGAGTTAATTTGAATTAAACACCGTATTTCCCCGAATAAGCGCCCCGGCGCTTATTGTTTTCGTGGGCTAAAATTATGGTGAAATATTTGTGAAAAATCGAGAATATAATATTTAGGTGGGTTCTAATGGTTTCCACCAACAGTATACCTACCGAAGTTGTCAAAATCAATGGAATTATATTACAGTGATCAACTAATGTGTATAAATTTATCATACCAATGTCATTTTTATTGACCCGGCGCTTATTCAAGCCCCCGGCGCTTATTCGGGGAAATACGGTATGTCATGTATCCATTGTCCAAAAATATTCTTGCAGAAATAAATATAATCACATAAACTGTCGTTGTTAAGGATGTAAAATCTTAGTTTTCAATTAGAAAATAGAAGCCTACTCGATCTCACAAGTTGAATCAATATAATTATCACAAGTTGAAACAATTGAATTAGATTTAACACTTTCAATTGAACTGAAGTGTTAGTAAACAAACGAAACTTGCAACACAATTGTGGCACAAATGAAGCGCAGTTTGAAAATTCGTGCACTGTGAAAAGGTGTAAAATTTAATTCTCTATCGAATGCAAAAAGATTTAATTTTCGCGCACTATTTATTGTAACTTTTCTAACATTGAATAGGTGTAAAATGTGTACAAAAAAATGTAATCAAAAATCGTGATCCCAGGTGCACATCTGTAACCCATGAGACACATATCCTGAAAATTTGCAGCCTGTTCAGTAGAGAGTCTATAGACAAATAATAATAAAATCCAAAATTGCAGCCTGTGCCGACGCATGTTCCTTTGGTGGCACTATATTTTGTTGGTTGTTTATTGATAGTGCCTCCAAAGGAACATGCTGTCGGCACAGGCTGCAATTTTGGATTTTTTTCGCCATGTCACCATCACTATGAAGGTGTTAAATTATTTCAGAGAGGTGTTTCGGAAGACAACCTCCCTTAGAGTCATGGAAGTTTCGTTTTAGCTCACTTCATTTGAGAGATATTCAAGTTTCAGTAGAATATAATCTGTAATGACTCAGCGTTTTTAAGTGGGTGTTGGGTATTCACCCAACTCCAACTAACCCATGCGATTTATTTAATTCACAAAATTGTAAAAATACTTTTTTTTGACGATGTCATCATCACTTCAAGGTGTCAATACCCATTGGTAGAGGTGTTACGTGGCATAAGGATCAATTGATAAATTTGAAATTTGTTTCTATCTTCTATAATCTCTGAGATTTATGATATTTAATTAATTAGTGTAAATAATTATTAATATTAGTATTTATAATATAACACCAATTTCAATGTCAACTTAAAATTATTAAGTTAAATTATTTTGTCATAAATAATTAATTAATTAATTTGGCTATCAAATTTCAATTCCGCACCCTCGATGATCCCTTATAAACAAATTGGAAGCATCTATATATATTAAATACAGACTGAATTAATTATAATTAATTACTTCAGTTTATTAATAGTACAAGAGTATTCTTGCAGAAGGAAATATATTCACTTAATCTGTCGTTGTTATGAAATATATAATCTTAATTTTCAATTGGAAATTAGAAGCCTACTTGATCTCACAGGTTGAATCAATATAATAATAACGAGTTGAAACAATAGAATAGATTTAACACTTTCAATTGAACTGAAGTGTTAGTTAACAAAGGAAACTTGCAACTCAATTGTGGCACAAACGATACCCAATTTAAGAATTTGTGCACTGTGAAAAGGTGTAGAATTTATTCTCTATCGAATGCTTATAAATTAAATATTTGCGCACTATTTATTTTTATTTTTCTAATATTAAACAGGTGCAAAAATCGTGACCCCAGGTGCACATCTGTAACCCACGAGACACATATCCTGAAAATTTGGGCTCTTAGTTAATAAAACGCTGTTTTGTGGAGAGGATACGGAAGGAAAATACTAATAACTAACCAAAGCACTAAGACCAATACTGGGCCACTATACTATAATATAGTCGGCACAGTAATAATAATAACCAAGGCAGTAAGATTAGAACTGGGCCACTATACTATAGTATATTCGGCACAGTAATAATAACCAAGGCAGTAAGATTAGAACTGGGCCACTATCTATAGTATAGTCGGCACAGTAAAATGTTTACTAAACCCCCAATTTTTATTTTCACCATTGCATTCACCATAAAATTCTGCGTCTAATGGGAGAGGAATTTTTTTAATAAAGCGTTTAATTCATGCCATTGATGGGGGTTGAAATTTCTTTGTTTACTCACACTTCAATTTCAGTAAAACTGTTAAATATAATTGTATTGTTTCAACTTGCAATAATTATATTGATTTAATTATAAATTCCATCTGGCTTCTATTTAATTATAGTATTACTATACAATGGATAGAATAATAAAATCCAAAATTGCATCTGTGCCACGCATTTCCCTTTGGTGGCACTATCTTTTGGTGGCTACCGGTTGGGTACTTGATAGTCCCTCCAAGGAACATGCTGTCGGCACAGCTGCAATTTTTGATTTTTTCGCCATGTCATCATTACAATGAAGGTGTTAAATTATTTCACAAAGGTGTTTCGGAAGGCATCGACCCTTAGAGTGGTGGAAGTTTCCATTTAGCTCACTTCATTTTAGAGATATTCAAGTTTCAGAAGAATATAATTGGTGATGAATCAGCATTTTTATGTGTGTGTTGGGTGATCACCCAACACCAACCAAACCATTCGAATTGAAAAATTCAAAAAATTGTAAAACACATTTTTTTAACGATGTCATCATCACCTCAAGGTGTCAAAACTCATTTGTAGAGGTGTAACGTGGCATAAAGATCAATTGATCAATTGGAAGTTTGTTTCTATCTTGTATAATTTCTGAGATTAATGAAATTTAGCTAATTAGTATAAATATTTATAAAAATGATTAATAATTAACACCTATTTCAATGTCAACTTAAATTTATTAAGATTAACTCATGGCTGGATTCGGTTAACCGGTTAACCGGTTAACCGTTGCTGACATCGGTTAACGGTTAGAGATTTTATTAACCAGTTAGCCGTCTGTTGAATAACAGCAGAGTTATTGGGAAATTAATGTATAAAGTATTAAAAAACATTTAATTTTATCAGAATATGTAGTCCTAAATCCATTTCTCAACACCACTTAATAAATATTATTGGACAACATTGATTTAAATTTGCCTAAAGCACGAGATGTATCAGTTAATATACTGATGCAGTTATACTTTATACACCTGAGTCTTATTCTGTTGTATAATCAATTTTGTATAATGGATCTCTGAGATTAATGTTAATTACCAAATTAGTAAATAATTATTAAAATGATTAATAATTAACACCTATTTCAATGTCAACTTAAATTTATTAATATTAATTATTTGTCATAAATAGTAAATATAAAAAATGCGAAATTGCAGCCTGTGCCAATTAATTGTTCCTTTGGTGGCACTATATCATGCATGATGGTGGTTTATTCAAAGTGCCTCCAAAGGAACATGCTGTCGGCACAGGCTGCAATTTTTTTTTCCGCCAAGTCATCAACGCTTCAAGGTGTCAAGAACCATATTAATTGGTCCGAGTCACAAGGAACGGTAGATAAATTTGAAGTTTGTTTCTATCATAAACCATCTATAGTTTAATGCCATTCATTCATTATGTATTGATAATAAATTATATTATTACTGTGCCGACTATACTATAGTATAGTGGCCCAGTTCTAATCTTAGTGCTTTGGTTACCGATTATTCTTCCGTATCCTGTCCACAGAACAGAGTTTTATTATCTAAGAGCCCAAATTTAGAATTCGACCTCTATGGTTCTAATTATGTCATTTTAATGCCCATATATGGTACATTGGTAATATGACTAATACTCAGCTAATGTACCTTATATTGCTTCCAAATGTATTATTTAGGTATAGGAAGTCTGCTATTCTGAACATTTTTACTGTTGGAAGCTAAACTTTATCTAGTACAGAAAATGTGTTAGCCAATTGGTTCAAATTATGTCCATATATGGTCATGTGACTAATAATCCCGATTTTTTACGAAATATCGTTTCCAAATCTATTATTAGGTATAGGAAGTCGGCTATTCTGAACATTTTACTGTTGGAAGCTAAGTTCTATCTAGTACATATAAGAGTTAACCAATTTGATTCCAATCATGTCCATATATGGTAATATGACTAATAATCCCGATTTTACGAAATATCTTTTCCAAATGTATTATTTAGGTATAGGAAGTCGGCTATTCTGAACATTTTTACTGTTGGAAGCTAAGTTCTACCTAGTACAGAAATGAGTTAACCAATTTGATTCCAATCATGTCCATACTAATAATTCGGCCACATACCTTATTATAGGAAATTAACGCGAATTGCTCCTAATGTGTCAGAACTCAACTTGAACGAGTAAAATGCCTTGATCTTGTATGGGACAGGTATATTGATGACAGCTTAAAAGGCACTGCTAGAGCCAAACGTGGCAAAGGTGTGTGCAGACGAGCAGTGTCTCTGCATCTATACCAAGAAATTGGCAGGATTTTTTGCGTGTAGATGAGAATAAAAAATAACTCTGGGAGTTCCTATCGAGATCAGTCAACAGCTCCATCCAGGAACAAGAAAAAGAAATCATTGTTACTAATGGAGAGGAAGTTTTGTGCTTTCCTCCTCGAAAATATCTAGTAACATTGACGCCATGCCTCCATGAAGAGGCAGATACCGTATATACTCTAATAGTAGCCCCTATTCGAATAATCGCCTACCTCCAATAATAGCCCCCCCAAATTAGCAAATACAAATTTACCACCGGTACCCTGAGTAAATTTATTTATCTAATATTAGTCGCAATACGATTATCAACCGATTCTACTAAATAAATTGTATCAACATGTGATATTCTCGAAAAGTAACAAAAATTATTGGTAAAAAAATGGCCTAAAAACAATAATCGCCTAGGCTACTATTCGAATAAATACGGTACTCGCTTGCTGCTACATGCAACACATGCCTCAGAAAACCACCATAAAATACTTATACGTACAGTAGACACAGTCGTTGTAGTCCTTGCCATAATGGTTTCACAAACACTAAAAGCACAATCTGAGCTCTGGGTTGCCTTTGGAACTGGAAAGCGGTATCGTTTTCTGGCTGCACATAAAATAGGTGTTGCTCTTGGAGAAGAAGCTTCACGTGCTCTTCCAATGTTTCACGCATTGACTGGTTGTGACACTGTCAAGTTTTGCTGGACATGGTAAGAAAACAGCCTGGGCAGCATGGAAGGCCTTTCCACAGCTTACTTACGCCCTGCTTAGTTTAGCTTGTGCTCCTTGCTATGTGTCATTTGAGTGCTTGAGCATCATTGAAAGATTTGCTATACTCATGTATGACCGCACAACCACATGTACTGACATAAATGAATCCAGAAGAAAGTTGTTCCCCAAGAAACGATCACCAGGAGGCATCCCACCCACATATGCTGCACTTGAGCAACATATCAAGAGAGCAGCCTACCAAGGTGGGCACATATGGGGACATACACAGAAATTAGCTCCTGTACTTCCTTCACCCGAGAACTGGGGGTGGATTAAGAATGATGATGCACTGTATGAGCCAAACTGGACTACTCTCCCCGAAGCAGCGAAAGCGTGTTATGAACTAATCTGTTGTGGCTACAAAAAGGTTGTCGTGGCCATTGCAAATGCAAAAGAGCTAATCTGCAATGTACTGCTCTTTGTGCATGTGAAGGAGAGTGTGCGCAGGACTAGCTATATATCGTATTGTTTCCATTATATTTTGATCAACTTTGTGGTCTAATTTAGGATTCATAATTTTTAATAAAATACAGTGGATGCCGGTTATAAGCACATCGTTGGGAACTGCACTTAAGGTGCTTATAACCGGCATGTTCTTATAACCGACATAAATTATACAGGCTATATGACAACCGTTTTCCAACATAGTATGCTTATATACGATATGTTCTTATAACCGGTGTGCTAATATCCGACATCTACTGTATTTGACATTTAGTTAAGTTGTTAGTGGAAAATGTTGTGATAAATATTAAAGACACAAATATAATGTTTATGACCTATAATGGCCTTTGAGTACGGATAAAATGTTCAGGTACCAGTGTACCACTCTAAGTTTAAATGTTCATCCAGGGTTTTTTTTAAGATTGAGACCTTGATGTAACTCAGCGCGGCCTTGGTGTAACTCAAAACTGCAGTGGCCACAGCCGACCCATAATCGTGGTGTAACTCAACACTGCACAGGCCCAGGCCGACCCGAATCGTGGTGTAACTCCAAAAAATATTGGTGCAAAATTTACACCTAGATCGGCCTTAAAAAAAACCCTGGTTCATCAGAACATGTAATTTGATTGTGCCAAGTTTGAAGCTTTTATCACAAAAAGTTACTATTATTTGTTTGAGGTGATTTATATTATGAAACCAAATTGGCTAACTCATTTCTGTACTAGATAGAACTTAGCTTCCAACAGTAAAATGTTCAGAATAGCCGAATTCCTATACCTAAATAATACATTTGGAAACGATATTTCGTAAAAAATCGGGGTATTAGTCACATGACCATATATGGACATAATTGGAACCAATTGGCTAACACATTTTCTGTACTAGATAGAGTTTAGCTTCCAACAGTAAAAATGTTCAGAATAGCCGACTTCCTATACCTAAATAATACATTTGGAAGCGATATAAGGTTCATTAGCTGAGTATTAGTCATATTGCCAATTTACCATATATGGGCATTAAAATGACATAATTAGAACCATAGAGGTCGAATTCTAGGTGCCTCCCGATCTTAAATCATTATATATACATTTTTCTAGTTGCACAACAAATTTGATGCTTTTATCATTAAATGCACAATTGTTATTACAATCTTAGCTAATCCGCCCCACTATAGGAGCTGTTAGCAGTACTTTAATAGTATCAGGTTTAGTGCTGGTAGTGAATTCATAAATCTTACCAAACCTTCGTATAAGACTCGTACCACCGTACTCTTACCAACACCACCACCTCCTCCTATATAGAGATACATAGGCAGTTGCTTCATAGTCTTAAAGCAGTGCAGAGTGTGGTGGTATACAGTACGCTGTACCTTATTCAAGCTGCGACACATCTGAAGGAATACCTCCTCAGTATTCAGGTTAGGAATATTGAAGAATCCACCTACAGGTTTAGTTCAGGGGTCACTATTGGGATCTACAGTCCAGGGGTTGTCGTTCCCTGGATTGTCTACCTGGAAGTCAGTATCCTCAATAACCACTGCCCCTCATTGTTAATTATTTCCTCAATAGCAATCCCATCAAAGTTGAGCTCATCAAGGTCCAAGTCCTCGAGGAGATTAATAGCTTCGTCAATTGAGGGTAGGTCTCTGCTTTGAAACAATTCCCTATTCTGAGTAATCAGATTAAGATGGGTAGCATACAAAGACTTAAAGTCGATATTGTCATTATCACTAGAGTCAGTTCTCCATGATACAAACAGCATTAACTGTTCTCTATAAAAGTTAACTTCGTCCTGTATAATATACTATACCTTCTAAATCGGATAATTTTAGATTTACGACTAAGTCTCAGAAAACCGGTATCTTTGAGAGGAAATAATCTCGGATTATCGGCCAGGGAAGCTACTTCGTCTCCCATATTTTCCTCCTCATAGTCGGGATTAGTTTTACATATCCTCTTACTAGTTTGGAATTCATACCAAGCTGCAAACTCAGCTAGGCATGTTTCCTCTAACTCATCAGGTCGTTGCATGTAGTGCTCAATTAGACCTGACAGAAGTATATCTACAGAATCCTGTTCCATACCCATTAGAATGGGTTTGGACTTGAGTATCCTAACCCGTTTATTAGCAGGATTGGTGTTAATGTAGTCATTTGCTCTACTGCACTTAGAGTAACTTAGACATCCCACGCTGGGACTTTCCGATATACGAAATAACGTAAACAGCAGAAGCGTATGGGTCCAATATGTATTGGAGATCCATATTAGCTTTCCAGAGATGCAATATAGTCGTATTATGAGCATTGATTCGTATCTCATTCAAATTTCGTTTCAGAAATATAGTTGGTCTATTTATACAAGATCTCAATGCAGTTATGTATTGCTCTTCGGTAACATAGAGTTCATTAAAGAAATCCTGTATCGTTATACTACCTAAGTCAATATTTCTCTTATCATAGGTATCAATTAGATTATATATTTTCTTAGCAGTCTCCCTAAGAGCTATCTCCTCTTTGGTAGCCGTACTGGCATCAAACTCCAATGGTTCTAGAATTTTAGTTGATACCATTGGAGGGTACGGAATACCAAACCTACAGCGCCGAAACGACTTTTCTTATAACACGTATTTGTGTGCTTATGTCGCTGTAACTTAATATCATCCTCAGTTATTATACTAGTCTCATCTGGCAATTTACATGAGATAGTACGATCATTAAATTCTATTACGTCAGGTAACGGATTGTGGTCATACTTAGGTGCATCTTGTACCCAAAGTAATGAATGCACATGTGGTGACCCTCTTTGCTGAAATTCTATTCTCAAATAGTAATCAGTCAATTTACCAAGGGGACTAACCTCTGATCGAAGTACCTTAAATAGCTCCTTGGAGCGATGATCAAAGTACCTAGCACAAGTGACAGGATCTCTCCTTATCAGATCTGCTCTCTCGCTCCACTGGAATTCCAGAACCTCTTCAACAGACAGCTTAACGTCATCTAGGATCTGTTTCAGTATCCTTAGTAGCTCCAGCCATTTAGTCTCAGCAGCAGACAGAGTTAGAAAGAAAGTGAGACATCCCAGCTGTCTTATCATAGACATCAGCTCTCTCTGTTTCTGCTGCCAGAATGCGGGAGAATACCGGACTTGTTTCAATAACTCAAAAGCCTCATCGTCCTCAACCATTATCTCCAAATTATCGTTATTGAGAACATCAGACACAATTATAACCTGTCCGTCTGTAGATTTTGTTTCTCCCATACAAATGTTGATAGCACTGTTAAGAGCTGTCTCTACCAGTTTGTATTTGAGAAATAGAAGGGGATGTTAGTGCTACATCTCCGATCATATATATGGAATTATTTTGTGGTTATTTTAAGATAGTAATTACAAGAAACTTATCATTTGACCATGGATACACATCTTAATTTAGTTAAAAATCCATGGTTTAGTTTAACAATTTAAATAATATTAATAGTAAAGATTTAGAATATAAGTATTGAGTATAACTAACCTCAAAATGTCAGACTTTGATTTTTTGAGGATAGACAAGTCCTCAGGCAAGTCTCTACAATAACCAGCAAACACACAAGGGTAAGCTAGTTCCTCTATAAACTTATCCGTGGTCAAGTACAGAGGTTTCCTCTAGGAGTGTTACCCGGTTCTCAGATACCCGGGTAAATACTCGGTTCCAAAAAATCGAATGCGATTCGGTACCCGGGTAATTTAACAGGAATACCCGGGTATTGCGCATTATATAAAAGGCTTCGGAAAATTTGGAGAGTGAATTCGATACACTGAACAAATAATTCAAACTTTGTGAGCTAACCGGAACAAAATCAAAGAATATACTCCTGTTAGAGCAAGCCCTCTATAATATTCCGTGTACCATTGTAGAAGCTGAAAGAGCTTTTTCTTCTGCTGGTCGCTTCATTACTAAATTAAGGTCAAGTTTGAGTGACTCATCCTTAGATTCCTTAGTACCTATTTCTAAAAGGATATTTCATAAGTTTACAGTAAAATAGTAAAATTTCAGATTATTTTAGAATAACATTTAGTTAGACAGAGATACATAGAAGTTAGAACATTTTCTTATCAACAACATCAATATTTCTTTGTTATTTCTCATATTTAATTTACTATACTGATAGTAAATAAAGAATCATTTATGTTAATTTGCTGACGGGTCTTTCTTACATAAATTGAAAAATCCATGATTCGATGTGTATACAATGATCTTACTATTTATTAAAGGCATGTTGAAAAGTATTCTATGAACTTAAAAATAATACCCGGGTACCCGAGTATATCCGGGTATTAGCTTGGCAAAGGATTCGAGAACCGGGTATTAGAATTTGAGGATTCGTCGACACCCCTAGTTTCCTCCCTTCTCCAGGAGCTAATTTCATTAGCAGGTTCTCATTAGACAGCAGCAATGTGTCTAAAGAACCAGGGTTATAGGCGAGATCATCCTTGGTCTCATCCCAATCATCAATCACCTTCAACAACTCCTCAAGGTTATCGAAGAGCTCCTCAATATCAGGAACATTCTCAGAATTATGTTCCTCTTCATCTATAACTATATCACAAGGCTCGTCAATGGGGTTAACAATAAAATTAACATTATCAGTACCAGTACGTGTTACAGAGTTAACCCAGTCCTCCGAAACTACTACCTTCTCTAGCTTGAAGAGCTCAGTGGTAGAGAGATAGAGAGCGGCTTCTAACACTACATTAGGTCTTATCGTTTCGTATAAATAGGGTTTCGAGAACGATAACTTACGAAACAATTGTAACTGAATGGTTTGGGACTGTAAGAATGTCCTAGGTAACTGATTAACAGTCTTATCTATGTCTATGGGAACATTAACAACCATGCCATGCAGCCGTGCTGTCTCTCCCTGCCCAGAGATCTGATGTTCATGAACTCGTGTCTGGGAGATACCAGTCTCTGTTCAATTACAGTCAGACCAGATAGCTCAGGGGGGATCTCGGGAAAAGTCAAGCCTCGGCACAACGCTATCTTAAGTACTCTGCCATCTTTGATGTTAATCAGACACGTCTCATGTTCCTTTGGTGGCACTATATTTTGATTGTGGTATATTGATAGTGCCTCCAAAGGAACATGCTGTCGGCGCAGGCTGCAATTTTGGATTTTTTTTCGACAAGTCATCAACGCCCAAGGTGTGAAGAAGCATTTGTTATTTGGTCCGAGTCACAAGGAACGGTAGATAAATTTGAAGTTTGTTTCTATCATAAACCATCCTGAGTTTAATGCCATTCATTCATTATGTATTGATAATAAATTATATTATTAGTTATTTATTTTAGCAATGTTATCCACGGTTGGTTGAGTTGAGTCAACAAATTACTTATATTATATTATTTTATTTTATCCATTGTATAGTAATACTACAATTAAATAGAAGCCAGCTGGAATTTATAAGTTAAATCAATCAAATTATCTCAAGTCGAATCAATAGAGTAGGATTTAACAAGTTAAATCAATATAATTATTACAAGTTGAAACAATGGAATTAGATTTCACAGTTTTATTGAAATTGAAGTGTTGAGTAAACAAAGGAATTTCAACTCCCATTTATTGCAGAAATTACACCAATTTTAACAAATTTTCTTCTCCCATCAGACGCAGAATTTTTAAATGAATCTAAATATGAAATAAAATTTTGGGGTTTATTAAAACATATTTTGAGTTATGGACCAGACAAATTTTGAAAGGTGTTAAAGATGTGTCAAAAATTTCTTGATAAAAATTCGTAACCCCAGGAGCAAATTAGACGGTCCCTTCGCAACTACATGCCAAGTTTCATCCCTCAATGTCTACAGGTGTGGCCAGGGCACCTGCTACGGAGAAATAAAAATAAAAACCAAAATTGCAGCCTGTGCCGACGCATGTTCCTTTGGTGGCACTATATTTTGGTGGTGGTTTATTGATAGTGCCTCCAAAGGAACATGCTGTCGGTACCGCTGCAATTTTGGATTTTTTTCGCCATGTCATGAACGCCTCATAGTGTTTAGACTCATTTAACATGTTGTATGGGACAAAGGAACGATTGTTGAATTTCAAGTTTTTTTCTATCATAAACCATCTAGAGTTTAATGCCATTCATTCATTATGTATTGATAATAAATTATATTATTACTTATACAAGTCCTTCGGTCTCGGTCGCTTTGCGACGGTTCGGCGCTTCACGCCTCAATTGACGACCGCTGCGCGGCCTTAGTACGCTGTCCACCTCGCTGTCCCCGCTGTCCCCGCTGTCCCCGCTGTCCCCGCTGTCCCCGCTGTCCCCGCTGTCCCCGCTGTCCCCGCTGTCCCCGCTGTCCCCGCTGTCCCCGCTGTCCCCGCTGTCCCCGCTGTCCCCGCTGTCCCCGCTGTCCCCGCTGTCCACCCCGCTGTCCCCACTGTCCTCCCCGCTGTCTCCGCTGTCTCCGCTGTCCACCCCTTCCGCTGAGGACCTTCCTCGCGGTCCTCCCGCTCCTCCCGGTCCTCCTCGCGGTCGTCCATAGCCTGTTTATCCTCAATATAATTTCGCAAATCCATTTTATTCAGATTAGTAAAAAACTTTTTATAGTCAGGCATACTAAAAGAAAAACTTACAATGTAAAACCTGCACAAATGATTGGTTTGATGAAATTATTTTCAATCAATCAGATTGCAGCCTCTGGAAGACTGTATATTATGTATTCAAATAATTATAGGTTCGTTCCCTCAGGGCTATTCTATAATAGAACGGACACACTTGGGACATGTCCTGTACCTTTCCCCGAGCCTACGCCTGAGCGCTAATTTGATCCGTCGTCTCGGGGGGCAGAAAACAATAAAAGTTGATATTGCTTTCTGCACTTCTTAGTAGCTCAATTAATGAAGTAACACTGGGATGAGTGAATCCTCTCACAATATACCTGTATACATATACTGTAATCATCACTATGCTGGGATAGCTTACATTGAAGGAAGCAAAGCTTCTAGCTGTCAATAAATACATATTGGACAGCTGCTCACCAATAGAGAATCACTCTTGGCATGATATGGGTATCATTTGCCAAAAGTGTTCCATCCCTCAGCGGAATCACGCTTCATTCAGTAAGCAGTAAACTTCTTCTGTTGACTAAGGTTATGTTGAATACAGTTGTCATGCCATTTGAATACAGTTAGTCATGCCACGCCATTTTGAATAGCAGGGGGGATTTCGACGCTGTTGTTACTTCATTGAGCTACTAAGTAAAACGGATCAAAGTGTTCAGAACCTACATGGTGGTCTATGCAATGATACACTATTCCCGATATTTTACCATGATAGGTTGGATCACATAACATTGGACTTGTTAGTTGACCATGGATATACACATTGTGTAGTCTCCAGTTATTGCAATCACTATCGGTTGCACTAATGGAGACGACGTCTATGCCAGCTAAAGCTCCTAGCATCCTTAATTCAACGTCAGTACCCCATGCATGAGGAGCGGAAATGCGTTGTACGTGCTCATGCAATTCTTCCTCAGAGTGCAAACCCGATTTCTCCATAACACTAGGAAAGTATTGTGGACTCGACATGAATCTACCAATCAGATTCTGCTTTAGCATTTCAAATTTCGATTCAGTACCAAATATAATATGGGATAATGCTCGATACAAACAATTACCATCGGCAAATACTGGTACTAAAGAAATATTCATGTGAAATGTATTTGTCAATCTATTTTCCAGTGAACAGTAGTATTGCTTGTAATTATTAATAAGAGGGCGAAGTAATGGTTCTCTAGTCATTAAAATTGGTTCGACATCTAACCCAATGCTACTGGCAATCCTCCTTTGCATAAGGGGAGTCAAGTTATTTATGGAACAATTGAGCAAATTAATATCCATAGTATGTACCGGGCCTGTGGTAATACCATCAAACATCAAATCAGGCAAATCAGTACTCATGGGAGACTGAGTCGATTGGGAATCCAGGAATGGACTGAGGATATTATCACTGAATTCAGTTAGCTTAGGTTTCTTACTGAGTGGCTCAGAATCACCTGGTACAGATACCCTTTTCGCAGGACTAAAGACCGGGTCTTCGGAATCAGCTGCGAAAGGGGAGAGGATGGAAGAGACACATCCATGGTACATGTATCCTGAGTGGAGTGCACTACATTACCCAAATGATTCTGGAATACCTCACGATATACTACATTCCTAACCAAGGCTCCGCCGGATGAGGAGGGGGTGCCGCCACAAACCATAATTTTTAAGCCGGCAGGGTTTTGAACTCGGCTCAATGCAACATATAGTTGGCCATGGCTGAAAATAGCATTCGGAGATGGTAGGAATATGCCCACATTTTCTAAACTCTGTCCTTGCCCTTTGTTAATGGTAATACAAAAGGCAGGACGAATAGAGAACTGCCTCCTTCTGAGCACAAACGGAAAGTCTGAGTCAGATGGAGTCATGGGTATGCTGGGAATAAAAACCCGTTTACCCTTATGAACACCTGTAGCAATTTCGGCGTCAATCATGCGATTCAGGAATGCTTTTACAGTTAACCGAGTGCCGTTACACATTCCTTGAGTCGGGTCAAGACTACGCAATAAAATTATAGAAGCGTGAACCTTAAGGTACAGTCGATGAGGAGGCAAACCATTTGGTGTAATAGAATTTAGGAACTCAGTGGGGTACATACCTGCCTGCTCCTCACCGACCGAGTCTGCGCTTAATAACGTGCTCGCTTCCCCAGGTATCAGGTCCATAACGTATTGATTTATAAACTCAGTGGTGTCATTCTTAGGACACATCAAACTACGGCGAGAAATATAATCTGGATTATTATAGTTAACTTTAATATCGCTGTAAGTAGCAGCAACCAAATCAGAAACTGACTCGCCTGCTACTATGAATTTGTGGTCCACGTGAATCATATGATTCTCATCCTCGGGCTCAGTGCCTTCTCCAACTCTCAAAAGGAATTTTGAGAAGTCACTAACTTGGGATGCATCACCTGAAGATAAATTACGGAGTCGCATGTTTATAGTGAGTTTAAGAACCTTAACATGACTCCAGAGAGGCGATCTGTTCAGACAGGCTGACACAACATCAGCTTCGGTCCCATGTCTGATTACAGGCAGTATTTGACGGAAATCACCTCCAAACACAATAACTTTGCCACCGAGTGGGATATCGCATGAACAGAGATCTCTCAATGTACGGTCGATACACTCTGCAGCATGTCTATGTGTCATAGGAGCCTCGTCCCAAACAAACAGTTTGGTGCGCTGAATTAACCTAGCTAAGGCGCTCTGTTTGGAAATACTGCAGACAGAGATTTCATTCAAATGGATAGGGACCTTCATCCTAGAGTGAACAGTCCTTCCACCCTGTAGGAGCAGAGGTGCTATACCGGATGAAGCCATGGCCAATGCTATATTACCCTGTGAACGGACCGTGGATAACAGCGTGTTATAAAGGAACGTTTTTCCGGTCCCTCCAGGTCCATCGATAAAGAATGCATTAGAGCACGAATTAGTATCGTTAACAGCTGCAATTATAATGTTATATATACTCAACTGGTCAGCATTAAGTAGAGGCAAGTTTTGACCACTATATCATTCTGTTCACTAACATTATAATCAAGCTCATCCATAATGATACGCGATTCCTCATACGGATTCCTCACATTAGTAGGGATCGGCATTCCTGGGTAGTCAGCTAAGGACTTTCCATGTTTCTGCAGTCGGTACTCAAGATCAAGCAATACACTATTTAAGATATGCTCATCGAGTTCCACATTAGCCAATACAGTTCTAGCACGACACAGGAAGACCTCAGCGAAAGAGGATTTGTACTTATCCCAGAGGGCGAGTGGAATAGATGGCTCAACAAACAGGAGAATAGTCACGAATAGCTGACGCAACTGTGCTGGCATGGAACAGGTAACTGCCTCTGCCAAACACTGATCAACTTCCTGATCATCCTCCAGCAGACCTCGTCTCAGACATGCCTCCTTATAGGTGTCACAGACTGTGCCATCAGGGAGAGTACGGATGTCCTGAAAGCTCGTGCAACCTGTGACATGGTTCAGCAGTATCCTTAGGTAATAACGTGGTCACTCCCCTGGATGAGCGGAGTACATACGGGCTATCACTTTACCATGTCCCTTAACTCTAAGTTTCCATTCACGCTTATCTTTGTCCCACACAAACATGTCAGCGAAATTCGTGTAAGTGAGTTCTAGCCCTTCAGGGAATTTCTTATTAGATTCGAACCATGCAGTTAGTGTGGTATGCTTCTGTCTACTCAGAACATCTCCAATGTCCGCGTCCGCAGAAAAGACCACAGACTGCTCATTCTCATGATGGAGAGCTAGCCTGATCACTTTGGGGAATTTACCATGAAGGTCAAAGGCGAATATACGGTAGCAAGCTTCCGTGGCAGAGACGTATCGACCTTCTACGTAATTAGCGACCTCGTCCTTACGCTTAGGTACGCTAGTATTCGCAGTTTCGCCTGAACTGAACTCTACAATGGCTCTATCGTGACCCTTGTACACATATTTGAAGAGATACTTAACAGCAGTAACTGAGGTACAAATCTCTAAATTAATGTGCGCATTGTACTTCAACAGCAAATAGGGATTGTGTGTGACTACCCACCGATTGTCAAGAAGAGCCTTCCCTACTCGCACGCTACGGCCATCATCCCTGCGACGGTAATTAGGGTACCCATCATTAGCAGTACTGGTCACGCAAGAAAATTCTTCGGGAATCTCTTAGAGCATTTACCATCACGCATGCAAGCGGCGCTTTTGTTAGACAAACCACATGGACCATGCATCATACAGCGCTTCACAATGCTATGTAGTCTCGGTTTAAGAACTGGGTCCGGGATCTCAGCACACACTATGTTATCATATGCAGACGGGTCTCGCGGCTTATCCTCATCAGTAATTATAATTAGAATATGAGCATGGGCTAGGCCCCGCTTTTGGAATTCTATGGTATACACATATGCAAGAGGCTTACCAAGAATGTGCTTTTTGGTAATATCGCTCAATAATTCACGCAGTTTAAGGCGAAAGACTCGAACTATTAAATCAGGGCGATCGCTCGCTTTCTGATTTAATAGCAGCGCGGACGTAATCTCCTCCCATTGTGGATTACAGGTAAATGTAATGTATAAGTCTGGCTTACCATATTTCCTGACTATAGCCATAGCGTCCTGATACAGTTCAAACATTTGTCTGGGACTACCTGTGTAAGAGGAGGGGAGTATAATACTGCGTCCCAGCTCACCGGCGTCCGTGTCGCCTGAGGACAGGGCGTCAGCCAGACCGCTGTAGAGATCTCTCCTGATCTGCCTCTGGTTGAACTTTATGTAGTTCAGTCTCTGCTGCTCTATCTTAGCGTACATATCCACCAGGTACTGATGGAACAGTCTCCCGAACACGTGCAGGTAGCTCAGGCTGCTCCGGACCATCAGTCTATAGGAGTAGTACTCCATCGGAGTGACGCAGCCCTTTCCTCTGCTGTGAGGGAATTTAAGCCGCCAGCCATCCTCACCTAAGAGAAGCAGTATAAACAGTGCACACTAATACATAATGTCAATAAATCAGCAGTACTTACCTCGAGGGAATAGGAGCACATAGTGCAGGGGATCGTAGGCGCGGTGGGTCTCGGTGATGCGCTGCAAGTCCCCACTCCGCGCGTGCAGGACAATGTCTCTGCTGGCTTCCAGCTCGTTATATCCGTCTCCAGGCATGATAACGGCAATCTCAGGTGCAGTGGGGGCGTTGTACCGACGGGGATCAGAGGCCCCGTCAGATCTAATCGTCATCCTCACGTCTGCACCTCCATGCTCTCGCATAACGTCTTTTCCCTGTCTGAAGTAGGAGACATACGGATTGACCTCATGCAGCATAGCCTGTAGACACAGGAGCTCGGGTAGAGCAGCCCCACCCAGACCCTGCTGGCGATACTCCGCTTCAGCCTCAGGGGTACCGTCATGGATATATATCTGAGCAAATGCCGGGGCCTGTCCCTCTCTCGGCATGAGCTGTCCAATGTAGTGGTGTACAGTCCCGTGAATACGGAATGTGTACATACCTCTCTTAGCATTGGCGAGCTGCTTATCCAGGTTAACTCCGAGCGAGGCGAAGGCAAGAGCAGAGTTGTACGCTCGGATGTTATCTCTGAAAGCTCTCCCTCTGGTGTCACTCGCTGTCAGCAGGTGATCAAGCAGGTCAGGCGGCGTAGCTAAAGAGGGAAGAACAACCTTGGCCTGTCCACAGCAGAGTGGAAACTTGGGTAATAATCTGGTGCTAGTTGAAAGTTTTTCACTTTCCCAGAATTTCGCATCACAAAAAGTGCAGGAAAAAGTCATACTGCCAACTGAATACTCTGCGCTAAAGTTATCAGTAACCTCACAGGCAGATTGTGACCTAGCTAAGTTCAAGGCCGACTTAGAAATGAGGGAATTAGCATACAACTCAACCCTTTCCTGCATACGCTCAGCATGCTGCTCTGCTGTCTCTCCTGCTCTCAGCACGGTAGCATATTCCCTCTTTTTATCGAGGCGCGCAGCAGTTTGCTCGTCAGTCTGAGACTCTAAATAGGCAGACTGGTGTTCCCTCTGATTATCGAGGCGTGCAGCAGTTTCCCCGTCAGTCTGAGACTCTAAATAGGCAGACTGGTATTCCCTCTGATTATCGAGGCGCGTAGCAGTTTCCCCGTCAGTCTGAGACTCTAAATAGGCAGACTGGTATTCCCTCTGATTATCGAGGCGAGCAGCAGTTTCCCCGTCAGTCTGAGACTCTAAATAGGTTGATTGGTATTCCCTCTTTTTATCGAGGCGTGCAGCAGTTTCCTCGTCAGTCTGAGAGTCTAAATAGGCCGACTGATATTCCCTCTGATTATCGAGGCGTGCAGCAGTTTCCCCGTCAGTCTGAGACTCTAAATAGGCCAACTGATATTCCCTCTGATTATCGAGGCGCGCAGCAGTTTCCCCGTCAGTCTGAGACTCTCTGTAAGAGGACTGGATCTGCTTTTGCGTTTGGCGCCTAGCTGCATTTTCACTCTCCGTCTCTCCATCTCGTCTAGAAGACTGAAGCTGTCTTTGCGTGTCGAGACGGAGTCGGGTCTGCTCAGGAGTCTCGTTGGCTCGCTCCCAACGCTTCCGATCAGCCGGAGTTTTAAATTTGTTCCCCCCCTGAATCCCTGGCTTCCGTTTTGGAGGCATAATAAGAATCGAATCTAATTCAACAATGTAAAAAAAAAATGTAGGTTCTGATGAAAAGTAAGTATTTATAGTCAGGCATACTAAAAAGAAATACATGCAATGAGTTTCAGGCACAAATGATTGGTTAAATGAATTTATTTTTAATCAATCAGATTGCAGGCTCAAGTTAGCTAATCAAACAAACCCTCGAATTTAATTGGCTAACATATTTTGTCACCTTCAAATGTGAATATTTCTCTTCAAAAACCAATAGATCGTTGTCGCAGTATAAAATTACCCCTGTATACAAATTTTCAGCTTTCTGGGACTCGTAGTCTTTCCAATTAATTCTGGACAAACAAACAAACAAACACACACACAACAATTCCTCTTTTTATATATAGATATTTTAGCAATTTTATCCACGGTGAGTTGAGTAAAGTCAACAAATTCTTAATATAAATTAATTTAATTTAATCCATTGTATTGTAATGCTACAATTAAATAGAAGCCAGCTGGAATTTTTAAGTTGAACAATTTAATTATCGCAAGTTGAATCAATAGAGTAGGATTGAACAAGTTAAATCAATATAATTATTACAAGTTAAAACAATGGAATTAGTTTTAACACTTTTACCGAAATTGAAGTGTGAGTAAACAAAGAAATTTCAACCCCCATTTATGGCAAAAATTAAACCCATTTTTAAAAATTCTCTTCTCCCAACAGACGCAGAATTTTAAGAAGAATCCAAATATGAAATCAAATTTGGGGGTTTAGTAAAACATTTCTTGAGTTATGGTCCAGACACATCTTGAAAGGTGTTAAACATGTGTCCAAAATTTGTTAATCAAAAATCGTAACCCCAGGTGCACGTCTGTAACCCATGAGACACCCATCCAAAAAATTTGGGCTCTTAGTTGATAAAACTCTGTTCTGTGGAGTGGCTACGGATAAATAAAATCCAAAATTGCAGCCTGTGCCGACGCAGTTTCCTTTGGTGGCACTATATTTTGTAGGTGGTTTATTGATAGTGCCTCCAATGGAACATGCTGTCGGCACAGGCTGCAATTTTGGAATTTTTTCCGCCAAGTCATCATCACTATGAAGGTGTTAAATTATTTCAGAAAGGTGTTCCAGAAGGCAACGACCCTTAATTAGTTGGAAGTTTCCATTTATCTCACTTCATTTGAGAGATATTCAAGTTTCAGTAGAATATAATCTGTGATGACTCAGCATTTTTTAAGTGCGTGTTGGATATTCACCCAACTCCAAGCAACCCATGCCAATTATTTAATTTACAAAATTGTAAAAATACATTTTTTTGACAATGTCATCATAACCTCAAGGTGTCAAGACCTACTTGTATAGGTGGTACGTGGCATAAGGACCAATTGATCAATTGAAAGTTTGTTTCTATCTGCTATCATCTCTGAGATTAATGAAATTTAGCTAATTGGTGTAAATATTTAATTAATTTTTGATTATTTAACACAATTATTATATGCAGCAAAATATATTAAGTTCAATTATTTGCAATAATTATTAATCTAAATTGAATTTCATTATATTATTTGAATTCAGCGCACTCGATAACCCCAATAATCTAATTGGAACCGTCTCTATTAGTTAAACACAGAGCGAATTAAATTAGAATTAAATATGTCATGTATCCATTGTGCAAGAATATTCTAAGCAGAAATAAATATAATTACATAATCTGTCGTTGTTATGGAATGCCTACTCGATTTCAAGTGGAATCAATATAATTATCCATTTTAAACAATAGTGTAAGATTTAACAAGTTTGATCAATATAATTATTACAAGTTGAAACAATGGAATTAAATCTAACAGTTTTACTGAAACTGAAGTGTGAGTAAACAAATAAATTTCAACCCCGATTTATGGCAGAAATTAAACCCATTATTAAAAATTTTCTTATTACACCAGACGCAGGATTTTATGGTGAATCCAAATGTGAAATAAAATTTTGGGGTTTAGTAAAACATCTTTTGAGTTATGGATCAGACAAATTTTGAAAGGTGTCAAAGATGTGCCCAAAATTTGTTAATCAAAAATCGTAACCCCAGGTGCACATCTGTAACCCATGAGACACCCATACTAAAAATTTTGGCTCTTAGTTGATAAAACTCTGTTCTGTGGAGTGGATACGGATAAAAAATAATAATAACTAACCAAAGCACTAAGACCAATACTGGGCCACTAGCCCACTATACTATAGTATAGTCGGCACAGTAATAATAATAATAACTAACCAAAGCAATAAGATTAGAACTGGGCCACTATGCTATAGTATAGTCGGCACAGTAATAAAAATCCAAAATTGCAGCCTGTGCCGACGCGTGTTCCTTTGGTGGCACTATATTTTGGTGGTGGTTTATTGATAGTGCCTCCAAAGGAACATGCAATTTTGGATTTTTTTTCGCCTTGTCATCATCACTATGAAGGTGTTAAATTATTTCTAAAAGGTGTTACAGAAGGCATCGACCCTTAGAGTGGTGGAAGTTTCGTTTTAGTTCACTTCATTTCAAAGATATTCAAGTTTGAGTAGAATATAATAGCTGATGACTCAACATTTTTTATGTGAGTGTTGGGTCATCACCCAACACCAACTAACCCATTTTAAATGTCGAATTTAAAAAATTGTAAAAACACATTTTTTTAGCGATGTCATCATCACCTCAAGGTGTCAATACCCACTTGTATAGTTGGCACGTGCCATAAGGACCAATTGATAAATTGAAAGTTTGTTTCTATCTTCTATGATCTCTGAGATTTATGATATTTACCGAATTAGTATAATTAATTATTAATATTATTTATAATTTAACACCATTATTATGCTCAGCAGAATACATGAAGTTCAATTATTAAAAACCCCTCACAGACGGGATGGGAGTGTGCTCCTTCTGATTACACTTCCCCAATATTTAATTTAACTAGAATTTCAATATTCAAATTACATTTCATCTTAATGTAATACAATTTAATTAATGTTTGAATTGTGAAGACTTCAAATGTTTAATTAAATTAATTAAAGATTAATTATTACAAATAGAAATTAGGAATACGTGCTAGTATTTACGTTACTATCTTGAATAATAAATTGACATCATCATCAACTTGTAAAATATTCCAACTTCCAAGTGTTTCAATTGCACTTGTATGAAACACATATTCACTTACAAACCAATCAATAACAGTCATTATCCTAGCAGATAGTTATGTAATATGTTCTATTGTATTGAGTATACTATACGTAGAGTAATTACAATATGGAGAAGATGGCTGATTTATGTAAATAATCGTTAATAAAACGTAGAATTGATTAGCGACCTAATAATTTTAAATGATATATAGAAAGAACATCCTTAGGAGAATACAACCTCTATATTTTCAATAACTAATTCGAATTATTAAAGAGTCACTGGACCAGAATACAAATTTCGATATAACTGACGAACAAAAGCGAAATTGAGAAATCAGGCTTCGAGGTGATCATCTCCAGAAAATTCTATATCTCTTGTCCAAATTTTAAATCTCTATCCCTTATGGTTTAGTCAGACCATCGCGTACGGCCGGCCAGCCGGCCGGAAGTCCGACAGAGGTAAATTCAATAGTGTGCACTTATGGTATAAAACTATAGTAGGACCCTACTATAACGTTTTTTACTAGAAGAAGCACACTAAAAATTACTATTAATCTAAATTGAATTTCACTATCATATTTGATTTCAGCGCACTCGATAACCCCAATAATCTATTTGGAACCATCTCTATACGTTAAACACAGAGCGAATTAATTAGAATTAAATATGTCATGTATCCATTGTTCAAGAATATTCTAAGCAGAAATAAATATAATCAAATAATCTGTCTTTGTTATGGAATGTAGAATCTTAGTTTTCAATTGGAAAATAGAAGCCTACTCGATCTCACAAGTTGAAACAATATAAAAATCACAAGTTGAAACAATAGAATTTGATTTAACACTTTCAATTGAACTGAAGTGTTAGTAAACAAAGAAATTTCAACCCCCATTTATGGCATGAATTACCAATTCTAAAAATTTGCATTTTTTTCCATCAGACGCAGAATTTTATCGTGAATCCAATAGTGAAAAAAATTGTGGCTTTAATATAACATTTTTTGAGTTAAGAACCAGACAAATTTTGAAAGGTGTTAAAAAATTTTTAAAAATTTGTTAATAAAAAATCTTAACCCCAGGTGCACATCTGTAACCCATGAGACACCCATCCTAATAATTTGGGCTTCTAGTTAACTAAACTCTGTTGTGTGTAGAGGATACGGACTAATAATAATAATATTAATAATAATAAAATCCAAAATTGCAGCCTCTGCCGACGCATGTTCCTTCGGTGGCACTATATATTGTTGGTTGTTTATTGATAGTGCCTCCAAAGGAACATGCTGTCGGCACAGGCTGCAATTTTGGATTTTTTTTTGCCAAGTCATCAACGCCCAAGGTGTGAAAAACCATTTGCTAATTGGTCGTTGTCACAAGGAAGGGTAGATAAATTTGAAGTTTGTTTCTATCATAAACCATCTAGAGTTTAATGCCATTCATTCATTATGTATTGATAATAAATTATATTATTAGTTATTTATTTTAGCAATGTTATCCACGGTGATTTGAGTAAAGACAATAAATTCCTTATATTATTAGATTTTATTTAATCCATTGTATAGTAAGTAATACTACAATTAAATAGAAGCCAGCTGGAATTTATAAGTTGAATCAATATAATTATCGCGAGTTGAATCAATAGAGTAAGATTTAACAAGTTAAATCAATATAATTGCTACAAGTTGAAACAATAGAATTAGATTTAACAGTTTTACTGAAATTGAAGTGTGAGTAAACAAAAGAAATTTTCAACTCAATTGTGGCACAAACTAAGCCCAATTTGAAAATTCGTACAATGTGAAAAGGTGTAGAATTTAATTCTCTATCCAAATATGCAAATTTTATCAAGCTCACTATTTATTATTTAATGTTATGAGGTTTAATTAGATTAAATAGGTGTTAAGAAATTTTGAACGGAAATCGTAACCCCAGGTGCAAATTATACGGTCACTCCGCACCTACATGCCAAGTTTTAGCCCTCAATGTATAAAGGTGAGGGCAGGGAACCGTCTACGGAGAAATAATAATAAAAAAATCCAAAATTGCAGCCTGTGCCGACGCATGTTCCTTTGGTGGCACTAAATTTTGATGGTAGTTTATTGATAGTGCCTCCAAAGGAACATTCTGTCGCCGCAGGCTCAATTTTGGTTTTTTTTTCGCCAAGTCATGAACGCCTCAAGGTGTCAAGAACCATTTGTTAATTGGTCCGAGTCACAAGGAACAGTAGATAAATTTGAAGTTTGTTTCTATCATAAACTATCTTGAGTTTAATGCCATTCATTCATTATGAATTGATAAAAGATTATATTATTAGTTATATATTTTGCCATGTTATTCACGGTGAGTGAGTTAAGTCAACAAATTCCTAATTTATATTATTTAATTTAATCCATTGTATAGTAATACTATAATTAAATAGAAACCAGCTGGAATTTATAAATTAAATAAATATAATTATTACAAGTTGAAACAATAGAATTAGATTTAACACTTTTACTGAAATTGAAGTGTGAGTAAACAAAGAAATTTCAACCCCCCATTTATGGCATGAATTAAAACAATTGTAAAAATTTGTCTGTTCCCATTAGACGCAAAATTTTATGGTGAATCCCATTTTGAAATAAAATTGCGGATATAGTATAACAATTTTTGAGTTATGGCCCAGACAAATTTTAAAAGGTGTTAAAGATGTGTTCAAAATTTGTTAATCAAAAATCGTAACCACAGGTGTAAATTAGACGGTCCTATCGCACCTCATGCCAAGTTTCAGCCCATCAACTATAGAGCTCTGACCAGGGCACCGTCTACGGAAGAAAAAAAATTAAAGGCAGTGATTTCAATACTGGGCCACTATACTAAAGTATAGTCGGCACAGTAATAATACAGGCAGTGATTCCAATACTGGGCCACTATACTATAGTATAGTCGGCACAGTAATAATAATAATAATATACCAAGGCACTCATTTCAATACTGGGCCACTATACTATAGTATAGTCGGCACAGTAATAATTACCAACCAAAGCACTAAGACCAATACTGGGCCACTATACTATAGTATAGTCGGCACAGTAATAATAATAACCAAATCACTAAGACCACTACTGGGCCACTATACTATAGTATAGTCGGCACAGTAATAATAATATACCAAGGCACTCATTTCAATACTGGGCCACTATACTATAGTATAGTCGGCACAGTAATGACAACTAACTAAAGCACTAAGACCAATACTGGGCCTCTATACTATTGTATAGTCGGCACAGTAATAATATACCAAAGCACTAAGACCAATACTGGGCCACTATTCTATAGTATAGTCGGCACAGTAATAATTACAAACCAAAGCAGTAAGATAAGAACTGGGCCACTATACTATACTATAGTTGGCACAGTAAAAATGTAACCTCCAACTGTTTGCGTCATTGCACATATTGAGGTTTGATGATTTAATCTTTACCTACATTATTTCCGAAATTGTATACTTTCATTAATCCAGTTTGGCACCCTTCAGTTAATTTCTATGATGTATTTATCTTTCGTCAATCATATGCTAAGTGTGCATAATATTACTATCAAGCATAATAAATGACATATTGATGATGCAGCGAATTAATAATACTCAAACAAATTACTATGCAGTAAATCATGGGTTAGTAAATAACATGAATTAATTAATTAATTAATATATTGGCATACTTGGGTCCCAAATAGCAGCACCTGAATTGAGTACGTGTAATTTACAAGTCACAGGTTTAACTTATTTAATATGAGTGATATTTGAGGAGAGTAAGGCTTGCTGAGCGGCCATTGATTAATTTTGTTGTGAGAGAGTGATCCGTCGCGAAACGACCGAGACCGAAGGGCTCGTATTTGTATATGTGTAGATATTTGTTTATATGCTCCGAGTTGATTGAAGAAAGTGGACGGTTTCCAAATCTAATTTTTGGCATATAGGGGTATCTTTTAGATCCCGACAACATGTTGAGGTTTCCACTCAAAATTCACACTCCTCGCCAAGTTATGACGTCATTGTCACATTTTGAGCATTGTGAAAATTTATTAAATCGCTGATAATTCGCACCCTCTAAGAGATAAAATTTCTGAAAAATTTAATGGAATATGCACATTAATGATGCGGACACGTTGGTCGCACCAGTTGCCAATATGCCTTCTCATTATCGCATGATGAAATAATCATTAAAATTTCACATTGTTAAATTTGACTATCTTAGGCCTATTTATGCTATATAACCAATGCTAGAAGATACATACACCACACACCAACCGAGAAGTGGTTGGTGTGTGGTTGTGTTCTGCCACGAAGCGACCTAGCAAGTGAAGCGCGCTGGTATTAATTAATTACGTAACATCATAATTAATCCATTGTGTTTTTAGTAATATCACTTTATTGCGGCGGGCTACAATAATATACAAGTGTACCAGTGTAGGAAATAAATAAATTGCGTTACTAATATGTTGACAGTCTTTAGACTCAAACTTACAGCATTTTTGCACTTGAATATTTGTTTACTTTATTACTGCGGCACTAGCTTTAGAAGATAATGGTTGTTAAGGCAAAATCTAATGTTAGCACAAAGTCATCTCGCCTTCTGATTCACTTCTGTCAAAGGAAGAACCCAGTAATTTCACATATCAAGGACACACTGTGTGAGGTAGCAGACATTTGTCCAGACTTCGAAGTCGGAGAGCGGAGCTGTGTGTTGTTTCTGAGTGTGCGGTATCACAACTTACACCCTGACTACATCCACGAGCGGGTGAGACAGGAGGGCATCAAGAAGTACACACTAAAAGTGCTACTTGTATTGATTGACGTTACAAACGTTAAAGATACTCTGCTTGAACTGACACAGATAGCTCTGAGGAGCGACTTGACGCTGGTACTCTCGTATAGCAATTCGGAAGCAGCGAAGTACATTGAAACTTATAAAAGGTACGAACACAAACCGCCCGACTTGATAATGGAAAAATCAGAGACCGATTTCAACAAGAGAGTTGGGGAATGTCTAACTTCAGTCAAGTCTGTAAATTCTACAGACTCGCAGACTCTGCTACAGCACTTCGGTTCTATGTCAAGAATTATGAAGGCAAGCAAAGCAGAGTTGTTGGAGTGTCCGGGACTCGGTCCTACAAAGGCTACTCGACTGCATACTCTGTTCAACAAAAGAATTTCTTCAAAAAAAGCTCAAGACGTGGGAAATATATTAGAGAGCCAGGAAGAGATGCTAATGGACTCTCATACGAACCAAGAAAATAATTAAAGATAAATTGGTCTGTAGTGAGATCAAACTTTCAGTCAGAACCTACGTAGTTTAATGGGCGTACTGGAATTGACAAGTTATACTACTGTATCTGACCAATGAATTAAAATATAAATTGATATACAGTAAAACCTCCAAAAGTGAACACTGTAGGGGTTCATTTGGGGGGGGCCCTCCTAACTTTGGGGGGGTCCTCCCCAATTTGACTTGATTGATGATTCGTGGATGCAATACCTAATTTGAGGGGGTCCTCCTCATGTTTAGTTTACACTTCTCCATTTATATTTCTGGACGCTTCTCCAATCATTTACTGATATTAGTGAATCTAAGGCAGTCATTGTTATGACAGTGGTCTAATTACATGCAATAATCGTGTGACTTGGAAATGATCACCGATTGGTGATGCAGTTCACAATCACAAAATACTGCCATTTCCAGAGTGTTTTGAATCGTGAAATTTGCCTGAATTCGAATGTAACATCGTGTATACTCCCTACATTCCTATATAGTGAATATAGTCCCAGAATAGTATTAACTTAACGTACAAGACTGATTAGTAAGTAATATATTTCCTAGTAAATATATATTCATTGATGTATTCTAGATTGTAGGTATGTTGAATGTAAAGATACTACTATATATCTAATAAAAATCTTCTAATCCTAAGTAATAGCTAATAATCTAGTCTAGTCACACTTCGGACTAACAGAAATTATTGGCTCGTAATGACAATTACTGTTCTCAAGATAAAGGTTCAATGAACTTGATATATTCTTCCCTCTCTTAGAGTTGAAACCTTTCTGAGAAAATCTCTGCCATTCATCATCCTTCAATACATATATATCGGTTTGTAACCAAATGGCAGCACAAAACAATTCTACATCAGTACCCCAAACAGTTGGCATCGCCATATTCTTATTGGCGATATACTCTTCTACCTTTTGATTATATTTAATCACAACATACTTTCTACTCAATTGAGATCTTGCCATAAAATTTAGTAATTTCTGCCGGACTAGGAGGTGCATATCTTCATTGCCAGTTAACCACCAACCAAGTGCTCTGAAGAGGCAGTTACCATCTGGAATGATAGGCACTTTGTCTTTTACAACACATTCCCTCAAATAGGTATTTGAATTATCGCTATTTTTGATATCTACGAGTAAAGCTAAGTCTATTTCGTTGTCCAAAACTTCTTTAGATTTGATTATTCGCCAATCACTATTTACAGGTCGATAACGGAGATCAATATAGCTTTGAGGAGTGAGCTTTTCTGTTTTATCATTGGGAAGATTATTTCTAATATTGCTTGTCTTTCTAATTTTAGACTTCATTTTAACACTCCTTGATTTACTCTTCGAAATCTTGATAGTAGGTGATTGTTGTATAGTACTATCGGCATTGGACTTGGAATATAGATATGGAAGCGCAAAAAATTGATGTACATAGAGTTGGCTATCTTAATCTTTTATTGTTTGTAAAGATTCTAAGGGAATAGATATAAGAAATTGATCGTGACCCAAATATATCTTCTTGCCACACCTATCCTTCATGATATTAGAATTTTCCAAATTACTAATTGTAGACAATTCGATGTTGTGCTCTTCGAATTGTTTCCTTGAGCGTTTCCCTAAATAATTGCTAGTATCAGTGGCAATGTTATTACCACCACCTTGATTCCGGATTTCTTCACAAAGAAACATACGTTTTTCGTAATGAAACTTGAGTAACTGGAAACAACAGTCATGTTGGCAATCAGTTGAAAAGCAGCATTCTTCACTTGTGTGCTTATCTGATAATCCCAGCCTCTGTGAAACAATCCAAAAGAAGTCACGAGAATGATCATTCTGTCTGTCACGATACCATGTTTGTAGTTTAGTACCCCTAGATATTCTTTAAATCCCTTGTGTGCCAAATATTCAAGTTTAGAGAGACTTGATTCAAAACTTTGTTTCTTATGAATATTCAAAGTTGTTGCGTAAAACTCAATAAATTGCTCGTCGTACACTTCATTTAGTATTTCCATCTAGAATTTCATTTCAGATTCTCCCTGTTCATTATTATTGCTACATCTTTCAGCAAATTTCTCAAACTCATCTCTTAGGTCCAATCCTGAATATTTATTTAGGTTTGCAATCATCCTTCTTGTATTGCACCACTTTTCTGCTGTTAGTTGTTCAAACTTGCTTAATAATTTATTGTATTCAATTCGATTAAATTCTTGGGAAATTGGTAGTGTGTTATTCAGAATGCAGTCAGACGATTCGGCTTTTACATTAGAATCGGAGAATAGCATCTCTTCATTGTGTACCCATAGTTGTATAAATTCTCCTTCTAGGTTTTGGTATTAAACATAATACTGGTTAGAAGTAGAGTGTTTTTTCAAAATTTCTACTTTTACGTTTGTGGTTCATGAAGGGTTTTTCTTATTAAATTTCTAATAATTTTGGGATTCCTCAAATATGCAGTCATTCCTACGGTAATACTATGGTTGGAGTTATGTCCTTTAGAAATTCTTCGATAGTTCTCAACCTGAATCTCCCGAGTTTGATTCAAGGTTTGTATTACAATTTTTTCGTTATCTTCAGCCCTTAACCTCATATCATCCATCAAGTTATTTTTATTTATAGAGCCAATCGTTTCATCATCTGGACAAGAGCATAATTCTATATCAATAGTGTTTAAAGATTCTAATTGCATGACATTACACGTCGGATGAGTCGCAGATCTAGCATAATATACTTCCCAAGGAGATCTAGATAAAGATCTGTGTTTGCCATGAATATACGTATTAATAATTCTTGGTAACAACTCTTCGGGCCAATTCTCTACTCTCGAACCTGCAGACAAGTTAATTTGAATTTCCTTCTTAAATAGACCTTTAAATGTTTTATTAAATCTTTCAACCTGTCCTTGAAGGCGAACCATTTATCAACTTTATACCTAGATTAGGCATAATATGCTTTATTATATTCGAAACAAACTCTCCCCCATTGTCACTTTGTAATATCTGTGGTATGCCCTCTGTGAGAAATAGTTTGCAGAAGATCTCACATATTGGTTTTGTTTCTTTAATTTTTAGAGGATACGCCCAGGCAAATTTTGAAAAACAATCGATTATCGTCAAAACCCAAAATAATCCTTTTCTAGCAACTACCGTATTTCCCCGAATAAGCGCCGGGTCAATAAAAATGACATTGGTATGATAAAATTTAAACACATTACTAGATCACTGTAATGTAATTACATTAATTTTGGCAACTTCAGTAGGTATAATGTTGGTGGAAACCATTAGAACCCACTTAAATATTATATTCTGGATTTTCCCCAAATTTTTCAGGATTATTTTGGCCCACGAAAACAATAAGCGCCGGGGCGCTTATTCGGGGAAATACGGTATATCTTCTTTTTCAAAGGCAATTTGTGTAAGGTCTATTTGTATACGATCAAGAACACCGAATGTTTTGATGTGTTTGTGATGTCCTTTCTTTGGAAGTGACACATTGGATAGACAGATATCACAGCATAGTTCTGCATATACCTTCTTAAAGTATTCATTGTTAACATCCCAAATATGGAACTTCGATTTTATTGATATAATAAGCTTAGACACCTTTGGGTGATTTAACTTATTATGGTACCATTCTAGCACTATATGTATCATTCCTGAGATTGAACTATTTGATCTCCCTTTAACTAACAAATACCCATGAGATTTTCCTAAAAAATCTTAACTAAATCTAAATTTGCATAAAACTAATACAATCAGCTTACCTTAAGTTGATACTCGGAGGTATTTTCTGAATGAAGTTTTTGTAAACTTTTCGATTTTCCATACAATTCGGTTTTATCTTTTCTATTGAAAGTCTAATTTGTTCAGGAACTTGCTCATTCGCTTTACGACTTTTCTTCCATTTAAAATATGCCAATTGTAATGAATACATGTGATCGCTTATAATTTCTTGTTTCCCTGAGCTACTTCTCATTTCATCAGGTGAAAATATATCTAATTTACGCTCTGAGAAAGTTGGCAATTTCTGAATCAGCCTCTGCGAGAGTTCTAAATTTTCTGTGCCATCAAGATTACACTCCAAATCGATATACTACTTGTTACCTCCAATTCATTATCATCTAAAGAATCACCGCTCATATTCTTCAAGTTTTGGTATGAAGTGCACGCGGACCAAATAAATATTCCACACATCTATGATCTAGCAAAGAATTTGGTCTTACAATCAGGGTCGAAATCCAAGAGCTTCCAAGGAACCAAAATTGTATTTACTTTTAACAAACTACAAAATAAACGAATCGGATTTAATTAATTTGTGGAGTAAATTACATTGGATCTGTGTAATAAGTTCAAAGATTTTTTTGTCCCCGATACACATTCATAAATGCAGATTAATCTTGTTAATTAATTAATTAAAATGTAGAGTATATATAACTATATAGTATGTATCACCTGAGATAAACATTGCCTATTAGTATACAATGTACTTATTTATATCTTTTTGATTAATTAAGATGATTTTCTAAAATTGAATGTGCAAAATATATATTACTAGAATCTTACAAATTCAAACGTCAAATTACAATCAATGTAGGAATAATATTACATTATGGGGAGGACCCCCTCAAATTAGGTATTGCATCCACGAATCATCAATCAAGTCAAATTGGGGAGGGCCCCCCCAAATAGAGCATCATAAATGTTAATTTGGGGAGGACCTCCCCAAATTTAGGGGGGCCCCCCAAATGAACCCCTATAAACACCTCCAAGAAATGAACAACTCCAAAATATGGACACTTTTTCTCGGTCCCAAATTTTTCCCATTGCTTTAGACACACGTTATGATAAATCATGAAAAGTGAACACCTCTCAAAAGTGAACGTTTTGGCTGCTCCCCAGGGTGTTCACTTTGTAAAGGATTTACTGTAGTTGGTTTTAATGATTTTAAATAATTATTTAAATCAGCATTAAACACAAAGACACGAAGCGAAAGACACGAAATGCAGGGTGCCACACGTCGTGTAGCGACCTAGGGAACGTAGCGCGCTAGTGAATACTTTAAAGGAATTAGCTGTTTTTGAATTTATACATACACTAAAATATAATTGCAGTTTTATTCACCAGAAAGAACCTAAGTTGTCCAATGCTTATTTTAGACGCTTAATCGTAATGTGTTTTATAACAATACGTATATTTCCTTATAGACTAATCTACCCTCTCTTATATAAACATCACTTAATAGAACCTCGTTTGGGACCAGCAGGATTGGACTGCAGAGCTGCCAGTGCTACGAGCATCGCATGCAGAGTAGTGCTACCAAATCCACAGGATAGAAACGGATATATTAATGGATATGAGGTAGTTAATATTACATTATATTTACATAATTATTAAAATGAGCTATATTCTGTCTCACCATCGCTTCAAAGCACCAGCCATGGGGTCTAATACTCTGAAATGTATTTATTTACAAATTATAGCATTAATTATCACTTAATTTTAATCTAGAACAGGGGTTCTTAAACTTTTTCATCCCATGCCCCCCTTGGTTGATGAGTTTGCATTTTCTGAGGGTATTACGCCGCTCCAACAATACCTTTACGCCCCCCAGTTTAAGAACCCCTGATCTAGAATCAACACTGAATCGATTGAAATACAGTGGAGCCTCCCATAAAGGACACTCCAAATAGCGGACAACCTCTAAATAACGGACAACCCTGTGGCACGGATTTATTTATTTAGTATATGTCTAATAGAAAAGCAACCTCTAAATAACGGACAACGGTTCCGGTCCCAAGGTGTCCGTTGTTCAGAGCTGCAGAGGCTCTACTGTAATTGGAATTATTTCAAATTTCAAATTTTTTTTAAGTAATTTAATAAAAATACAAATACAAATGGTACACTAAGACAAGTAATTACTATTAATTACAAATACAAATGCGTTTATCTGCAAGGCACATTCTAACCAATGCATTATAGAGATTGAACAGGTCAACATATTCTGACCTCACCTAAAAAGAACGCAATATTGATTAAAATTTATAAAAAGAACTGCTAAGTACCTATTTTCTCAAATAGGCAAGGGTCAATATAAATGGCAATTGTAATTACATTGGTTTAGGCTATTTCGATATGTTAACTGTTGCTGAAAACCATTATAATCCACCTCAATATTATTTTCTTGATTTTTCAACAATATATGTGAGTAAAATATGCGCAGGTTCGCTTAATCGCGGAAATACATTTTGCCAATGCTTCACTGATATGACAGACAACTAATTGCTGTCTATCAAACTATTAATAACTAGCTGAAAAGCCGCCCTCCGGGCGGCGATTTTCTGCTAGTTGTTGGAAAATCTTTTTCCGGGGGCTTTCGGCCCCTTTACAAATTTTATGTTTACTGGTATAATTATATTTTGTGTGGGTATATATTGATAGACACAGTATAGATGCATTAATTAATACAGGTGTTGCAGTGCAATCGCGAGACTGGTGTACATGTTGCAGTTTATGGACGTGCTTGGTGTGCACGCGTGCACACCAGTGTAAACACGTGCACACCAACATACTGGTGTACACGCATACACACTGGTGTATGGGCGTGCTAGTATCAATTACTTTCTTTTGGTTCTATATTATATATTTGATCAGTGCGTTTACAATATCGTGAATAATATAGTTCCTATAGCTAAGAAAATATAGTTGTTTCGTCTATAATTAAACTCAACAGGTGACTTTTCAGGTGTAATAGGATGACTCTGTCCGTTCTAAGTTTGGAAATTCTTTTGAATTAAAACTAAAAATAGAAAATAATAATTACACTTTGAAAAGTAATTCTACAGATATAGTATTATGAAAATGTATGTGCTGATTTGATATAAACCGCGTACATATATTTCAGAACGGTAGATCACCTAGAATAAATTTCGTACTCTTTTTCTCTGTAATGATTTTTTTTGCAAAACTTGCAATTATTGTATCAGTATTGTACTTTGCATACTATCAGCAAATAACTTGTGTAGATCTCAGGGTATCCAAAGTTCACTTGAGCAATGAATATCATATGATATTATTCAAAGATGGAGACCATTATTTTTTGAAAACTACAAAACATGTCCATCAGAAATTACATATATTCAAGTGAACTTCATAAAAACCACAATTTTTCATAATTACATTGTATTTTTTCATCACTATCACCATCAGGCCAACTTATTTCTCCACCTCCGTTCTCTTACACCTAAGAACAAAAGTAAGCAACGTAAGTTTTCTATAATACCTATGGCTAGAGGATTGCTATCATTCATTAATTATTTAACATTTATTCTCCTTCTATCGGGTGATATCGAACTAAACCCCGGACGAACCCGCAGAGAAGAGTTCACTAGTCTTCTTGATGAGAAGCAGAGTGATTTAAGCACCAATTTATTCTCACTTGAAGATATATTTCACAAAATTTCAGTACTTCAATCTGTAAAACCCATGGAGAAAAAGGAAGGTCAGAAATGGCAACGAATTCATGACAGATATAAGCTTGTTTTCTATCAAGGAACGGCAACGTTGTACCTTCATGAGACCAACGGACATAGTACCAAAAGAGTTCTGGCAAAGGATGAGATATTTGATGTATTCGAAGAATTACATGTAAATACTCACGAACATTCTGGTAGAACAAAAAAGTCGATAAAATCTGTGGTGACAAAACCAATTGTGTCAAGGAATTACCTGAGTAGGGGTCAAGTTGATCTAATCGACTTCAGTCATTTGAATCTAGTTGAAAACATGTCACCAGACGGAGTCACGCCCTATAAATACCTCTTAGTATACATAGATCATTTTACTAAGAAAATAAATTTGGCTCCTCTCGTTGAAAAACAGCAGAAAATGTTTGTGATATATTAGTTGACTTTTTTTGCGAACAAGGCCCACCTCATATTTTACATTCAGATAATGGAGCGGAATTCTCAAATCGTCTATTGTTCCAAACTCTGCGAGATACTTGGCCCTCTACCAAAATTGTACATGGAAAACCCAGGCACCCTGAGTATCAGGGTGCAGTTGAACGTGTAAATAGAGAGGTTAAAGATGGATTATTTTCTATGATGCACGATAATAATGATCATTGCTGGTTAAAATATCTTAAATGGGTAAAATTCAATTACAACACGAGTTACCATTCAACCATTCGAATGACACCGTTTGAAGCAGTTTATGGCAAAGTTCCCTCATTCGGACTCGACACTTTTAATGTTCCTAAAGAATATTGGGACGTAATTAATGATGAAGATGACTTGCTAGATTTTCAGCAAACCTCTGTTGTTGAGTCTCTATTAAAATCTTATGAAGAATCATCTCACTCGTCCCAAAATCAAAATCCTATCATTGAACGTTTTGTTGAATCAACTTCTCCATTTTATTCTAAGTTTCCACCTATACCTGACGAGTATGAAATCGCACTTTCATATTCAGTTCCACCAGGCACAGTTGTAAATGGTAAAGAGTATTATGACCAAACTGAAGTTCCAACGTCATTGTATCCCTCGTATCTAGAAGATCATTTAGAAGATTCAGAAAGTGCTTTATCCAATAAAGAACTGTCAAGGTACTCATCTAATTTATCCACATCTTTTAATGCTTCCAATTCTACAAACCTACTGTGTGCAGTATGTGAGAATGAAACAAGTGGTGCACACTCTTGTCCGGGTTGTAAACGTTACGTTCACATACCATGTGGAATTTCACAAGGAGAAGAAGGCTTCGGATCTTCAGTGTGGTGTCAAAGGTGTACACTAAAAGAAAAAACTATAAGTACTCAGAATTTAAGAAAAGGTATAAAGCGTAGCCAAGAAATATCTCACGATCGAATGCTTAGTGCTAGTAGTAAAAAATTCAAACCTGCAACAATTGGCGATACTGTACTTATACCCATATCTCAGCCTGATAAGATGAGCTCGATTGGACCACGTAATCTTATAGGTCAAATAACTGAAGAACATGACTCAGTGTATACTGTAGCTACATCTTATGGTACGATTTCCACTGGCTACACAAGAAATCAATTTGATATTTGTCCATCCAAGTTCAGTACATTGGAGTTTCCCCCTTCTTCCACTATCACTCAGACTGAAGCAATGCAAAGTGCTTCACTTGGACTAGTCAGTGGATCTGCATGTCGATGTAAGCACTGTAAAACACTCAGATGCCCCTGCAAGAAATCTGGGAGAAGTTGTAATTCTAGGTGCCACAAGGGACATACTTGCTTTAACAAATTTGCATAACTCATTATTTCTAGTTCACATAGGTACACTCGTAACTAATCTCCTTGGTAATATTTAAATCTCTTAAGTTTCTTGTAGTGCTATCACACATACATTTCTCAAAAGTCGTTTATTATTAATTTATCATTTTGGTCAGTGGCGTCGTGACTTTGGGGGGCCATTGGGGAATTTAAGGAGAGAGTTCCATCCCAATAATATTGACATTTTGACCGGGTGGACTCGCACCCCGTTGGTTCTCTGTGTACAAACTGGGTGTCCATTAACTTTGTCAATACGTATCTAGATATGTAATAATTACAATACTATAATATTGCTATAATGTTGATCTAGATACATATAGCGTTTCTCACACTCCTGAAATTTGAGATTACGTTGGTAGGTATATAATATAGAACCAAAAGAAAGTAATTGATACTAGCACGCCCATACACCAGTGTGTATGCGTGTAAACCAGTATGTTGGTGTGCACGTGTTTACACTGGTGTGCACGCGTGCACACCAAGCACGTCCATAAACTGCAACATACACGCGTGTACACCAGTGTACACGCGTTCACACCAACTTGTCTGGTGTACACGCGTTCACACTGGTGTAAACGCGAGATTTTATTAAGTTTAGTTAATCTCGCGTTTACACCAGTGCAAACGCGAGATTGGGGATTTATTATACTTGTGGTTCATTTATATTAAATAACTAACGTGGTATTTGTTGACCATGATAGGCAGGATTATTATGGGAATCAGGGAATGGGAATCATTTTATTGATTGAGTGTCATTTATTTTTCTATAATTGTAGTTGGCCAGTATTATTTAATAATATTATATTCTAGTAGTGTCCAATAATATTATAAACCACCAACTGCGCATAATAGTGTCACTGGTCCGAGGGTAGTTAGACCCAGTTAAGTGGCGACTGTATTAGGTAAGCAAATAACAGTCTAAACTGGATTATAAATAATGACGATTATCACTTTTAAAATATTGTATGATGATAGCATAAACAAATAGTGATTGCATCAGAATGTTCAAAGTATTTCCTGCTATTGCATTGTTGCCTAATAGAATTGAAGATGACATCTGTTTGATGTTATGCGCTGATTTGTGATCACATAAACTGTAACTGTAAACAAAATTGCCAAGTTTCTTATAAATAGATCAATGGGCGTATTCGTAAGATCTCTTATTTGTCAATACCGTTTGAATCTACTGGAAGAGAACATGTCCAGGAGTGAATTCGACAAGTCACTCTTAACTATATCGACGGAGCCATCAAGTGCTACTTTTACGCGAGCTGATAAAGCTAATAAAATAACTTTACTCCAAAGTACCAAACCATCCGTCCTCCAGAAGAATGAACTTTCCAGATGGCAAAGGGTTCAGGACCGTTTTGAGTTGGTGTCTTATCAGGGAACAAGTATCCTGTATCTTAAGGGCAAGAAAGATGGAATATCCAGAAGAGTGTTGGCAATAGAAGAGCTGTACGATAAATTGGACTCGCTTCATCGGCTCGAAGGTAACCATACAGGTAGAACCAAGCTCTACAAGCACGCTGCTCTGAAATATCATGGCGTGACAGAAAAGATTTGTGGGCTTTTTGTCAAAACTTGCCATGTATGTCACTTAAAGAAAGCCAAGAAGTCTCTTAAGAGTGTAGTTGTAAAACCCATCACATCCACCGATTTCCTCAGCAGGGCACAGATGGACTTGATCGATATGAGCGATCAAAATCTCGAGGTCAACTTGTCCGCTGATGGGGTTACACCCTACAAATATCTGTTGGTCTATTTGGATCATTTTACCAAGAAGATCAACCTGGTTCCGCTTAAACGTAAGTCGGCTGAAGAGGTATGTGAGAGTTTGCTCGATATCTTTTGTGACTCTGGACCGCCACACATTCTCCACTCAGACAATGGTAGGGAGTTCTCTAACAATCTCCTCTTCACTACTCTAGCAACGAAATGGACACCCAGAGTCTCAGGGCGCTGTGGAAAGAGCTAACCGCGATATCAAAGACGGCCTTTTCGGAATGATGCGAGATAACAACAACGACCATTGTTGGGTGAAGTACCTAAGGTGGGTACAGTGGAATCATAATACCAGCTATCATACTGCTATCCGGATGACTCCTTATGAAGCTGTCTATAACAAGAAGCCGCCAATGGGACTAACGAATATTGGCATACCCCATTAATTCTGGGCAGACATTAATACTGAAGATGATATCGAGGTCTTCCAGAGGAATATTGTACAACCTGGTCTTGCAGAGGTTCTAAACGCAGAGTTAGAAGTAAGCGAGTATCAATCGTATTCGTCTATTCCATCTCCTCCTCTTTCGAAATTTCCCACTCAAATCGACGAGTACGAGATTGAAATTTTGACAGCTATCCCAGTTGGGACAATTGTCAGTGACAATTTGGTGTCGTTTCATTCAAATATCACTGCTCCACCACCTCTATTAAGTTCCTTAGTCTCCGAAAACCAGATTTCAGATGAATTACTTTGCTATAATTGTTACACATCTACAAGATCTCCGTTAACTTCACCATATCCTATTCAGGCTAGTTGTTCGATTTCCACTCTAGACTGTGTTGTTTGTGGAGAAGTAACTTCTGGTGCACATACATGTCCACGCTGTTTTGGCTTCATCCACATCATATGTGGAAGTTCTGAGGGAGAAGAAGGCTACGGAAGCAGTGTAGTGTGTCGTTATAAGCACCTTAAGTGCACTTCCCGACGATGTGCTTATAACCGGCATCCACTGTACTTAAGTACTAAGTACGTACTTAAGTACGTAGTACTTAACTTCTTAGTGAATACGGGCCCTGGGTTTTATATCTCAACAACTTTGCCAGATAATGTGTTGTATATAACAGACCTATACTATAATAGTACAGTACACCCTAGCTAATCCGAACTTCATTAATCCAAACGAAACTATTACTCGTATAATTAGAAAGTTTCCAATTCCAACTGAAAATTATTCTCTTTTTAAACGAAAATAATGTTATTTCTCCCGTTCGGATTAGCAATGGCTTACATTGAACATGCCAAGAGATTTTCCCGCTTATAAGTATTTTGGTTTTATGCCAATAAGCAAACCCACCAAGAGAATACGCGAGTGCTTTTTCTCGCACACAAATTACAACATACGCCACTGGTCGTAAAAGAATATATAAATGTTCGTTATCTCTATTCATTGATAAATGTAAATTTATTGATCCAGGAAACACCCTTATAGCTTGTACCAACATTTATAATTAGTACTAAATGAAAATAATTAAGATAAGGAAATTAATGAGCGAGTTGGTATATATAATATATTCCTTGACGTTGACAGTTTAAAAGAATTACTGGTACAGTTGGCAAGAACGAGATGCAATACATACTATTTCTTATCAAATAATACTCAGGGTAACGTAACTGAGGAAAATACTTCAGATCCATTCAATTACACAAGATTTCAAAGGGTATACCGACAAAAATGAAAGTTGTGTATATAGTGCACTTGGGTCCACGTATAATAAATAGTACACACACACTTATAATAGAATCCCACAGGGAATAAAATGATTCCCATTCCCTGATTCCCATAATAATCCTGCCTATCATGGTCAACAAATACCACGTTAGTTATTTAATATAAATGAACCACAAGTATAATAAATCCCCAATATCGCGTTTGCACTGGTGTAAACGCGAGATTAACTAAACTTAATAAAATCTCGCGTTTACACCAGTGTGAACGCGTGTACACCAGACAAGTTGGTGTGAACGCGTGTACACTGGTGTACACGCGTGTACACCAGTCTCGCGTTTGCACTGCAACAGAACTTGCACTTGGGCCTGCGGCCCTCGCTAGTATTTAGACTCGCAGGGTTGATAAAAATCATGATTTTTTTGATTTAAATCAGAGTTTTGATTTAATTGTTTTTTGCAATCTATATCACACTGGCGTATATTATTTGGCTAATAGATTAATTACATTGATAATGACTCATTATCAATGTATTTCTTTTCTTTTCGCAAAAACAATACACATAAAAAATCTGATTTGAATCAAAAAAGTCTGATTTAAATCAAAAAATCCGATTTTTTTGATTTAAATCATGATTTTTATTAATAAAAATCATTGATTTAAATCAAACAACCCTGATTCAGAGCAAATACTTTTCTAATGTTTGTTGGTTGTATTTAAATATTGTAAAATGTAACGAAAAATTAACGGAGATTATACATCTCCTCTCCCTACGTCAGGGAGAGGGCTATTTTGTAATAAAAAAGTATGTCTGTTACATTCAGGGTTTAATCTTCAGGGTTTTATCCAGGCGTATGCGACCCGCCTCCAGGCGCGTAATTTCAAAAGGCGCGCGAAAATCGAGAGATGCTCCCATATACGTAATACAAATTGAGTATTTTAGGCGCGTGTGAGCGAGCTCAAACTTAATCTAGGCGCGCGGGAAATTTTTCCTGGATGAAAGTCTGGTCACATTCGTAATATTTCTCCCCCTTGGAAGCGTTTACTTAACGTTCGAAGGCCTTATACACAGGTTGATTATATGATGGGAAATCACTTAGGAATTATTTAACAGCCCGAAAGCAAATGTACAAATGACCGTTGTATAGAGTGACATTTAGCAGATTATATCCCAACCTCTTTCAGCTGTGACCCCCTATATCTAAGCAGTATATTATATCCGTGGACCCCAGCTTTAGGTTCATCATACCTGCCAACCTATTTGAGACATATCCCTGTACGAGGCTCCTATTTTCCCCTGTACATTGGCCAAAATCCCTGTACACCCCAAAAAAATCTTTCTTGTAAAGGTGAAAACATTAGTTTATATGGACTATACAGGGAATCCCTGTATGCTCGAATAGGAATAGATTATTTACACAAAACAAAATGCTATATTTAGATGGTGTAGACATGTTTAGGTATTAATAGACTCACAATCAATAATTATTCCCTAGCTAAAAATCCCTGTACAAATTTAAAAATCCCTGTACGGTCCAGCCAAAATGGTCAAAATCCCTGTACTGTACAGGGATTCCCTGTACGGTTGGCAGGTATGGTTCATATAAGGAGAATAAATCAGAAAATACTAACCCAGTACGCGCCGAAATATTGATGCTAAGAGAATTATAGATAAGCTTGTCTGTGTGAAAAATACCCAGGGCCGCATTTAGAGTCGTCTGGCCCCTGGTGCTGTCCAAAATTTCAGGGCCCCTATTTGTCTTACACTCTCTAGAGGCACGCTATGCGGGCTCCTCAGGCCCTGGGCCCTGGTGCTGCAGCACCCATAGCCCCCCCCCCTTAATGCGGCCTTGAAAATACCTACTCCAAATATTATGAATTAACGATCATTAAGGAACTATACAACTTCTTGGACCAATCGGGAAATCAAATGGACACAATGGAATGTTAGAAATGTATGGTTAGACAGAGGGAACACAAATAACTGATTGGAAGAATGAACTTCCTCTCAACCAATTAAATTGCAGTCTCATATAGGCAGTGTTTTTTTTAAGGCAAATTAGAGGCCCAAAATGGGCTTCTAATTTTTCTCAATGGGCCTCTAATTTTTAACGTGCTAAGACTCAATATCATGAAATGTAGAGTGAGGGCCTCTAATTGTTGGAGTGAGGGCCTCTAATTGTTGGTAGGGCCCTCTAAGCAAATCCTTAAAAAAAACACTGCATATAGGTATTATATAATGTAGGGTTGAAACGAATATACCGAATATTCGAATATTCGTTGGAAATGATTGAACGAATATTCGTTACGAAACGAATATTAGATTGAAACGGATATTCGTTGACTAATTTTGGACAACAATAATACTTTTGTATCGCTGAGAGATATCGTAAATATAAATTCCCACTTAAAGAATCTGATTATTTATAGTTAACTTGTGCATAATACACTTTATAACTATTATTATACCAGTGTAACATTATCAAAAACCTATTTTCCAATGTATTTTGCCTTAGAAATTGATTTAATGCTTAGCCATCCAAACGAACGAATATTCGAATATTCGTTCGTTTAGAAAAAGGTTAATTCGTTAAACTTCGAATATTCGTTTCAGCCAGTGGCGTCGTGTTCTATGGGTCCGGGGGGGCCCGGGCCCCCCAAAATTTCCTGTGCTCCCCCATTTTTTTAGAGGCTTGTCCCGAAAAACATTGATCTGGTCACTAACTACGACACTCTGTGCCCCCCAGAATGTATTCAAGCACGACGCCACTGGTTTCAGCCCTACTATAATACACACTTAACAATTGATACAGACACTAAAACCCTTTTATCTATACTCAGGGGCGTCCTGGCCAGGGGGACCCATCGGGGAATTAACTTTCAGTGCTTTTGTACAGATAAAATAGCTAGTAAGGGCCCCCAAGGGGGCCCTTACCAAACTAGGAGCCCAAATTAGGAACCCCCAAGGGGGACCCAGCGGGGATTCCCCGCTGGCTTGTATGGCCAGGTCGCCCCTGTCTATACTATTGAACACAAGGCTGTATATATGTATATATGTATATCAGAGATGCAGCGGTCTGGACCGGACCGGACCGACTGGTCTCATGTCGGTCCGGTCCGCTTATTTTCAAGTGCGGTCTAGACCGGTCCAAATTAACGATATAACGGTCTGGATCGGTCCAGATCGATCAAATATTTTGATCATACGGTATGGATCGGTCCTGACTGTCCAGAATAAAATCATGATTTTCCGGTCCGGTCCATGAAATTTTCAGACCGCTGCATCTCTGACTCCAGCCCCAACCATCTGGAGTAGTAACCCGTTGTTCAATTTGCTCACTAGTGCACCATATTCCAGACTGATATGCAACTCGTTTTGATTGTTGTAGTAGTGCTTACCGGGTAAGCGGTATTCTCTCCATTGTTTTCTCTTGATAATACTTTTCTTTTGTTGCTTCATCCGCATACTGCAAATTACTTACTTTATCATAAAGAATAACAGTGAAGCGTTCCACCAGCTGGAAATGCTTAACATCGAATTCTACTATTGTGTAAGGGATGAGTGCCATCACTGCCCGGCAGGGTTGTATCAACTCATTTTGAGTTGGCAAACAACTCATTTTTTGTCTACCAACTCATTCAAATTTCCTTGACCAACTCATTCAACTCATTCATTTTGCTGTTACCAACTCATTCAACTCTAACTCAAATTGAGTTGATACAACCCTGCCTGCCATGTAGGTAAAGGCAACTGTCACATCATGATAACAGTTCCATGCATCCCATGCTGACTTCTTGCCTCTCCCAAAGAATGCAGATGTAGTTTCACATCCCGTGAAACAATGGAAAACAGGAAGGGCCAGAGATTTCTCCCTTCCTAGTTCTTCGTAGATTGCATTGATAAGATAGTATGTAAAAGTTATTTCCTTTACCAAAGTTAACCCAAATGTTCACATCTTTGCTTATGGTAATCAAGTGGTGTAACTTTCCAACAAGGATCACCAATACTACATCCGTGTCAATTGTGCGCACTACAGCTATTGAGAAGGGCATTCTGTAAATGGATCAGCAGTCTGGTGTCATCTTTCCCATGATCACATCGTGACATAGAATGATCAAATCCTCGAAGAATAGCTGTGGCACGTCCGCTTGTTTACAAGTGCGATATGGACCGGTCCAAATTAACGATATAACGGTCTGGACCGGTCCAGACCGATCCAATATTTTGATAATACGGTTTGGACAGTCCAGAAAAAAATCATGACGGTCCGGTCCGGTCCATGAAATTTCGGGACCGCTGCATCTCTGATGTGTATATATGTATATTTGTTTGTATGTTTCCAGGGACATACCTAATTTGCGGAACGGAACGGTATGGAATGGTACCATTCCGGAAAATCAAAGTACCTAAATTACGGAACGGTACAATTCCGGGAAATTTAAGTACCTAAATTACGGAACGGGATAGACCCCCAAGGTATTGGTTATTATAGACTTTAACAACATTTGGTCTTGCATTCTGATATACTATTTTGTACTAAATGGCTAAATTATCAAGATAAACTGAAACAAACCGGTGTAAGGGCGTTCAGGGACACAGGGGCCGAAATAGCTAACCTATTGTGTTCTTGTGGGGCCCTAAATCGCTAGCGATTTAGGGACCCCGCGTTTTGCATAGATTGAGTATATTGCTATAGGTCTAATCAATCTTTAGTTGAACTATCCCAGCTCATGTACCTAAATTAACAATTTAAATACCGGAACCTTAACTATAAATAAATTACAGGAGTTGTATTAGTTGGACTTTCAATTTGGTAGTGAACTCAGATTCCATCAGTATGTAATATTGTAATGCGTGCGTGCGTGAGAACATTTGGTGATGGAGGTGCTCTACACCACTTTGTATAATCTACACGTCCGACACGTGTCACTTAGTGTTTAGGGACTTACATATGTTTTTATTAATGACCTCCTTCCTGAGTGCGACACTTAGTTAGTATGACTAATAATATTGTAATATTTTAAGGGGTCCTCTGCGCGGGTCGTAGGCGGGTGCCACCCCCGCCCCGCAAAATATTCAGATCCTTTGTCCCGCATGAACCCGCGGGTTGCGGGTCCCGCGACCCGCATTTACTTATTTATTAATAATTATATAAATTCCGCGCAGAGGTCTAGTCCCTATCACTGGACTGATCCCTACATTTAGCAATTTCGGAATAAGCGGGCCCTAAAATGCTAATGATTTAGGGCCGGGAGTAAAAGAATAAAAAATAGGAATTTTAGACGGGAAAGGAAGATTGGAAATTGGAATCACTATTTTGGTTTACTCGGGGTCTCGGTAGGGAATCCACCGGATTGCACATATCTTTCGACCGAGGGTTAAGTGAAAGGAGGTGTCTTTGTTCTGGAAATTAGGATCCAAATTGACTGAATCGTATATTCCGGAAATTAGGCATTTAAATTTTCGGAATATATTTGTTCCGGAAATTAGGCATTTATAATTTCCGGAATCGAATATTCCGGAAATAGGCATTTGAATTTCCGGAATAATTTCGTTCCGGAAATTAGGTATTCATATTTTCCGGAACCGTTCCGCGAAATTCCGTAATTCAGGTAATTTGATATTCCGGAATGGTACCGTTCCATACCGTCCCGTTCCGGAAATTAGGTATGTCCGTTTCGAGTTGATTGAAGAAAGTGGACGGTTTCCAAATAGTATTTTTGGCATATAGGCAGGGTTGCCAACCCTCCCGCTTTTTAGCCTTTATTTCTCCCATCCTCCCGACCTCACGCCAAACTTTTCAAACTCCCGCTTTCTTGGAAATTTGTCCTATATTAGGATTTTATGATACGAGCCCTTCGGTCTCGGTCGCTTCGCGACGTATCACTCTCTCACAAAGGCCGCTTCGCGACCTTTGTTCGTTCGTGGTAGAGTAGACACTATGTAATACAAATAACGGCCGCTTCGCGGCCTTACCCACCGTGAGGTAAAAACAGAATAGAGAAAAGATTTATCTAGTTCAAATAGGAATTTATATAAACACATTCATATCTAAATATCTAAACTTATGCATTTCTGTATGCTATTAATAAATCACTAATAGAACTAACTAAACTGTACACATGCAGGTAGTGCCAGCAGGTAATCACCAAACCTCAATATGTGGAGAATTTAATATGTGAATATGTGCAATGAATTTAAAGCAATAATAATAATAATAATAATAATAAATTCCCACGTGACGTCATAAACCCATAAATCGGATTACGTGTGTCTCATTGCATGTTGTCTTGCCATCTAAAATTGTGGGTGAATCGGATAAGAACTGAAAGAGTTATTCCCAAATAAGTGCCTTTATTTTGTTTCAAAAACCAATAGATCGTTGTCGCAGTACAAAATTACCCTAGGATATAAATTTTCAGCTTTCTGGTAGTCTTTCCAATCAATTCTGGACAAACACACAAACACACACACACACACACACACACCCAGTGATTGTCCTTATATCATGGTTTTTGTCCTTATATCCAAAAAGTGTCCTTATATGCCAAAGTTTTGTCCTCGTATCATATGATATAGGTACAGTTTTTTACGATCTAGCGACATCGACATGGACACACACACACACACGTCCAGATTATGTCCTTATATCAGGGATAGAGGGACGTTTTGTCCTTATATCCAAAAAGTGTCTTTATATCTTGAACTTTTGTCCTCGTATCAGGGGGATATAGGGACAGTTTTAGGATACTTTTACGACTTTGCGATACTTTGCGATTATTCGGAAATTCGCACCTCAATTGACTACCGCTGTGCGGCCTTACTACGCCATGAAAGTAATCATTTAGAATTATTCATCTCTGTGGTGTATTAAATATGTTCTTCATAAAGTCCCCTTAATAAGAATGCTATATAATGTAATTTGTTTGGGAAATTTAAATCTTCCCATTAGTAGCTCAATAAATTTCAGTTGCACGATAAGGATAGCTCGATTCCAAATAATACTAAAAGAAAACATGCAATAGAAATTATAGAATAGACAAATAATTCATTGGTTATAGATGAATTTATTACTATGCCGACTATACTATAGTATAGTGGCCAGTAGCGGATTAACCATGGCGCACATGCGCCAGGCCCATGAATTCTAGGGGGGCCAACAAAAAAATCAGAATTGTCACATATACGACAATTCTGATATACGATATTTTCATTGATTTTGCATACATTTGAAGCAAAATTATATACAATCTATATTTTAAATTCATGCTCGCAATTTAAATATGTTTTATCTATTCCTAAATTATATTCACTCAACATGGGGCCCAAAATCCCGGCTTGCGCCAGGGCCCGCTCATAGTTAATCCGGCACTGGGCTCTGGTAACAAAAATAATATACATATTAAATTGATAGTTTTCATTGCGTTAGGCCAATTACGAGAATAATATCTGTCTCCAGGTTACCTACAGAGAAGATACGAGAGATGACTGGTACAATTACAAAGCTACTTTGGGTAACAACGCTAATTTATCCTTTAAAGGAGATGTACGGGAGTTTTTGTTAACGGAGCTATCTAGTAATACTATTTATTATCTCAACGTGTCGCTATTTAACGTTGTGATTAATACAAATAGAGTTGGCCCATTCATTTCAGTTGGTCCTGTCTCTACCAAGAACTCAGGTATGCATTCCAAGTTTATGGTTTCATTTTCTCGAAGTTGACTAATTCATTGAAAATAGCAAGAATTATTGATTATTCATGATTATTCATTGTGCTCAATCATTTGTGGATCATTTAGTACCAGCGATAGTAGTAATATTTGATCCATTTCAGGTTCTCAAAATAATACAATTGCTAATTATATCCAAAATAATAGTGGACACTACCGAAATTATGCAAATAAACTTTGAGTAATTCATGAATAATTAATGATATTTTCTATGAAATACTAGATTAATAGAAAGTCTGATATAGACAAGTGTTAAAGAAATGTTATATATTAAGTTTTCTACTCTGTTAAGTTGATTCTCTGCACATATTATGAAATAATTCTAAGTTTCTGATGAACTTATCATTATGGCAAGAATTTCTCTGAATTTAAATAAAATCGTTTGCTCAGCTAAAATTTAATTAAATCAATAAACAATAATTTTACTATATTACGCCCAAATCAATTTCTCCTAATTACCCAAAAGAACAATATCACTATCTAGAATAAGACTAATAAATTATATATTTTCTTGTACCACTATAGTTCCTGGTCCACCCACTGATCTGAGACTCTTTAGTCGTACTCACAGCTCAATAACCGCAACCTGGTCACTTGCATCCCGACTCGATGGTGACGTAATCAGCTACTTCGTGACACTGCTGCTTCTCCCTACCTACCCGCTCCGCTCCCTATCTCTTAACAGCTCTATCACCACATACACATTCCATTCCCTCGATGCTAACGCCCAGTACTCTGTATCAGTCTCTGCGAAAAGTTACAACGGGTTTAGTTTTGAGAAAGAGAATCGTTTCACGCTAGAGCCAGGCCCCCCATCCCCTCCCTCCCTAAACATATACTCCATAGCGAGTACTGTGTTTATGCACTGGGGCCCCAGCGCTGATGGGGGCAGCCCTATCTTAGAGTACAGACTGGAGTATTCCTTTAACAACGTAAATTGGCTTAAGTTATACACACTCAACAGCTCTGCTATAAGATATCAAACAAGCTCTCTCCCCGCAGGCAAATTGTTGCTTAGACTATTGGCTGTATCTAGTCTGGGAGAGACAGCCAGCATTGCAGTGAGTATTGAGGTTCCCTATAAACCCCTGCTGAATGAACTTAGTGTGCAGGTCGGGATAGGTGCTGCCGTCCTGCTTCTCATCCTGCTAGTGATTGCATTGGCAGGGACTTCCTGTATCTTGTATATCATTCGGAGAAGCCGAATAAAATACGATTTAAGATCTAACAATACATACGTAGCGCAGAGTAGAGTAAACAAACGTGCAAATTCAGTGTTCAGCATTGAGTCTACCTTCCACGAACAATTCAATTCTCAGTACTTGACTGAGGAAAATATCGTGGAAGGAGCGCCACCTGACTTCAAGAGTTTTGAGATCGGAGACTATGAGCAGCACACCCCCCCTCTTAACATTAATATTCTGCACTTCTCACCTTCTATCTCTTCTCTGCAGAGGCCTTCTGATCACTGGAACCAGTTTCCTGTTTGGAGCAAACCTCAGCTCTCTGAATTTTCATTTCAGGACCCAGTGCCCACTACGGAATCGAAAATATATGTGCCTGTGAAAGCACTCCGTCTGGAAGAAAATAGAGAACCTAATCATTCAGAATTCCCTACAATCACTTTGGATAGTACGCCAGAAAAACTAGATAAGGATATTATTACACTTGGTCAACCCTTGAGCATTGACAATTCCGAATGGTCTCTTTCCACTGCGGTGACAGACCCGCGGTGTCAAACTTTTGTATAAGTAACTTTGCAATCTTTTCACTCAGGATTTACCATTTAGGGCGTATGTATCCCTTATAATATGTTTTTAATGTACTGTATTAGTTTTTACTAAATAATGTATAATTTTAGAAATAACTTATATGTAGACCGTCTATTTCTAGACCAGGTATTTTTACATACCGTATACATAGTATTACCCATGCTTTTGGTCTACATAATTTATAGACGGTCTACAAATTTTGGCTTATTTCTATGGGCTTTTATAGACCGTCACATATAAGGATGCTCATATTTTTAAGATGCAGAAATTAATTTCAATAGTAATAGTATGAAATTGTCAGTTTGAGACTGCTGATTAACGTTTAGTCTTTCAAATATTTGGTTTGCTAATACATCAAAATACAGTACATGTCTTCTAAACTGTCCACTGGACAATTCCAACAATGAAATCTGAATTTGAAACCTAAGTAGAAGTATTTCCGGAATCTACCTTAACCTTGTATGAGCAATATAAATTTCTAAAATGCATATTTCAAATCTTATAGAACAATTAGTACACCTTACATATGTAGTATGCCACACTGATTAAGTAGTATGAGATAGTATTTTAATCGCGGTGAGAGCTGATAAATTGTTAATTTTGCTAAATTTATTTAATTTCATGATTCCCGAAGAATAAACCCATTCCATTTACACGCTATTTTTAATGAATACTACGACAGGAAATAATTTACTATTATAAGAAGTTTATTGTAATTGTACACCATTTATTTCATTTAATTCTAGAGTAATGTTATTGGAATATTTAATCATTGTTGCAAATGACGGAATCATATGCAAGTTAGGTAAATTCGAAAAGGACTCTGATTATTTAATGATTTAATGATATCTGTACACAATTTATACTAGTTTATTCAACAGAATTTTGCATACATTGTGCGCAAGACAATATTTTGCATGAAATAATAAAGCAATCATGTTAGAATTAAAATAGTGATGTCTGATTTGAATGTAATATTCATTCTATTACTTTAAACTGAACTGTAGCTTATTTTGCATTTTCTACTTTCAACATGTGGCGGGATCGCAGATAATTAGTAATGTGGCAATAGTTATTAGGTATCCATAGTATAGTTTACTAAACGGGTAGAGCTAGTATATATATGTTGTATTGAGTAGTCGGTATATTTTACATACTCGAATTGCTATGAAATTGTTATTGAAACTTTTAAATGCATTCTTATACACCACTTTGTTGTTATGTTCAACAAGAGGCTGCCAGCTAATCATAGAACCAAGCTCTTTGAGCACCACTGCTAATTTTGTGGGAAAATCCTCAGCTGTCTGCTCCTGTTCAAACAGCCCCGATGAAAGTTACAAGTTCACTTGGTACAGACACGGACGTTTGTTGGTCAACACGAATCGCGTGGAGTTAGAAGTTACAAGCCCGGATAGGATAATATTTAGGAGAATTCTGGTTGAAGATGAAGGGGAATATATTTGCGTGGCTACAAAAATTGACAAATCTCTGAATCTTAACACATCTCTTATGGTTTATGGTGAGTAATTTTTTTATTTAGTTAATCAATTATTATTTATTTATATAGTACAGCTTACATTCTAACACAATCTTATCATTCAAGTAATATTATATAAAGCCTACAATTAAGCATGCAATATATCTCCCCAAATAGGCCCGTACCGCTACCATTTATGATTACTAACCTTTAAAGTAATTTTTTGGATTTTGTTGATGCAAAAATTGTAAATTATTTTTATTTTTTAGTGTATTAATTAAGATTAGATTGAATCAAATGCATATTCTGAATATAATTACTAAATGCATGTTTCAACTTAATTAAACTACTTTGTGACATTTGCTTAGTTAATTGCGAATACATAATAGTAACGAGCCCTTCGGTCTCGGTCGCTTTGCGACGGATCGGTTTATATGCCTGTCATTGAAAAATTAGGCCCTGAAAAATTGATCAGGTGTAAGCGCGTTTTAGGTATCCAGCGATTTAGGGATCCCCGTCCCTATATCGCTAGCGTTTTAGGGACCCCTTGGATCCCAAAAACGCTAGCGATATAGGGATCAATTCAGAGATATAGGGACCCCACCCAAGGCCACCCATATAGAACCTAGAGGCACAAGGCATACCCTAGGGCCTAGGCCAACCATATACAACCTATACGCTCAAGGCATAGTCTTCTACGTATAAACAGGTGCAACCTCGATTATCCGGACTTTTTGGGAACACTCAAATGAGTCCGTTTAATTTACAGTCTGGATAATCGAGTCCGGATAAAATAATTACATAACAGTTGGGACCAACATAGAGTGTCCGGATAATCGAAGAGTCTGGATAATCAAAGCCCGGATAATCGAGGTTGCATTGTATTGCCAAATCCTTCACTATCTTTAGAAATAGAAAGAGGATCGATATATTTTGTAAATGCCGTACTCAGGAAGGAGGAAAATGATACAATGTGCAGATTGTTCACGAAGAAAGTATGCGGATCGCCGGATCCCGATACTGGCGTGGACAGACCCAAACTATAAGGGGGCGTGTGAAATTTGCAAAGAAATGTAGTGTTTTAGTTAGGCCTACCGTAGGAATTATAATTACCTATCTATATATCATCAAGTAGTCACATAATTAGGTACTTTAGACCTTTAGTTTAGGATATACTCACTTTATGTAAACTTAGTTCCAAAAATCTCTAGTAATTTAGGGCACAGAAACGAGGATACCCAAAACACTGGCGTCCCTGTATCACTAGCGATTTGGGGACCCCACGACCACAAAACGCTAGCGATATAGGGACCCCACGATCACAAAACGCTAGCGATTTAGGATCCCCGTCCCTATATCGCTAGTGTTTCAGGGACCCAGAGGGCCCAAAACGCTAGCGTTTTAGGGACGGGGATCCCTAAATCGCTGGATACCCAAAACGCGCTTACACCGGGACCAAAATTCCAAGGAATATTGGTTCCAGGCTAGGACTATTTTCCATGGAATATTGGTCCCCGAACCAATTATTTCGGGACAAATTTTCCAGTGACAGTTCTCTACCAAAGTGGGTTAAAAATTCAAACTATCAAATGCAAACAATTTTAGTTAAATCATTTTGAGTAGGACTTGTATTTATTAGTAATACATATAAAATAGAATATAAATTTACCACAACTATTCATCGCACACTCTATTAAACGTACGAGCGATTCGATCTCGGTCGCTTCGCGACGGATCACTCTCTCAGAAAGGTCGCTTCGCTACCTTTGTTCGTTCGTGTTCAACACAATTAACGGCCGCTCCGCGGCCTTACCCTCCTCAAAATATGACTCATAATAAATATATAATGTTAATTGTTTGGGAAATCAAAATTCTCATAATAAATCAAACATTCGAATCAAATTCAATTCAAGGTTAAAGTATAGATAGAGAAAAGTTTCTAGTTGAACTAAGAATTTATATGATCACTTGCCTATTATCGGATAATTGAATTGAATTGAATGGGTAATGGGATTCCTTTGTTCTTAGAATTTATACGACAGACCACACACGATGTGAAGTTATTACCTAACTTGTTATTTCGTGACGTCATTTAACCACAATGTGTGAACGGGTGTTTCACATTGGGTTAACTTGTTATATGAAATATTGTGTCACCCCGATTGCAATTGAAGAGTTATGCCAAAAATACCTATATATCTTATTACGTCATAATCCCAAAATTCCACTTCTAAAACCAATAGATCGTTGTCGCAGTACAAAATTACCCCCGGATACAAATTTTCAGTTTTCTGGGAATCGTAGTGTTTCCAATTAATTCTGGACAAACAAACAAACACATCCAGTCGTCCAGAACAATTGTGTTTTTATTATAGAGATATGCTTATATGTGATACAAATTGCCCTCTAATAATCACGCCGCTTCTATTTAGACAATTGGTAATTGCGGGGTATAAACTGAGGCACACAAATCAATCATGAAAGAATAGTAGAGTCGCATTTGCTTCTTATCGGCGAACTTCACTGTCAAGTAAAAATAAAAGTTAAATTAATGGAGAATTTAACTAATATTTATTCGATACCACAGAACCCGAAAGTATTAGCTGAATTAATTAGGATCAAATATAATAAATTTAATCACTAGCACAACAGTATTTGATTCTAATGCTAATTTGATTAGATACATAATGTAACAATTATCTCAGTGGGATCATTTTCTTCATAATATACGATAAACATTATAGGTATCACACGATTACACTTCCCAAATTGAATTTGGTAGCCATTGCATTCCCTGTTCTTGTTTAAAACAGTAGCTACATATTTCACAATAAATTATTAATACTGGTTACTACGTATTTATCAAAATGTAATTGAACTCTGTCTGATTGTTTAAAAATTCTGCGGCAATATGAATATTGAGCAATCAAGCATAATATGTAAATTGAGCATATGTAAACGAATAGTCGAAAATATGTGCGGCATTCCGAATAGCGATTGTATATCTCAAATTACCCACTTAGCTTAAAATATCGAATGACGTGTTTATTGGTATACTATGTTTCTAGTTGCTCCTCAGCTGGCTGATAATGTAGAATCCAGGCAACTGGCCATTGGAGTCGGATCCTCTTTGGAACTCCCTTGTCCAGTGAAATCCCTGGAGCAGCACTCTACCCTTTCGCTAATATGGATCCTTCCTTCTCGCGATCGACTCTCCGTAGACAACCAACAGAGCGGAAGTTTTAATTTTGTCCAGGATAGCAACACGCTCCTGATGAGAGATGCGAGACAATCTGACACAGGGGAGTACCAGTGCTACGCTTCTAACATGGCGGGGGGAGTCACATTCATTTGGAACATTATTGTGAAAGGTAAGAGCTTTAAGAGTTTACACAGTTTGTTGTGCTATGTTTATATAAATATCCACTTTCTGCTCGAAACTAACAATTTGAGGACGGGATTTGCTATTAGGGAACATAATTGACATTAATTGCTCTCTACTTTACCTGGATTCCGGATAAACTTCGGGCAATACTACACTTGCATAGAGGTGGGTCGAACAACGGCCCTCAAGAAATGGCGTCCACAGGGGGACGCAGTATACACACATGCGTATTATAGCGTATACAAATTTAACTGGATAATTTTTACCATTTCATATTTACTTGCAGCTCACTGTACCTACTTCTCTCACATAATTTTTGTAAAGATTATACCCCAACATTCACAATGTCCTTAGAGAGTTGATTTACATGCCAGTATCCACAACAACAGCTGAGCATGCTGAGCATTACGCAGGTTGAAAACCTACCTGAGAAGCACGATGGTTAACGAGCGACTCACGGGTCTTGCACTAATGCACTTGCATCGAGATATCCCGATCGAAGTTGAGAGTGATAACTATACATTCATTTTTTGATGCATCTGGACATCGGCGAATTTCACTCCTCTCAAACAATAATTAAGACCACTGTAATCAGTGTTCCCTCTAAGCCAAGTTATGGACCACATTCAGCTGGCCTCGTGCCGGCTTTATCGACCGATAAATTTCGAAAACGCAATACGCCGGCTGGAGAATAGACACTTTTTCAACATATAAATACAATATACCTTAGGTATCAAGCAAAATCTCTAATGAGTGCCTATACTAAGCTTACTTACTACCCGCAACCTTTTAATTAGATGGGAAACCATTCCCCCATCCAAGGTAAAATGGTCTTGCTTTCGATTTTGATGGGAAAATACATTATGGAAATCATTTTGAGCCCGGCCGCTGGCACGTCAAATTACCGTTAGGGTCGAATGCTGAAAGGCTTAGGAGGAATGCTGACTGTAACGCACAATCATACTAATAATTAGTATAGTGCTATAATTGTTACAACTGATCAATGTTCATTGTTAGTGCATTGTATTATTTGTACAACAAGCCCTTCGGTCTCGGTCGCTTCGCGACCTTTGTTCGTTCGTGATAGACACTACGTAATACAATTAACGGCTGCTTGGCAGTCGCGGTCTTACCCACCGCGAGGTGGAAAACAGAATAGAGATCTAAACTTATACATATCTGTATGCTATTAATAAATCACTAATAGAACTAACTAAACTGAATCATGCAGGTGGAGTCAGAATATAATCACTAAACCTCAATAAGTGCAGTGAATTTAATATGTGAATATGTGCAGTGAATTTAAAGAATTTCTAATAATAATAATAATTAATTCAAGTTGTCTGTCTTGCCATCTAAAATTGTGGGCTAATCGGATAAAAACTGAAAGAGTTATTCCCAAATATGTGCCTTTATAATGTCATATTCCATTTATTTCGTTTAGAAACCATAGATCGTTGTCAGCGTGTAAAATTACCCCTGCAAGCAATTTTTCAGATTTCTAGAGCTTATGGTCTTTCCTATTAATTCTGGACAAACACACAAACACACAAATAAACTTACAAACACAAACACACACGAACAACAATTGTGCTTTTAATATATAGATTATATGGTATATAATATTCTTTGGAATCAAACATTTCATACAATAAAGTTGTGAAGATGTAACATAATATAAAGCTTCAGTGAACATCTATTGAGTCTCGTTCTTATATAGCCCAAATGCGTCCAAATAGGGTTGACCAATTAAAAATTCAGTAGGGATGCTCGCCGCTCGCATTCACTGTTACCAAATTTCCTTATAACAATGTGCGTATCTTTTTTTTTGGGGGGGGGGATCTGTTGGCGCCTCTGCCCTCAAGCAGTTGCACTGCCATAGATTTCATTTACCGGGCGGCCGAAGGGACGACCCTTGTATTATAACTACAATAATTAAAGATCTTTAATTATTCAATTAATTAATCTACGTATAATAAACTATAATTTAGACACTAATCGAATTAAAGACTGAATTAAATATCTAAACTACTTACTATTTACAAAGTTAAGTATTTTCACATCTTGTTCTCAAGCCTGTGACCTTACCCGAGGCTGTATTGCAAACTTATTTTATTTTAGAATCCACAACCTTGTTCATCACACAAATTTTTACAAAGTACGTAAATTTAAAATTTAGTTCAGTCGGATTTTAACAGGCTTGCCGTGGAGATGAAAATTCGCATCCATATCCATATCCAGACCATTTTTTGTGGATATCCATGGATATCCATTTAATATTGATAGATATTGATAGATCAACAAAATATCCAGAAGATTTAGGTCCTATAATTTATGTATATTTATTATTTATCAACTAAATGTTGTATTACTATATATTCAAAGTTCGTCAATATCGCTATCAGCCTCAAAAAATCTCTTTCTGGGCCATTATTGGTGGCTTCTGTTAGATTATTGGGTTCGATAACTAATCCTAGCTTTTTGAAATTCCATCGCGACTAATTTTTTGGAATTTAAATGTCTCCTCTCAGTGGCGTATCCAGGACTATCGTGAGGGGGGTGCTTTGGAGCGAGCTTAGCGAGCGATGGTTGGGGGGCAAGCTCCCCAGAATTTTTTTTGAATCTTAGACGCTCAAACATCAATGTACAGCTATTCTTGTCACATAGTAGGAGGAGTGTAATATTGTGCAGTTGTACAAAATTATAAATAACAACATATCCATTTTGGAAACCAGTTATGAGGGGGGTGTTTGAACACCCAAATCCCCACCTGGATACGCCACTGCCTCTATGGTTAATTAATGAACTAAAAGTATAGCAAGTAGGATAAACGAAAAAACCAAATATAAATCATGGCAAGTAAAATATTCAGGAGTGACGTAAAATTAAGGAGATAGACTGGTCAATCTCAGGAATATAACAAAGTCCACATTTCTTCTATTAGCATTCTCAAATATACTTTGACATGCAAGGTTTCCAAAGGTGAAAGAAAAATTCGATTCGGTTACTATTTAGACCTTTTTGACGTCACTAAAGGTCAAAATCACCTTCTTTTAGAATAATAAGGCTAGTAAATAATTTTATTAGATGAAATAAATTAGGCGTGTAAACCAAAAAAAACTAAGGCTACTTAGTTTTCACACTCATTTTTTAGAATCCTGGTTTGAAAATGGATATCCACAATATCCATGGATATGACAAAAACTCGATATCCATCCATGGAGATCTCCATGGATATATCTCCATGGATATCCATATCCACGGCAAGCCTGGATTTTAATATCTCAATTCGTGCGGAAGTGGTACATCGTGTTATTGACATCTAAATTTTTATTGTCTTGGAGTTGATACCGTAAATACTAACTTTTTCTATTACATTATTGGTTGATTATTGTTTAACAAGTAAATTTTATTGTCCTTTGTTCATTAAATAGACTTTAAAATACTAGTTAAATACCATCTGTCTACATCAGGGTTCGGCAACTTTTGAGTCTGCGGGCCAGATTGAGTCATTTACCGCATTACATGGGCCAAGCGATCTACCATCCTTTGTTCTTACTCGTAATTTATCCACTGTTAATTGTTAATTATGACTACGTAAATATGTCTGGACTTATCTTTAATAATGTTAGCACATTAATATATTTTAAATATTTTGGATTTCAATCGAATGGCCCAATCGGAGGTCACGATAAGAATGTTTATTGAGAGCCGCGGGCCGGATAATTTCGCCACGCGGGCCAGATTTGGCCCGCTGGTTGGGGGTTGCCGACCCATGGACTCTACATCAACTATCCTAAATAGAAATAGATATCAGTTGGTGGAAACTTGCCTTATCTCAATAATCTTATACGAATATTTTACAAAGGAAATTATATTAGTATATAATTGTCTATTTTATCCTGTTAGGAATATCTCTTGGGTGGAATATAGTTCGTGTTATTCATGTTTAATGCTGTCTTTCTTGTAGACTTTATTAGAAGAACAGTACCACAGACTGACCAGCGCCTTACTATAGCTACAGGTGATGGTGAGTATACAAGTCTTACAAGTTACAATTAATATAATCCAGATACAATCATTAACTAATTCCCATACATATAAAGTTACAATATTAAGAGTAGCAAGAAAAGAAAATATAAAATTAGAACTGTGTCGACAGTTTTGGTATAAGTGGCTGGCCATGATCCTTCCAATAATTTGTTGTGGTGTCATTTCTATTAAAGGGCGTAACCTGTCCCAAAGGTTACGCCCCTTAATGGAAGCACTATATATTATGAAAAAAGTTCGATTCCCTATAGGTTGATACTGGTGGTTAATTCCCTTCTTAGCGCAATTATATTGTTACAAGTTATATCGTAAATATACCTAAATTGTCCACTTGAATACTGTTTACTGGTGATGTTGTTGTGCAAGGAATGTTCATTAATATAAATACTTCCTCGGATTATCAGCAAAGTAGAACTATTCAAGAGCAGCGTCGTACACGTATTCGTTTACACTGATAATTATTCATTTATTTAATTAACTAGTTTAGCGGTAAATTCTTTCTTATCGAATCTCAATGCAAAGATTAATTTCTAATAATATTTGAAATAATTTGGTTCATTTATATTTCATGAATTTATTCCTAATTTCACCCATGTTTTTTGGAAGAACATGACTTGTCCTCATTAATAATTCCTTTCTAATTAACCATTTCAATAGCAATCGATACGTAAACTAGTTTCGAAGTGAATTATATCAAAGACGATAGATACGAGTATTAATAATTTACTAAGAATCGAGAACGACTTCGATTCTTTGATCTTTAATTTCTGGACATTGTCTCTAACATAGATTGATTAGTGATTATGTACATTAATAGAGTAAATAGAATTGTTTAATTCTTTGATGCACCCAAATACTCAAAAGCCAAAAGCAAAGGACTATTCAATAATAATAATCAAGGCTTTCTTGCAAAGATTTATATGTTGATCTTATTTAGTGGTTCCCAACCTGGGGCCCACGGGGTCCACGGAGGCTGTAAGGGGTCCACAAGATGTATTACGGTCAATGGGAAGGGGTACATAAAATGTCTAATATTGACTATAGGCCGCAGGGGTGGGCAAAAAGGTTCTGTTTCGGGCCGTTGTGAAATTTTAGGCTAACTTAGCGGGCCGAAAAAAGTTTGAGGGTATATTCTGCTACTATTATACATTTAAAGTCTAGTATTTAAACTTTGCAAATGATTTTTTATCTTTTCTTTCTCAGTTTATTATAAAAAGCACTTACTACCTAATAGCACTCAGATCATCTTTCGGAACATTTATTTATAAAATGAAAAAAGTAGTATATTCATTGTAGTAGGTGACAATAGATGACAAATTTAGTATGTCTGAACACTAAGTATTAACCGTGTACCGAAATTCTTATCTTTCATGTGATGCGTGCATAGTGAACGCATCAGCTATGAGGGATTGATTCTAAAAGTGCTATGTTAAGTTCAGCGGGCCGCATTCAGTATAATTTTGAAACAACCCTCGCGGGCCGCAGAAATTTGTCCAGCGGGCCGCACTTTGCCCACCTGTGCTACAGTGGTACTCTGCTCAATTTAGAACTATGGGAGCGGTAGTGTGTTACACCGAAATGGAATTAACGAAATTCGGCTTATAACGAAGTGATTTAAATCCCATATACCCTCTAAGCTATTGGTTTTACTCCGGTCATAACAAACTCTGATTATAACTAAATGAAACCACGGTCCCGAGCACTTCGTTATAATGGGGGTTAAATGTACTTCAATATCTCATTATATTCCTGAGATTGGGAATTACTAGTTTTAACTCCACGTTTATATTGGGCAGAAGTCTAAGCCATATCAATCTAGTTGTTAATAACTTGTTACGTATAGTCTCACGGACTCTCACCAACAGCAAATAATATAATTTAAAAGTAAAGTAAGGGAGCGGCGCTCCCACAATCTGAAACACTATGGGTACGGCGCTCCCACCCGCTCCCACAGCAGGACACCACTGCTGTGCTAGTATAGGGGGTCGATGGTTGAAAAAGGGGGAATCCTTCATAATACTTGAAAAAATATGTAATTATCTACGAGAGAATGCAAATTGGATCTTTAACTTAATATCATCTTATATAATAAATAAGTATAAGAGGGTTTGTCTAACGGTCGATAATTGCTCAGGCGATCATCATCCGAACGATGAGATTTGACATTTATGACAATTATTGAATTATTGTTGTTTTATAGTAATACGGAAATGGTTCTATTTTTTCAAAATAGGAAATAGTTCGAACAAAATAGGAAATACAGGTAAACCTCCCAAAGCGGCACCTCCGAGAAGCGGCACAAACTCATTCTCCCGATGGGTGCCACTTTGGGAGGTTTACCTGTACGAGCAACCTCCGAGAAGCGACACAAAATCATTCTCCCGATGGGTGCCGCTTTGGGAGGTTTACCTGTAGTTCGACTTTCATTTTTGTATTGTTGGACCATGGATTCAAGCCGGGATTTTCTCATATCCATGGTGCAGCAACACTAAAATTCTAATTATTTCCTTTTTTGGTTTTTCGATCAATTTCCGGTTTTGCTTTTTCGAACCATTTCCAGCATACCATTTTATACACATGGAATGGTAAAATAGGCTATTTTATTACTGTCTGTAACCTTGGAAAAATATGTTCTTCCGTGACCTACGTTATAATAAGGCCTATTCAGTGTTATCAAAATGTGGACTATGGATACTGTCGAAGGCCATTGTAAAATAGGGGCACTTCTTTATCTCAATTATTAGTAATGGTAGACCTGAATATGTTTTGTAACTATTTGGGAACATCCGAATATGGTATATAGAACCTTTCAGAATTGAAATATGTCATCATTTGATGACGTAATCGTCAATTTTCGTTCGAATTATCATGTTTTTAAAGCCCTGTTTTAACACAGTTAAATGCGTTATATATGTTCAACATTGGTACATGATGATACCCAGACCTAGTTAAATAAAATATATCAAAATTATAATAACTTTTTGAGTTTATGAGCTCTGTACCATTTACGGAATACGAGTTAATTATCTCATAAACTCAAAAAGTATCAAAGTAAGTCATAGAAAATGTACTATCGATGAATAGGAAGTCACCTATTGCGGATAGATGAGGCGTAGTCTAGTTTACATAACAATTATAGTTTTGGTGTTATGGCTCATTTTAGGAAATATACATTTGCCTGACAACCGAGGAATGTGTAAGCATTCCTATTATATTTTTGATATATTTTATTTAACTAGGTCTGGGTATCATCATGTACCAATGTTGAACATATATAACTCTTTAACTGTGTTAAAACAGGGCTTTAAAAACATGATAATTCGAACGAAAATTGACGATTACGTCATCAAATGATGACATATTTCAATTCTGAAAGGTTCTATATACCATATTCGGATGTTCCCAAATAATTACAAAACATATTCAGGTCTACCATTACTAATAATTGAGATAAAGAAGTGCCCCTATTTTACAATGGCCTTCGACAGTATCCATAGTCCACATTTTGATAACACTGAATAGGCCTTATTATAACATAGGTCACGGTTCTTCGTATTATAATAGAATTATCAACTTATGTTCACACTCCATTATCCATTACAATCAACATGAAAGTGGATAATTGACTTTATTGGTAAATAATTTATGATAACAGCAATTAATTGATCTTTGTGTGCGATTCGATAGGGTTGGATAAGTATTATTTTGATGAAGCTAAGTATTGGTTCATAGCCTCATTTTCAGTATGTTGATCCTCACGTGGCGTCAAACATGTTTGGGGAGAAATTACCAATACTTAACTCATGGAAAGTATAACAATTTAGACCAAACAACTAGTGTCACCACTGAAAAAGTGTTCTTCCCAAATTTGGTGGGAACTTGGATGGAATATCTTTGAGATCTGAACACAAAATTAAATAATTGTCTTAATATGTCAAATTTCATAATTTGGGCGATGATCGTTCTGACGATCATCGCCAGTTAGACAAACACAATATCAAATAAATACACGCAGAAGATTGTCTCATTGAAAGCCAACACGGTCTCTAGGGATTAGCCTAAGATTGCATCCGTGCTTGAGAAACACCATTCCCGCCTCTTGGCTCGGATTGATCCCAATGCCATCTTCTGTAATTATAGCGCTCGTCTCGGCATTCACTCGAAACTGCTCAGCTGCGAATCTAACAACAGCTGTAAACGGCGTACTTTCAGGCACCTTTAATACCTTGAATGGGAGCTTAGGGTCTGATGTGAGGACTATCTTGAAGGTACACGGCCGAACGTCCTTATTTGTAGTTCCAGATAGAGACATGCTAATTAATTTATAACTAATATACTGTATAAAGCAAAAATGAATCCTAATTTCCAAGTAAAACTACTAACAGTAAGGATGCAATCACGAATTAGCAATTCACTACAGTATACGATAACTACAGAGAGTAATGTAAACCCAATTTGTTGATCGACTGAGTTCAAAATCTTTCTGAGGATCGTGGTTCTGAATTATTACAAAGTTTAGTGAAAATGTTGATGGTTTTTTTAAATTAAAAATTAAAATTAATATTTATGCTCGACATTACAGTCTGTTCTCTCTAATAGTCCACTTATTTACTTGTCCAAATCAACTATTTATATATCTGTAATAGTCAATATTATCTAATACAGTGCAACCTCTATAAGTGGGGTCTCTATAAATGGGGAACCTCCATAAGTGGGGAATTTTTTTACCATATTCGTATATATCCATACAAATGAACCTCTATAAGCGGGGAAGTGGGGAATGGGGGACCATAAATTTCAAGGAGTTTTTATCTCCATACAAAACAACCTCCATAAATTGGACAAATCCTAACATGATTCTTATAAAATAATACAATATTTCCAATAAATCGACTCTAAAGTTCTACAGAAAAATTATTTTCGATTGATCTACTCTGATGTTTTTAGAAGAAATCACCTAGTGTAGATCAGCAGTTAACTAAATTGTCATAATATACAAATAATAACTATAACGTGCATTAACGTGTGTGTTATATGAATACTTTGTATAATATAGCATATAAAATGTTTTTCCAATTGAATTTTATAACCGGGGAATGGGGGGCAATTGAAATTTTCCCGTCCCAGCTCCCCCACTTATAGAGGTTCCACTGTATTCCACTTTGGGCCAATTGCCCACTGGTGGACTATTACAGAGAACAGTGTGTAATCTAATTCACTGGTAACCATAAGTTCACCATTATTCTAGAAATTATGAGATTGCATTTTAAGTGTAGAATTATGCTTTATTTTAATCACGTTTTATCCATTCTGTAGCCACTTCTCCTATCTCCCGAACCACTTCCGAATTTCCTCCACTCCCTTACACAACAATTTATTCGCTTCTAGCCAGCCCGTTATACTTAACCTTAATTATAATAGCATTCATAATCACGTGCACTCTAATCCTAATCACGGTTATAATCAGCTTAACATGCATCTGTGTTTTTTGCTCTCACTCCAAGCTATCTGCCGAGGACACCTCCGAAATATCTGCTCACAAGAACCCTCCCCTACCGGAGTACTCTACATGCATGACTGATTACATTCAGAAGACACCGTACCCTCACCATGGCCCATCTCCTGCAACATCTTGCCAGTCACTGGGAAGCACCAGACGCATCACAAATGCTCAACCGCCTTTCTGCATCGCAGACACTACTAGCTTAGAAAGTCCAAACGGACAGCCGCAGAACTTGCTTGCTCCGTCCTCATTCAAACATACGCGCTATCTTTCTGACCAAGGAGAATACAATTTAGTTTCTTCTCAAGCTGAGCTGTCCTGTCCGAGATGCTGTCCTAGCGTTACAATGTCAGAGCCCCGTTCCCTGTATGCCAACTCTCCGAGACTCACTCCTAGACTGCAGCCCAAGAAGCACAGCCTCCCCGATAGGATAGAAGACCAAAACTTCCCTCATCCGCTCACACAGACGCAATATGGTATCAATACCCCTTATCTACAATTCCCCACCAATGCAGTTCAACAGGTTGAAGTGTAGCTGCGTAACAGGATTGAACTAGTGTCACTTACCAACATTTCCAGTACCTCAATAAATCTCATTCTTCCGCTACACAAACTACTCAATTATTTTTTGTCAATTTGAAATAAGTAGCGTTTTTATATTTTACAGGATTGGTGTGAAGATTGTATGAATTTTAAAACCTTTTTTTGGTATATTTTGCAATATTGTAAATAGATGAGGTAAATACAGTATACAACACCAAAGACTTAGTTACGTTCTATCATGACATTTGATGATAGATTAGTTTAGTTATACCAGGGTTGCAACCGAATCGTTGAATATTTGATTTAACCAAATATTATTTGGCAAATAGTTGATATTCGGTAGATAACCAAATATAATCACTATTTGTTATTCGGTTGACAACAAAATAATTAGGTTTAACAAATAATTAGGTTCACAATTATATAACCAATAAATGTAGCATCCTTCCCACCACATTTTCTCATTTGAAATGATCTGAACAAAAAAGCCTACTTTTACTTGACACAGATCTTATGTATCAGTGATAATTGGAGCTGAACATTTTCAAATACATGAAATTAACGCGAGTAAATTTTATAAAAAAATTCAGGATTATTAATCTCCTGATTGAATACTATTATTGTGCCCAAATAGGCTTCCAATCTACTTGATAGACATGGTATATCCTCTCAAACTAGTTGCACATCTGAAAATATGTAGCTCGGAAGTTTGTCCATCTATTGTATAATTTTGCTAAATAGCAGGAAATTAAGGTCATGGAAATTAACGCGATTTGGAGAAATTCGCGTTAATTTCATGGCGCGTTAATTTCCTATAATAAGCTAAGTACAATTTGAAAATTCGTGCACTGTGAAAAGGTGTAGAATTTAATTCTCTATCGAATGCATATAAATAGAATATTCGGGCACCATTTATTGTTCTTTTTCTAACATTAAACAGGTGTAAAAATGTGTCCAAAAAATGTAATCAAAAATCATGACCACAGGTGCACATCTGTAACCCATGAGACACATATCCTGAAAATTTGGGTTCTTAGTTAATAAAACTCTGTTCTGTGGAGAGGATACGGAAGGAAAATAACCAAGGCAGTAAGATTAGAACTGGGCCACTATACTATAGTATAGTCGGCACAGTAATAAAATCCAAAATTGCAGCCTGTGCCGACGCATGTTCCTTTGGTGGCACTATATTTTGTTGGTGGTTTATTGATAGTGCTCCAATGGAATATGCTGTCGGCACAGGCTGCAATTTTTGAAATTTTTTTTCGCCAAGTCATCATCACTATGAAGGTGTTAAATTATTTCAGAAAGGTATTTCAGAAGGCAACGACCCTTAATGAGTTGGAAGTTTCCATTTAGCTCACTTCATTAGGGAGATATTCAAGTTTCAGTAGAATATAATATGTGCTGAGTCAGCATTTTTTATTTGCCTGTTGGGTGTTCACCCAACACAAACCAACCCATTCGAAATATATAATTCACAAAATTGTAAAAACACATTTTTTTGACGATGTCATCATCGCCTCAAGGTATCAAGAACCACTTGTATAGGTGGTATGTGGCATAAGGACCGATTGATAAATTGGAATTTTGTTTCTATCTTGTATCATCTCTGAGATTTATGATATTTAATTAATTAGTATACATAATTATAAATATTATTTATAATATAACACCAATTTCAATGTCAACTTACAATTATTAAGTTAAATTATTTTGTCATAAATAATTAATTAATTAATTTGGCTATCAAATTTCAATTCCGCACACTCGATACCCATACCCCTAATAAACAAATTGGAACAACTATATAAGTCATATAGTTACTGAATTAATGATAATTAATTACATCAGTATAATTATAGGGCAACAGTATTCCTGCAGTAAATATAATCACATAATCTGTCATTGTTAAGGAATGTAATATCTTAGTTTTCAATTAGAAAATAGAAGCCTACTCGATCTCACAAGTTGAATCAATAGAATTAGATTTAACACTTTAATAGAACTGAAGTGTTAGTAAACAAAGGAAATTTGAAACTCAATTATGGCACAAACGAAGCGCAATTTGAAAATTCGAGCACTGTGAAAAGGTGTAGAATTTAATACTCTATAGAATGCGTATAAATTGAATATTCGGGTACTATTTATTGTTCCTGTTTTAATATTAAACAGGTTCAAAAATGTGTCCAAAATAGTGTAAAAAGATATCGTGATCCCAAGTGCACATCTGTAACCCATGAGACACCCATCCTAAAAATTTGGGATCTTAATTAATAAAACTCTGTTGTGTGTAGAGGATACGGACAAATAATAATAATAAAAAAATCCAAAATTGCAGCCTGTGCCGACGCATGTCATGTTCCTTTGGTGGCACTATATTTTGTTGATTGTTTATTGATAGTGCCTCCAAAGGAACATGCTGTCGGCGCAGGCTGCAATTTTGGATTTTTTTTCGCCAAGTCATCAACGCCTCAAGGAGTCAAGAACCATTTGTTAATCGGTCCGAGTCACAAGGAACGGTAGATAAATTTGAAGTTTATTTATATCATAAACCATCTTGAGTTTAATGCCATTAATCCATTATGTATTGATAATAAATTATATTATTTGTTATGTATTTTAGCAATGTTATCCACGGTTGAGTTGAATTAAGTCAACAAATTTCTTATTTAATTTAATTTGTTTTAATTCATTAAATAGTAATACTACAATTAAATAGAAGCCAGCTGCAATTTCAAAGTTAAATCAATATAATTCTTACAAGTTGAAACAATGGAATTAGATTTCACAGTTTTACTGAAATTGAAGTGTGAGTAAACAAAGAAATTTCAACCCCCATTTGTGGCAGAAATTAAACCCCATATTGAAAAATTTCTTCTCCCATCAGACGCAGAATTTTATGGAAAATCCAAATGTGAAATAAAATTTGGGGGTTTAGTAAAACATTTTTTTAGTTATGGACCAGACAAATTTTGAAAGGTGTTAAAGATGTGTCCAAAATTTGTTAATCAAAAATCGTAACCCCAGGTGCAAATTAGACGTCGAATCCGAAACTACATGCCAAGTTTCAGCCCATCAACTATAAAGCTCTGGCCAGGGCACCGTCTACGGAGAAAAAAAATCAATCCAAAATTGCAGCTGTGCCGACGCATGTTCCTTTGGTGGCACTATATTTTGGTAGTGGTTTATTGATAGTGCCTCCAAAGGAACATGCTGTCAGCACTGCTGCAATTTTGAATTTTTTTTGCCATGTCATCATCACTATGAAGGTGTTAAATTATTACAGAAAGGTGTTTCAGTTGGCAACGACCCTTAGAGTGGTGGAAGTTTCCATTTAGCTCACTTCATTTGAGAGTTATTCAAGTTAGGTAGAATATAATCTGTGATGACTCAGCATTTTTAAAGTGCGTGTTGGGTATTCACCCAACTAAACCAACCCATGCGAATTATTTAACCCTCGGCTGGCTTGGGGTAAAAGGTATAAATAGAAAAACCCCACTTTCACTTTCAATTGAAATTCAATTAACTTTCAGTTTCAATTTTACATTCCTAGCCAGACGAGGGTTAATTCACAAAATTGTAAAATACATTTTTTTGACGATGTCATCATCACCTCAAGGTGTCAAGACCCACTTGTATAGGTGGTACCTGGCATAAGGACCAATTGATAAATTTAAAGTTTGTTTCTATCTTGTATCATCTCTGAGATCAATGAAATTTACCTAATTACTATAAATATTTAATTAATTAATTAATAATTTAACACCATTATTATGTACAGCAAAATAAATAAAGTTCAATTATTTGCACTTATTATTAATTTAAATCGAATTTCACTATCATATTTGAATTCAGCCCACTCGATAACCCCAATAATCCAATTGGAAAATTCTATAAGTTAAATACAAAAGGAATTAATTATAATAAATTACTTCAGTACATTAATTGTGCAAAAGAATATTCTCGCCGAAATAAATATAATCACTTAATCTGTCGTTGTTGTGGAATGTAAAATCTTAACGGTTCTATCATAAACTATCTTTAGTTTAATGCCATTCATTCATTACTTAATGATAATAAATTAAATTATTAGTTATTTATTTTAGCAATGTTATCCACGGTGAGTTGAGTAAAGTCAACAAATTCCTTATATAAATTAATTTAATTTAATCCATTGTATAGTAATGCTACAATTAAATAGAAGCCAGCTGGAATTTATAAGTTGAATCAATATAATTATCGCAAGTTGAATCACTAGAGTAGGATTTAACAAGTTAAATGAATATAATTATTACAAGTTGAAACAATGGAATTAGATTTAACACTTTTACTGAAATTGAAGTGTGAGTAAACAAAGAAATTTCAACCCCCATTTATGGCAGAAATTAAACCATTTATTGAAAATTTTCTTCACCCATCAGACGCAGAATTTTATGGTGAATCCAAATATGAAATAAAATTTGGGGGTTTAGTAAAACAATTTTTGAGTTATGGACCAGACAAAATTTGAAAGGTGTTAAAGATGTGTCAAAAATTTGTTAATAAAAATTCGTAACCCCAGATGCAAATTAGACGGTCCCTCCGCAACTACATGCCAATTTTCAGCCCTCAATGTATACAGGTGTGGCCAGGGCACCTGCTACGGAGAAATAAAAATAAAAATAAAAAAAATAATAACAATAAAAATCCAAAATTGCAGCCTGTGCCGACGCATGTTCCTTTGGTGGCACTATATTTTGTTGGTTTTTTATTGATAGTGCCTCCAAAGGAACATGTTGTCGGTACAGGCTGCAATTTTGGATTTTTTTTCGCCATGTCATCGTCACTATGAAGGTGTTAAACTATTTCAGAAAAGTGATTCAAAAGGCAACGACCCTTAGTGAGTTGGAAGTTTCGTTTTAGCTCACTTCATTTGAGAGATATTCAAGTTTCAGTAGAATATAATATGTGATGAGTCAGCATTTTTTAGGTGCCGTTTGGGTATTCACCCAACTCCTACCAACCCATGCGAATTTTTTAATTCACAAAATTGTAAAAATACATTTTTTTGACGATGTCATAATCACCTCAAGGTGTCAAGACCCACTTGTATAGGTGGTACCTGGCATAAGGACCAATTGATAAATTGAAAGTTTGTTTCTATCTTGTATAATCTCTGAGATTAATGAAATTTAGCTAATTAGTATAAATATTTAATTAATTTATTAATTATTTAACACCATTATTATATACAGCAAAATAAATTAAGTTCAATTATTTGCAATTATTATTAATTTAAATTGAATTTCACTATAATATTTGAATTCCACGCACTCGATAACCCCAATAATCTATTTGGAACCATCTCTATACGGTAAACACAGAGCGAATTAATTAGAATTAAATATGTCAGTACATTAATTGTGCAAGAATAGTCTCGCTAAATAAATATAATCACTTAATCTGTCGTTGTTATGGAATGTAGAATCTTAGTTTTCTATTAGAAAATAGAAGCCTACTCGATCTCACAAGTTGAATCAATATAATAATAACGAGTTGAAACAATAGAATTAGATTTAACACTTCAATTGAACTGAAGTGTTAGTAAACAAAGGGATTTTTCAACTCAATTGTGGCACAAACTAAGTACAATTTGAAAATTCGTGCACTGTGAAAAGGTGTAGAATTTAATTCTCTATCGAATGCATATAAATTAAATATTCGCGGGCTATTTAATGTTATTTTTCCAATATTAAACAGGTGCAAAAATGTGTCCAAAAAAATGTAATAAAAAATCGTGACCCCAGGTGCACATCTGTAACTCATGAGACACATAACCTGAAAATTTCAGTTCTTAGTTACTAAAACTCTGTTCTGTGGAGGATCTACGGACCAATAATAAAAAAATCCAAAATTGCCGCTTGTGCCGACGCATGTTCCTTTGGTGGCACTATATTTTGGTGGTGTTTTATTGATTGTGCCTCCAAAGGAACATGCTGTCGGCACAAGCGGCAATTTTGGATTTTTTTTCGCCTAGTCATCATCACTATGAAGGTGTTAAATTATTACAGAAAGGTGTTTCAGTAGGCAACGACCCTTAGAGTGGTGGAAGTTTCCATTTAGCTCACTTCATTTGAGAGATATTCAAGTTTCAGTAGAATATAATCTGTGATGACTCAGCATTTTTAAAGTGCGTGTTGGGTATTCACCCAACTCCAACCAACCCATGCGAATTATTTAATTCACAAAATTGTCAAAATACATTTTTTTGACGATGTCATCATCACCTCATGGTGTCAAGACCCACTTGTATAGGTGGTACGTGGCATAAGGACCAATTGATAAATTGAAAGTTTGTTTCTATCTTGTATCATCTCTGAGATTAATGAAATTTAGCTTATTAGTACAAATATTTAATTAATAAATTAATAATTTAACACCATTATTATGTACAGCAAAATAAATAAAGTTCAATTATTTGCACTTATTATTAATTTAAATCGAATTTCACTATCATATTTGAATTCAGCCCACTCGATAACCCCAATAATCCAATTGGAACCGTCTATAAGTTAAATACAAAAGGAATTAATTATAATAAATTACGTCAGTACATTAATTGTGCAAGAATATTCTCGCGAAATAAATATAATCACTTTATCTGTCGTTGTTGTCGAATGTAAAATCTTAACGGTTCTATCATAAACCATCTTTAGTTTAATGCCATTCATTCATTACTTATTGATAATAAATTAAATTATTAGTTATTTATTTTAGCAATGTTATCCACGGTGAGTTGAGTAAAGTCAACAAATTCCTTATATAAATTAATTTAATTTAATCCATTGTATAGTAATGCTACAATTAAATAGAAGCCAGCTGGAAATTATATGTTAAATCAATATAATTATTACAAGTTGAAACAATGGAATTAGATTTAACACTTTTACTGAAATTGAAGTGTGAGTAAACAAAGAAATTTCAACCCCCATTTATGGCAGAAATAAAACTCTTTATTAAAAGTTTTCTTCTCCCATCAGACGCAGAATTTTATGGTGAATCCAAATGTGAAATAAAATTTTGGGGTTTAGTAAAACATTTTTTGAGTTATGGACCAGACAAATTTTGAAAGGTGTTAAAGATGTGTAAAAAATTGTTAATCAAAAATCGTAACCCCGTGCAAATTAGACGGTCCCATCGCACCTACATGCCAAGTTTCAGCCCATCAACTATAAAGCTCAGTCCAGGGCACCGTCTACGGAGAAAAAAAAAATCCAAAATTGCAGCCTGTGCCGACGCATGTTCCTTTGGTGGCACTATATTTTGGTGGTGGTTTATTGATAGTGCCTCCATAGGAACATGCTGTCGGCGCAGGCTGCAATTTTGGATTTTTTTTCCGCCATGTCATCATCACTATGAAGGTGTTAAATTATTTCAGTAAGGTGTTTCAGAAGGCAACGACCCTTAGAGTCGTGGAAGTTTCCATTTTGCTCACTTCGTTTCAAAGATATTCAAGTTTCAGTAGAATATAATAAGTGATGAGTCTGCATTTTTTATGTGAGTGTTGGGTCATCACCCAACACCAACTAACCCATTTTAAATGTCGAATTAAAAAAATTGTAAAAATACATTTTTTTAACGATGTCATCATCACCTCAAGGTGTCAAGACCCACTTGTATAGGTGGCACGTCCAATAAGGACCAATTGATAAATTGAAAGTTTATTTCTATCTTCTATGATCTCAGAGATTTATGATATTTAATTAATTAGTATAAATAATTATTTATATTATATATAATTTAGCACCATTATTATGTACAGCAAAATAAATAAAGTTCAATTATTTGCACTTATTATTAATTTAAATCGAATTTAACTATCATATTTGAATTCAGCGCACTCGATAACCCCAATAATCCATTTGGAACCGTATATAAGCTACGTGTAAATACAAAAGGAATTAATTAAAATTACGTAATTACGTCAGTACATTCATTGTGCAAGAATATTCTCGCCGAAATAAATATTATCACTTAATCTGTCGTTGTTGTGGAATGTAATTCTTAACGGTTCTATCATAAACCATCTTTAGTTTAATGCCATTCATTCATTATGTATTGATAATAAATTATATTATTAGTTATTTATTTTAGCAATGTTATCCACGGTGATTTGAGTTTAGTCACAAATTCCTTATTTAATTTAAATTGTTTTAATTCATTGTATAGTAATACTACAATTAAATAGAAGCCAGCTGGAATTTATAAGTTAAATCAATATAATTATAGCAAGTTGAATCAATTGAGTAGGATTTAACAAGTTAAATCAATATAATTATTACAAGTTGAAACAATGGAATTAGATTTCACAGTTTTACTGAAATTGAAGTGTGACTAAACAAAGAAATTTCAACCCCCATTTATGGCAGAAATTAAACCATTTATTGAAAATTTTCTTCACCCATCAGACGCAGAATTTTATGGTGAATCCAAATATGAAATAAAATTTGGGGGTTTAGTAAAACAATTTTTGAGTTATGGACCAGACAAAATTTGAAAGGTGTTAAAGATGTGTCAAAAATTTGTTAATAAAAATTCGTAACCCCAGATGCAAATTAGACGGTCCCTCCGCAACTACATGCCAATTTTCAGCCCTCAATGTATACAGGTGTGGCCAGGGCACCTGCTACGGAGAAATAAAAATAAAAATAAAAAAAATAATAACAATAAAAATCCAAAATTGCAGCCTGTGCCGACGCATGTTCCTTTGGTGGCACTATATTTTGTTGGTTTTTTATTGATAGTGCCTCCAAAGGAACATGTTGTCGGTACAGGCTGCAATTTTGGATTTTTTTTCGCCATGTCATCGTCACTATGAAGGTGTTAAACTATTTCAGAAAAGTGATTCAAAAGGCAACGACCCTTAGTGAGTTGGAAGTTTCGTTTTAGCTCACTTCATTTGAGAGATATTCAAGTTTCAGTAGAATATAATATGTGATGAGTCAGCATTTTTTAGGTGCCGTTTGGGTATTCACCCAACTCCTACCAACCCATGCGAATTTTTTAATTCACAAAATTGTAAAAATACATTTTTTTGACGATGTCATAATCACCTCAAGGTGTCAAGACCCACTTGTATAGGTGGTACCTGGCATAAGGACCAATTGATAAATTGAAAGTTTGTTTCTATCTTGTATAATCTCTGAGATTAATGAAATTTAGCTAATTAGTATAAATATTTAATTAATTTATTAATTATTTAACACCATTATTATATACAGCAAAATAAATTAAGTTCAATTATTTGCAATTATTATTAATTTAAATTGAATTTCACTATAATATTTGAATTCCACGCACTCGATAACCCCAATAATCTATTTGGAACCATCTCTATACGGTAAACACAGAGCGAATTAATTAGAATTAAATATGTCAGTACATTAATTGTGCAAGAATAGTCTCGCTAAATAAATATAATCACTTAATCTGTCGTTGTTATGGAATGTAGAATCTTAGTTTTCTATTAGAAAATAGAAGCCTACTCGATCTCACAAGTTGAATCAATATAATAATAACGAGTTGAAACAATAGAATTAGATTTAACACTTCAATTGAACTGAAGTGTTAGTAAACAAAGGGATTTTTCAACTCAATTGTGGCACAAACTAAGTACAATTTGAAAATTCGTGCACTGTGAAAAGGTGTAGAATTTAATTCTCTATCGAATGCATATAAATTAAATATTCGCGGGCTATTTAATGTTATTTTTCCAATATTAAACAGGTGCAAAAATGTGTCCAAAAAAATGTAATAAAAAATCGTGACCCCAGGTGCACATCTGTAACTCATGAGACACATAACCTGAAAATTTCAGTTCTTAGTTACTAAAACTCTGTTCTGTGGAGGATCTACGGACCAATAATAAAAAAATCCAAAATTGCCGCTTGTGCCGACGCATGTTCCTTTGGTGGCACTATATTTTGGTGGTGTTTTATTGATTGTGCCTCCAAAGGAACATGCTGTCGGCACAAGCGGCAATTTTGGATTTTTTTTCGCCTAGTCATCATCACTATGAAGGTGTTAAATTATTACAGAAAGGTGTTTCAGTAGGCAACGACCCTTAGAGTGGTGGAAGTTTCCATTTAGCTCACTTCATTTGAGAGATATTCAAGTTTCAGTAGAATATAATCTGTGATGACTCAGCATTTTTAAAGTGCGTGTTGGGTATTCACCCAACTCCAACCAACCCATGCGAATTATTTAATTCACAAAATTGTCAAAATACATTTTTTTGACGATGTCATCATCACCTCATGGTGTCAAGACCCACTTGTATAGGTGGTACGTGGCATAAGGACCAATTGATAAATTGAAAGTTTGTTTCTATCTTGTATCATCTCTGAGATTAATGAAATTTAGCTTATTAGTACAAATATTTAATTAATAAATTAATAATTTAACACCATTATTATGTACAGCAAAATAAATAAAGTTCAATTATTTGCACTTATTATTAATTTAAATCGAATTTCACTATCATATTTGAATTCAGCCCACTCGATAACCCCAATAATCCAATTGGAACCGTCTATAAGTTAAATACAAAAGGAATTAATTATAATAAATTACGTCAGTACATTAATTGTGCAAGAATATTCTCGCGAAATAAATATAATCACTTTATCTGTCGTTGTTGTCGAATGTAAAATCTTAACGGTTCTATCATAAACCATCTTTAGTTTAATGCCATTCATTCATTACTTATTGATAATAAATTAAATTATTAGTTATTTATTTTAGCAATGTTATCCACGGTGAGTTGAGTAAAGTCAACAAATTCCTTATATAAATTAATTTAATTTAATCCATTGTATAGTAATGCTACAATTAAATAGAAGCCAGCTGGAAATTATAAGTTAAATCAATATAATTATTACAAGTTGAAACAATGGAATTAGATTTAACACTTTTACTGAAATTGAAGTGTGAGTAAACAAAGAAATTTCAACCCCCATTTATGGCAGAAATAAAACTCTTTATTAAAAGTTTTCTTCTCCCATCAGACGCAGAATTTTATGGTGAATCCAAATGTGAAATAAAATTTTGGGGTTTAGTAAAACATTTTTTGAGTTATGGACCAGACAAATTTTGAAAGGTGTTAAAGATGTGTAAAAAATTGTTAATCAAAAATCGTAACCCCGTGCAAATTAGACGGTCCCATCGCACCTACATGCCAAGTTTCAGCCCATCAACTATAAAGCTCAGTCCAGGGCACCGTCTACGGAGAAAAAAAAAATCCAAAATTGCAGCCTGTGCCGACGCATGTTCCTTTGGTGGCACTATATTTTGGTGGTGGTTTATTGATAGTGCCTCCATAGGAACATGCTGTCGGCGCAGGCTGCAATTTTGGATTTTTTTTCCGCCATGTCATCATCACTATGAAGGTGTTAAATTATTTCAGTAAGGTGTTTCAGAAGGCAACGACCCTTAGAGTCGTGGAAGTTTCCATTTTGCTCACTTCGTTTCAAAGATATTCAAGTTTCAGTAGAATATAATAAGTGATGAGTCTGCATTTTTTATGTGAGTGTTGGGTCATCACCCAACACCAACTAACCCATTTTAAATGTCGAATTAAAAAAATTGTAAAAATACATTTTTTTAACGATGTCATCATCACCTCAAGGTGTCAAGACCCACTTGTATAGGTGGCACGTCCAATAAGGACCAATTGATAAATTGAAAGTTTATTTCTATCTTCTATGATCTCAGAGATTTATGATATTTAATTAATTAGTATAAATAATTATTTATATTATATATAATTTAGCACCATTATTATGTACAGCAAAATAAATAAAGTTCAATTATTTGCACTTATTATTAATTTAAATCGAATTTAACTATCATATTTGAATTCAGCGCACTCGATAACCCCAATAATCCATTTGGAACCGTATATAAGCTACGTGTAAATACAAAAGGAATTAATTAAAATTACGTAATTACGTCAGTACATTCATTGTGCAAGAATATTCTCGCCGAAATAAATATTATCACTTAATCTGTCGTTGTTGTGGAATGTAATTCTTAACGGTTCTATCATAAACCATCTTTAGTTTAATGCCATTCATTCATTATGTATTGATAATAAATTATATTATTAGTTATTTATTTTAGCAATGTTATCCACGGTGATTTGAGTTTAGTCACAAATTCCTTATTTAATTTAAATTGTTTTAATTCATTGTATAGTAATACTACAATTAAATAGAAGCCAGCTGGAATTTATAAGTTAAATCAATATAATTATAGCAAGTTGAATCAATTGAGTAGGATTTAACAAGTTAAATCAATATAATTATTACAAGTTGAAACAATGGAATTAGATTTCACAGTTTTACTGAAATTGAAGTGTGACTAAACAAAGAAATTTCAACCCCCATTTATGGCAGAGATTTAACCCTTTATTGAAAAATTTCTTCTCCCATCAGACGAAGAATTTTATGGTGAATCCAAATATGAAATAAAATTTGGGGGTTTAGTAAAACATATTTTGAGTTATGGACCAGACAAATTTTGAAAGGTGTTAAAGATGTGTCCAAAATCTTTTAATCAAAAATCGTAACCCCAGGTGCAAATTAGACGGTCCCATCGCACCTACATGCCAAGTTTCAGCCCATCAACTCACAGTGGTTTATTTGGACCATTCACAGGAAGTAGGTATTTCCAGAGCAGATAGACCTATCAAATGTATTATATACCCATGGGTTATCTATACCTGTGAATCCATTTATGGACTCAGAAAATTAGTACGGCTTCAAATTTTTAAGTTATGACTTCATAGTATATTTTTTAATTCCCATAATTCCACAAATATTTGCTAAATTAGTATTTTCAAATAAACTAGAGCTAATTCATTTATATGCATCTCTAAATAAATGCATGGTGTAGACTTATTTAAGTTGATAATGTAATTCGAGAGCCTAGGCCAGTTAAATAAACAGCTTTTTTATCATCAACGATTCGACCAGTTTTACCTTGATCCAATTTTGACATTTGATCACCCTTGCATTTTCTATTACATTTACAGCAACCCGTATAGTTTCCTTGGTTGAAAGGTAATCCCACGCTTCTAAATTATTCATTTAGTTTACTAATTGATGAAATTTTGAAAAAAATAATTAAAATCTTCGTATATAAATCTTCAAAGCCCCCGTATATAGACACGTAGATTTTGGTTTGCGCGCGGTTGCGCGGGGCTGGAAAGTGGTTAAAATCCAAGCTATATAGTTAAACTTTATATAAAAATAGGGCTAGTAAAACGACACGAGACGACACGACAGTTGACGCAATACCAATACATGGAATTTAGCAGTTCGGACACTTCCAGCTAATCATAATTTGCAATGATAATTATACTAAAGGACAAATAATTATATGAAGAGTATTCAACAGTTTTAGGATGATTTAAACTATAATTAAACACTGTGAAAATATTAGCTGATTGTGATCGAAACCTAATGAGATACACGAGCATGAAATGATGCATAATAGTTAACCACAAAATTTCTTCAATTATATTTAGCCATTGAAACTATAGACACTGCATCATATTTCTAATTCTACTTGGAATTTTTAACTGTAAAAACAGTTACCTAGGTTCTCGATTATGCTGAACACGATAAAAACGTTTTTGAAGAGATCAGAATTGGTAAAAAATTGTCCAACTCCCTGTCAATAAACCACTGTGCAACTATAAAGCTCTGGCCAGGGCACCGTCTACGGAGAAAAAATAAAAATAAAAAAAATAATAAAGGCAGTGATTCCAATACTGGGCCACTATACTATAGTATAGTCGGCACAGTAATAATAATAATGGCAGTGATTCTAATACTGGGCCACTATACTATAGTATAGTCGGCACAGTAATAATAAAAAATCCAAAATTGCAGCTGTGCCGACGCATGTTCCTTTGGTGGCACTATATTTTGGTGGTGGTTTATTGATAGTGCCTCCAATGGGACATGCTGTCGGCACAAGCTGAAATTTTGGATTTTTTTTTCGCCTAGTCATCATCACTATGAAGGTGTTAAATTATTTCAGAAAGGTGTTTCAGTAGGCAACGACCCTTAGAGTGGTGCAAGTTTCCATTTAGCTCACTTCATTTGAGAGATATTCAGGTTTCAGTAGAATATAATCTGTGATGACTCAGCATTATTAAAGTGCGTATTGAGTATTCACCCAACTTCAACCAACCCATGCGAATTATTTAATTCACAAAATTGTAAAAATACATTTTTTTGACGATGTCATCATCAACTCAAGGTGTCAAGATTTACTTGTATAGGTGGTACGTGCCATAAGGACCAATTGATAAATTTAAAGTTTGTTTCTATCTTATATCATTTCTGAGATTAATGAAATTTAGATAATTAGTATAAATATTTAATTAATCTATTTATAATTTAACACCAATATTATGTACATCAAAATAAATTAAGTTCAATTATTTGCAATAATTATTAATCTAAATTGAATTTCACTATCATATTTGAATTCAGCGCACTCGATAACCCCAATAATCTATTTGGAACCATCTCTATACGTTAAACACAGAGCGAATTAATTAGAATTAAATATGTCATGTATCCATTGTTCAAGAATATTCTAAGCAGAAATAAATATAATCACATAATCTGTCGTTGTTATGGAATGTAGAATCTTAGTTTTCAATTGGAAAATAGAAGCCTACTCGATCTCACAAGTTGAATAATAATAACGAGTTGAACAATAGAATTAGATTCAACACTTTCAATTGAACTGAAGTGTTAGTAAACAAAGGGAATTATCAAGTCAATTGTGGCACAAACGAAGCCCAATTTGAAATTCGTGCACTGTGAAAAGGTGTAGAATTTAATTCTCTATCGAATGCATATAAATTGAATATTCGGGTACTATTTATTGTTCCTGTTTAAATATCTAACAGGTGCAAAAATGTGTCCAAATAAATGTAATCAAAAATTGTGACCCCAAGTGCACATTTGTAACCCATGAGACACATATCCTGAAAATTTGGGCTCTTAGTTAATAAAACTCTGTTCTGTGGACGATCTACGGACTAATAATAATAATAATAATAATAATAATAAATCCAAAATTGCAGCCTGTGCCGACGCATGTTCCTTTGGTGGCACTATATTTTGTTGGTTGTTTATTGATAGTGCCTCCAAAGGAACATGCTGTCTGCACAGGCTGCAATTTTGGATTTTTCTTTCGCCAAGTCATCAACGCCCAAGGTGTGATTACCATTTGTTAATTGGTCGGAGTCACAAGGATAGGTAGATAAATTTGAAGTTTGTTTATAGCATAAACCATCAAGAGTTTAATGCCATTCATGCATTATGTATCGATAATAAATTATATTATTAGTTATTTATTTTAGCAATGTTATCCACGGTTGGTTGAGTTGAGTCAACAAATTCCGTATAATACTTTATTATATTTAATCCATTGTATAGTAATACTATAATTAAATAGAAGCCAGCTGGAATTTATAAGTTAAATCAATATAATTATCGCGAGTTGAATCAATAGAGTAAGATTTAAAAGTTTAAATCAATATAATTATTACAAGTTGAAACAATGGAATTAGATTTCACAGTTTTATTGAAATTGAAGTGTGAGTAAACAAAGAAATTTTAACCCCCATTTGTGGCAGAAATTAAACACCTTATTGAAACTTTTCTTCTCCCATCAGAAGCAGAATTTTATGGTGAATCCAAATGTGAAATAAAATTTGGGGGTTTATTAAAACATTTTTTGAGTTATGGACCAGACAAGTTTTGAAAGGTGTTAAAGATGTGTCCAAAATGTGTTAATAAAAAATCGTAACCCCAGGTGCAAATTAGACGTCGACTCCGAACCTACATAACAAGTTTCAGCCCTCTATGTATATAGGTGTGGCCAGGGCACCTGCTACGGAGAAATAATAATAATATAAATAAAGGCAGTGATTCCAATACTGGGCCACTATACTATAGTATAGTCGGCACAGTAATAATAATAATCGGTAACCAAAGCAGTAAGACCAATACTGGGCCACTATACTATAGTATAGTCGGCACAGTAAAAATAAAGGCAGTGATTCTAATACTGGGCCACTATACTATAGTATAGTCGGCACAGTAATAATAAAAATCCAAAATTGCAGCTGTGCCGACGCATGTTCCTTTGGTGGCACTATATTTTGGTGGTGGTTTATTGATAGTGCCTCCAAAGGAACATGCTGTCAGCACTAGCTGCAATTTTGGATTTTTTTTCGCCTAGTCATCATCACTATGAAGGTGTTAAATTATTTCAGAAAGGTGTTTCAGTAGGCAACGACCCTTAGAGTGGTGGAAGTTTCCATTTAGCTCAATTCATTTGAGAGATATTCAAGTTTCAGTAGAATATAATCTGTGATGACTCAGCATTTTTTAAGTGCGTGTTGGGTATTCACCCAACTCCAACCAACCCATGCGAATTATTTAATTCACAAAATTGTAAAAATACATTTTTTTAACGATGTCATCATCACCTCAAGGTGTCAAGACCCACTTGTATAGGTGGTACCTGGCATAAGGACCAATTGATAAATTGAAAGTTTGTTTCTATCTTGTATCATCTCTGAGATTAATGAAATTTACCTAATTAGTATAAATATTTAATTAATAAATTAATAATTTAACACCATTATTATGTACAGCAAAATAAATACAGTTCAATTATTTGCACTTATTATTAATTTAAATCGAATTTCACTATCATATTTGAATTCAGCGCACTCGATAACCCCAATAATCCAATTGGAAAATTCTATAAGTTAAATACAAAAGGAATTAATTATAATAAATTACGTCAGTACATTAATTGTGCAAAAAGAATATTCTCGCCGAAATAAATATAATCACTTAATCTGTCGTTGTTGTGGAATGTAAAATCTTAACGGTTCTATCATAAACCATCTTTAGTTTAATGCCATTCATTCATTACTTAATGATAATAAATTAAATTATTAGTTATTTATTTTAGCAATGTTATCCACGGTTAGTTGAGTAAAGTCAACAAATTCCTTATATAAATTAATTTAATTTAATCCATTGTATAGTAATGCTACAATTAAATAGAAGCCAGCTGGAATTTATAAGTTGAATCAATATAATTATCGCAAGTTGAATCAATAGAGTAGGATTTAACAAGTTAAATCAATATAATTATTACAAGTTGAAACAATGGAATTAGATTTCACAGTTTTACTGAAATTGAAGTGTGAGTAAACAAAGAAATTTCAACGCCCATTTATGGCAGAAATTGACCCCTTTATGCGAAACTTTCTTGTCCCATCAGACGCAGAATTCTATGGCGAGTCCAAATGTGAAATAAAATTTGGGGGTTTAGTAAAACAACTTTAGAGTTATGGACCAGACAAAATTTGAAAGGTGTTAAAGATGTGTCAAAAATTTGTTAATAAAAAATCGTAACCCCAGGTGCAAATTAGACGTCGACTCCGAACCTACATGCCAAGTTTCAGCCCATCAACCATAAAGCTCTGGCCAGGGCACCGTCTACGGAGAAAAAATAATAATATAAATAATAATAATAATATAAAATCCAAAATTGCAGCCTGTGCCGACGCATGTTCCTTTGGTGGCACTATATTTTGGTGGTGGTTTATTGATAGTGCCTCCATAGGAACATGCTGTCGGCGCAGGCTGCAATTTTGGATTTTTTTTCTGCCATGTCATCATCACTATGAAGGTGTTAAATTATTCCAGAAAGGTGTTTCAGAAGGCAACGACCCTTAGAGTCGTGGAAGTTTCCATTTTGCTCACTTCGTTTCAAAGATATTCAAGTTTCAGTAGAATATAATAAGTGCTGAGTCAGCATTTTTTATGTGAGTGTTGGGTCATCACCCAACACCAACTAACCCATTTTAAATGTCGAATTAATAAAATTGTAAAAATACATTTTTTTAACGATGTCATCATCACCTCAAGGTGTCAAGACCCACTTGTATAGGTGGTACCTGGCATAAGGACCAATTGATAAATTGAAAGTTTGTTTATATCTTGTATCATCTCCGAGATTAATGAAATTTAGCTAATTAGCATAAAAATTTAATTAATGTATTAATTATTTAACACCATTATTATGTACAGCAAAATAAATAAAGTTCAATTATTTGCACTTATTATTAATTTAAATCGAATTTCACTATCATATTTGAATTCAGCGCACTCGATAACCCCAATAATCCAATTGGAAAATTCTATAAGTTAAATACAAAAGGAATTAATTATAATAAATTACGTCAGTACATTAATTGTGCAAAAAGAATATTCTCGCCGAAATAAATATAATCACTTAATCTGTCGTTGTTGTGGAATGTAAAATCTTAACGGTTCTATCATAAACCATCTTTAGTTTAATGCCATTCATTCATTACTTATTGATAATATATTAAATTATTAGTTATTTATTTTAGCAATGTTATCCACGGTGAGTTGAGTAAAGTCAACAAATTCCTTATATAAATTAATTTAATTTAATCCATTGTATAGTAATGCTACAATTAAATAGAAGCCAGCTGGAATTTATAAGTTGAATCAATATAATTATCGCAAGTTGAATCACTAGAGTAGGATTTAACAAGTTAAATCAATATAATTATTACAAGTTGAAACAATGGAATTAGATTTAACACTTTACTGAAATTGAAGTGTGAGTAAAGAAAGAAATTTCAACCCCCATTTATGGCAGAAATTGACCCCTTTATTGAAAGGTTTCTTCTCCCATCAGACGCAGAATTTTATGGTGAATCCAAATATAAAATAAAATGTGGGGGTTTAGTAAAACAATTTTTGAGTTATGGACCAGACAAATTTTGAAAGGTGTTAAAGGTGTGTAAAAAATTTGTTAATCAAAAATCGTAACCCCAGGTGCAAATTAGACGGTCCTATCGCACCTACATGCCAAGTTTTAGCCCATCAACTCTAAAGCTCTTGCCAGGGCACCGTCTACGGAGAAAAAATAATAAAAATAATAATAAAAAATCCAAAATTGCATCCTGTGCCGACGCATGTTCCTTTGGTGGCACTATATTTTGTTGGTGGTTTATTGATAGTGCCTCCAATGGAACATGCTGTCGGCACAGGATGCAATTTTGGATTTTTTTTTCGCCAAGTCATCATCACTATAAAGGTGTTAAATCATTTCAAAAAGGTGTTACAGAAGGCATCGACCCTTAGAGTGGTGGAAGTTTCGTTTTAGTTCACTTCCTTTTAGCGATATTCAAGTTTGAGTAGAATATAACAACTGATGACTCAGCATTTTTTATGTGAGTGTTGGGTCATCACCCAACATGGACTAACCCATTTTTAATATTGAATTAACAAAATTGTAAAAACACATTTTTTTAACGATGTCATCATCACCTCAAGGTGTCAAGACCCACTTGTATAGGTGGCACGTGCCATAAGGACCAATTGATAAATTGAAAGTTTGTTTCTATCTTCTATGATCTCTGAGATTTATGATATTTAATTAATTAGTATATATAATTATTAATATTATTTATAATTTAACACCAATTTCAATGTCAACTTATATTTATTAAGTTTAATTATTTTGTCATAAATAATAAATAAATTAATTTGTCCATCAAATTTCAATTCCGCACACTCGATAACCCCTAATAAATAAATTGGAAGCATCTATATAAGTCATATACTGACTGAATTAATTATAATTAATTACGTCAGTATATTAACAGTGCAATAATATTAACGCAGAAGTAAATATAATCACATAATCTGTCGTTGTTGTGGTATGTAAAATCTTAACGGTTCTATCATAAACCATCTTTAGTTTAATGCCATTCATTCATTACTTATTGATAATAAAGTAAATTATTAGTTATTTATTTTAGCAATGTTATCCACGGTGATTTGAGTTTAGTCAACAAATTCCTTATATCATTATATTTTATTTAATCCATTGTATAGTAATACAGGTAAACCTCCCAAAGCGGCACCTCCGAGTAGCGGCAACCTCCGAGAAGCGGCACAAAATCATTCTCCCGATGGGTGCCGCTTTCGGAGTTTACCTTACGAGCAACCTCCCAAAGCGGCAGCCTCCGAGAAGCGGCACAAAATCATTCTCCCGATGGGTGCCGCTTTGGGAGGTTTACCTGTACTACAATTAAATAGAAGCCAGCTGGAATTTATAAGTTGAATCAATATATTTATCTCAAGTTGAAACAATAGTGTAAGATTTAACAAGTTAAATCAATATAATTATTACAAGTTGAAACAATAGAATTAGATTTAACACTTTTACTGAAATTGAAGTGTGAGTAAACAAAGAAATTTCAAACCCCATTTATGGCAGAAATTAAACATATTTTTGAAAATATTCCTCTCCCATCAGACGCAGAATTTTATGGTGAATCCAAATGTGAAATAAAATTTGGGGGTTTAGTAAAACATATTTTGAGTTATGGACCAGACAAATTTTGAAAGGTGTTAAAGATGTGTCAAAAATTCGTTAATCAAAAATCGTAACCCCAGGTGCAAATTAGACGGTCCCATCGCACCTACATGCCAAGTTTCAGCCCATCAACAATTAAGCTCTGGCCAGGGCACCGTCTACGGAGAAAAAAAAAATAATAAAAAATCCAAAATTGCAGCCTGTGCCGACGCATGTTCCTTTGGTGGCACTATATTTTGGTGGTGGTTTATTGATAGTGCCTCCATAGGAACATGCTGTCGGCGCAGGCTGCAATTTTGGATTTTTTTTCCGCCATGTCATCATAACTATGAAGGTGTTAAATTATTCCAGAAAGGTGTTTCAGAAGGCAACGACCCTTAGAGTCGTGGAAGTTTCCATTTAGTTCATATAATTTTAGAGATATTCAAGTTTGAGTAGAATATAATAGCTGATGACTCAGCATTTTTTATGTGTGTGTTGGGTCATCACCCAACATCAACTAACCCATTTTAAATATCGAATTAACAAAATTGTAAAAATACATTTTTTTGACGATGTCATAATCACCTCAAGGTGTCAGGACCCACTTGTATAGGTGGTACCTGGTCCTGGCATAAGGACCAATTGATAAATTGAAAGTTTTTTCTATCTTGTATCATCTCTGAGATTAATGAAATTTATCTAATTAGTATAAATATTTAATTTATTTATTTATTATTTAACACCATTATTATATACAGCAAAATAAATTAAGTTCAATTATTTGCAATTATTATTAATTTAAATTGAATTTCACTATAATATTTGAATTCCACGCACTCGATAACCCCAATAATCTATTTGGAACCGTCTATAAGTTAAATACAAAATGAATTAATTATAATTAATTAAGTCAGTCATTAATTGTGCAAGAATATTCTCGCCGAAATAAATATAATCACTTAATCTGTCGTTGTTGTGGAATGTAAAATCTTAACGGTTCTATCATAAACCATCTTTAGTTTAATGCCATTCATTCATTATGAATTGATAATAAATTATATTATTAGTTATTTATTTTAGCAATGTTATCCACGGTGATTTGAGTTTAGTCAACAAATTCCTTATATCATTATATTTTATTTAATCCATTGTATAGTAATACTACAATTAAATAGGAGCCAGCTGGAATTTATAAGTTGAATCAATATATTTATCTCAAGTTGAAACAATAGAGTAAGATTTAACAAGTTAAATCAATATAATTATTACAAGTAGAAACAATAGAATTAGATTTAACACTTTTACTGAAATTGAAGTGTGAGTAAACAAAGAAATTTCAAACCCCATTTATGGCAGAAATTAAACATATTTTTGAAAATATTCCTCTCCCATCAGACGCAGAATTTTATGTTGAATCCAAATGTGAAATAAAATTTGGGGGTTTAGTAAAACATATTTTGAGTTATGGACCAGACAAATTTTGAAAGGTGTTAAAGATGTGTCAAAAATTCGTTAATCAAAAATCGTAACCCCAGGTGCAAATTAGACGGTCCATACGCACCTACATGCCAAGTTTCAGCCCATCAACTATAAAGCTCAGGCCAGGGCACCGTCTACGGAGAAAAAATAAAAATAATAATAATAATATAAATAAAGGCAGTGATTCCAATACTGGGCCACTATACTATAGTATAGTCGGCACAGTAATAATAATAAAGGCAGTGATTCCAATACTGGGCCACTATACTATAGTATAGTCGGCACAGTAATAAAGGCAGTGATTCTAATACTGGGCCACTATACTATAGTATAGTCGGCACAGTAAAAATAAAGGCAGTGATTCCAATACTGGGCCACTATACTATAGTATAGTCGGGCGCAGTAATAATAATATACCAAAGCACTAAGACCAATACTGGGCCACTATACTATAGTATAATCGGCACAGTAATAATCGGTAACCAAAGCACTAAGATTAGAACTGGGCCACTATACTATAGTATAGTCGGCACAGTAATAATATACAATAAAGGCAGTGATTCCAATACTGGGCCACTATACTATAGTATAGTCGGCACAGTAATAACAATAATATACAATAATAATGGCAGTGATTTCCATACTGGGCCAGTGCAGGGTTGTATCAACTCATTTTGAGTAGGCAGAATCAACTCATTCTCTTGAATGAGTTGGTGACAGCAAAATGAATGAGTTGAATGAGTTGGTAGACAAAAAATGAGTTGTTTTGCCAACTCAAAATGAGTTGATACAACCCTACTTCCGACCATGGCCGACAACTTTCACTTTGTCGTAACATTAATGCGTAGGGAGTTTAAATTTGGCCGGATCACTTTTGAGAGCCGACCTACGCAGCTGTAAATGTATTAGTAAGCTGAAGATTTAAGATATACGTTAGTTACAATTAGTTTAATAAAAAATGAGTTGGCAGAATCAACTCATTTTCTTGAATGAGTTGGTAACAGCAAAATGAATGAGTTGGTGAAGGAATTTGAATGAGTTGGTAGACAAAAAATGAGTTGTTTTGCCAACTCAAAATGAGTTGATACAACCCTGCTGAGGGCCACTATACTAAGTATAGTCGGCACAGTAAAAATCACAATTTAAGATTGTGATTTGTGGCTTCAATAACAAATGATACTTACTTAATTAAGATTCTAAGTAATAGTAGGTTATTAATTAATGGAAGTTGAACAATCCTTAAGTAACCTCATCACTACACAAAGTACACATTACAACAATATATATATATATACATTTAGTATACCAGTAGAATAATGTGTTGTTAACTTCCTACGAGGTACTCAGGACACTACTAATTTTCTACAAAACTACAATCGAGGAGCTAAATAAATATGAAGGCAGTTCTAAATAATCTCTAAAATGCGAAAACTTATGATGAAAAGTTTTACACATTGAGTCCGGTGACCTGGAGGTTCTTAGGATACTCCACTGTGTACTGAAGCCTCAGAACATCTGTCTTGCCAGGCTTGACCGAGATGTCCCATATTATGAGCCCGTCCCTGTCCATGTGGGGGTTAGGCAGAGGGTCCGGGGGAGGGTTGGGCAGTGGCTGTACATTGGGCTGCTGTATCTTTACGATGATGCTACTGTCAAGAGAATTCGGGACCTGATCAGTCACTTGCACTTTAATCTCGTCCTGTCTGTAGCTTTCTATCTGAATATCTTGTTGGAAGTTCCATACGACTGACTTTGAGAATATGCCCACCTGCTCCCTGAACTTCTTCAAAGGTTTGTATTCTATCTTTACTCGATTGTCTACTCCCAAATAAGTCTCGAACTCCTCGTTAGGAGCGACTGAGTTTATGGTTGACTTGGTTACAAAGTTGTTGTCCAAGAATACATTAGAAGGTCCTTGCAAAAACATATACTTTGACACATTTTTAACTCTGGCTTTGAGGAAGGCGCAAGGAGCTTTCTTTGGAACGGTGACATGTTCAAACACGGGTTTTAGATCAATTTTTGCAACAGATACTTTATGCGGAGTGTTGTCTGAAGGAATGGAAGCAAGATTGGCGATATGGAATGTGTTAGATAGGATGCCATGAGTTGTCTCTGCTTGCGGTAACCTCATAGGCAGAGAATCGCAGCTAAGAGAGCGAGAATCATCGTCCTCTGAAGAAGAGTAATCTTGATTATTCAGTGCCTAAATAGTAAATACACACTTATTTGTAATACAAGCATTACTAACTTAGCCGTGTTACCTAGAATAGTATGGCCGCCGGACTATTAGTTCAAACATTGGTATGATACAATATATAATCACAATACCTTACTAAGAATCTATTTATAATAAATTGTTAGTAAATGAGTGATTGGTCGCAATAAGTATTATTGAACTAACGCCACTTGTATCATTAGAGTAGGGCAGGGCTTTGAACAGATATATCTCTGATATGATATATGATATTATATATATCATATCGTCCAAATGATATATGAGTGATATCATATCATATACACGTTTAGTAAAATTCAACAATGATATAGAATATATCAGATATAATTTTCACTTGACCGATTATATGTTAAGACTTAACTTCTTTTATACAGATGAAACTGAAAAGCATCAATGAACATTCAAGTGTGATATATATATATATCATACAAGATATTTATATCACACAAGATATATGATAAAAATATCACCTCAATCCAAGTGATATGATACTGATTGATATATCTCGATTTGAAAAAAATAGATATGATATATGTATATATATCATATACCATGATATATTCAAAGCCCTGGAGTAGGGTCGGGATGGATTGGGAAATTGGGACTTGTGCATTAATAATTCTCCATTGAGCCAATTCACAGACATATGCTGCGTCGTGACCTTCGTTATATAAGGCCTTACTACTGAGGATATTTTGCTGGACCATGGATTACTTAAAGTCCATTGATTATTAGCTGTCATATGTTTATCTCAATAGCTAGTAATGACGGCCTTGAGAAATGCATTATAATTATATAGAAAGTTAGGAACATGATATCAAGACATACATAATACATTTTAGAATTGTGATATATCACCATTTGATTACGTAATCTCTATTTTTCGTGGGAATTATCGTGTTTTTATAGCCTTCTTTTAACATAGTTAAACGCTTTGTAAATGTTCAAAATTGGAACATGAGGATGTCCATGACTAGTTGAATGAAATATATCGAAATTATAAATGGAATGTTGACACATTCCTCGGTTGCCATGGAAATGCATATTTCTTATAATGAGCCTTAATGTTAGTTTATATACACAAAGTATATAAGTGCAAGATAAGGTACATATAAAACCAAGGAATGTCAATTGAGATAATAAAAAAGCTACATCATCATCAATGACGTCACCAAATTGACATTTTGAAGACTTTGTAGAATATTTTTTCAAAGAAATTCACTTCTCACATATTTTAATGATATATTAGCTTCATTTCACAGAATAAACTCGAATTTCAATTTTGTCACTAAAAGACCAAAAATCTCACCCGAAGCATCCTTAACTCAAAAACTATCAATATTATGTAAACTATGCTAATACTGATCTATCCGCAATAGGTAACTTCCTATTCATTGATAATACATTTTCTAGGCCTAACTTCAATATTATTTGAGATAATGAGATTATTACCAGATAAAGAATTAAGTGCAAATAATCTCATTATCTCAAAAAATATTGAAGTTAGGCCTAGAAAATGTATTATCAATGAATAGGAAGTTACCTATTGCGGATAGATAAGTATTAGCATAGTTTACATAATATTGATAGTTTTTGAGTTAAGGCTCATTATAAGAAATATGCATTTCCCTGGCAACCGAGGAATGTGTCAACATTCCATTTATAATTTCGATAAATTTCATTCAACTAGTCATGGACATCCTCATGTTCCAATTTTGAACATTTACAAAGCGTTTAACTATGTTAAAAGAAGGCTATAAAAACACGATAATTCCCACGAAAAATAGCGATTACGTAATCAAATGGTGATATATCACAATTCTAAAGTGTGTTATGTATGCCTTGATATCATGTTCCTAACTTTCTATATAATTATAATGCATTTCTCAAGGCTGTCATTACTAGCTATTGAGATAAAGATATGACAGCTATTATAAATAATCAATGGACTTTAAGTAATCCATGGTTCGGAGTAGTAGTAAGGCCTTATATAACGAAGGTCACGGCTGCGTGTAAAATGAACTTGCCTTGGATAATCTATTTCTCTGAACCTGAACTTGTGCTCTCTTCTTCCTCTTATTTGATCCAACGTTGGACTTGGCCTGCAACATAGAACTGGTGATGTATTTGGTTTCTAGCTCCGGAATCTCTCCGGACACATTAGCAGCAGCAGTAGACAAAATTATTTTTACATTCATCCAATCCTCCCCAGAGCTCTGCTTTATCATTCCAAAGTAGAAGACTGACAAAGTCAGCGACAGGTTATCCACACGGAGGTCGTACTTTGGTGTCCAAGAAGCATTCTTAACCTAATTAGACGTAAGCATTCTTCTCGGGTATCAATAGAATTTATGTGCGGAAGATGAGATTTTTGATCCGAAAAAATGTCAAATGACATTGGGACGATAATAATAATTTTATTGACTAATTATTAATGGAGGTATGCAGGGGCGTAAACTTGAGGTGTGCGGCGGGTGCCTGGCACCCTGGAGGCTGTGATGCCATGGTGCCAAAGGTATCTGACACTCTGGCATTTTCAAACCGAAATTAACCCCACAAACTTAATTTAGCAGATGGCGAGCTAAATAATTTTTTTATTAAGACACAAAAACACAAAATGAATAGTTATCCAGAAAAATATATAACTAGGGGGTGAACAAAGTGTCGTGGCACCATGAATATTTGAAGAAGTTTACGCCCATGGAGGTATGGCATCAAACCAGGGGTTTATCTAGGATTTTCTTGGCTGGCACTGTTTTGATTAAAGTCAAATTTGTATGGCACTCTAAAGATGTCAGCCATAATACATAATCGGTATAATTCAATGATGAGGCATTATATGAAGGAGATAAAACATGTACGGTACCCAAACAGGTATTTATCCAGGGATTTCTATGGACAAAAATCTTGCCAGTGACCTGGCACCAAATTAAGTGCCAACCCGGCACCTAAATGAAATGACACTTAGGGGCGTAGCTAGAGTTTTTGAACTGGGAGCGCACAACATTAACTGATGGCGAATTTCTTATATTGTTTAACATAGTATATTTTACATCCCGGGCTCGTTCTTTTAGGCTCTGATGGATTTATCACTTCATATCATTTCACAGTGTAATAATGGTTATTCATTGATTGCAAACATTGTTCCACATATCACAAATTTTATTATAGCTTCACACCAATAGGCAATAGAGACAATAATTATGAATTATATCACTGAATAATACCTTAAATGAAACTTCCAAAGTTTCAAATATATTTATGGTTACAAGTTCAAATTGTAAATGTGTCATAATATTTATTTAGATATCAAAAACATATCTATTGAATCTTTTGATCTATCCATGGCCTACTTAATATACGGCCGTGTATGCCACCGAGGCCAGTTTTATAAATTTCATTCTAGGATAAACTATGCCTCCTATTGTTATTATTCGGGTTGGATATGGGGTAATCAACCATTGCGAGTCCAATAAAACCACTTTTGAGAATCTCAGATTTGTGTTTAAGCTGTTTAGGCGCCATTTCATGGTGACGGTAACAATTTATGGTAAAATGAAAATGAAAACATTCAAATATCTTAAATTTCATTTTCTTCCAACTTTCTAATAATTTTATAATAGGAATACTAAATAGGGATATATTTCATACCCCAAAGGCTACTAAATCACAAAATGGGGACATTCTAAAATTTTTAAAATTATAAAGCAACCACATGCTAAATTACAAGTAGTACCCGAGTTACAACTTACTATTTTCGTCATAAAACGTATATAATTGCCGGTTTCTATATATATTCAGGTATACTCTACAAATTTCGAATATTTAGATAAAATCCAAATCATTGTCTATTTGTCTTTTATTGCATTTTGGGATTGTATTGATACCAATGAGTACTCTCAAGAGATTTCTAAGAAAGATTCCTATTATTTTTCCAGTTTGACACACTTTGGTCACCTCAATTTAGGAATAATTGCTGTAAATTTTTTTTTCAAAAGCCGCTATCTCAAAACTAACATTTTCAGAATTGCGGAAGAAGTCATTTTGTCAATTTTGGTCGTAGAATCAAAAACTCAACGGTTTCGGAGAGATCTCGTAAAGATACAACTTTTCAGTTCTGCGATTTACCCTAATATGAATAGTTCATCTGTTTTTTGGATTTTGGATAAGGAAAATCTTCATTTGAAAATCGACATCACATAAAAGTATTTGAAATCCAGAAAAATGTAGATATTCACAATTCCTGTACTCAAAAGTTATATTACATCCAGCTAAACACATTTTATCAATAATATTCTTGGTATTGTTTATCTTTTCTCATTGATCTATTCCGCAAAAATGGTAAAATTTAAAAAAAGATTTTTTCTCTATTAGTTTATTTGCCAATATTATTGTATTTTTGGCATCCTGTGGATGAAGTAAATCCGCTGTAAAAAAATTCATTCATTCGGGTAAATACTTATCGTAGAAGTACTCTAGAGTATACCTGAACCTTATATATTTATTCTCATTCTATATTCTGAAAATGTAAACTAAGTATATTAGCAAAATATCTTCATCTTTTCGTAGTTCTTTTAGACTCGAATTGTATATTTTGTATATTTGTGGTGTCATCATTAAATGGCGCCTAAACAGCTTAACCACAAATATGAGATTCTCAAAAGTGGTTCTATCGGACTCGCAATGGTTGATACCCCATATACAACCCAAATAATAACAATAGGAGGGGAGCGCTGCATTAGCTCGAATTGTTATGTTGTCGATAGCTCGAATTTACTATGTTGTCGATAGCTCGACTCAGTTTTTGACTAAGTTGTCGATAGCTCGACCCACTTTTTGACTATGTTGTCGATAGCTCGACTCACTTTTTGACTATGTTGTCGATAGCTCGACTAGTCAGTTTGCAACTGAAATTTCTTTCAATGAGTGTGAGTCTTCTATGTACCGTTCTAGGAGAAGATTGCAACCTAAGATCCCCCTTACAGCTATAGAATTCTCAGTTATGTTACCCGAATCTACTTTTGCGACTAACTACAAATTTACTGTCACGACTAATAACCATACTGCTGTTGTTTTTTATTCTCAACACATGAAAAATTACTTATCAGAAATTTCCAAAATTCAGTCTGATGGGACATTTTATACAGTACCAACCCAATTCTCCCAATTATGGACAGTATTCGTGGTAATTGATCGACATGCACTCCCAGGCATACATTGTTTAATGACCTCTAAAGATCAAGAACTTTATACTGAAATAATAGCTAAGATCCATTCTCTCATTCCAGATTTCATACCGAAAATATCTATTTCTGACTGGGAACCAGCACCGCGAAATTCTATGAAAGAAATTTATCCCGCCATTAAAAATCAGGGATGTTGGTTCCACTTTACCCAACGTATCTGGGCCAAAACTCAGAAGCTCGGGCTTGTTCAGAATTTTCATGGTAATCCTGAAATTGCCAAGTTCATAAGAAATCTCATGGCAATACCATTTCTCCCAGCAAGCTTAATTCGTCCAACTTATGCATTCCTCCAAGTACCGGATCTTACAAATCTAGAATCAAGCAAATTGGAACAACTTCGTAAATACTTCAAGAAGAGGTGGATTACTCAAATAGATCCAGAGGAACTTTCTATCTATGAAGCTGAAATTACCACTAATAATGCTGCGGAAAGCTATCACGCAAAGCTCAAATCCATCATTAAAACTCCTCATCCAAGAGTATGGAATTTTCTAACAACTCTAAACAATATAATAGAAGACATAGATAATGAATTAGGGAGATTGAGACTAGGTCATAGCATTTCTAGGGCGAGGAAATCAAAGCATGTTCTAAAGGATCAACAACGCGAGGTTATTAAGGAAAAGTTCAGATCTGGCGAGTTCACTCCTTGGCAGTATTTAAATGCAATGAGCAACACTATTGGTAGTACCTTCACTTTAGAAGCAGGAAATGAATTATCTGATACTGATGAGTCAGACACTTCAGACAATGAAAGCGAGAATCCTGTACTGGAGAATATTTGTGTTGTATGTCTGAGGCCACGGACAACAACTTGGGTATTTCTACCTTGTAAGCACGCTAATTGTTGTGCAGCATGCAGCGAGAGAATAGAGGAAATGAATCAGACTTGTCCGGTGTGCCGTGCTCCAATTATCAGTCGATTCCAAATTTATATTTAGTAGTCATGCACTTATATTTATCACTTTTTCATTCATTTACACAGTAATTTAATATCTTAGTAGTAATTAAATATTTATCACTAGTACAATATACTTATTCAATAAACAATGGAAAATTTCAAACAGTAAATAATTATACATGAAACATTGGGGAAACTTATGTAAAATGAGTCGAGCTATCGACAATATATGTAAAACTGAGTCGAGCTATCGACAACATAGTCAGAAACTGAGTCGAGCTATCGACAACATAGTCAAAAAGTGAGTCGAGCTATCGACAACATATGTAAAAATGAGTCGAGCTATCGACAACTTAGTCAAAAACTGAGTCGAGCTATCGACAACATGGTAAATTCGAGCTATCGACAACATAACAATTCGAGCTAAAGTATGCGCCCCAATAGGAGGCATAGTTTATCCTAGAATGAAATTTATAAACTGGCCTTCTATTTTTTTTGCCTTCTCGTGACATACACGGCCGTATATTAAGTAGGCCATGATCTATCGCTATCCCAATTCCAAGTGGGGGCGCATGGGAACAAAGTGGGGGCGCCCCCCTACTCCTCAAATTTAAAAATAGCGCGCTCCTTTAATGCTCTGCTATTACATTATGAGAGACAAATGTTATAAAAAATAATTATTGAATAGGAAATGCGACAAGCTTTTTGTGGTAATTGGTGTTCTCAAATAAGATTACAGGTGTATAAGACAGTATACTTACTCACACTTACCAGGTACGAGTATTTGATCTCTACAGAGCCGATAGAATCTGCGTCTATATACACTCCTGCCTGCTTCTGTAAGTTTATGTTCTTGGAAGTGTCAGAGGTCCCAGCCACACTCTCGTTTATCTTTTTCTCGATCGACGCCAGACCCTGTTTCAGATCCTTCGTCTCCCAATCTATGTCGATTCTCCGAATCTCTTCCTTCATCATTTGCTCCTCGTAGAAGTTGAGGAGGTTCGTGATTGTGTTGGAAGCAGAACCCTCCTCCCCCGGGTCCTTGAACTGAGCCAAGAAGTCTCTCAGATTCATCTTGTGCAGGGTGTCGGGACTGGTCACATTCTTAAGGTACTTCTCCAAGAGCTCGATTTTCTGAGTCACCACATTACGGTTCTGACTTAGCTTCTGAATCTAATTTAAATAATGCATTAGTACACTTGATTTAAATATGCAAAGGGAGACGTTGTCAATCGGTTGATGTTGTCGAATCGCCAACTTCTCCTGCGGGATATGTTGGTCATTGATATATAAGGCTGCATTGAGCATTACTATGGTTTCTATAATTCTACCTTTAGTAAGCAAATTGACAAGGTGAATATTTAACCAAAATTTATATCTTTAAGCCCTCATATATGATTCCCGTATTTGTACACAAGTTTCGATGATTATATTGATTTAACTTGTGAATTCGAGCTGGCTTCTATTCAATCGCAGTAATACTATACAATAGATTGAAGCAAATTAAATTAATTAAATAAGGAATTTGTTGAATTTACTCAACCCACCGTGGATAACATTGGTAAAAATAAATAACAAAATAATATAATTTATTATCAATACATAATGAATGAATGGCATTAAACTCAAGATGGTTTATGATGGAAACAAACTTCAAATTTATCTACCCTTCCTTGTGACTCGGACCAATTAACAAATGGTTCTTGACACCTTGAGGCGTTGATCACTTGGCGAAAAAAAATCCAAAATTGCAGCTGTGCCGACAGCCAGGGCCGGATTATGGCATAAGCTAATTAAGCTATAGCTTAGGGCCTCACAAGTTTAGGGGCCTTATTGAATTGGGGTGGGGGGGGGGGGCTCAGAAGTCAATATAGCTTAGGGCCTCACCATGGCTTAGTCCGTCCCTGCCGACAGCACGTTCCTTTGGAGGCACTCTCAATAAACCACCACTAAAATAGAGTGCCACCAAAGGAGCTGTCTGCACAGCTGCAATTCCGGCCCCGCCATGTCATCATCACTATGAAGGTGTTAAATTATTTCATAAAGGTGTTTAAAAAGGTAACGACTCCCCCCCGACCATTTGGAAGTTTCGTTTTAGCTCACTTCATTTCAAATATATTTAAGTTTCAGTAGAATATAATAAGTGATGAGTCAGCATTTTTTATGTGAGTGTTGGGTGATCTCCCAACACCAACCACCCATTTGCAATATAGAATTAACAAAATTGTAAAACACATTTTTTTGACGATGTCATTGTTGCAGTCCAAATGCGTTTCAACGCTAAACGCGTTTGGCGTGTTTATATACGCCATTCGCGTTTCTAACATTATTTCTTTTTATCTTGTTAGATCACTCGTGACCTACGTTATAATAAGGCCTGTTCATTAGTGTTAAATTTTGGACCATGGATGTCGTTTAAGTCCATTGATTCTTTTGAGGTGCCTGCACATGTCAGAATTTATTGTTCTGATTTTGTCAGAATAATCAGTTCTGCACATGTCAGAATGGGATTTCTAGAGTTTTGCACATGTCAGAATGGGATTTCTATAGTTCTGCACATGTCAGAACGCTATATTATTATCTTTGGTTTCTCAAAAGAATCCATATTTGCTCACCTTCATAACTTGAAAGTAAGGATGTTATGATTCACAATTCATATTTTGGTGATACTTATTAATTAATACTAATTATGTATAAACATGATCTCTAAAAGAATCTGTAAACATCCTGTCTGTTTACTCTATAAAGTTTTCACCCAAATTAGGAACTTCTACATCAAAACATAAGAGCGGGTACATTTATCACACCTCTCCACGAAGAGTTGCCACAGGAAGCTCTACGTAAAGCATGACTATACTGCTAATACCTTGCTGTTCCAGTTTATGAATTCCATCAGTGAAGAGCAAATTGTAAGTTTCATTCTCAAGCTCAATGTACATGATTCAATAGTTTTTTTTGCATGTAGAATTAATCACACGATGCAACAAAGTTGCATCGTATATGTTGAGCTTAATTATTCATATGCTGATTTATTTGCGAAATACAGTAGAACCTCATTAGTACGAACAACAATCAATATTTCAAAATGCGTTCGCCTTCAGCTGGGATTAGTCTTTACCAATGTTATTTGTATTGAAAAGGCTTTTAAGGGTACTATAATAGAGTTCGTATTAATCGTGTTCGTACTAACGAGGTTCTACTGTATATTGAATCTGTGCTTATAAATTGACAAATTATAATGTGAGATATAATAGCGACTGTATTGAGTTGGACACCAGATTTTTTCCTGAATTTACGACTATCCATTCTGCTAGATACACATTCAAAGTATTGTATTTTGTGGTAAGTAGTATCCATTATTATAGTATAATAGTTAATTTAATGATGTATTATATCAAAATAGGCGATGGAATACTTAAATACAATGTTATGGAAACCTTTCCAGTTAACATCTCGATGCATGTTATAGAAACGTATCCACAAGATCCAAAGGTTACTATTATTACTGAAAGTTGGAAGCGCAGTGCATGCGATATGTTGGGACTAACCTTTGAGTCAGTCTTCAAGCAGCCATACAATATCGTTGGACAATCACTTAGAAATTTCGAGCCATGGCAAACAGAAAGTATTGGTCGCGATGGTAACGGTCTATTCCGCTGTCTCTCTCAAATACTCACTGGAAACCAAATCAATCAGCTAAAACTTCGCTTGATTATATCAAGGTATATCGTAAGTGAGGGAATAACAAAACATGATCGATATTTTAAATCCAAGCAAACAACACCATCCAATTACTTGCATTTTGAAAACCCTATCTATCTTGAAGGGATATGGGGAAGTGACGTAGAAATTATGAATGCTTCAGCAATTCTGGATGCAGATATCTACATCGCCAATAATGATTATATACCGGAAGGATCTATAATTCGAGAAGTTCGTTGGAGCTTACTCAGAGCTACCGCCAACCCGACTGCCACTCCATATATTGCCAATTACTGCAACCACTACGAACCAGTTACTACAATGCTAAACAGTCTTACTCCTACTTATGGAAATAACTCAGATGAAGCCCAACTAGTGGAATAAATGATACCTCCAGATATATTCGACAAAGGCAAGGTACATCGAACCTTGTGGGGACCTCTGCTCGAGGTTATTCAGGAAACGCAATCCCTATCATGGTGAGCCCAGATAATGGGAACGCGACCTGCAACGGCACATCCCCAGTGGCGAATTATTACGTAACACTCAACCAACACTCCTCCATCTAAAGTGTATTGCGGGAAAGGCAACGCAACTGACGAGTCCAAGCCGGGACGAAACACAAAGAATATCAGATGAGTTGTAAGCAGGGGATGAAAAGGTTCACGAACGGACTTAATAAACACAATTCAGTTCATTTCAAATTAACGCACGTTCAGTTCGATCACGTTCACCTCCTAACTTCAACACCACTTCATCGTTCGTTCAGTTCGTTCAATGGGCTGACCTTCGTTCGTTCAGTTCGTTCAATGGGATGACCTTCGTTCGTTCAATTCGTTCAATTCGTTCGATCAGTTCGTTCAGTTCAGATGAGTTGGTGGTGGTTATTAGGTATGAAAAGTAGTGATCTATTCATATTTTTACTTTTCTAGTGATATATTTATATTCTACGTATGGATTAATGATTCAGTATTTCTAATTTATCGATATTCAGTTTAGTTCTTTGAACTTCATTCAGTTCGTTCGTTCAGTTCGTTCAACTGCCGTTCAGGCAACCGTTGGCGTTCGTTCAGCGTAAATGCCATAAATGTTCAAGTTCAATAAGTTCGTTCTGAAACAAATTTTCGAAATGTAACGAAGGAACCTTTTTCAAAACGAACGAATATTCTAATATTTGTTCGTTTTTATGGCTAAGCATAAATCAAATTTAAAAGTCTAAATACAGTGGAAAATAGTTATATGTTCAATGTTACAATAGTTTAATCGTAGTGATAAATTATTACTTTATTAGACACAATTTAATTATTACAAAGGCTATTAGTTTAGGTAGGAATTTATATTTACTATCTCTCCAATCTAAACAAAAGTAATGTTGTTATCGAAAAGGAGTCAACGAATTTCCGGTTCAATCTAATATTCTTTCAAACGAATATTCGAATTAGCCCTAGTTAAATACAGTCGACTCCGCTTAATGGGTAACTTTGATCCGAGGATAGTTTTACCCAATTCAGCAGAATCGACTGATGTATGTGTTTTGTCTGAGCTGTGTCTGGTTTACATAGTTTAGTATTATGTAATTACAATAGTTACGCTATATATGAGTACCTGCTATCTGGTATTCACCACCAGCTTAGGGCTATTAGGAGAGTATTATCAGCTAGGTTATAGCGGTACTGGTATAGTGTAGCTGTTTGTATTGTATGTGTTCTGTCTAAACTGTGTATATTTACAGGCTAACAGATAATTAATCCCTTTAGACATTAATTTTGTATATGCTTTTGTAATTAGTATCATAAATATAGTGTATTTTTGTAATACATCCGCTGATTTCGCATTGCAAACCTTGTTATGTATAAGCATTTATGATATATGTAGTTATGTAGTTATGTTTAGTTTGGAGTTTGGGTTTAGTAATCAACATTTATTTAATCGAATCGAATCGTATTAACAGTAGACATGTTCTGATCGTTGGAATAGTACATTACAATAAATTAAAGATACCTGGAGCAGAAAGAAATATTATCTAAAACAATTTAAGATAAAATGTAAATGAGTAGGAAATTGCATTTAAAGTAGCGTCTCAGTCTATCAGAGCGCCTCATAATACCATAGTATAACTTGTAATAGCACATCCATGGTTTATACAAGTGTATCATACAAGCGTCTCAAAATACGATACAGAGCGCCTCATAATACCATAGTATAACTTGTAATAGCACATCCATGGTTTATACAAGTGTATCATACAAGCGCCTCATTATACGATAGCGCCTCATTATACGATACAACAGGCCTTATTATAACGTAGGTCACGATCTAGTATAAAATATTTGTCTCATCAATTTGCTTACTAAAGGTATAATGAAAGATGCCCAAATGCAGTTGTATATATTCAACTATCAACATATTGGCGACGCGACAACATCTTCGGTAACATAGCAAATGATGCCGTGATGCTAATTTATACAACATGCAGTTTATACTATAAAATAATGATACCTTTTCTTCAAGCTCTTTCTTCTCGGAAATGAGTTTAAGCTTAGATATCTCCTGGGCGGACTTATCTCGCTCCTGCTCCTGGTTCGTCTTCTCGATCTCCTCCTTACTCACGTAGGTCTCCTGATAGGACACTTCGTTAAGAACAGCATGACAGGTACTATGGATAACAACTCTGAGAGAGTCCTTGTCAAAAACTTCAGGAAACTTAGTGAGTAAGATTTCGTTCTCTCCTGGACTGACGTCACACTTAAGGAGGCGGGTTAGCTCAGCTCTGTCTTGGAAAACAACCACCTGCTGCAAGTCGCATGATCGCACCTCAAAACTCTGAGAAGAGACACTGTGGAGCTTGTCCAAACTCATTCCGCTAACTAATTTCGTTTGAAATAACCAAGGCACTAATTTCAAAATTTATAATTGATCTTTTATGTTGTTGGATTTTATTAATAATGAGAGACGTTAAAAAGGTTGTCAAATTTCTGTCGACTTGCCATGGCGAATACAGTTAGGTTCTAGTTGAGAGGAGTGCCAGTACAAATATATAAATAAACTCCCGAAGCAATCGATTAGGTTCTAACTAGTATTATACCACTATATTTACAAGGCTGCGTTTGAATATTGAGCTACACTGGATCACGGGAGCAATTAATGCTAACAAAGGGGTCTACTTGGCCTCCTTGCGTTTGCTGGTCTTGCTCGTGGGAAAGGGAGCAGTTTTGTTCCTGGGCAGTCTCTGCTTGTTGGCAGGTCCGCTCAGCTGTGCGTAGAGATTGGTTACTGTGCCCACAGCCTTGGTTCTGCCTTCCCTGAAGATTAGCTTGGTCTCAGTCATTAAGAACTCCGGAGCCTTCATAAAGCGGAACCTGCAGGCCGCCTTGTCTCCGGTCCGCAGCTGCTCCCTGTTCATAGTGATGATAGTAGCGGTCTGCTTAACGCTCCCACAGTGCACCATAGCCTGGTACCCCTCCGTTATCGTCGTGGGATGGTGCAGCACTAATATGTCTGCGTCGAACTCCCAGCAGGCACTCGGCTTCAGCTCCCGGGCTATTAGCACCATTCCCTTGTGTATCTGGCTGCGCTTTATCTTCCTCAGAGCGAAAGAAGCCGTCTGGCCACCAAACGTCACCTCGACTGGCAAGCGCTTCCGTTGAATGGAGCGGATCAGCATTGGTTGGAATTGTCCTAGGCCATCCGGCCCCAACAGGAGTGTGTCGTTGACCCTGATGGTCCCCTGGAGGAGGGTGCCAGCCACCACAGTGCCAACTCCCGGAACCGCGTACACCTCGTCGATCTGGAAGACGGGGGGCTCATCATGCCGGCCGGGAATTCTGCCATTGAGCAAGTTGAGGAAGTGCTTGAGCAGGTCTAGATTTGTCCCGGCTACGTTGGACACCTGGAAGATAGGACAGAGTCGGAGGGAAGAGAAGTTCAAAGCACAGGTTATGACATCATCCTTATTCTGAACAAGTGCAGGTATTTTGCGACAGCCCGGAGACTTCACAATGCGGATGACTAACTTTAGAGTTTCTTTCAGAACATTATCCGGACACATGTCTATCTTGGTGATGACAACAAATACGGGGACGGACAGTGCGAGCGCTAACCCCAGGTGCTCTTTCGTCATTCCAATGACTCCGGCGTTAGCGCCCACCATCAGCATGCAAAAGTCTGGGGCCCGGCCCGTCATGCCGAATATGGTCGTCTTGAGGTACTTCTCGTGGCCGGCAAGATCTATGAAAGTGACTACCTTAGCAGAGCCCTTACAGATCTTGACCCAGTCCATCTGCCCGTGCCCCTCGGTTTTGTTCACCACCTCTCCTTGGCAGTTGAAGCCGAGGATATCGTTTCCGACAGAAGAAGTTCTCCCACTCTCCCGCTCGTGCTTGTGTCTGAACAGTCGTTGTCTGGCCAGGCCCCGTCCGTCGTCCAGCAGCCCGTGCGTCAGCACTCCCAGCAGCGTGCTCTTCCCAGCGTCCACGTTCCCCACCACAGCCACCCTCACCTCTGTAAAGTCATCCTCCCGGATGCGGGACCGAATCAGGAACTCGGCCGTCCGTCCCGCCTCCAGGGACTTCTCGCGGAGCAGGGAGCACTCGCAATTGCAGGCGGTGGAGAGGGAGAGCAGCGTTGCTGCGCTGGCCTGGAAGTCGGGCTGTGAGAGTCCGGGGACCTCTTCCTGGCGTATCTGTGTCCCCGCCTGAGGGCTTGTTGGGAGTGGGGGTACAGAGGGGGCGTCCTCTAAGGGACTCTCCTCTAACCCCGAGAGAGTCTGCCACACCCCCACCTGGTAGATGTTCTCTCCGTTTCCTTCCTCAAGTCTATGCTTGAGATCAGCTATTAGCCAGTCATACTGCCTCTCTGTTGGGCTCACCAAGATGTACTTGCCTTGGGAGGAATGGCTTGCGAGTATTGTTCCTATACTATTCGATACCTCTTCGGGTAGAATAACTGAGTCTATGAGTTCTGTGTCAGTTGAAATCAGTTGAGTTTCCAAAACTAAATTGCCAATGCCAAAACACTCTGAATCTTCTAACGGGTTGCTGTCTGCATCTGTACCCCTTGAGTAGGTTGCCATGCCTAATGATATATGTATTCTTGGGGGGGGGGGACAATCAACAAGGTACTAAATAGGTGACTCATGGAAAAATTGACCTTTAGTGTAAATTCCTGATATCCGCCGAACGAACCCTCCCCCGGCCCCCACCCCTGTTTATTATCCCTAACTTCGTCAGCCTAACGCATACAGTCGAAACCGGTGTAAGCGCGTTTTAGGTATCCAGCGATTTAGGGATCCCCGTCCCTATATCGCTAGCGATTTAGGGACCCCATGGATCCCAAAAACGCTAGCGATTTAGGGATCAATTCAGAGATATAGGGACCCCACCCATATATAACCAATAAGCTCAAAAACGCTAGCGATATAGGGATCAATTCGAGATCTAGGGACCCAAGTGGCCAGGGTTGCCGTGGGAGTGGAATTTCCCATCCCATTCCCATATGAATCATTTGCAACTTTCCACACATACAAATAGGCTGCTATAACAATTCAGAAAAAATGTCGTAACTGGTGTAACGGCTTTGTATACTTGTATTGATATCCATAAGGGTTCCTATGGGGATCCATATGGGTATCCCCACAGGGGAAATCTGATTCCCATACCCACGGCAACCCTGGGTCACCCCACCCAAGGCCACCCATATATAACCTAGGTTCAAGGCGTAGTCTTCTATATATTACCCAAATCCTTCACTATCTTTAGTTTGTGAGTGAAAATAGAAAAATAGAAAGTGAAAAATCTATTCAAAAATAGAAAGAGGATCGATATATTTTGTAAATGCCGTACTCAGGAAGGAGGCAAAATGAGAGCTATTTAAAAGTACCTGGCGCATGCGCTAAAAGTACCTGGCGCATGCGCTACTACTACTACTACATTTAATACATATAGGCAACATTCCTATTAATGTACGACTTATATTATGAGGTTAGTAATAACTTTATATTACTGAGTCCTATACTGTAGTATAAACAAAACGAATCATACCAGTAGCCCCAGAACGGTTAACAACCCCACCCTTGGTTTATAGGAATGGAAATGCATAGATTTAAGATTACCATATTCTAACAAAATCTATATAATTTAGTGTTTTATATACGCAATTACATTGATATTATTTAACTAGATTAACAGACAGGTTAACTACTCAATTAAATCTGTAACAGTTAACCAATATTAGCAGCGGTTAAGCGGTCACCCGGCGAACCGAATTTAGTCTAGACCTGTGAATTGAGTCTAGTCTGTATGTCCAAATTAAAATAGGTATCATTTCGCCCCTCATAATATTATTTGGGGTGGCCGTTAATAGACTGCCGGATCAAAACCTCTTGAATAAGAAACGTTACGCGATGGCAAAACAATTATTGAACTAACAGAATTACAACTGGTGGATAACCTTAATACTTAGGTTGCACTATTGTTAGCCCGCCTATGGTTTCGCGGGCTACCAAATCCGGCAGTGCTTAAACAGACCACAATAATCTATATATTAAAAGCACAATAATTCTTTGTGAGTGTGTGTGTGTTTGTCCGGATTACATTAAAGTAATTCGGAAATAAAAAACGCATCTCTGTTTGAGATAAAAACTAACTAGGGGCCTGCATTTGTCCGACTCCGTATGTCGGCATTTGTCCAAAATTCCAAATATCAAATGTTTAGAATTTTCCGACTTCTATGTCTCTATGTTTTTTGCTGGCATTTCTCCGACTGTTTATTAATTATCCTAATGTGAGTATTCAATAACAGTTGTAATTTATTTATGTTTTCACTCAACACAATATTTGTTGGTAGTATATCTACTTTTCAGATATTGTGTTTAATTTAAACATGATATATTGGCTAATAATAGAATACGTATTAATAAATATATTAATGCTATTTAGTAATTGAAATTTAGATTAACATGGATTTTACTTTGGCTCAATACAAATAAATTCGCTGTTCAAAATATAGAACATCTGAAGGTCACAAGTTGTTTGTATCCAAAAGAAAGATAATGAATTTACTAAGGCTTGTGCTCTTTTTCGTAATGGATGCAATTACGTCCACAGCTAAGCTCAGTCAATAATGTAATCATACTAGTTAGCTTTCAGTCAATATATGTTACTGTGCTATTTCTTTTCAGTCGTTAAATAGCACCTTTTTATAGAGAGTGCTCCTGAATTAACATGTAACAAGGCCTCTTAGTGTGTAAGAGGTTTTCTGCTGAGCACCCATTAGGGTCGCTGACAATACTTACTCCTACGCACTTGACACCCACTATAGTTATGGCTGATTTCGCACCTGTCTAATATTATATGAATTTACTTATACAGCGATCATCTGCGTTTGTATTAAAAAACCTGGCTAGTTTCTACCGATTGTTTTTTTTATGTTTATAAAAAACACCATCGGTAGAAACTAGCCAGGTTTTTTAATACAAACGCCGATGATCGGTGCTACCGATGATCGCTGTATAAGTAAATTCATATTATATTACTTAGTGAAAGTATAATGAAGCTTCTAAATAATTAATTAATATCAATTATATTAATATGATTACAAATTACAATACACATTTGTATGTTTGTTTGGAGGTACGAGAAACGAAATTACTTTTCAGACCCTGTAGACATGCAAAATGGTGTAGATTGCCGCATTAAATTTAAAGAACTGGGATTAACATGTCCTATTTGTAATTCACCAATTCAGAGCAGTTTTGAAATATTATCATTCAGAAGTTCCTTAATCACACACACTGACCTTGAGTTTGAGATTTTCTGATTAATTCCCAATCCCATTCTGAATGGACTTGGATTAATCTTAAGATCTTTAAAACTCTAATTCCATAGGGATTTGGCCCCATCTCTGGTTGCATATTATAACAATTGTTATTTTTAGACTACTTTTCCAATATTGAGAAAGTAGTCTGAAAAATGTCAACATCTTAGATTCGGAGAATTCCCACATACGGAGTTTGACGTAGTCTCGGAATGGGATTAGTAGTTAGTCCATTACGGTGACATTGTGAGATCAATGCCCATTGGTGATTCAATTGGCAAATTTTTGTATGGCCATGGCCTACCAACCATACCAGAGCCTACGCCTTTGTATTGTTAATTTATAGATGCACATTTAAACACATTTTCTACATAAATAGAACGTAATTACTCATTTACTCGCTACACATTCTCAACTTAGTGATATTGATAAGCTGATTTAACAGCAAGACCAGCTATTAAACCAACTAACAACACAGCAGCTTATCAATAAACTCAACATTCATTTGAGAATGTGTCGCGATTAATTATGTTCTGTTTATGGTGAATGTATTGAAAACTATATGTATTGAAGATTAAACTGGTGGCTTGAGTTAAATGGTTTGAATTCGTGAGTGGATTAGGATAAATATTTATTACGAGCCTATAATCTCGTTCGCTTTTGCTAGGGAATACTTAACTATTCCACTTAATTCATTATCATGCATAATTTACACTTTACCACGCAATATAATTAACTTACAAAAGGACTCGTATTCATTTTGTCAAGTCTTTAATATTAATCTATATACGTAACTATTATATATGATACTTGTTTGCTTACTTACTTATAATTTAAGATCTCAATCTTATCTTAGTCATTAATTCCCCAACTTTAACAACAAACAGCCCTTATTTGCAAGTAGATAATTCTAAATTCGTATTTAGCATATGCAATTACTTAAAATAACCGTCTAATCTCTATGTAAATTCTCATATTTTACAAACTTGTTTACCTATATTATCAATAACAACAATAAATATTTGTATTATAAATTTGTGAGTGTCAAATTCGTATTCAGCATACTTGTTTACCTAGTATACACATTTAGAAGTGAACAAATAACTGGATTCGACCTGGGAAATAATTAATTTTTAACAACCCATAATATTTAGTTAAACATTTTCTATAAGTATGACTCAATCTCGCCTAGACGAAAATGGGACTCAATTTGGACTAGTCATAGCCTACTATATAAAGGCCATTTCACTGCTTTGGACCAGGGATAAGATAAAGGTGGGTTTATTTTTCTAACTCTAACCAATTACCTGATTAATACTATACTCATTATATCAACTACACATATCAAAGTTTTATATATGGGTCATAGTTGTCTCCCAACATAAATTCAAGCTCAAGTATTATTATTACATGCAAACTAGCACGGACTTCTAGAATACCCGGACGGGAAACTCGCAAAGTGTTGAAAAAAAACTGGAGGCTGAGAGGCTCAAATGTAAAAATTGAGAAAGCATTAGGTTTCCGGTTTCCAAATGTGATTTTTGGCATATAGGGGTAACTTTTGGCACCCGACAACAAGTTGAGGTTTCCACTCAAAATTTCTCACACCTCGACAAGTTATGACGTCATTGTCACATTTCGAGAACCCAGAAAATTCACTTAATTGCACATAATTCCCGCCCTCTAAGAGATAAAAATCTGAAACTTTAATAGAACATGGACATTAATGATGCGGACAGGTTGGTCACACCAGATTGCCAATATGCTTACTAATTATCGCATGATGACGTAATCACAAAATTTCACATTGTTAAATTTGACTATTTTAGGCCAATTTACGCTTTATAATCAATGTTAGAAGTATATAAACCACACATCAACCACGAAGCGGTTGGTGTGTGGTTGGGTTCTGCCGCGAAGCGAACTAGCAAGCGAAGCGCGCTAGTATGTATATGTTGTAGGCGAAATTGAGTTTCAGGCGAGATTGAGTCTCATTTTCGCCTGAAACTCATTCTCGCCTAGGCGAGATTGGGTAATACATATCCTACTCTATATATGGCCTGACAGTAACCTAGAAAATGTGGACCAAGGATGAAGGAGAAGATGATAATATTTATCCAACCACAATATTTCATTTCAAAAATAATAATCATAATCAACCACATTAATCAGAAATATTCTTGAAATATATACAATTATTGATCATATTTTATTCCAAACTCTTCTATTGACGTAAAATCTCGTCCTTTTAATTTCGCTTTGGTATTTTATTCATATTAGCTTCTATTCATGCCTAACTCGTGTTCTGTCCCCGGATGCAAGGGCAACTACAACCCAGATGACCATGTTCCTTGTGTTCAAGATGCGTCAAAATCCACCAACCCTGAATCATGCCTGGACATACGCTCTTCGTCGCGAGGATATCGGTGACCTGAGGTGGTCTATGTATGTATCAACCATTTTCAGAAAGAAGACATAGACTACACTTTCCAAGTCCCAAGAGGAGATAGTACTTTTACTGAAGTACCGCGGTCCGCGGGCAAAGCCAAAGCTGAAGGAAGGCGCTGTACCAAGTTTACTAACTCGCTACCCAGCATATTTTTTATCCAAACCTTACAAACGGAATCGCTTCTCATACGATGCAAAAGAGGAAGAATTGATGAACCAAACACTACAACTCAGCTTGAGATCCGAGAGTCAAGAGAAAGAGAAGTTTGTGGTAACTCTCCACAGGACTTGAAAGATAAGTTAACCTTGATTTATTTACCTTATAGTTGGTTGGTGTGGTTCCGTAATGAAAGCAACATAACGTTTGTTCTCGCTAAAATGGCTGAAAAAATATCTCAGTAGATTTGTACCTTGAAATCAATGCTTATTTATCCACCTCAGCCTATTTTAATAGACAGAGTATATCCGTTTCCATTGCTGCAATTAGTGACATCCGAGAAATTGAATCTCTTTTGCAGGAACTTGCTTTAAAATACAACTCTAGTTCTTATTGTGATTATCCCCTTAAGTTCGGTTGTGCATCCTTTGAAGATGTATGTCAATTATTTAATTCAGAAAGAACAAGTTTATCCAAGTTAGCTCCTCATTTGACTATGGAGTCATGTTTTCCGTCTAGCATAGAGCGTCAAAATGTAAAACTGGTTTTAAAAGTCGTTAACTAATTAACAATATCTACGCTAACTATCCAGAATATAGAAATAATACTCCGGAGTTTGTTGATACCCTTCTTACTGTTTGGAAATTATTCAACGTTAACACACCATTTAAAGGAATACGTTTGAACGATAGTTTCTCTAGACCTTTGACTTTTATTGACGAGCGATTTCTATTTTTGACTCAATGTAGTTTTGGTTAGATGCTTGGCAAACTTTACCAGAAAAAATTGGCAAACTGAGTAAACAAACATACACCAGTTTTAGACATGCTTGTATTACCTTACCACAAATTACCAATCATTTGACTCAATCTTGTGGCTTTACATATCTGTTGTCCTCCTTTCTACAGACGGATCCCTTGGAACACCATTTTGATCTATACCGTATGATGTCGGGTTCTAATCATCACATCTCCTATCTTCAAATCCTTGAACCGAGCGTCGACTTAAACTTTCTAGCATAATCAAACATATTTACTGACCAACAAGACACTTCCTTTCAATCTATTCAGTCATTTGTTAAGTCATTTTCTTCTCCGTATAGCGTATTCCACTACTGATGGTGAGTTCAATTTGGAGCCATTTCTTGATGCGATTAATGATTTATCAACAATTGATTGTGGTTCACAGTTGCTTCAATCATTAGCCTTTATTGCAGGCTATTATGTCCATCAGTACCTGAAACAAACAAAATCGTGTCATGCCTGTACATATGCTAACAGTTGATAAAGAATTTCTCCTTGATTTAGACCTGGACTCCTAGTATAAACTTCTGCAGCTAACGGACCGTGGCGGACTTAAATATCCATCTGAGCCAGTTTTAAATTCCATATTTGTTATATGGAAGACCTTTAGTGCCATCGAAAACAATAAAGAGCTGATGGCGAAGCTTGTAAGTGGACCTTCTAGAAAAATACTAGTTGAACTCACGTTGATGTATTTGGAAGATAGCGATAATCGTGATCCAAGTATTTGGGAGTTTACTTGTATTAGCTGTGGTGTGTTTAGTTGGAACATCTTATCGAAGCTCGTCTTTACTGCAGCGAATTGCTTTCTTGCAAACATTAACAAAGTTAAGAATAATAACTCGCTGGTTCTTTCAAAAAGTATAGAAAGCGTAAATTTAAGAAATTCTCTTAATTATGTGTCTACTTATTTGTATTTACCATGATTTGTATTACTCTGTTATTCTTATTTCTATTATGTAGTTAAGTGTGTCGTGTGTCACTGCTAGAGCCAGAGAGAGAAAGAGGAGAGAGGAAAGAAAGCAAATAATTGTGTATTATTTACTGTATATTAATATAGAAATTGTACTGTTTGTGTTTATTATTACTATTAAATTATGAAAATCCAATCACCTTTCTCATTACAGCTAATACTAATCACGGGCTAGTACTGCTGAGTTATGTTTACGACCTAGAGACCCATAAAGAACTTAGTAGTTCAGTATAGAAAACATTAAAAAATTAAAATTTCCCATCTTCTTGTGCATCCCTGGTACATCTACTGTCAGGCCATATATAGAGTAGGCTATGGCTGGCCGTATAGTAGGAGAACGAGAGTTGTTATTGCTCATTATAAACAAATTGTTGTAACTATTTTCTATAAAATGATGGTATAAGCAATGAATTATTAATGAGGATTTTAATTTACCTTTAATCATTTGTAGGGCAAAAATAACACGCTTACAAGAATGGGAAGAGAATTAAAGTACAAATACCATGTTTTCCAGCAAGCATGGAATTGTTATCTAAAGTTGGTCGATATTGACTATGAAATAATTTTTACTTGTCCAGTCTGCAAAGATACCCCTGCAATTATAATTTTGGATGGCATTGCTATGGGCACCACAAGGCAGTTACCAGATCTTCCCAGTCGTGTAGGCGAAGTACAAACTTTTCCAATTATACCATTGGGTGAACGTCTCTTTATCGCTAATGTCAAATTACGTAAAATGCTTAACCAGTATTCAGAGGTGGGTCTTGATCTTTCATCCTTTGAATCCATGTTAATTAACTTGCAAATATCTGAATTTATAAGTTTTCTCCGTTTTTCTTCTCAACCATTGGGTTCACTAAGAGTTGTAGATCCCAAATTACCTCGCGTTAATGAAGTTATCAAATTAGTTGCTAGTTCTGAAACGATAAGCGCAGTATTCAGATTCTCGGCACTTAGTGGTAGACAAAGAAAAATTATATCAAAGTTGTCACTTGGGCAAACAATTCCTATTGAATGCTTGCAAGAAGTATATAAGAAAAGTCATACTCTTGATGTTTTGATTAACTCAATTCCCCTAAGATTGATAACCAGAATCAAATAACTTTGCATCGAAACGTTGTTATTCTACTCCACTGTGTCATAAAGAAAGTCAATCGCCTAGTTAAACACCCTTCACGTATACTAATTGACCAACCCTGCTCATCGGAAATAGATTTCTTCAGTTACTTTCCTGGATTGAAAAATAATTACAAGTGAGTTGGGTTACTATACTTACGTACGAATGTGTACGCCAAATAGCAAATAATTGTGATTCCAACTGTAGTTTTATAATTCTAGTATTAATTCAATTTCCTTGATAGGATACCAAGGTATGAAGGTGAGTATAATAAAACTTTACCTAACTGTACCAAAATTTACCCAAAACATCAAAGATTTTCACCTGGATTGTTAGCAGTGACATGCAACATCAACAATGTTACGGATTTGAAATTATGACTTCTCACGAATCTACTGCTATGGTTTTCAATATGCTAATTAGGAAATTTAAAGAACATAATATATGATAATGCATGCAACCTCTGCACCACTTGCTTAATGAGGTATTTATTCGTATGGTAAGGTTATTTGAATAGTTGCATTCCCCTTAATAACATTTTTATAGGAACCTGCTCTATTTAGTAAGACAACATTCTTGATTGACAGATTCCATAAAAGAAATCACAACTGCGACCCAATTTTTTCAATGAGAACATATAATACAGATGAAATCCGGAATGTAAATTCACAGTCTTGCGAACAAATGTTCTCAGCTCTAAGACGAATCTCGACAGAAATCGCTTATATGAGATTCGAAAATGTTTTTTTGAATTCACGATATTTCTTAGCTTGTTAGAATATGAAAAGCAGTAATTATTGTAACATTATTATTATTATAACCACATACAGATTACAGTTATGTTAAAATGTGTGATATACAAGGTAGAGTATACTAAATTATTAATATATTATTATTACATTATTATTACGTACATAGTTGGACACTAATCAAAGTAATTGGTTTCTTTCCTAATAAGTGATAATTGTATTAAATTATATATTAGACTCTTTTAAAACATGTTCGACATACGAAATCGCAATTAATCGATTTGTTTGGAAATCCATAACAATGATTATGAAACCAGAAGTTGCATCCATCACATTGTATAGCATGGTTCACTGTTTCTTGATTTGACTTATTAAATACAAACTCTGGGAGTTTGCAATCGCAAATAAGGTCGACAGTAAATTGGTGTGATTGGGGTAGTTTACCCGTACACATCCCCCTCGTACTGGCAGGGAAAAGGGATGCACGTTCTTTTTGAATACAATCATTGCAATGTGCCCTCATCTTATTTTGGTCCCAAGTTTGAGTGACAGGATCTACTCCTGCTGCAATACACGTGGCAGTAGCCAGTGCAAATAGTCCACAATCATATGCTCCTTTTTGGCGTTGAATTCTAGGAGCAATCACGTTCAATTGCATTGATTCGGTCGCATATAGTTGAGCAAGTTGTGTATCTAGTAATAATTTTATAATAGGAATACTAAATAGGGATATATTTCATACCCCAAAGGCTACTAAATCACAAAATGGCGACATTCTAAAATTTTTAAAAAATATAAAGCAACCACATGCTAAATTACAAGTAGTACCCGAGTTACAACTTACTACAGTGGAGCCTCCCATAACGGACACCCCAAATAGCGGACAACCTCTAAATAACGGACAACCCTCGTGGCACGGATTTATTTATTTAGCATATGTCTAATAGAAAAGCAACCTCTAAATAGCGGACAACCTCTAAATAACGGACAACGGTTCCGGTCCCAAGGAGTCCGTTGTTCAGAGGCTCTACTGTATTTTTGTCCATAAAACGTATATAATTGCCGGTTTCTATATACAGTCAGGTCTGCTTATTATGAACAAGATTTCGTCTGCTTAATATGAAGATTTTTTATTATGAACAAACCCTACGGTCCAAATTTAACAATTTACATAGGGTTTGTATTAAGTTGAGTTCGCTTATTATAAGTCTCTCTATTATGAACACAATTTTTGGTCCCTTGAATGTTCATAATAAAAGAACCTGACTGTATATTTATTCTCATTCTATATTCTGAAAATGTAAACTAAGTATACAGTATTAGCAAATTATCTTCATTTTCTCGTAGTTCTTTAGACTCGAATTGTATATTTTGTATATTTGTGGTGTCATCATTAAATGGCGCCTAAACAGCTTAACCACAAATATGAGATTCTCAAAAGTGGTTCCATTGTACTCGCAATAGTTGATTACCCCATATACAACCCAAATAATAACAATAAGGGGCATAGTTTATCCTAGAATTAAATTTATAAACTGGCCTTCTATTCTTTTGGCCTTCTCGGTGACATACACGGCCGTATTTAAGTAGGCCTTGGCGCTAGTGAATGACTAGTTAGGCGCTAGCGCCTAGTCATTTTTAATAGCTCGAAAAATCAAGAAAATAATATTTATATCTACTCTAATGGTATACTGAGTAAAGGTAAACATGCAGAATAACCAAAAGCAATGCGATTACACTTTAGTTGTCAACGAATAAACATGAAATTTTAATCAATGTACCATTTTCTCCACTTAATTAAATATTTATACTAAATAGCTAAATTTCATTAATCTCAGAGATGATACAAGATAGAAACAAACTTCCAATTTATCAATTGATCCTTGTGCCACGTAACACCTCTACAAATGGGTGTTGACACCTTGAGGTGACGATAATATCGTTATAAAAATGTGCTTTTACAAATTTATGAAATATGTATTTCGAATGGGTTGGTTGGTGTTGGATAAATACCCAACACGCACATTAAAATTCTGACTCACCACCTATTATATTCTACTGAAACTTGATATCTCTAAGATACAGTGAGCTAAAAGATACTTCCACCAAACCAAGGGTCGTTGCCATCCGAAACACTTATCTGCAGAGGCGTGCTGGGTCTAAGGGGCCCAGGCGGGATTATCTTCCAAAAGGCCCTGGTTCGGGCCAAAAGGGCCCGAATTTTCCGTGTGGTCCGGGCGGGATTCCCGCCTGCCATGTATGGCCAGCACGCCCCTGCATATCTGAAATGTTTTAACACCTTCATAGTGATGATGACATGGTAGAAAAATCCAAAATTGCAGCTGTGCTGACAGCATTTTCCTTTGGAAGCACTATCAATAGACCAATCTGTAGCCACCAATAGATAGTACCTCCAAAAGAACATGCGTCGGCACAGGCAGTGACAGGCTGCAATTTTGGATTTTTTTCTCCGGTGCCCTGGGCACACATCTATACATTGAGGGGAAACTTGGCATGTTGGTGCGAAGTGCCCTTCTAATTTGCACCTGGGGTTACGATTCTGATCTAATAATTTTAACACCTATTTAATCCAATTATGGCTTATAAACAATTAAATTCGAGGGTTGTCCCAGTATGGATTAGCAGCTAGCATCCAATTAGTATAAAAGGATTTTCTATTAGTGTACATTATAGAATGTCTAACAGAGGCTATAATTTAATTGGTCGAGACTCGAGAGTATATTCAAGCAACCAATCAGTTATTTGTGTTCCATCAGTTATTTCAATAAGTTATTTTTATATATATTATTTATACACAATTTATGATTGGCATTAACTTCAAGATGGTTTAAGATAGAAACAAAATCCAATTTACCAATCGTTCCTTGTATTTCGTGACCACTTGACAAATGTGCCATAACACCCTGACGTGATGGTGACTTGGCGAAAATTCCAAAATTGCCGCTGTGTCGACAGATACTCCTTTGGAGGCACTATTCAATTTACCAATCAGTAGCCACCAAAATATAGTGCCTCCAAAGGAATATGCGTCGGAAAAGCTTCAATTTTGGATATTTATAAGTAGAGAATACTTGCAAAAATGGTATTTTTCTTAGAAACCAACCGTGAAGGATTGTCAGAGTTACTATTTTTTCTAATTCCATATATTTTTATCAAAATTCTACAATAATTTTCTGATGAAACTTCTACATTTTCTGATCAAAGTTCTACATTGATTTTCTGATCAAAGTCTATATTAATTCTGATAAAAATATACAGTCTCAAAAAATCCAGATATTTAATTATATATCATAAAATCTAAATATAGAAACAATTTCCAAAGAACTTGAAAAGTTTGGCGGGAGGTTGGGAGGTCGGGAGGATGGGAGAGAAAACGGCAAAAAGCGGGAGAGTTGGCAATCCTGATATTCATGCATTTATACATGTGTGACGTATATACCAGTGAACGCTAAATTTCGTGAAGGGGCCAAAGGCTCCTGGAAAAAGCATTCCGCATGCAGGAACTAGCAGAAAAGCGCCATCCGAGGAGGGCTTTTCGGCTAGTAAATAATACAAATGCAATAGGAAGGAATAAATACTAGTGCAGTATTTGTAGTCGATTCAGCATAATTGGGACACCAACAATTAATGACCCCCTTAATCGTAGCCTTTTTAGCTATACTAATAGATTTTATCAAATACCGGTGTAAGCGCGCTTTGGGGACTCCAGTGTTTTAGGGCCCTGTCCCTAAAGCCCTAGCGATTTGGGCCCCCTGGGCTTTAAAACACTAGCGATATTGAGACGGGGTCCCTAAAACGCTAGGGCTTTAGGGATAACTTGCAGAGTTGCCGTAGGAATGGGAGAGATTTTTTCCCTATGGGGATCCCCATAGGAATCCTCATAGGAATACCCATGTGATATTCGAATATGGTTCATTAGGTCATCCTTAATTAATATAAGCTTTACTATATATACGAATCTGCTTTGCTTTACCATGGGGATTCCTATGGGGATTCCTATGGGGATTCCTATGGGGATTCCCACAGCATTCCTATGGGGATGGGATGGGAAGGGGAAGAGAAATTCCATTCCCACGGTAAGGCCCTAAAAAACTGGGATTTCCCAAAGCTCGCTTACACCGGACCTGGTATTACAGGGCTAAAAATCGAGAAACAGGTGTTAAAAATTTAACATTCGTAGACAACTCCATATAATATTGGCTCATATTATATTACATGTTGTATGTACCAGGGATGACAACCTCTGGAAACCAAAAAGCGGGAGACTCAAAATACCGTATTTTCCCGAATAAGCGCCCCGGCGCTTATTGTTTTCGTGGGCCAAAATTATCCTGAATTTTTTTTTAAATCCAGAATATAATATTTAGGTCGGTTCTAATGGTTTCCACCGACAGTATACCTACCTAATAGTTAGGGAATTTTACCTCAAATTATAGGTAAACCTTGAAAAAAATTGTTATCAAACAATTTCTACACTAGAGTCTTCTTCTGGACCCAAATAAACATAGAAAAAAGTTGCAAGCCCAAACCCGTGAGGATATCTTTTTACACGGGTTGCAGTTTATTCGAGATTTTCGAGATTAACTGTAAATCTCTAATAATTTGATAAAATCACGTTTTAGAGTGTCGGTATGTGTATAATTTACTCAGGTAGCTGAATGGAGTCGAATGAGGGGTCACTTGATTAAGTGGGAACACTATTGATAATGGAATTTTTACACATTCCTAAGACATTCCAGCGTTGCTATGGAAAATTCTTCCAAATATGGACATGTGATATATCAAATTGCTGGAAATTTAACGCAGAGTACCAATATGGTGATAATAAGTTGATTGGAGCTGATTTGAGAAAGTTAGCTCCAGAAATGTCGGCGATTTACTATGGAAAATCAGAAACTGCAACCCGTGTAAAATTTTTCCTCACGGGTTTGGGCTTGCAACCTTTTTTCTATTTATTTGGGTCCAGAAGAAGACTCTAGTGTAGAAATTGTTTGGTAACAATTTTTTTCAAGGTTTTGAGTTAAATTCCCTAATTATAAGTTGTCAAAATCAATGGAATTACATTACAGTGATTAACTAATGTGTATAAATTTGCCATACTAATGTCATTTTTATTGATCCGGCGCTTATTCAAGCCCCCGGCGCTTATTCGGAGAAATACGGTATATGTTATTTCTTTGAATCTGTCAAAAAAAGCTGGAGTGTTGGCAACCCTGTATGTACGTATTTATATTCATAGTTGCAATATACGTAACGTATAACGTATATATGGTAGAGGTGCACCGGATCCGAATCTGTATGCGTATCAAGTGTTTAATTGATTCTATTAATCAAAGTAGCCTCTAATTACTTACAAAAAATATTCAATGCTCTGCGCCAATTCAAATTTATTTTAATTTTATGAAGTAATAGGAGACATAAACTATTTAAATATCTTTGATTGACAGTTTGAGGAAAATATGGATAAGAAACTTCGAACTCACGTTTGATCAGGATTGCTTAAAAAATTTATTATTTTGAATAGACAATTAGTTACAGTGGAATTCGCTTAGAAAACTACTCAGCTAAAAATGTACTATGGGATAATACGCACTATTCTCTAATATTGATTTTTTCCCCTATCAAATGCATTATACAATATTAGGTTAATACCTAATCGGATAAAAAGTTCCTCGGATAAGACCTACCGATTTTTATTCTCTAGTAAATATATCTATTATATTTCGGTTGGTACGTACATAAAAACTGTAAGCTGGACTCAGTTAGTATTTTGATTTAGTGTACGTGACAACTATAATACATTAATTTTTATCGTTAGATATGTTAGAGCAGGGGTCGGCAACCTTTTCAGCCTGCGGGCCAGATTGAGTAATTTATGCATTATTCGGGCCAAGCGATTTACTATCCTTTGGTCATACTCGTAATTTCCATTGTAGAATTGTTAATTATGACTAAATATCATTGACTTTTCTTAATAATATTGTTGTGCAGCGGAGTGCGCGCTTAGACGGAAACGTTATAGATACAACGTACTATTATTACTTGAGAATACTGACAATAAGGAAAAACTGAAATAATGTTGGTGTGCAACAGTGATGTGCTCCGTTACTAGTAACGAAGTAACGGTCACGGTCACGGAAAAAGTAACGGTAGCGGGTGTCGACAAGCAACGGTAACGGAAAAGTAACGGTAACGTGCTTCGCGGAGTAACGGTAACGGAAAAAGTAACGCTAACGGGCATCGCCGAGTAACGTTAACGGAAAAAGTAACGGTAACGGACATCCGTTACTTTTGACTAGTTACCGTTATCTATAATCAGTTACTCTTACCAATACTTTATCGTAACACAGTAACAGTTACAGCGTTAAACTTATTCTTTTGCCATTACGACGTTATTTTAAATCAGTTACCGTTGCATTAAGGAAAACTGTACTGAATAAATGAAAACGATTAAACTTAACAAAAGTAATGGATAAACGGTAACGGAGTAAATGTAACGGGTGAAAAAAAAGTAACGGTAACGGAGTAACGATAACGGAACAAATAAAGTAACGGTAGCAAGAGATATAAAGTAACGTTAACGGAGTAACGGAAGATTTACGGAGCACATCACTGGCATGCAATACTAAAGTAACTAATTGGTTCTAATATATACTAGCACTAGTGAATACCTATACTATTCTAAGTGGGGGATTTGGTATATACTAATTCGGTCTAAAAATATTACCACTATTATTTATAAAAATATTGTACACCCATGCAAATCCGATCCTCGCTAGTCCGAACAGCAGATCCAAAACTATTTTTAAAACAAATTGGAAAAAAATTGAATATTATAATGGAATTATGAAAAATGTCTTGGAGAAGTATTTAGGTAGTATACTATGTTTAATATATGTTAAATTTGGATTTAAAAGGTTTGGACTTGTTTCGTTCAGATTATCAGGGTCTCATTTTATAGAGGCTTATAGAAATCGTATTACCACTTCACTAATCCGTACAATTTCACAATCGGAACAGAATTTCTTTGAATCGCAACAACTCTAGCGAGGGTGTATGTTGTTGGATTTCATTTGAATGACCGAATCGGGGGTCACGATGAGCAGGTTTATAGAGAGCAGCGGGCCGGAACATTTCGCCTCGAGGGCCAGATCTGGCCCGCGGGCCGGGGGTTGCCGACCCCTGTGTTAGAGTCTTGTATTCCCTACATCGTGTTCATATCATCTAACAAGTCCGTGGTAGACTGATGGAATATGCAAAGGCGGATCCGGATCCGGCCGGATTTGCAGATCCAGGATCCGGCGAGATCCGGATCCGGCCGGAACCAAAATAGTGGATCCGGTGCATCTCTAATATATGGTACCATTATACGATAGGTGAACATATAATGCCATCATACGCAACGTATAATCATCATACAACGTTTAACGTATAACGATTTTAAAGTATACAGTAAAACCTCCAATTAGGGAACACTTTGGGGACTGCTGAAAAGTGTTCCTAATATGGAGGTGTTCCTTGATAAGAGGTCTGCCTTTTAGGAGCCTATCATTAACTTTGTAAGGTGTTGGATGTTTGTTATAAACATGCTCAAGATGTACACTAACCGGCCAAAATTATTTGAAGAGCAATAATTTGTATTCATAAATTAATGTATATAGTAGCATGTTAACATTATTATATGTTTCAACATGGCTATTTTGATAAATTTATGTGTCAATTAAAATATAATAGCGAAATTTTTGAAACTCATTAAAACTATATAATTAGCTAATTAAATAAAAAATACTGATCATTAATTAAGATGCAATTAGAATATACAAGTTCTGATTGCAGATTTGAATTCCACATGGTCGAATTACTCTAAGTGCATAATTTCAAACCAATACGATTATTTTCTACTGAGATACAGCACATTTTATTAGTGCCACTTGTGCCAGAATTGGTACGTGGCAGAGACACTTATGCCAATTCATGTGCAATAGAGTCTCTGAACAACGGACACTTTGGGAACGGAGTCGTTGTTCGCTATTTAGAGGTTGCTTTCTATTAGTCATATGCTAAATTCAATCCGTCCGTGCCACGAGGGTTGTCCGTTATTTAGAGGTTGTCCGCTATTAGGAGAGGCCGTTATGGGAGGCTCCACTATATATTGGCTAAAATGGGCTTGAGATTAAAACTAGTGCTGAAACGAATATACCGAATATTCGGATATTCGTTCGAAATGATTGAACGAATATTCGTTCGTTTGCAAACGAATATTCGTTTGGATGAATATTATATTGAAATGGATATTCGTTGACTAATTTTGGACAACAACAAGACTTTTGTATAGCTTAGAGATTTCGTAAATATAAATTCCCACTTAAATTAGCTGAATATTAGTTAACTTGTGTATAATACACTTTGTAACTATTATTATACCATTGTAACATTATCAAATACCTTATTCCAATGTATTTTGTCTCTAGAAATTGATTTAATGCTTAGTCATCCAAACGAACGAATATTCGAATATTCGTTCGTTTAGAAAAAGGTTCGTTCGTTACATTTCGAATATTCGTTTCAGCCCTAATTAAAACTATCCCCACAAATTATGATAAATACGAATGTTTCTTAATGAGAGGTCCATCTGAATGGTTAAGTGACATTTGGGACACAAAAGGTGTTCCCTGTTCATAGTAGGGAGGTGTTCCTTAATGGGAGGTAGGTATCAATGTTAAAGCATAGTAGAAAATCGGGACTTAAAAAAAGTGTCCCCTAAGCAGAGTTGTTCCTTAATCGGAGGTGTTCCCTAATGGAGGTTTACTGTATATGGTCCATTATACGCTCCCCGAACATATACTGTATAATCGTATAATATTGCATCTATGCTTATATTACACGTTGTATGTACTTTTTAACACCTAATAAATATACAATCGAAACCGGTGTAAGCGCGTTTTGGGTATCCAGCGATTTACGGATCCCCGTCCCTAAAACGCTAGCGATATGGGGACGGGGATCCCTAAATCGCTAGCGTTTTGTGGTCGTGGGGTCCCTAAATCGCTAGTGATACAGGTACGCCAGTGTTTTGGGTATCCTCGTTTCTGTGCCCTAAATTATCTAAAGTAGCTATGATTACTTGATTATATATAGATATGTAATTTTCCTACGGTAGGCCTAACTAACTACATTTCTTTGCAAATTTCACTCGCCAACTTATAGTTTGGGTCTGTCCACGCCAGTATCGGGATCCGCATACATTCTTGTGAAAACAATTCTTGACAATCTGCACATTGTATCATTTTGCATATATTTAAAAGTACCTGGCGCATGCGCTAATAGTACCTGGCGCATGCGCTACTAGTACCTGGCGCATGCGCTAAAAGTACCTGGCGCATGCACTACTCGTGTGACGCAACATCCGCATATGAGGTGTGTTTAATTAAATAGGCTTTCGTTTTAAATAATAAATATTGAGTACTGGGCACTATCTGAATAATTAACTAAACAGTTACAGTGAACTCCCTTTGTAACGAAGTCGGCTATAACGAAATGGATATCTGAAGCACTTCGTTATAACGAGAGTTTACTGTATATAATTTATAAGTAGCTAAAATGCCTCGAATGACAAAATCGAACGCTCGTGAGATGTTGTCCTCTACTCTCAAGCAATTCCGGTCCATAACAGGAGAAAGTATAGGAGTGGTACACACATGGAGAGGAAAACTAGCTACCATAGGGCCAGAGAAATTTCAACAGCTCGTACATTCTCTGAAAGATGACGTTTCGAAGTCCATAGTTGGTAAACACATCGAACCGTGCCATGACAAGCTATCTGATGACCAACGAATAATCGATCTTATCTGGGGAGATCTGGACATCGTCAATGTACCAACCCTTCGAAAGCTTGTCTCGTGGATTACGAAAGATTCGATTGGTGAGTTGTCATTTATTTATTAAATAACGGAACTAAAACGAATAGTATCCCCGAATGTATGCTTAGTGTGACTCGACATCCTATAATTAGGGAAAAACAGTGCTTTTTGGAAGGACTATTCCCTAAAACCATCATTTTGGCCAAACGACGTGGAATATAAGAATATCAAGCTCTGCAATAGAGAGTCTCTATGTAAAATTATCAAGTGTTACAAAGATAGTAGAAACCTCGATAACGTTCGAGAGCAATCTCATAGTAGTCCAAAGACGATTCCTCACGCAACTAAAAGGCGTAGAACATCTTCAGAAGCGTTCTCTAGTAAAAATCCCAGGATATCTCCAGAAACCAGATTTGAGGATCAACAAACACACTCAGCAGAGACTACTCATCCTCAGTGTTCATCTGCCATATCGATCCCGGTATCCGATATCGATACTAGTATTAACGGATCTTTCTTTCCAGAATTAAAACAGATCGAAATCTCTTCTTACACAGACCCTACTTGCCCTGTACCTACACCCAGCTTAGCCACGCTTTTGGGTACGACACCGTTGAGCCCCATTTTTGAATTTACACCGATAGTCACCCGAAAAGACAAAGCACAATCCCTACATGAGCTGTCAACTGGAAATACATTCCTAACTGATACGTGTATTAATGCATTTTGTGTAAGTTTATTAGCAACAGATATAGTTATGATATTTACGATGTAAATTCAGGATACAATTCTTTCCAAAGTAAGTAATTAAGATAAAGTTTACTACTTAATTAGGCCAACACTCGTCTCATACCAGCCTAATTTATTTTAAGATTTCTATTTTAGAACCGGCAATTCGTCAGAGCTCCCCGTCCAAGCATGCAAATATACCATGACGGGGCACTTCATTGGGTGTGCTCCAGTGTTGTATTGAGGGGAATGTCAGTCTTTATGACTCAATGATGACAAGCAGAACAAGTGAAGAGTTGGATGTACAGTTATCTCTCCTCTATGGGAGCAGTTCTGGAGAACTAAAAGTTACTTTTGTACCTATTCAACAACAAAGAGGAGGTGCAGACTGCGGATTGTTTGCAGCTGCAGTCTGTCTGGCAATTTCAAACGGAGATGATCCAGCCCTTGTTTGCTGGAAACAAAATAGAATGAGGTCGTACCTAAGTGATTGCTTCAATAACGAATTATTAACACCCTTCCCGACCACAGAAAGCAAGATACTTCGATCTAAAATGTGCACCATTTTAAGATCAGAATTTAAGATTAAGTTATGGTGTCTCTGTAACCTACCATCTTATGCATTTGCTAACATGGTAGAGTGCCCTAAATGCCTTAATTGGTATCATAAACCATGTGTGGGATTCGTAGACGTAAGCGAGGATGTAGAGTTTTTTTCTTGCCCCCCCTGTAGCCCTCGAAATGTAACTTCATTGACTGAATAACTGTTACCGCATTACATTTTACACACTATTAATATTTATTGTAATCAAATATAAATTTATATTTATTAAACTTTTGGTTTACTAGAATTAAAACAAGCCAGGAAATATCTTGTCGTGAAAAAGACGTTTTCGACACGCATATATGCAATCTGAGTTGATATCCTTCTAAGTGAAGAGAATAATTGTTCACAAACTTGTGAGTTAATTTTCTTCATCTCTTCTGTGTGAATATTTCTCATTGAGTAGGACGGACAACACTTGTGATTTGTTGAGTGAAAACGATCAATGAGAAAGGTAGTCTTCATGAATCATAAATAACTTGGATCTCTATAAAGAAGAGAGAAAGGTAATTCGTAGAATTTTGAAATAGACTGCAAATAATTTCAGCAGTGAGCTAAACACTGAGGTAATACAAATTACCTTTTCATACATGTATTATGTAAGTTGCAAGCGTTATCATATATCATAGACTCCTTTAAATAAGGACTGTAGGCGCTCATTCTCGGGTCCTGGAACTTGGGTCCATTAGGTATTTCATAATCGGTTAAAGTTTGACACATAAAATGTATTATTGTCGTATAGGAAGTCATAGTTAAGGAGTCCAACGGTCATATTGGATTATCAAAAATATTTGTGGAATGTGAGTTATGCGGTTTTCACACCTTTCCATATATGGTAATATTAATAAAACCACGACAACTGTTAAAGTTAGGCATATGAAATGTATTATTGTCGTATAGGAAGTCATATTTTGGGAGTCCAACGGGCATATTGGATTATCGAAAATATTTGTGGAATGTGAGTTATGCCGTTTTCACACCTTTCCATATATGGTAATATTAATAAAACCACGACAACAGTTAAAGTTAGGCATATTTAAGTATATTATTTGCGGATAGGTAGTATAATATGGTGAGCTATTTGCCGTGATAATTATTTGCTATACCTCTAATGTTTAAGTTACAAGTTTGGATTTGATTAGTATGATTGTTAGCATGGAGAAAGTATTTTCAGTACATTGACTGTATCTAAAAGTGTTAGCAAATTAATCATTTTCTTCTTGTAACTTTTCCCTCCGTCGAAGACATCCAATCTGTTGCTCACGATCACTGAAGTGGTTAACTTGAGCTTTTAAGAGAGTATTAACTAATGAGCATAGAGCTACATTGTCTTCAGCAAGAGGATGATCAAAAAATGAAAGGACTTTAATTACATATGTTCGACAACTATTTTTGGCCCTCGGAAGTAACTCAAGAAGATTAACAGCAGTTTGAACAAAACAAGTCGTGTACAATGTTGGCACTGTCAGCCCTCCCCTGTCGAGTTCTTGTAGAAATTCAGTAGATACTAGGTCCCCTTCCATTTCACCATGCTTAAAATTTAAATGCTATATATCCAGCAATGAACACTACTTTGTGCTTTAAAGTATTGCCTGAATCAAGGAGGAGTTGCGTGTCCTCAATACTGATCTCTTGCATTAGCTCTATATCTCCCAAACTGACTGGCGTTGTACATTCTGGGCAGGTAAACTCTGGAATTCCTTGAGGAATTATATTGTATTTCAGCAACTGATGTAATCGCTGTGCTTTGGCTGCTGAGAGTACATCAACAATATCAATGTAAAAGTTTCCTCTATTGCGCTGTCTGGCTTGTCCAAAAATTGTTTCCAAGGGGTCTTGTGAGAAAACCGCAGGAAGAACATACTGAAAATTGTGGTAAGTCAATAGATAAGTGGCGGCTACAATACTATATTTTGTTGTGATCTTGAAAGCATCGGCAGTGAATTGAGTAAGCTTTTTTTGTCGAAATCTTCTCCTTCCCATCGACAGGAATCTATAACGTCGCACATTGCTGATAGTTTGCTAAAGTTGTCACAATTCAACGTCCAAGGTGTACGATGTGGATCACGAAGATGTATTGTGCTAAACTTGTCTTTTACGTTCATCATTCTGAACCAGTTTGTTATCAATGTGAGAAATTTAATAGTTCCCTCCTGATAGTCGATAGTACCCTTTAAGGCTTTGAATGCTGCAATTGACTTTTCATGAAAGACTTGACATACCAGCGGTATGCTCTGTCTTTGTAGTGGTTTAGGAAAGACTGAGGTATGAGTAAGCTTTGTAAGACGTAATGGCATCTTTTTATCTTCATCATATAGAGCTTGGATGTCTCTCCAACATGCCAGATATTCTACATCGTTCTCTTTAAAGGACAATTCCCAGGTCCTCTCAGTTATCCAATTATTCCTCAATTTTTTAGGATATGAACGTAATCATAAATTAAGTACATATCGACACCGCATACCTCCACTTTCCCAGGACCACCAAGTAAGCGGTATACACCTTGATTTAGCGGACAGTTATCACATATAAAGGATATTGGCTGGATATCCATTTTTCTCAATCCTTCAATTGTTTCCATCAAGATATCTCGAGCCTTCGCTGCATTTATTTTAGAAACTGGATGAACACCAATCACTAAGCGTGGTCCTCCGTGATGGCAAACAATTTCTATACAAAAGGCAGATGTAGCAACTGCTTCTGTGGCATTAGTAGCATAACCAATGATGTGGCTGCCTGTTAAGCGCGTGGTCTTCATTAACTTTACCTCATCAAATAGTATGTTAACAAGACGTTGCTCAGGTTTCAGTACTTTGAATATGAGCGGCAGATTGGTGTTTGCGAAACTACGAGACATTAAATTTCGAACAAGTTGTTCCCTAGGGAGCTTTATTATTCTGTAATTTCTTATCATCCTGTATGCAGCTGGAGATATACAAAGAAGTTCTCCAGCAAAAATCAGTAGGTGTTTTGTATACCGGATATTATTATCTGAAATCAAGAGAAATTCTAGCTGGGTCTCTAGGAACTGAAAATGTGTTGATTCTTGTACATCTATTGTCATTTGTTTCAACTCTTCCATGGCCTTTAACAAATGATCATTGTTAGAAGTTTCATAATTATTAACAATCGAGAGGATTTCTTCCATCTGAGACCATCTATGAAGGAGGCTATTCTTCTGTAGATTGAAAATTATCTTTGGGATTTCATAACCATTCTTTTCTACCTTAGACAAATGAAGAAACCCAAAGCAAGACTCTACTTTCTTAAAGCAGAAATACTGAATCACTTTACTCCCTAATTCATCCACCATGAAAACTGTAAATTTTTCTCCGTGATTTCTAACGCTGAATGATGTGAATCGTCTTTCAAATTCTTCTGCAAAAAGTTGTGAAATCTAAGATCTTATCACACTTGCCAATATACTCTCTCTGCAATTTATCCCTTACATCAGAAATAGTCTTTCTTGTTGGCCTTGGATGTGTAAAAGACTGCTTCTGACAAGACTTGGGCACACCTTTAAAATATGTAGGAGGTCCAATTGGTCGCTTTCCTCCCCGTACAGTTACCCATTTGCATTCAAAGTGTGATGAACAGACAAATATCTCTTTTCGATCGTTAAGACTCCCAGGTTCATTAGGCATGACCTCAATCCATCTGTCCTTTCAACCCTATCTGTGGGAAAACTGACAACTTGACTAAATGGTTCCCCATCATAGTTACCACGACAGTTGAATGCTGCACAACGTTTTGGCATGATTACTGTGTTGCTTGTGAGATTATATGCTAAATTTTGTAAATACGAAATAAAATGTAAAAACTAAGCATTATTATTCTTTACCATCAACATTTAGTTCGATAATACTTTCTCCATGCTAACAATCATACTAAACAAATCCAAACTTGTAACTTAAACATTAGAGGTATAGCAAATAATTATCACGACAAATAGCTCACCATATTATACTACCTATCCGCAAATAATATACTTAAATATGCCTAACTTTAACAGTTGTCGTGGTTTTATTAATATTACCATATATGGAAAGGTGTGAAAACGGCATAACTCACATTCCACAAATATTTTCGATAATCCAATATGTCCGTTGGACTCCCAAAATATGACTTCCTACACGACAATAATACATTTCATATGTCTAAAGCTAACTGATCTCGAGATTTTAACAATATTACCATATATGGAAAGGTGTGAAACCGCATAACTCACATTCCACAAATATTTTCGATAATCCAATATGACCGTTGGACTCCTTAACTATGACTTCCTATACGACAATAATACATTTTATGTGTCAAACTTTAACCGATTATGAAATACCTAATGGACCCAAGTTCCAGGACCCGAGAATGAGCGCCTACAGTCCTTATTTAAAGGAGTCTATGTCATATATTATCACTTTCGGCAGCACTTTGAATATTCTGAGTAGTAAGTTATAAACTAATACAGTAGATTCATGTTTTCTAAGAATCTGAAATCCGTAGCAAACTCTATGTTGGCAGGTGATAGCCATCAGTCCTGGAGAAAACTTGTGATGCTTTGGAAATCTTTTTGAACAGTTCACGGGTGTAATATATTTACGAAATATTAAGAAAAATTACCAACGCAAACCACCTTATAAACCACGTTCCTTGATGTCCATAGAATAGGAATCCAAGTTTATCTCACTCTGGTGACGTCAATTTTTTTATATATTTTGATTTTATTATGTGACGTCATTATTTTTTGGGGGGAAAAATATTTTTATTTATTTTTCATTAAATATATATTATATCTACATATTTCTTCAAGAATTATTAATAACTATCATATATGGTATATATTTATGTATTTTCTAAATTCCCTTGCCAATTTAGGATTTGTCAACTATTAACCTCTATTTCTCTGAGACACAAAAGTATCTTTATTAGCTAATTATCTGGGCTATTATCACACTATATTTAAAACTCTACTTATTTAAAACTTAATATTTTAATAGAAACACATAATTAGTACAATAATAGTTATTCTTAAATAAGTTTAGATAGGAATCAAATGTGATAATCTTAGATTTCGTGCGAAAAATATTCTGTAATTTCAATATCCATTATTTATTACTCTGCATTCATTGTATAAATAGTATGAGACAGTTATAATAATTGAGTAATTAGCATGTTATTGATTTCTTAATCAATCAGTATCACTTTCATCCGAGTATTCAGAATCAGTTAACCAATTATGTAGTTCTATTCTTTCTTCATCATGCTCGTTTGAATCCCCTTCACTATTGAATTATTCGATTGAGTTTTGATCTTCATCCGGATTTCCTACAGATCTAATTGCTTTATCCCACTTTAAGTTATAGTTGTATGTTACCATGCAATCCACAAGACGTTGAGAAAATATGGGATTTTCTGCCTTAGTCTTGAATCGTAAATCCCACACCTTTTGCAACCTGGAATGTAGCATTTCTCCACTTTGTTCTGAACTAATTGCTGCCCCTGCATTAGCGATATTCTCATAACGGGTGAAGTATTCTTCATAATGATCAGATAGAATATGTGATTTTAAGGACCATGATAAACCTGTAGCATGCCATGCCTCCCTAAATACTCTGATGCTGCCTTCCCATCCTTCTTTCCTTACCGTCCCTAGGAGATTGTCTTTTACATCTTTCAAAGCTTTTAATGCTTTGACGAATTTTAGTGAGGTGTTTGGGAAAGGAATATCGTCTAAATGATCCAAAAGTCTCGAGCATGAATTACCCTCAAGAGTACCATTCCAATACTCTGAACGATAGATATTATATTTACATAATGCTAAGCAATGAAGCTTGTAGAGCTGACGACCTTTTCTATTTGATGTTTCGTGACTAGGTTTTGCTTCAGAAAAAAGCCTATTCACCAAACCAAGCAGAACATGCAATGGCGCTAAAGCAACCTTTTCCATCACTGACTCGGACCAGTGTATGATTGGCTCGTTAATAACATTGTGACGCTTTTTTTCGAGGTCAACTATCATTTCTTCTCTCTTCCTAGAATGTCCAGGTAAGCCTGTGCATATAGTATTATTGCGCCATAAACAGAAAGGGCAGGGGTATTTGCTCGATGCTTGCTGAATGCCGACAAGTAATGCTGCAACCTTAAAGTCACAAGATATTTGCACATGACTCTCGAGTGAAAATATTTTGCTTATGGATGGAAAACTAAATAATTCCTTCAGATTATGATAGTTCTCTGGACCATGACCCATTGCGATAACAAAATTAGAAAGTACGCTATTTGGTGTTGGAGAATAAAGGCAACAAGCCTTCATTGAAACAATGTTCAAAGAAACTTTCAGGAATTCCTTACCTCCATCAACTTGTAACTTCAGTCTAGAAATCTGATTCGATTGATTGTGTGTGATGATATCGAGAAGATACTTAACGTCTGTACAAAATCCGAATGGAGTAGGTTTTGGGGTAATAGTATGATTTTCTCGAATTATAGAAAGGATAACTGGAGAAAAGATGCTTCCAAAAATAGACCATTTTTCATCCCATGCCTCTTTAATTCCTCCTGGGGGAAAAGAGATCCCATCTCGACGTAAAATTCTGGCCAATTCCCAATAGGTCTGTTTGCCAAGACCTAGATGTCCTAGCCTCTGTATATCCCGTGCAGATTCCACGCTCAATTGTTTAAGTACAGTATTTCTACCTTTATATCCAACTGTTGTTACAGCTAGCATGTTATTAGAGTCATAAGGATGATTGAGACTGACTAGAGGCTTGGAAGAATTTGAGTTATTAATAATATTACTGTCTTCTTCCAGTGTATGTTTAAGGAATTCAGCTGCTACTTTACTTGTAAAACCTCGAGCTTCTACCCTCTCAGCGAAAAGTTTACCAGCTTCGTAAGAGCTTTTGGGATGTTTTATAATATTTCTACAAAATCTTTCATCATGATTTTCCATATAACTCCCACATTTACTACACATCACCTTACAAGGTGACTGTTCCAAAGGTCTTCCGGGTCGTGGACCAAAGGTATTCAATTTGACTATGAAGTTGTTGAGGGATGATCCATTGATTTGGCAAACATGACAACGATTATCTACCTTACAGCCCACTTTACTACGAATGGAATATTGTTGATCTTCAAAACTAGGTAAGATCTCAAGTGTTTGACGATCGTTCTCAAATTTACACAAAGCAAGTTTGCCTGTGTCTAGATTCGCAAGCCTAGTACGACAACCGCAACAAAGTACTTTGGGCTTTGTCATATCTGAAAGTTCAAACTTGAAATTTATCTGGTAGTAATTTTCAGCTCTTTCAACGACCAGTTGAGTAAGGGGTTTTCTAATGGATTCCTTCGGTAAAACTTTGGAAGAAATTCTGTTGAAACAAAAGCGACAAACACGATACAGGTTGTCAATATGATGACTATCATAAAGATCTGTCATTTCATTAGGAATTGCCATAGATGTAAATGATCAAAATTGGAAATATAGTAAGTCTGAAAATCAGTGTTATATAATCTCAAGTATTGGTTAATCTATTTATTATATAAATTATATCCTACATTTGACTTATAAGTATTCAAAGTGTATATATTAAGAGAAAACTATAGTATTTGTGGAATTAGCATGTAATTGATGATCTTTCTAAATCAGAATTGCTTCATCCGAGTATTCAGAATCAGTCAGTTCTATTCATTCTTCATTATGCTACCTGATTTCTTTTCAAAACAGGCATTTGTATTATATTTTTCATCACCCGTATTGATTGTAAATGTTTTCTGGCTTCGTTAAAGAGTAAGAAAAAGTGGCTATAGAAATTACAGAATATTTTCCGTCCGAAATATAAGATTATCACATTTGATTCCTATCTAAACTTATTTAAGAATAACCTATTATTGTACTAATTATGTGTTTCTATTAAAATATTAAGTTTTAAATAAGTAGAGTTTTAAATATAGTGTGATAATAGCCCAGATAAATTAGCTAATAAAGATACTTTTGTGTCTCAGAGAAATAGAGGTTAATAGTTGACTGACAAATCCTAAACTTGGCTAGGAATTTAGAAAATACATAAATATATACCATATATGATAGTTATTAATAATTCTTGAAGAAATATGTAGATATAATATATATTTAATCAAAAATAAATAAAAATATTTTTCCCCCAAAAAAATAATGACTTCACTAATAAAATCAAAATATATAAAAAAATTGACGTCACCAGAGTGAGATAAACTTGGATTCCTATTCTATGGACATCAAGGAACGTGGTTTATAAGGTGGTTTGCGTTGGTAATTTTTCTTAATATTTCGTAAATATATTACACCCGTGAGTTATCCACCGACTCGACGGTTGCATTCTCGTACACTGGTATCCTGTGGAAAACATATAAAATATTACAGTATATACTATGTAGTCACATTTTAACAAGAGGATTACTAGTAGACTTACTTGTAGTTTTTATCAAAAGCCGGGAAGTAATTGTAGTACTCATTACTATCGGGACAGAATTCAACTAGCCTTCGGGTTGGTTTTCTGGATAAGGAATCGATTTGAGTCATTATTTTCTTCAATAATGAGGCAACAACTGGGTCTAACGTGACATATCCGGTTATGTCTATGGATGGTTGTATTGACTTGATCAAACACTCAAGCGTATACATTTTTTGATAGATCAGGTTTAAGGATTCTTCCTTGGCCGATCCCCCATCAGACAGGTGAACTATAGTTTTTCTCTCGCTTGCATCCAAAATAGAGAATTGAAACAATCCTGTTATCGGCTCGTTACGACACAGAAGTTGTATCACTTTCCTAACCTTCTCATGATTTTCACTTATTGTCACCCAGTTATCCAACTTTGAAGAAGTGGAAGTTATGTAGTCACAAAACGTATCATGAATGTTAACCAGTTCATTGAAATTATCTTCTGCTAGGCCTTGCAGGCTGTAGTTTAAGAAATTTTTTCGAAGGGTTGAATCATGAATAAATACTCTGTCAGAGATTGCAATCATAAAATATTTTTGTTCGTAGTCTTCTGTTTCAATAACTTCTGGTAGTGATCTCATGGTTCCCATAGCTATTCCATCTAGAATTACTATTTTTGGCTGCAGCTTACATTGGGGGCAGGTGTAAAGTGAGGGGTAATCAAGGTCAACTAATCTTAAATATGCGTTCCAGGCATGATAAACTATGTGATACTTGAAGGTACTCTTTCTTCCCATTCGTTGAAGCTTCCGGTTTTTAGCACTAATTAAACATACGTATAATATAGGATAAATTTAGATAATATTGGCATTACAGTAGTTCTCGCTAGGTACGTAATTGATCTAATTAGTACGTCAATCTGATAAAATATGTTATTTTTTATTCTCGAAGGAGTACATCTTAAGTTCAGTTAATAGAGTTGTACTGTATACTCAAACACAGTGTTTTTTTAAGGTTGAGACCTTGATGTAACTCAGCGCGGCCTTGGTATAACTCAACACTGCACAGGCCCAGGCCGACCCAAATCGTGGTGTAACTCCAAAAAATACTGGTGCAAAATTTACAGCAAGATCGGCCTTAAAAAAAATCCTGCTCAAACATATACATTATCTGGAATAGATACGATGGATACGTACACTAACCTCAAGTATCCGTACAGAGTATTCCTTGACATCGTCATGAGCTCACTATAATCGTATAATAAGCTATAATGAATGAAGTACTTGTTGTTGATATTTAAGACTCAATTAAGAGTAAATAATTATTTCCTTCGTAGACTTTAGGCACTTACAACTTACAAGGACCTTCACATATCGAGCTGTACACTAAATGATAAATTATATGTAATATGAAATAACGAGAATTTTCTTATTCAAAAATTAAATAGAGATAGCTATTAAAGTAGCATCCTACCTTTATGTTCCTTGAGTTCAATTACATCATTCTCTGTATATATAACTATTCCAGTGTTTTCCAATTTAAGTTGGTCCTCTCCGTTGAAATATAACCGTGCTTGCAGTAGTTTTTTTCAGGCATTAGATGAGTTGGTAGATGGATACCTTCGGAAAGCTGTTTGTCATAATTGGAGCAAAGAGTTTCATCAAGATTCATTGGTATTTGATTAGACGTTACCACAGTGTATTCAATCCGTCGTTGATTTTTCATCGATAGGTCATGTCCAGTCATAGCGAGGATATTTGATAGCTTAGGTTGTTGTTTACATTTACCAATACAAGAATTGCAGAACCAATTACCACTTCTTGAAGTATAGTTATGAAAAGTATCAAGTGCTGAGATAAATATATTCGTAGGATTGACTAGAAAATAGACTATTTCATCAAGTTTGTTGGCCTCACAAACTTTCAAGCACTTCATCTGTGAACATTGGACAAAAGCTTGATAGTGAAGACAATCATTTTTGTCACAGCAAGAGCAAAATTGAAGTTCTGTATCAATAACAAGGCTTTTTCTTTTGAATACCAGTTTTCCTATAAGTTATTGCATTACCCATAGATACAAATAACTTTTGTATCTATGGGTAATGCAGATTAACTAGACCAATAGTATAATAGTTTTAAGGAGCAATATATTTACTGATCAATATTTTTCACATGTGATTAGTTTGTAACTTTGTATGCAGTAAATATTATTGGTTTTCATGTAACTGGTCGTCCTTACATTGTATAATTAACTTGGATAAAGCGATTAAATTTAAACAAAGTAATATAAAGGCATACCTTGTGAATGTTCGAAATCCGTTATTATAACATATTTACTGTCCTCTAATTGACACAGTTGAGACTCCTCAATTAAGATTCTTACATACTGTTCAATAGTAGAAAGTTCTATTTCTTTAATAAGTTCTGAGTAATCCTCATTTCATCGCACGCTATAAAAAAATCCAAAATTGCAGCCTGTGCCGACGCATGTTCCTTTGGTGGCACTATATTTTGGTGGTTGTCTATTAATAGTGCCTCCAATGCAACATGCTGTCGCACAGCTGCAATTTTGGATTTTTTTTCGCCATGTCTTGAACGTCACCAGTGGCAGATCCAGACATGCTGAAAAGGGGGGGCTCAAGAAATAATGCGAGCGTAGTGAGCAACTTATAAGGGGATATTGGGGGTAACCCCCCAGATCTTCTTTGGGTTATATACACTCAGAAGTCATTTTAAACGCTAATTTCTTTATAATGAGCCATAATTCAAACTTGAGGCTGAAGTTTCTTAATTAATTTGTCATTTTCAGCTAAATTTCAGTCAATTTCATTTTTGAAGGGTGGGCCCAGGCCCCCTGGATCCGCCCCTGGTCACATGGTGTTTACTAGGGCTGAAACGAATATTCGAAATGTAACGAACGAACCTTTTTCTAAACGAACGAATATTCGAATATTCGTTCGTTTGCATGACTAAGCATTAAATCAATTTCTAGAGACAAAATACATTGGAAAATAGGTTTTTCATAATGTTACAATGGTATAATAATAGTTACAAAGTGTATTATGCACAGTTAGCTAATAATCAGCTTGTTTAGGTTAGGAATTTATATTTACGATATCTCCAAGCTATACAAAAGTCTTGTTGTTGTCCAAAATTAGTCAACGAATATCTGTTTCTATCTAATATTCGTCCAAACGAATATTCGTTTCGTAACGAACGAATATTCGTTCAATCATTTCGAACGAATATTCGGTATATTCGTTTCAGCCCTAGTGTTTACACCCATTTATCAATTTGTTACGGGACAAAGGAACGTTTGATAAATTTCATGCTCCTTTCTATCTTAAACCATCTTGAGTTTAAGTTTATATTTTCATTATACATGCGTTTTAGACCCCCCTATCACTTTAATACAATTTCGGGCACCAAACACGCACACAGACGAATAGTCATTTAATAGATATACCAATTCATTAATCCATTGTTTGTATATCAGTCATCGTTTTAAAATTGAAATCAGCATACTCGCTTACTTTGAATTACATATGGGATTAAGTTTATATTTCCATTATTAATGCGTTATAAACCCCCCCTTACACTCTGATACATTTCGGGCACCAAGCACACACATAGACAAATATTTATACAAATAGATATTCCATCTCATTAATCCATTGTTTGAATATCAGAAATCGTTCTGAAATTGAATAATTGTTGAGTGAAAATGAATTTTCATATAGGAGAAAACTTTAATACAACTATGTATTAGAAATCGATTTATATAGTAGCAGCTATTGAATCAAATTGAATTATTCATTTACAATATAATAACTTATTGTAACTATGATATCAGAAATAGATTTGTATAGTAATAGCTATTGAATGTAAATTAATTATTCATATATACCAGAATTTTTTATTGTGATTATGATATCAACAATAACTTGAATCGAAATAACACTGAATCTAATTGAATTATTCATAAATAGTAGTTATTCATCGAAACCACGAAATAATTGCATAATTGAATATTAATTAAATTTCTATTTTAGAAAGTTAAGGGTGAATTGTGGCAACTTTGAGCCTAATTCTCAGGAAAATGAGGACGTATTAAAAAAAATCGTGAAGAGCTATCAGTTGCAAAATACTTTTTCTGATACTAATGATTCGAAAAAATTTCTTGTTATTGCTTTTATTTTCTTAAGGGACAAAAAAAGCTAAAAGTCCCGTTAAAAATTTTCCCAAGTCGAAATTGAAAAATCAGTCACGAAGTGCACATTAATCAACAACCAGACACCTATCCTGAATATCTCAGAGCTCTAGCACTTATGGTTTAGCCTGGGGAGGCGACACGGAGAAAAAAAAAAAAAAACCAAAGCACTAAGACCAATACTGGGCCACTATACTATAGTATAGTCGGCACAGTAAAAATAGTATTTCACAACAAATATAATTTATATAAATAGAACACTTACTTTGTGATACGTTGAATTCTTAAATAATTAAGGGTTCCTCTGCAAAATGCACTCTCCTTACATCCTCTGTCAGAAAAGTGATGTCTTCTTCCTCTGCTTTTCTTTTTTTCTTTTTCGAATACAGAGACATCATTGAGCAAGTGAAGTATTCTGCCATTATAATATAAGTGTTTGAGAACTTGATTTGCAAAACAAATTAAGGAACGACAAAAACTTTTTATAGTTTTAAATGTGACCGTTTCCAATGTGAATAGTATGTTTAAATGGAATGTTCAAATATTTTAACTACAAATCATATTAATTGTTTGTCTGGTTACCGGTTATATAGCAATATTACTAATTGGAATGTATGCATAATTTGGTTTCGAATTTAACTAATACATTTCGCAATTTGGGCAAGTTAGAAACAGTGTAGTTACAGAAAATATATAATGTGGTCATTGTGGTGATGAAAAATGGATTTATGATCATCTTTTTCCAGCAAAATTCAGATATTTTTAATTATTTAAATGTATTTCCTCGCTAATCCCAACAGAGGTATTCCGAATCAAAAAAATTCTGTTCTGATTAGTTAATTCGTTCGGATTAGTGAAGTGTAAATACATTTCTATTGGCCTCTATAACATGAGATTCCGATAATTTGGATCAAACTTGTTCATACCTTTTTAAACCAAACTAAACATGTAGTATACTACCTAAATACTTGTCTGAGACTTAACAATTTATAATTCCATTGTAATATACATTGAATCTCCTGTTCGGACTAGCGAGGATGTACTGTAAGATAATTTCCAAATAATACTGCTGATTATCAACAGACCGGCTAACTGGTCAACGAAATCTGTAACCGCTAACCGATATTTAATAGCAACAGTTAAGCGGTTAGCCAGCCGGTTAACGAATCCAGCCTTGTATAAACAATAGTTAAGGGTGGGATTGGTTAACCGTTTGGGGCCACGGTTACGATTGTCTTCACATACTCTATAGTACTCTATAAGTACAATTAACTACATACAAGTTTATCACTTGAGTTTACTTCTACACTGTTGTCACCAAAATATATCGAGTTACTGTGGGTAATAAGATAAACAATTATTATATTCTGAACAAAATGCGTGCAAATTCACACTTTTATCCAAAAATTTGTACTTCAAATTGTAATATTAATGTTGCAGCGTGTACGCAAGATTAGTGCGCATGCATGCACGCTAGTGTGCATGCATGCACACTAAGTTTCTAGCCTGCATGCATGCACACTAGCGTATATGCACGAAAATCGCTATTTTCATATTCGTGCATATACACTAGCGTATACACACGATAAAGTGTTCTCTTTTGCTAATGGTTGTATGTTAATAGAAATAATTTGTATTTATTAATTCTACGAGCCTTCAATGGTCCGGAAATCCTTCTATCTTACTACATTAATAAAACTTCGGTTACAACGAAATGGATATAACAAACTCCGCTTATAACGAAATGAAACTACGGTCCCGAGCACTTCGTTATAACGGGAGTTGACTGTAAATGATAAATAAGTTAACCTTATTCTTGTAAATTACTCACAACTAAGTCGTTCATTTCAGTGTGTTGTTATTTGAGAGAGGATATTTACTAACTCATATTATATTTTCTGCATCGTTGGTACAGGCGGGCCTAAAATTATGGACCATTTCGCGGGGTACTTTCCTCAAGTTACCATTTATAACTAGTACTTCATTTTGGGTTGTGATTCGTTAATAATGCAATAATGTAATTTGTTTTGGAAAGTATGTTAATTTTATTTAATGAAGTTATTCTTATTACTTTATTAGTTATTAATTACAGTCGAAATCGGGTTTTTTTGCCCCCAAAATGCACGACAAAAGGAGGCAAAAAAACCCAATAAGCAAAAAAAACCCGTGGCAAAAAAACCCGATTTTGACTGTATTAGTTAATTAATAGCTCAATAATTCTTAAGGTAGCTGGTTTCAGCTACATTAAAAGGTTATCTCGTTGGCTCAAATAATACTCATATTATAAATAGTAATTGAAACCTGTTGGCTAGTAAAGTATACGTAATTAATTAATTAAATTGTATACTATATATCTCAACTATATATAGCAATATACAGCAATTCGATTTCAAAAATTGTTGAGTAATACGTGTTGGATTGTATAACTGAGGAGCGAACGAGAAAAAATGTGAAAATTCAAACTAGACATTGGTGAAAGATCAAAGATGGAACTAGAACAAATGTTAATTAGACAACCATTAGCAAAAGAGAACACTTTATCGTGTGTATACGCTAGTGTATATGCACGAATATGAAAATAGTGATTTTCGTGCATATACGCTAGTGTGAATGCATGCAGGCTAGAAACTTAGTGTGCATGCATGCACACTAGCGTGCATGCATGCGCACTAATCTTGCGTACACGCTGCAACATTAACATATCGCTTAACTGATCACTAAAATCCGTAACAGTTAACCGGTATTAGCGGCGATTAACCGAATCCAGCCTTGATTTAATATTTTATGAAGGACGAAATGTAGCAGTAGTAAGGAATAAAAACAAAGCTGAACCTTACTAATTATGTAGTATAAATAAATGTTCTTCTGTGTTGATCAGCGATTCAGCATGGGCGGTTAACCGGTTAACCGTGGCGAGAAATTGAACTGTAACCGTAGCCCGAGAATTTAGCATTGAATACAATATTGGGAACAACAAAATCTCTCCCCTGACTTTAGGGTGGGGTCGACACCTCCCTCCTGAGGCTATACAGTAAGTGGCTTATAAATTAGTACGTATTTCAAATACAAGTGTCACTAAGTGTCTTTAACAACAAACAACCCTTATTTGCAAGTACGGTAGAACTCGGTTAAGACGTACCACCTTGGGAGACAAGAAAAAGTACGTACTAACCGAGTACGTCTTATCCGTATGCATAATCCACAAGTCGAAATACTGACTTGTTCAATGATATGAATACGATGTATGGTATACAAGTACATATCATACTTAACGATATGATTAAAGTATTTTAGTTGTCACATGCTCACTTAAACCAAATAATAACTGAGTTCTGCTGATACTTTTCTAGAGTACGTACTAACCGAATTAAAATACATACATTTGTACACGTACTTTGGAATATAAATTGGTACTGTACGTCTTATCCGAGGTACGCCTTATCCGAGTACGTATTAACCGAATCATTTATAATGGATCAGATAGGAGAAAAAATTGGTTATTAGCGAACGGGATACCGACATTTCGAGACGCGACATTTCGATACCTACAATTCGAGACGCGACAGTTCGAGACACGACAATTCGATACGTTGACAATTCGATACGCGACAATTCGATACTTGTTTTGGAATAATATTTTGCAAAATTACCATTGCGTGCACGATAATGAATAAGATTCAATAACAATGAAATGGTGGCAAATTGATGCATGAATATTTGACAAGGCTTCTGTTTGTGTCATTACCAGTATATAAAAAGGAAAAATATATCATTAGGAAATATTTTCCAATCTACTCCTAAATAATCCATGGCTGAGTTCATTCCTCCTCAATTTCGCCTTATCACTTCAAGCAGGGGTGGAAATAAACTAGTAGAAAACGGATTTATGTATGATAAACACAAAATATCAGGGAACGTTACTTATTGGCAATGTGAAAGAAGATCTGACTGCAAAGCAAGACTTCACACTGACGGTATGCAAATTTCTAAACGCATAAATCAGCACTTTCATGGTCCAGACATACATAAAGTTAGCTGTTTAGAAGTTAAAGCTGGGATCAAACGAAAAGCTGTGCAGACACAGGATAGCTCACATAATATTTCAGCTGAGGGAGTCCTAAGTATTTCTGAAATGACCGCTGTCAAACTACCAAAGATGAATAGTTTAAAGCGTACAATTTAACGTAAGCGTTCTATAACAAATTCGATTCCAGTTCAACCTCAAAGCTTAGAGGAACTTCAGATACCTATTGAGTTTCAAAGAACTGCAAAGAATGATGTGTTCCTGCTCTATGACTCAGGACCAGAACTTCGGAGGATCTTAATATTTGGTACTCAGAGAAATGTTGAAATGTTAAAGTTAGCACACATTTGGTTGGCCGATGGCACATTTAAGACTGCTCCTATACTATTTGAACAAGTTTATGTCATTCATGCATTGAGAGGTTGACCAGAGCCATTGCGAGATGGTCATCTCTCCCAAGCTTATTTGTTTTGTTGACAAATAAAACACAAGACATCTATATGAAAATGTGGGAAGCAATTCAACAACTATGTCCACTAGCACAACCAACTCATATGTTGATGGATTTTGAAAATGCAGCAATAAATAGTTTTCTCCATTACTGGCCACATACCGTTGTGAAAGGTTGTTTCTTTCACCTAACCCAAAATATTTTTAGAAAGGTACAGAGCGAAGGACTTCAAAATGAGTACCAACAAAATCCAGACTTTGCGTTGCCGGTGAAACTTCTACCAGCTCTTGCGTTCGCACGATGTTGGAATTTTTGAAGGGTGTTGCTCATCATATAGGAATAGATTAAATTAACTATATACGTATATAATATACAAGTATTTCAACTTTATTCTCTTAATTGTATTTAATCATATTATTAGAGCTATTCCAGTTAATTAAGCAAGTTTATATTATTCCAAAACACGTATCGAATTGTCGCGTATCGAATTGTCGTGTCTCGAACTGTCGCGTCTCGAATTGTCGGTATCGAAATGTCGCATCTCGAATTGTCGCGTCTCGAAATGTCGGTATCCCTTAGCGAACAGTACGTAATATCCGAGAGTACGTCTTAAGACGTTTCAATCTATAAATTATTACTCCCTCTGCTCTTCTATCAACTGAAGCTGTACTGAGAATACAGCCATCTGTTGATACAAAACTGCCTGCTGTAATGGAAGTAAGTCTGCAGCACTCAATAACTCGACCGAATCATCTTGGTTATCAACAGTTCGCCTCCTCTTCCGACTTTTCTTTGATGGCTTATATGTCGGGATTTCAACTTCTGGAGACTCTAAAATTGGACTTCCTTCAAATTCAACGGACCCTCTGTTGATGCTGTTAAGCTATTTGATGCCACGCGTATTGGGATTTCATGTTCCCAGCTGGTGCTTGGAAAAAATCAACAGCACCTGAAAACATCTCTATTACCCGGTCTGCAGAGTCAGAAATACCTCTATCTGCTGATATAATTAGCATGTCTTCGTCTTCGACATGTCCAGCAGTGTTTGTACCCCCCCAGTCTTTCTGGCTTCCCTAAAGCTTGCATCAATTTTATGCTTGGCATTTAGCTTAAGGTTGGTCCATTTTTTTTTCACATCTTCTACAGCTCTACCATTGCCATAAGCTGAATTAAGTTTAACTACAATGTCTCTCCAGATTTGTTTTTTCTTTTTGTTTTTGTCAGCACTATTTCCTGAGCCTTTCAAAATCTCACCTGCTGATTCAATTTATTAATGAGACTGCATTCTTCTTCTCTGCTCCAATTTGTTTTGCGGTTATGGTCCATTTTTTTCGGTATTGTAAACTTATTGCAAGTACTCAGCAGCAATTTATATATACGGGAGCACGCCGACCTACGAAACCATTAATGACACTGTTTATTTTCGTGACGCAAATGACGCAGAAATTTTGATGTCGATATGTTAATATTTTGTTTTAGTGAACTGTTTCATGTTACAATATACAAAGCACTTGTTGTTTATATGTTTTGTCGTGACCTACGTTAATAAGGCCTGTTCATTAGTGTTAAATTTTGGACCATGGATGTCGTTTAAGTCCATTGATTCTTTTACAATAAATGTTATAGTTAGAGATATGTAACCAAGTAGTAATCCAGAACGAAAAATATGAATGCCTTGTTACCTTTGCAGTCGGTTCGTGTCAAAAATACTCTAATAATAAAGAAAGTTAAACCCAATTAGTTGTTATTGTTCTTCAAATGTTATTTGCTAAAAATTTATATTCACTTTCATGTTTTCTTTAATATTTTGTACTTTTGCAACATTAATTTACTTCAAATGTGCTTTGTATTAAACCCAATAATATTTACTCCTTCTGGATTACTACTTGGTTATATATCTCTTACTATAACATTTATTGTAAAAAGAATCAATGGACTTAAACGACATCCATGGTCCAAAATTTAACACTAATGAACAGGCCTTATTATAACGTAGGTCACGGTAAAATATAGGGGGAAGCTGCATTTGTCCGAATTTTGATGTTGTCATTTGTCCGAAAATGTGGGACCTTCACTTGTCCGAATCGTTTTTCAGTATGTTGTCACTTGTCCGAATCGTTTTTCAGTATGTTGTCACTTGTCCGAATCGTTTTTCAGTATGTTGTCACTTGTCCGAATCGTTTTTCAGTATGTTGTCACTTGTCCGAATCGTTTTTCAGTATGTTGTCACTTGTCCAAATCGTTTTTCAGTATGTTGTCACTTGTCCGAATCGTTTTTCAGTATGTTGTCATTTGTCCGAATCGTTTTTCAGCATGTTGTCACTTGTCCGAATCGTTTTTCAGTATGTTGTCGCTTGTCCGAATCGTTTTTCAGTATGTTGTCACTTGTCCGAATCGTTTTTCAGTATGTTGTCATTTGTCCGAATCGTTTTTCAGTATGTTGTCATTTGTCCGAGAATGTACTGATGTTTTTTATATCGGATTGTTTTTTTTATGTATGTAATTTTGGAACAATTGTCCGTACTTGTATTTAATAAATTGATTATATTTAATTGATTATTTTAACATGCATAGGTAAAACAAGGAAAATAGAATCAGAGAAATACGAAGGAAATGAAGTAGGTGTATCCCGAATGATTAATTGTATATTTTGAAAATTTAATCAATGGTGGAGCGGCACACAGGGCAAGTTTGTGCTAGATTCTCTATCTCTTGGCAGCAATCAGCGCAACAATTTGCATGCCTGCATGGCATAAATACCCAAGTTTCCAGTCGTGGTCCAAGACATACAATACATTGGTTCCCCATTGTTGGAGCATCATCGTTCTCACCTTCATCTTCAGAATCACTTGAGAATGCATCTTGAGTACTCACAACATTGCCTATTGTATGGCTCATAGCTTTCAGAAATTCTAATGGATCATATACTCCATCTTTGAGTTTCTGTTTACATTTCATCCTATCTTCATCGTGTTTTAAGTCCTTCTTCTTCCTTGGCCTACTGATTTCCCTTCCCTCGCGCAATCTACCAATGTCATTATCAGTACCTCTATTATATGATTAATTGATTCCATAAAGGTCCATATTCGTGGATGACAGGTTTTTACTATAGATTTTATTTTGGAATGGTAAGATTCAGCTGCATTGTTGGTGACAATAGTTAGATCATAAATTGATAGTTCCTGCGGTGTAACTTGCCTTAGCCAACGTCTTTTGAAATATACTTGCAACTTTTCAAATTTCGACCTTTCGGAATGATGTACTGTCGGAATTTGAAGGAGACTAGCTGTGGGATATATTAGAGCTTCTGGCAAAAATGGTATTGCCATTAGTTGTCTTATGTAAGTAGTTGTCTGTAAATCATTATGGAATCCTTGGCTCAATCCAAGCTTCTGTGATTTGGCCCATATCCGTTGAGTATAATGGAACCAGCAGCCATACATCTTGATTTCCGGGTACACTGCTTTAAATGCATTTCTGGCTGCTGGTTCCCAATCAGACATCGAAGCAAAAGGCCGGAACAGGGGGACTTCATTCGCAATTTTTTCCAAAACTGCTTTGTATAAATCTTGACTTTTTGAAGACATTAAGCAATGAATTGCTGGTAGACTGTGACGCCCAACTGAAACAAATATAGTCCATAGTTGAAAAAACTGTTTGGGTACGGTGAAAAACGTTCCATCAAATTGCACGTTTGTAATTTCTGCTAAAAGCATACTCATCTGATCAGAATAGAATACTGCTGCAATTTGATCTCCAGATCTTGCAGCAAATTTGAAATATTCCTTATACTGAGTTGTGGGGAGCATGTCAATAAATTCGTTTGCTGTTAATGGAATTTTAGGCCGTATCATCCTTCTAGCTCGATACATCGATGACTCACATTCCGGAAAAGAGATATGGCAGGACCAGGGTCTCTTCTAGTCACATCATCGAACACCATTCTCAAATTTGTTTGGGACTTTTGGCAACATATTTACATTTCGTTTTAAGTTGATAAACTTGAGTCTTGTAAAGCTCAACACTGTGATTGTGATTTTTCAAGGGAGTGATTAGATTTGTTTCTCTGTTCAACCTGCTCGTGCCTCGGCAACCGGTTCGAAATATAGCGCACTTCAGGTAGATATAATTCTCCATAGGTTTGGACTGGACATACTTGTTTCCATCAGGAGTACAGAAGATGTTGCCTGAGGTTCGTTTATATTCTTCTCTAGTGTATTCCATCTTGTTTCAAAGAAAAAATGTTTTAATTTATATCTGTTGGTAAGTTGGTTTTAGAACCGCAAAACCATATTCAAACTTGCATTTGAAAAACAATCAGGATTATAAATGAAATATCAATAGAATGATATAGTGTCAAAAAACAATAAGAGTATAAAATGATTTAGTGTCAAATAACAATCAACAATTCGGACAATTGACAACATACTGAAAAACGATTCGGACAAGTGACAACATACTGAAAAACGATTCGGACAAGTGACAACATACTGAAAAACGATTCTGACAAGTGAAGGTCCCACATTTTCGGACAAATGACAACATCAAAATTCGGACAAATGCAGGCACCTCAAATATAGTACTAGGAAGTGCTTAAATATCAAACTGAATGGTTGCCAATCTTAAAGAGGTCAAGAGTATTAATTTTGACGCTATATTCTAAGTTGTACCAAAAATATTTTATCAATTATTACTATTTTCATAAGCATGATGGACATTTTTTCCCTTGCGCCCATGTATTGATGAGTCAGGGTGAGTAGGAAAACTGATCTCTGTATAAAGCTGTGATAGAAACATTCTAGAAATTCAACCAGAATTTAAGCCTGACTTTGCAGAGGGAGAATATGAAGATGCCTCTAGAAATGCATTTCAAGCAATCATTATTCCATCAACGTTGTTGGATGTCTTTTCCATTTTTCTCAGGCAATATGGGCTCGTGCCAAAAATTTTAATAGACGGCTAAATGCATTATGGCTCTCCATTACTCCCACAAGAGGAAATCACTCCCGTATTAACTATGCTTTCACAAGAAATGATAGATTGTCAAATACTGATCACAAGGCTAAACAGAAATTCCTAAAATTTATATACAAAGAATGGGCACATAAAGAAGGGGTTTCAGTCTATGCTTCAAAGGATAAAACAAACAATGAGTATGAGATACCTGTATATCATAAAGCTCTTAATTAAAAAATTCGGGTTAAGAGCCTAATATTTTGAGTTTTATGGAGCATCTAGAAGAGACAATGAAGAAATATTATCTAGAATTTCAACGATTAGAAAATGGATATTTCAGACTATCAAAAGCAACAAAATATTGAAAAAACAAAGCTACGCGAAGTCTGTAGAAGACTAGAAGTAAACTCGAACCCAATAAATTAACACCGATTGAATATTTAAGAGATTAGCAGCACCATTGGAAAAACATTACACTAACAAAGAAGAATCTGCCTACAATAGCTCTTCCAGTGAATCGTCAAGTGAAGAAATTCCGGAAGAGGGATACTGTGTCGTTTGCCTAAGTGAAATATTAATAACATACATTTTCATCCCATGTGCACATGCGAATATATGTCAAGAATGCGCACATAAATTTGAAAAAGGAATGAAGTGTCCTACGTGTCGTGCAATAATATCAGAAAAATTTGAGTTTTTACATAACATTGGTAGAAATTAGTAAGCTTAGTATTTCTAAGTTAGCTTAGTTCTTATCCTATTCAAATATTCAAAAGCTACATTAATGTACACTTACTCCCTGAAAATGCCAATGAAGGACTTCGTTAAAGGAAACCTGTTGATATGTATATTCTAACAACTACTCAAATTTGGACTTATACAGGATGTGAAGGATATTTGACAACCTAAGAATTGTTCTACTGTAAATTTAGGTGTTTGCTTATTGGAAAGGAAGCTAAAATACCGTAATGCTTAGAATATGCACCCTGGCGCTTATTGTTTTCGTGGCATAAATTTCTCCTCAAAATGTTTGAAAAATCCTTATATTAAAAATAACTAGGCGCTAGCGCCTAACTTACTAAAGCGCCTAACCTACTAAGCGCCAGAGCTTAATTAACTTAGTAGCTGTCAGATAAGCTGAACAGAAATGGTAATCAGCTCTAGCCATTCTTACCAATGCTTAAATCAAATTTATTTATCTTTAATATTTTGATTTCCAGAAATATATACCAGGCATCTTTCAAACAAATGGCTGAAGTATTTTCTTTTTCAGAAGTACAGCCTACTCACAAAAAACGCAGATTATCTGAAGAATTATCTACAAGTATTTCACATGTACTAACAGTTGATATTCCTTCTTTTCATGAAACTCAGACTAGTCATGAACACTAGAATACCTGAGACACAGTTGCTATACCAACTACGTATCTTGAAGATTCTGATTCCAATTATGATGTAGAAATAAAAACCGTTCCAATTTCAAGAATCGGTCAATATATAGGCCTTCTTGTAAAAAGCAGTGCTGCCAACCTAAAATATGATATATATTATATATACCCAAAAGTGGGACCTGTGGCGGGAGTTTCATCTAAAAGCGGGAGGTTGATACTCTAAAAGCGGGAGAAAAAGCGGGAGGTCAGTATTTTAGTTAAATTAGCAAGAATACCTGAATAAAAGGCATTATAAAAACATTTCTCTACCTATCAATTAGTTTCTACCCTCTCATATTGAAATATAAGGTAGCAGTGAGCATTTTATTATTATTATAAAATATATAAATAAATAAAAATTTCCTAAATGGTGTGTTATAAAAATTTCCTAATGATGTGTCAGAATGGAAAATTGGAAATACAAGATAATATACAGAATTATGGTATTTTTAAAATAGACAAATTTGTTTCTGGGGTTAGAGTAAATTAGTTAAGTGAATACTTCTAAAATATATTGCTTGTAATTATAAATTCAGATTCTAATATTTACATATACAATCATCCAAAAAGCGGGAGGTTTGAGAGGGGAGGCGGGAGAGCGGGAGGAAACATCAAAAAGCGGGACCCTCCCGCCCAAAGCGGGAGGGTTGGCAGCACTGAAAAAGTCCTCATTTTTTGAATCTCTTGGATTCTAACCTGACATTCTTTCCAGACTTTAGATGCAATCAAGGTTAGCCCTGTTATCATTAATGATTTAAACCAATTATATTCATTTAGTATTTTATTTATATTCCTATAGGTAAAATATTCCTCGCATAGAATTTGGTATCCGTGAAAACGGACACCAAATGTTGTAACCATTGCCATTCGATTGACTGCATTCACTGCTTAGTTTATGGAACTGCATTTGTTATATAACATTCATCACAATAAATGCCTATTTCATTCAGAACGTGGCATGTTACATAGTAGATAGTGTTCACATCATCTTAGTTGTTTGTCCAATTAATATTCACAATTATCGTTTACAAGAGAAAAATGGTCATGTACATCTTGTGAAAGATCCTTCAATTTTAAATTAATTGTCCATAATATCCCAGAAAACCTTATACCTCAAGTACCTCGAAATATTCAACCTCAACGAAAATCTGAATGTATTTCTACAACAAAGATTCCATTTGCTTTGAGCAGAACCCTTTCAGATGTTTCAAAGCATCAATTAGTATCTGATACCCCAATTCCAGATAATTTATACCCAGAAAAATGCTGCAAACATGTCCATTAGGCTTTGAATATGCAGAAGCTAATTTGAAGTTAGAAAAAAGTGGAGTTATCCTATATTTGGAGAGTGAGGTTCGCCAGCTCAAAGAACACCGAGGTATAGCCTAAAATGTTATAACTTTATATAATATTAAAACCTACTTAAATTATTAAATTGTTTTAGATAATTCTAACGATATTTTAACTAAATTTCGTTTATGTAGTGTATAGTTCTACTTGCAGAGGAAAGTGTCAGTGCAAGATGAAGGCCAAGATATACAACTAATAAATATAAATAACAAATATTTCGTTCATTATGGCCTCCTGATTGAGTACAGTGAACTCATGACAGTATCAAGAAATCCTCCATACAGTTTCTTAAGGTTTGTTAAATCTTATAAACAATTAAAAGAGCTGGGCCATAGCCTACTCTATATATGGCCTGACAGTAACCTAGAAAATGTGGACCAAGGTTGAAGGAGAAGATAGTAATATTTATCCAACCACAATATTTAATTTCAAAAATAATAATCATAATCAACCACATTAATTAGAAATATTCTTGAAATATATACAATTATTGATCATATTTTATTCCAAACTCTTCTATTGACGTAAAATCTCATCCTTTTAATTTCGCTTTGGTATTTTATTCATATTAGCTTCTATTCATGCCTAACTCGTGTTCTGTTCCCGGATGCAAGAGCAACTACAACCCTGATGACCATGTTCCTTGTGTTCAAGATGCCTCAAAATCCACCAACCCTGAATCATGCCTGGACATGCGCTCTTCGTCGCGAGGATATCGGTGACCTGAAGGTGGTCTATGTATGTATCAACCATTTTCAGAAAGAAAACATATACTACACTTTGGAAAGTCCCAAGAGGAGATGGTACTTTTACTGAAGTACCGCGGGCAAATCCAAAGCTGAAGGAAGGCGCTGTACCAAGTTTACTGCCCGGCTGCCCAGCATATTACTCATCCAAACCTTACAAACGGAATCGCTTCTCATACGATGCAAAAGAGGAAGAATTGATGAACCAAACACTACAACTCAGCTTGAGATCCGAGAGTCAAGAGAAAGAGAAGTTTGTGGTAACTCTCCACAGGACTTGAAAGATAAGTTAACCTTGATTTATTTACCTTATAGTTGGTTGGTGTGGTTCCGTAATGAAAGCAACATAACGTTTGTTCTCGCTAAAATGGCTGAAAAAATATCTCAGTAGATTTGTACCTTGAAATCAATGCTTATTTATCCACCTCAGCCTATTTTAATAGACAGAGTATATCCGTTTCCATTGCTGCAATTAGTGACATCCGAGAAATTGAATCTGTTTTGCAGGAACTTGCTTTAACACACCTTTTAAAGGAATACGTTTGAACGATAATTTCTCTAGACCTTTGACTTTTAATGACGAGCGATTTCTATTTTTGACTCATGTAGTTTTGGTTAGATGATTGGCAAACTGAGTAAACAACATACACCAGTTTTAGACATGCTTGTATTACCTTACCACAAATTACCAATCATTTGACTCAATCTTGTGGCTTTACATATCTGTTGTCTTGTCCTCCTTTCTACAGACGGATCCCTAGGACCATTTCGGTCTATACCGTATGATGTCGGGTTCTAATTATCACATCTCCTATCTTCAAATCCTTGAACCGAGCGTCGACTTAAACTTTCTAGCATAATCAAACATATTTGCTGACCACAAGACACTTCCTTTCAATCTATGTATTCAGTCATTTGTTAAGTCATTTCTTCTCCGTATAGCGTATTCCACTACTGATGGTGAGTTCAATTTGGAGCCATTTTTTGTATGTGACTTTAGTGGTTGCTGAAACCATTAGAATTTAATTTCAGATAACTATTTGTACCTTATGGAACAACAATCGGAATTTGTTATTTTTGTGGGTGTTAGCGATTCATGCAATTCAAATCAATCTATTAGTTACGAACAATGCAAATGTCAAGTATTTAAACTCCGAATTAGTTAGTCATTTTATAAACGATAATGGAATTCACTTCACAGGAATATAAACGATCAATTGGAAAAGTCATTACAACCTGCGACGGACACAAGTATGTTCATTCAAAGTTAACCGAGGATTATGTATACCTCAAACGCGATTTTTAGAACTGGTTGCAAAGGAACTAGCAAGTTGAATCGTCTAAGAAATTTAATCACTCCAATGAATCAACATAATCATAGTGTTGAAGACTATAAATCTGATGTATTCCAACTCAAGGCTAAGTGCAAAAGTGTTACAAAACATTCACAAATGAACCTTCGAAAAATATTTGACGACACAATCCCTGTGCAGCTGATATATCGTTTGTAGAATGCGAGTCATCATTGTATCGCGCAAGAAGAACACTTGAGCCTAAAATTCCTCTAACAGCTACTGACTTCTGTGAAATGTTAGCAACATCAACTTTTGGGAAAACTTCAAATTTTCAGTAACAAGAGGAAGCCAAACTGCCGTAATCTTTTTTTCAGATGAGATGAAGATTCTCCTCAACGAGATCACGAACATCCAATTTGATGGCACATTCCAGACAGTTCCAAAACAGTTTGTTCAATTGTGGACAATATTTGTGGCTGTTGGAAGACACACTATGCCTGCCATCCATTGTATAATGACATCCAAGAGTCAAGAATTATACACAGCAGTTTTGGAGGACCTTGCTTCACTTATTCCCCATTTCCAGCCCAAGGGGTCAATGTCAGATTGGGAACCAGCACCCAGAAACGCCTTTAAGGAAATCTATCCTCAAATGAAATTATATGGGTGCTGGTTTGACTTCACACAAAGAATCTGGGCAAAAACACAGAAGCTTGGACTCACCCAGAGTTTTAAAGAGAATGTCCAGGTTTCCAAGTTCATACGACTACTAATGGCTATTCCTTTTTTGCCTGCTCACTGATAATCCCCACATATAGCTTGATAGAAAGTTAGAAACCCCTGCTCTACCAGCTGATCAGATGTCTAAGCTAGAAAAACTCAAGAACTATTTTAAGAAACGATGGCTCAATCAAACACCAGCTGAGGAACTCTCAGTGAATGAAATAAATATAGCAACTAATAACGGGGCAGAGAGCTACCACTCCAAGCTAAAGACTAGAATGAGGTGTAACCACCCCACAGTGGGCAAACCAGGGGAAATAGAGTTATTTGTCAACACCCTTGGATTACGAACTTTTATATTTTTTCAGATTCACCATTGTTTCAAACCTAGAAATACTAATTTTCGAAGTCATATACTAGCGGGGTAACGAATAATATGAATTGGAATGACTGATCTAAATATATTTTCTATCAATAATTCTGTTGTGATATTACGATCGTAATCAAACTTGTACGATTTCTACCCATATGATGATTCATACTATCAATATGTAATTTATATCAAGACTCAAGACTGTAACTTCTTGATGTCATTGCTATAAATACAATTTCATTGTGGAATTGAAGCTAAATTTACAATATCTTATGGAAGTATTTATGGATTTCGGACGGAAATTTATATGCCATTTTGGTTCAAAAACATTAGGTGCTCGGTCGTGGTCACATATTCTAATGCTTTTAAATGTTACATAGACATATTAGCAAAATATTTATATTAGTTTTGCATCCGCCCAAACCCGCCCCGGAATGATTTTTTTCAATTTACCATTGTCCCCTCAGAAAATTCATATAATGTAAATTGAATTTCTCCACTAATTATCCAATTAATTTAGTTTTTTTCTTCCATTAACTGATAGTGATAATGAATAACAAAGCAGTTTATGATATATTAAAGTCAAATCTCTCAATCAGCATACCAAGTTAGAAATTCATCCATGCTTTTGAATTTCAGTAAAATAATTTTATGAGATCCGGAAGAAATTTAGGCGCTAGCAATGTTCCATATTATACAACTATGCTACCTAAAACTATGTAGGGTTTCCTAAGAGTAATTGCACATGCGATAGTTACACTCAGCATCCATCTACCCTTCTATAAAATCAATGAGATATAGAATACCTAGGGATAAGACTAACATTTCAATTATTTTACCCAAGTTTAAGATGTATTATCAATAATCATGGGTGATTAATATATGATTGTTACAGAACCAAAAATTTAATAAATCATGAATTTACCATTGATCGTCCAAAACTACTGTTAGGAGACTACATATATCATTTTTGATATTGCCATTCGGTTTGCAGCTACCGATAACCTATATGTCAATAATACTTCATTAGAGTCTATCTAGCATAGTTTTCCTACTTCCCCTTACACCCTTGAAAATGCCCACTGTGCACCCCAGAATATGGACCTTTATGACACACATTAATGTAATCATTAAGGATACAGATAATGATATAAGTCGCTTATACCAAGGTAGGGAAATTAGTAGACCAAGAGCTAAAACAGATTTGAAAATTGGAGAACACAGATTAAGCCTGAAACAAAAGTTGAATAATGGAGAACTGACTCCATGGGAATTTGTGCAAGCAATGAGTTACACTGTTGGCGATATCAAAACACATGCTGTGTATCTTTCTAGTGAATCAGATCTCTCAGATGTTGAAGATGAACAAACCACAAACATGGAAATAATTTGTTCTGTGTGCCTTTCACAAAGGAGAGATGCATGGATTTTTACGCCATGTCGGCATGCAAGCTTTTGTGGTGATTGCAGCGAAAGACTAGTAAATTTAGGAGATCAGTGTCCTATATGCCGTGGCAACATAGAAGAAAGATTAGAAATATTCACGAATTGAACAACCATATATACTCAGGGGTTAATTAATTAATAGTTGACAATAATTTGACATATTCTATTACGCATTATATTATTTCTCTTTATCAAGTATTTACATTAATAAAAATAAAGTAACAATCTAACAAAAAGTCATTCTGACAAGTGACAGTTTTACAAAAAGCCATTCTGACAAGTGACAGTTTTACAAAATGCCATTCTGACAAGTGACAGTTTTACAAAAAGCCATTCTGACAAGTGACAGTTTTACAAAAAGCCATTCTGACAAGTGACAGTCTTACAAAATGCCATTCTGACAAGTGACAGTTTTACAAAAAGCCATTCTGACAAGTGACAATTCTACAAAAAGCCATTCTGACAAGTGACAGTCTTACAAAAAGCCATTCTGACAAGTGACAATTCTACAAAAAGCCATTCTGACAAGTGACAACTCCCATTATTCTGACAAATGACAACTCCAAAATTCTGACAAGTGCATGCAGCCCCTTAGTAGTTCAATATAGAAAACATTAAAAAATTAAAATTTCCCATCTTCTTGTGCATCCCTGGTACATCTACTGTCAGACCATATATAGAGTAGGCTATGGGTAATACTTATATAGAAAATGTTTGACTAAATATTATGGGTTGTTAAAAATTAATTATATCCCAGATCTAATCCAGTTTTTTGTTCACTTCTAAATGTGAATACTAGGTAAACAAGTATGCTGAATACGAATTTGACACTCACAAATTTATATTATGTCTATTTGTTGTTGTTATTGACAATATAGGTAAACAAGTTTGTAAAATATTAGAATTTACCTAGAGACTAGACGGTTATTTAAGTAATTGCATATGCTAAATACGAATTTAGAATTAACTACATATGTACTTGCAAATAAGGGCTGTTTGTTGTTAAAGAGACACTTAGTAACACTTTCTATTTGAGATACATACTAATTTCTAAGCCACTTACTCATAGCGTCGTAACCCGCCCGGGTGCCCGGAAATGTCCGGGCGGCCCGTAAGGGTTGCCCCTATGCTACTAGTACTATACCCGGACTTTACCCGGAATTTCCGGGCTGCCCCACAGTGGTTTATTGACAGGAATTAGTGCAAAATTTCAAGTTCTCAAATCACACTAAACCATTTTTATCGTTTTAAGCATAAGCTAAAACGTAGGAAAAGATAAATTTCAGCTAAAAATTCGAAAGAGTTTAGGAAATATAATGCATCAAATCATGACACAACAGAATCATTTTATTTTTGAATTTTGTGGTTTCATAATCTTGCTTTAGATCATGCTCATATTCTCTGTAGGCTTCATTCATTATGACCTAAGACTTTCAATACATATTATTGTACCTTAGATCATCCTAAAACAGTTGAGTTTCAAATATATATCACGTCAACTCTAAGTGTAGTGGATCATTACAAAATATGTTGAAACTAAAAGTCCGGACAGATATATACCTTTTTAGGAAGTGCCTAATTTTGTGGTGCCGTCAAGTGCCGTGTACCCAGACACGTTTTTATCTTATAATTACCTAATAAACTTCTATTTTAACCACTTTCTAACCCCGCGCAAACCCGTGCAAACCAAAATCTACTTGTCTATATACGGGGGCTTTGAAAATTCATATACCAAGATTTTAATTTTTCTTATCGAAATTTCATCTATTAGTAAACTACAATGAATAATTTAGAAGTATACGGGTTGCAGAATCTATACAGGTTGCTGTAATGGAATAGAAAAAGCAAGGGTGATCAAATGCCAAAATTGGATCAATAAAAACTGGTCGAATCGTTGATGTTAATAAAACTGGTTATTTAACAGGCCTAGGATCTAGAATTACATTATCAAGTTAATTTATATCTACACCATGCATTTATTTAGAGTTGCACATAAATTAATTAGCTCTAGTTTATTTGAAAATACAAATTTGGCAAATATTTGTGGAAACTATGGGAGTCTAAAAAACTACTATGACGTCATAACTTAAAAATAAGAAGCCGTACTAATTTTCTGAGTCCATAAATTGATTCACAGGTATCGATCCCTTATTGGTATATAATACATTTGATAGGTCTATCTGACCTGGAAATACCTAATTCCTGTGAATGGTCCAAATAAACTACTGTGTGCCCGAAGGATTGACATGCACTTACGACGCCTATGCACTTACTGTATAGCCAGGGCCGCCAAGAGGGGGGGGGGGGCAGGGGGGACAGTTGCCCCGGGGCCCGTGGATCTAAGAGGCCCGTGAAAATAAGGAAATCGTGTAAAAATGAACATTTGGGATTAGGAAAGGTTCCAGAGAGGCCCATCCAGGCACGTAGCTAGAGTATGTAATTCAGGGGGGGAAGTTTTATGTTGGGGGGGAAAGTGCAGGGAGTCGGGGGGGGGCAAGTGGGGGACGAATCACTCTATTTACTATAACGAACACTTCCTAAATTCTCTTGGGAGGGTGGGGCGAGAAGTACTTTTGGGGGGGCAGTCGACCCCCCTCGCCCCCCCGTAGCTACGTGCCTGGGCCCATCATTATTGTTTTGCCCCGGGGCCCGCAAATCCTCTGGTAATCCTCTCGGCGGCCCTGTGTATAGCCTCAGGAGGGAGGTGTTGACCCCACCCTAAAGTCAGGGGAGAAATCTTGTTGTTCCCAATATTGTATTCAATGCTAAATTCTCGGGACGGTTACAGTTCAATTTCTCGCCACGGTTAACCGGTTAACCGCCCATGCTGATCAACACTGAAGAACATTTATTTGTACTACATAATTAGTAAGGTTCAGCTTTGTTTTTATTCCTTACTACTGCTACATTTCGTCCTTCATAAAATATTAAATCAAGGCTGGATTCGGTTAACTGCCCCTAATACCGGTTAACTGTTACGGATTTTAGTGATCAGTTAAGCGATATATTAATACGGTATTACAATTAGAAGTACAAATTTTTGGATAACAGTGTGAATTTGCACGCACTTTGTTCAGAATATAATAATTGTTTATCTGATTACCCATAGTCACATGATATATTTTGTTGACACCACAGTGTAGAAGTAACCTGAAGTGATAAACTTGTACGTATGTTAATTGTACTTATAGAGTACTGGTTAAAAGAATGTCTTTTTCGTTACTACAATTTAGATATTTTCTGAGAAATGTCTATTATTTTGATTTAACTTTCAGTGGCGGTTAACCGGTTAATCGTAGTGTGAAGACAATCGTAACCGTGGCTCCAAACGGTTAACCAACCTCACCCTTAACTATTGTTTATACAAGGCTGGATTTGTTAACCGGCTGGCTAACCGCTTAACTGTTGCTATTAAATATCGGTTAACGGTTACAGATTTCGTTAACCAGTTAGCCGGTCTGTTGATAATCAGCAGTATTATTTGGAAATTATCTTACAGTACATCCTCGCTAGTCCGAACAGGAGATCCAACGTATATTACAATGGAATTATAAATTAATAAGTCTCAGACAATAAGTTAGGTAGTATACTACAAGTTTAGTTTGGATTAAAAAGGTTTGCAATGGAAAATGTATTTACACTTCACTAATCCGAACGAATTCACTAATCGGGACAGAATTTTTTGAATCGGAACACCTCATGTTGGGATTAGCGAGGAAGTACTGTAAGCTAATTAAAAATATCTGAATTTTGTTGGAAATGATGATCATAAATCCATTTCTCATCACCACAATGACCACATTATATATTTTCTGTAACTACACTATTTCTAACTTTCCAAAATTGCGAAATGAATTAGTTAATGACTACTTATGTGGTAATACTTTATAATACTGAGTCCTACACTGTAGTATAAACAAAACGAATCATAACTGTAGCCCCCGAACGGTTAACAATAACAACCTCAGTTACCTCACCCTTGGTTTATAGGAATTTACTACGTATGGAAATGCATAGAATTAAGATTACCATATTCTAACAAAATTAATATAATTTAAATTAGTGTTTTATATACGCAATTACATTGATATTATTTAACTAGATTAACAGACCGGTTAACTGCTCAATTAAATCTGTAACAGTTAACCAATATTAGCAGCGGTTAAGCGGTCACCCGGCGAACCGAATATAGTCTAGACCTGCGAATTGAGGCTAGTCTGTAACTCTGTATGTTCAAATTAAAATAGGTATCGTTTCGCCCCTCATAATATTATTTGGGGTGGCCGTTAATAGACAGCCGGGACCCCGGATCAAAACCTCTTTAATAAGATAGGTTACGAGATGGCAAAACAATTATTGAACTACCAGAATTACAACTGGTGGATAACCTTAATCCTTAAGATTGCACTATTGTTTGCCCGCCTATGGTTTCGCGGGCTACCAAATCCGGCAGTGCTTAAGCAGACCACAATAATCTATATATTAAAAGCACAATCGTTCTTTGTGAGTATGTGTGTGTTTGTCCGGATTATATTAAAGTAATTTGGAGATTAAAAAAACGCATCTCTATTTGAGATAAAAACTAACTAGGGGCCTGCATTTGTCCGACTCCGTATGTCGGCATTTGTCCAAAATTCCAAATATCAAATGTTTAGAATTTTCCGACTACCTTGTCTCTATGTTTTATGCTGGCATTACTCCGACTGTTTATTAATTATCCTAATGTGAGTATTCAATAACAGTTGTAATTTATTTATGTTTTCACTCAACACAATATTTGTTGATATACAGTCAACTCCGCTTAATAGAGCCACCGGTTAATCGGTTTCTCCGCTTAATTGGGTCAAAACAAACTAGTCCCAAGGTGGCTCTATTAAGCGGAGTTGACTGTATGTACTTTTCAGATCTTGTGTTTTATTTAAACATGATGATTTATTGGCTAATAATAGAATACGTATAAGAAATATTATTAATACTATTTAGTAATTGATATTTAATTAACATGGATTTACTTCGACTCAATATAAATAAAATCGCTGTTCAAAATATAGAACACCTGATTGTCACAAGTTGTTTGTATCCAAAAGAAAGATAATCAATATACTAAGGGTTGTGCTTTTTTTCGTAAGAGATGCAATTGCAATTGCGTCCACAGCTAAGCTCAAGAATGTAATCATATTAGTTAGCTTTCACAGTCAATATGTACTGTGCTATTTCTTTTTCAGTTGTTACATAGCACCTTTTTATAGAAAGTGCTCCTGAATTAACATTTATCAAGGCCTCTTAGTGTGTAAGAGGTTTTCTGCTGAGCCCCTATTGGGGTCGCTGGCTACACTTACTCCTACGCACTTGACACCCACTATAGTTAGGGCTGACTTCGCACCTGTCCAAAGATTATATTACTTAGTGAAAGTAAAGTATAATGAAGCTTCTAAATAATTATTTATTATCAATAATATAATTTATATTACATATAATTACAATACACATTTGTTGTTTGTTTGAAGGTACGAGAAACGAAATTACTTGCAGACCCTGTAGACATGCAAATTGGTGTAGATGTCAGCATTAAATAAAATAATTTGGATTAACATGTCCTATTTGTCATTCACCAATTCAGAGCAGTTTCGAAATAATATCATTTAGAAGTTCCTTAATTCCCACACACTGACCTTGAGTTTGAGATTTTCTGATTAATTCCCAATCCCTTCTGAATGGACTGGGATTAATCTTAAAATCTTTAAAACCCTAATTCCCTAGGGATTTGGCCCCATCTCTGGTTGAATATTATAACAATTGTTATTTTTAGACTACTTTTCCAATATTGAGAAAGTAGTCTGAAAATGTCAACATCTTAGATTCGGAGAATTCCCACATACGGAGTTTGACGTAGTCTCGGAATTGGATTAGTAGGGCCCATAGGTTAGTCCATTAAGGTGACATTGGGAGGCCATTGCACATTGGTATTTCAATTGGCAAACTTTTGTATGTCCATGGCCCTACCAACCATACCAGAGCCTACGCCTTTGTATTGTTAATATAGATGCACATTTAAACACATTTACTACATAAATAGAACGTAATTACTCATTTACTCGCTACACATTCTCAACTTAGTGATATTGATAAGCTGATTTAACAGCAACAACCAGCTATTAAACCAACTATCAACACAACCAGCTTATCAATAAACTCAACATTAATTTGAGAATGTGTCGCGATTAATTATGTTCTGTTTATGGTGAATGTATGGAAAATTATATGTATTGGAGATTAAACTGGTGGCTTGAGTGAAATGGTTTGAATTCGCGAGTAGATTAGGATAAATATTTATTACGAGCCTATAATCTCGTTCGCTTTTGCTAGGGAATACTATTTACATTTTTACCTCGCATTATAATAAACTTACAAAAGGACTCGTATTCATTTTGTCAATCTTCAATATTAATCTATATACGTACTATATGATACTAGTTTGCTTACTTATTTATAATTTAAAATCTCAATCTTATTCTTAGTCATTAATTCCCCAACTTTAACAACAAACAGCCCTTATTTGCAAGTAGATAATTCTAAATTCGTATTTAGCATATTCAATTTACTTAAAATAACCGTCTTAAGCTAGTCTCTAGTTCAATTATAATATTCTACAAACTTGTTGCCTATATTGTCAATAACAACAACAACAAGAACAATAACAAGAATAAATATTTGTATTATAAATTTGTAAATGGGTCAATCGTTTACAAATTCCCGTTGTAAGTCATTACTATTTTGTAAACAACAAGAACAAATAGACATAATATAAATTTGTGAGTGTCAATTACGTATTCAGCATACTTGTCTACCTAGTATTAACATTTGGAAGTGAACAAATAAAGGGATTAGATCTGGGATATAATTAATTTTTAACAACCCATAATATTTAGTCAAACATTTTCTATATAAGTATTACTCAATCTCGCCTAGGCGAGAATGAGTTTCAGGCGAGATTGAGACTCAATCTCGCCTGAAGCTCAATTTCGCCTACAACATATACATTCCGAATATATAATGAGAATGATTATATATAAACCAGCGATTATATACGTTTTATGGACGAAAATAGTAAGTTGTAACTCGGTTACTACTTGTATTTTAGCATGTGGTTGCTTTATAATTTTTTATAATTTTTATAATGGCGCAATTTTGTGATTTAGTAGCCTTTGGGGTATTTTAATTATATCCCTATTTTAGTATTCCTGTTGTAAAATAATTATAAAGTAGGAAGAAAATGAATTTATGATATTTGATTTTTTTTCATTTTACCATAAATTGTTACCGTCACCATGAAATTCCGCCTAAACAGCTTAACCACAAATATGAGATTCTCAAAAGTGGTTTCATTGGACTCGCAATGGTTGATTACCCCATATCCAACCCAAATAATAACAATAGGAGGCATAGTTTATCCTAGAATGAAATCTATTATCTGGCCTTCTATTTTTTCGGCCTTCTCGGTGGCATACACGGCCGTATATTAAGTATGCCATGATCTATCGATATCCCAATTCCAATTGGGGGCGCATGGGAACAAAGTGGGGGTACCTAAATATAAAATATTGTCTCTTAAACTTTAACTCAAGTTTAGTATCAAGCATTTGTGCGGAACTCACTTGAGCAACTTGTTTCCTGAGGGTATCTGCAGATATTCAGAGAGCCAATGAAATTGAAACTGACTAGATCAATATGATAATAACTTTAAAGATAAATAAATAAAAAATCCAAAATTGCAGCTGTGCCGACGCATGTTCCTTTGGTGGCACTATATTCTGGTGGTGTTTTATTGATAGTGCCTCCAAAGGAATATGCTGTCTTCACAGCTGCAATTTTGGATTTTTTTCGCCATGTATTGAACGCCTCATGGTGTTTAGACTCATTTGACAAGTTGTTACGGGACTAAGGAACTATTGTTGAATTTGAAGTTTATTTCTATCTTAAACCATCTTGAATTTATTGCCATTGATTATGTATAGAGAATATAAATATTTAAGTATTTTAGCAATGTTATCCAAGGTGAGTTTAAATTCAACAAATTCCTTATTTAATTAATTAAATTTGATTCAATCCATTGTATTGTATAAGTCAATTAAGTAAATAGCCAGCTCGAATTCACAAGTTAAATCAATTTAATTATCGCAAGTTGAAACAATAGTGAAAGATTTAATAAGTTAAATCTTCTTACTCTCGACCAATTAAATTACAGCCTCGGTTAGGCATTCTATATGCACACTAACAATTGATAGAAAATCCTTTTATACTAATTGGATGCTAGCTGCTAATTCATACTGGGACAACCCTCGAATTTAATTGGCTAAGCCATAATTGGATTAAATAGGTATTAAAATTATTTTATCATAAATCGTAACCCCAGGTGCAAATTAAAAGGGCACTCCGCACCTACATGCCAAGTTTCAGCTCTCTATGTATAAAGGTGTGCCCAGGGCACCGTCTACGGAGAAAAAATAATAATAATAATAAAGGCAGTGATTCCAATACTGGGCCACTATACTATAGTATAGTCGGCACAGTAATAATTAAAGCAGTCGAATTGCACTACAATTCGACTTACAGTCCTGTCTTGCCAATCTCTATGAATAACATCGACGGGATTGTTTGGAAGCTAGATTTCGTGAGATCTGCAATGCAATTCCATGACACAATGCTCTAGATTTAAAGCATGGAAGAAATAAAATTTATTAAAGCCACAGGTTATAACAAATTCTGTGGTTTTCTATTTGTTTCCAATAACTCATTTTAAAGTAATTAATTTGCACTTACAGTATGTATTTCAATTTCTTCGACTCGATTTTATTGAATATACTTGTGGTGACCTCAATTTTTGGGTGACTAAAGAAATAGAAAAGCTCGTGTTTAATTAAATTACAAAAATGTAAATTTTGAGTTTATAAAATTTTAACTTTTCTTTGGAATTTTATATTGACATCACAAATTCACAATTAATTTGTCCAACTGATTTTGTCATCTTTACAAATGATCACATTATCAAAATTTGTAAGAAGATAGTCATACTAACCTCAACAAGCCAATTTCTTTGGAGCGAATGAAATGTTGTCGACATAGCTTGCAAGTATAATCAACTTTATAAGCATCACAGGAAAAAAGAATTTTCCTGAGAAGACAGTTCAACCTATTCTCGCTACCAAAAAGGTCTACATAATGTGATATCTTGTCAATCTGGTTGCGACATAATTTGTAAAATAGTCCGTCATTGTCAGAAAATAGTTCTATCCATTTGAACGTACTAAAGGTCCTACTAAGTCCATCCCGCATATATACCATGCCTTGGATGTTACCAAAATTGGTTCCAAAGGACGAGTAGCTTTGATACTGTAGTTTGAGTTGGCTTGTCAGTTTTTACAAGACTGGACCTAATGGATAATTACACATTGTTTGGAATGTTATCATGCTTATGAGTATTAAATGAATAATATTTATGCTAAATAACTTGAATTTAGATTATTCACTAAGTTGGCTAAAAATATAATCGGAAATGTTGCATCACTCAATTAAGCATGAGTCTATTTAGAAAATAAATTACAAATGACTACGTATAAATTGCGATCTAATTTGTGGTGGGTGTAATGAAAAAGACGGAGCAATGGGCAATATTATTACATTTTGCAAATTACCTTATGCAATAGGAATTAAAATATTACAGTCATTAGACATTCTCTAATTGAACGAAGTTACTAAATTGCAAAAAAACCGTACATCCTCGAACGGTACAGTAGAATCCCGCGTATCGGGCACCTCCGTCCAAGCGCTCAGCGTCCCGATACGAGAGAGTGCCCCAATATGCGGGATTCTAAGAGAACTCCAATATGTTTGGTTAAAACAATTAAGTTAGCACCTACACAACAAATAATACACATATAGTCAAAACCTAGACTTAAGGCTGATATTTAAGCAGTACTACACATTACAATTTCACATTATACTTTACCTACACTAGGAGTCACAAATCTATGATAATCACCGATTCACGGTATATTTTTACGGGTATCTAGCGTGAGTGGGTGACGCTTAGCGGCCATTACAAAGAATACTAAGCTGCTCAAAAGTAAATCATGTTACTTAAGAGAAAATAATCTTCGGTGGAGTGCCCTGATAAGTGAATGGCGCCCCGATACGCGGGGTTATTTTTAAAGGGGAAAAAGCAAATTACCAACCTACTGCCCCGATACGCGCATGCTCCGATATGCGTGGTTCTACTGTAGTCGGTTTATTAGCGGTCCCATTTTCATAATTATATAATTTAGCCTACAATTACTTTTATTTTTACTTTAAAGGGTCGAGGGTCTATTCGAGAAGTACGATATTGGTATGTTTGTTTTATTTAACATAGACGAATACATTGGAGATAAACAAAATAATCACATAGTCTTTGATTTCTGCGAACATATTGGGCCAGAAATACCTCTCTTTAATGATGCCATATGTAGCGTGAATACCTTTGTGACCACCAATAAAATCATGACACTCCTGAAGGATCTTTCAGTTTCGCCTTGCTTTATAATGAGAACGCATGAATTCGCACATTGTTTGTATAGTAAGGATATTTTACAATGATGCCTTTAGCATTTCTACGTGTCTTCTTCTTCAATGTTTCCGATATATACATAGGACCAAGATATGAATTCGAAATTATGTACTGTAATATTTGATTGTAGAATTCTTCTTCCATGAAGTGTTGAGTTAAGTTAAGTGTTGCACGTGTTGATATAATTATGTGTTGTATAGAATAATTGTCGTATTGTATTTAGATTTTAGAATTACAGTTTGTTGTTATTTATAGCTACCCAGACATTATTTTACACTGGACATTTTATTACAGTGATATCCATGGTCTGTAATAGAATGTTCGTATATATATCCGGACATTTCATTACACCCGGACATATTTTTACGAAACAGTACTTTATAAATGATAAATTTTATGCCATATTTATGTCATATTTTCAGATTTTTATTTATACAATGTATAATTTACATGTAGTTTGCAATCAGTTAATGACGATGTTACTGAACAATCAAAGTTACTCAGATGAATAGAAGTACGTACATACCTTAGCCCATGTCAGTTGTTATTGTTGAAGTTTTATGTTGGATCGAATTTATACAGTTATTGTTCAGTTTATCATTTCTAAGATAGATTCCATCTTCACTTCGGACTAACCAGATACGATTTTAGTTATCACAAGATATTCTAATTATAATGTTACAGTAGCTCTACTTAGATAAAGCAATTGCATGTAATCCATTCTCTTATAAATAATTAGACCAATCAAATTAGGTACGAATTGTTGTGGTACGAAATGTCGGTATCCGGTTTCAATTTGCTATACTAGTTATAATAATTCTACTTCTGAATTCGACTGGTTTCTATTTAATGCAGTATTACTATACAATGGATGAAATTATATTATATTAAATTTAATTACAGTCGACTCCGCTTAATAGAGCCACCTCGGGAGTCGGGACCAGGTTGTTTTGACCCGATTAAGCGAAGAAACCGATTAACCGAAAATATTGTAAACCAAACTGTAATTCTGTCCTAAAAATCCTGTGAAATTTTGACCCGATTAAGCGGAGAAACCGATTAACTCTATTAAGCGGAGTTGACTGTAGATTAAATTAAATTAAATTAAGGAATTTCTTTGACTTAACTAGATTCACTGTGGATAATATTAACATATTAATTATTTAATTTATACATCTATACTATTAAAACACAAGGCTGGGTGTATATATGTGTATGTGTGTGTATATATTTGTTTGTATGTTCCGAGTTGATTGAAGAAACTGGACGGTTTCCAAATATGATTTTTGGCATAGATGCATTATACGATTATACCTTATACGTTCGGGGAGCGTATAATGGACCTTATATACGTTTAAATCGTTATACGTTATACGTCGTATGATGATTATACGTTACGTATGATGGCATTATACGTTCACCTATCGTGTAATGGTATCATATATATATGGTGCAGCCCAAATGCGAATTTGGCCCGTTCTCGAACGGGCTGGTCCATTTGCGAACAGACCAACTTAATGGTCTATTCGCAAATGGGCTAGTTATATTGGCCCAAATGCGAATCGTATCAAAACTAATTCAAATGGTTAGTTAATAAGTCAGCAAATCAGACTAGCGCCAATAATGACAGCTTTTGGTACCAATACCTCTTGGATATTTGGGATAGGACTTTTGTACAAAGCATATAGCAGGCTAATAATTTATATTTGCATATAAAAATTATTAGTGTGCTTCTTCCAGTAAAATACGTTACTATAGTTTTATACCATAAGATGAACAGTACTCAAATCGTTCTGGTCGTGTTCCGGCCGGCCGGCCGTAGGCGATGGCCTGACTAGATCATTGGTGCTATAGATTTCAAATTTGAATAAAAGATACATAATTTCCTAGAGATGATCACCTCGAAGCCCGATTTCTCAATTTCCTTTTCGTTCGTCAGTTATATCGAAATTTGTGTTCTGGTCTAGTGACTCTTTGATAATTCGTATTAGCAATTGAAAATATAGAGGTTGTACTCTCCTATAAGGATGTTCTTTCTGTTTATCAATTCAAATGAATATGTCTTTAACCAATTGTAGATTCTATTAACGGTTTTTTACATAACTTACCCATTTTCTCCATATTGTAATTACAGATACTATTGAACATATTACATATTACTACAATACTATCTTAGATAAATAATGACTGTTATTATTGTTATATTATTGTTAGTAAGTGAATGTCTGTTACATACAAGGTGCAATTAAAACACTTTGAATATTTTACAATTGACGATGATGTGAATTCTATTATTGAAAATATTAACGCAAATATACATATAACATCTAATTTTGTAAATACTTCTACTAATATAGCAAATTCTTGTTTGAATTATACTTTGTATTGACAATTCGAATAGGAATTAAAACATATTTTATTTATTAAATTCATATTTAACAAGCATCCCTGTACTTAACATTGGGGGAGGTAATTGCTGCAATGTACAACCAGAGGAAGTACACTCCCAACCCGTTGTGTTATATTTCCCTTGCATGTATCTACTAGTGAGACAAGTTTGTAATCATCGAAATGGAATTTAGCAAGTCAATGGTGATATCACTATTACTTAAAGGTCAAATGTGTTTGCATTCTTTGCAACACCTGTTAGATTTTGGTGTTGTTTTGTTCCGATGAGAAAATAATCTTCAACTTCAAGTGTAAGAATGACTTAATTCTCCCAACTTTCGCTGAATGAAAATATGCATCCATTAACTAAATATATGAATGCTATAAATCTACGAAGGTTGAAAAATACCAACTTTTTATCTTGTATTTTCACTTGCATTGAAAACTTGCTACGGGAATGGAATCAGCAGATGCGTTTCTTGAAGAAATCTCTCAAATTCCAAGAACTGATCATTCAGAACTTCAAACATTAGAAACTATCAATGAAAAGATCCTAACTTTGGTGAGAGGAAAGCCAGCCCATGGCAAAAATTACTCCAGATGGTATAGGTTAAACAAGAAGTGCTCCTTGTTAAATGTCAAACATCAAAATATTCTGTATCTCCGTGGCAAAGGTGATGTACCAAACAAAAGGGTAATAGCAATCGAGGACATTTACAACACAGTAAAAAGGGTACACATGGAACAAAATCATTGTGGTCGAACTGGGCTTTATAAACGACTTTCAATGGAATTTCATGGAATTCCTCGTTCTATATGCCAAACTTTCGTTAACCATTGCGAAATTTGTCAGCTTAAAAAATCAAGAAAATCATTGAAATCTCTGGTGATAAAGCCTATTTCTTCTTCTAGCTATCTTTCCCGTAGTCAAATTGATCTAATTGATTTATCGACTGTATTTCCCGAAGTTAATCAGCCTTACAATTGGCTCATAGTTTATCAGGATCATTTTACGAAATTTATTCGCCTCAGACCGCTGAAAAGAAAGTGTACTGAAGAAGTTGTAGAATTCCTTATGGACGTATTTTGTGAACTAGGTCCTCCACTTATATTACAATCTGATAATGGAAGAGAATTTAACAATTCCCTGTTATTCCAGCTTATTAACGAAAAGTGGCCTACGACCAAAATTATCCGGGGTAAGCCTCGTCACCCAGAATCTCAGGGTACTGTAGAACGAGCAAATCAGGACATTAAAAAACATTTTACTACTATGATGTTGGAAAATAAAAAGGGAAAATTCCAAAAAATAATCAAGTTTTTTAAAAATTTCCAAATATACTCAACAATACTCAACTAATTTGTAAATATACTCAAGTTTTTCCAAATATACTCAAGTTTTACCGGATTATTCCAAATATGCTCAAGTTTTTTTGGAGTATTCCAAATATACTCAAGTTTTATTGGATTATTGAAACTAGTATGGAGATCCCCAACCACAAAAAATATTTATTAGTACAATCTGCTCGTCTGCTCTACGCGCGTCCTTACAACTTGTACTCGGGCCTACGGCCCTCGCTTGTATTTAAAGCATCTCCTTTTCAAATTAAATGTCGTTCTTGATGAGTGGCCGCTAGCTGTCTATTTATATCCGTTCATCCTTGCTACAGGTTTCTATAAGGACAGATTAAATAATTTGGATATTTATGCAAATTTGAACAGATAATTTTATAGATGTTAAAGCTCGTCCGTGTATAATAATATACCAACTCCAAATATAAAATTAAATATCACTAAGAAACTGTACCAGTGGACCCCTAACTTTGGGATGTGGAGAAGTTATTGTATTGATTGATAATAATTTGATATCAATTAACACAATGGAATGTTAGAAATGTATAGCTAGACAGACAGTACACAAATAACTGATTAGATGCCTGAACTTTCTCTCGATCAATTAGATTACTGTCTCAGTATTCTATAATGCATCTTAACATTTGACAGACACTAAAGCATTCAATTATACTAATTGAATGCTAGCTGCTAATGGAACAACCCTCGAATTTAATTGGCTAAAGGTTTTGACACCTTTTGTGATGGAAGATGTGAATATCTTTTTAGATATTGAACTTGTTTGTACATACAGTATTCCCCACCCCACTGAAAATTTTAGGTCTGTAGCTTTTACCAGTTCCTCAATCTATTCTGAACAAACACACAAACAAACAAACACAAAAACATTGTGATTTAATATATAAGATAAACTAAATATAGCCTTTCTAAACTTGAGTAGATCTGTGGATTTACTGAAAAGTTGAGTAGATTTGGAATTTATTTAAAAAACTTGAGCAGAATTGGAATTATTCTGAAAAACTTGAGTAGAATTGGAATTATTTTGAAAAACTTGAGTAGATTCGGAAAGATCTGTTTCATCGTAACTTGATTCGCATCGTAACTTGATTCGCACCATGGATGTAATTATTCTATAGTAACTTGATTCGCTTCTATTGTATAATTGTAATGATTAATCTATAGTAACTTGGTACGCTTCTATTGTAATGACTATTCTAAAGAAGTTAAAGGTACAAATATAGGAGTTTAATCAGTTGTTCAAATAAATGTATATAATACTGAGAATATAAAATTAATAGCTATATTAATTAAAACAAATATTAATCAATTTTCAAATGTTGTTTCATACCTAAAAAAGATAAAATGTTAGATTTAGGGTGAAGTTCTCTACCTGTCCAAGGTTGTTAACAATGATGATTTATAAAAACAAAATCAAAATCAAAATCAAAATCAAAATTCATTTTAATCGGTGTTATTTAATTAAAGAAGAATATTCGAATAAGTCTAGAAATAATCGAAAGGAGTCTATACTTCTATAGTATATCAACAAGATCAGTAGATGTTTCGGCCACTGTCAAGTTGCTAGAATCATGCCTCATAAATGAATCGTAATCGGAGTTCATTAGACGGATTACAGGCTCGTAATGGTTGTGATTTACATTAGATATGTAAAGTGTGACTTCTTGTGGATTCTTATTTAGAGGATTAATACTCCCGGAATAACGATTCCAAATGGTTCGTATCCAAAGTTTGTCTTCATCATAAATTTGTGTAGCTACATAAACATCTGAGTCGAGTATACATGAAATTGCCATTATCTCAACATCAGTTGCCCAATTACCATTTTCAGTCATGGCGGACTTCTTTAAGTATGACACTGGAGAACAATCCTTACTGAAGGTCTTGAGATAGCGATTAATAATTGGTTTGCCATCTGTTACCATGTATCTACATACTTCCGCTCTAAGCTTGACATGATGGTCTTCAGTGCCTGATATCATCTTAGATATGCATCTGAAAAAGCAATTCCCATCCATTGAAATTTTATCGGTTTGCCATGGAATGATCTTAGACAGAAGAATACCTGTGTGTGTGGGATGGTGTTCAAAAATTTTAGTGAATTTAATCCCAAGTTGTTGACATTTTTGACTTTGCCACTGTTCTGTAATAGGGTGATAATATGGCCCTTCTTTTGAGAGTGATGGTAACTTAAATGGCATGTTTTCCGTCGCAGATGAAAATTTTCTTAAAATAACTTCTGATTCTAGGTGTTCACATATCTAAAAACATAAATGGATGATATCTTATATCTTAAAACTAATTTAATTTTTATTTGTTTCTCCGATTGAGAACTGGCAAAGAGCTATAATTCAAATTTTGCATTGGAGATGGGGAATACTCTGCCTAGAATCCATTTTAGATAACTAATAATAATTTTTTTAATGTTTTTGTTTTTACCTTGTGTAGACTAGTACTATAAAAAGTATACGAAACCTGTATTTATAAACAAATTGTATTATTTTCACTTACTACTGAGTATAAAACTGTGTGTGAATATTCAATGCAATGTCTACTCTGTAGTGTCTGGTTTTCATACAAGTTAGCATATGCAACTTCTGCCCAGTGCAGAAGTATGTTCATCATCTCTTCTCTCTAGAAAACGATGCATCATGTTAGCATAACGATACATTTTATATTAATATATTGCTATTAGAACATATAACAAACCATTTCGAATGGGGTGACATCTTTGAGGACAGAGAAAAGGATAGTAACTGTTGGACACATTTCTTTTTTCAACGTATTGTGAAGCTTTTCGTGCAAAGGGGAAACAAACAGATTCCCTTTTAATTTCCTGATAACATCTTCCTTTGAAGTAGAATATTTGATAATAAATATTGCTGATCATGTCCTATTTGTTTAATCAGGGGTGAAACAGCTATGTGTTAACAACGCTGTTAACAGCTAGTTGTTATTGACCTGTTAAATGCGTTCTTAATTAACAGCATATTAAGGGGCTGATATTTACAATTATCTGCTTCGATATCTCATAGGAGACATATCCTATGATAAGTGGAATCGACATTCACTGTGAAAGAACGATTTGCTTAAAACGACTCTTCTAAAGAGTGAATAATTTCTTAGTGTTTCTAGAAATTAATAAAAGCTGCTACATAGCAATTTGCTTTTCTTTGCATACGTAAATATACTGATTGTAATACAATGTGATTTTGTGCAAATATAGCTATACTATAGTATAAATATACTAAAAATAGACCTGATAAATCAACAAAATGACTTTCAATAAATGAGCCTTAACAGCTAACAACTAAATCGGCTGCTAATTAACAGCATTTCTACCAGCCCTAGTTATAACCATACGAAAATAAGTTCTATGAATTTTACTTACCTGCAAAAAATTTAATTCATCAAGGATTGTTTCTCGCGAAATTCCATAGACAAACTGCTCGCATGGAGTTTCGATCTAAATTGCAGTAAATCAATCATACATGATTATTAGAAACTCTAGTTTAAAATATATTATACTTACTTTTGTTCTCTTACAATCAATCTTAGGTTGCACATCTCTGTTCCTTGTTTTGTAAGGTTTTGTCTCTTGGTGTGGAATGGGTGAAATAATAGTAGTTGAGACAGTTTTTTTTATAGAAATATCTTCGAGGAGCGGCTGCAAGGATAGAAGAATATAATACTATTCGTATTCAAGATTTAATTATTTAAGTTTCGGCGTTCATTTACCTGTTTTTCGCGTTGTATATACTTCTTGGAAAGATGTATAGGATAAACAGCTTTACTCTGTTTCTGTTTAGTATGTTTTACAGTAAACAAATTACTTTTTGTTACTGTATTTGCAGGAAAGGGGCCGAGAAATTTAGGTTGTGTCTTAGTATTAGGAAGTTTCTTGTCTTTTTTGACATTGCGTACTAAAAACAAATCGCCCTCTTGAAAATCCTCCCTAAAATAGAATTATTGAATAAGATATCCATTTTTATTTTTTATTTGAATAGTAGTATATACCTGTTAGTTTTCACTTTCTTATCATAGATCCGCTTTTGCCTTTTCTGCTCAATTTTGATATTTAATCGAGCTTCCGATTCATTTTGATTCCGAATTAACTGCATTTCTTCGCCAAGAACGTCAGTATTTTCAGTTTCATTAGTAAAAGGATCATCTAGAGAGTTGCTCTGGATCGATTCATCGTCTGAGGATTGTTCGCTAGTAAATGTGCTGTACATTTTGCTCAGATTTAGTAATGGAATGGCATCACACTTGCGGCCAAACATAAGCTCGAATGCTGTAAACTTTGTGGCTCTCTTGATCTTAGTATTTGAAGCTATTACTGCGAATGGTAGTTTGGTTGGCCATGCTCCATCTGAGGTTTGGCGAAGTTTCACAATTTTCCTACGAAATATTAGTTAAAAAATTGTTTACTTATTTACATTCTTAATACATATAACAGTATTATGATTCATTGTTAAAGATTTTTAATCAAAATAATAAACTCAAACCTTTTCAAAATCTTGTTGTGTGCCTCCACAAGACCGTTGCTTTGAGGATAATAAGCACTGGTCCGCCTGTTATCTACTCCTAGCTGTTGATGCAGATCGCTGAACTCCTGTTAAAGTTTTTAAATTGGTCAATCAGATTACATTTTTACTGTGCCGACTATACTATAGTATAGTGGCCCAGTTCTAATCTTAGTGCTTTGGTTAGTTATTACTGTGCCGACTATACTATAGTATAGTGGCCCAGTATTAGAATCACTGCCTTTATTTATATTATTATTATTTCTCCGTAGCAGGTGCCCTGGCCACACCTGTATACATAGAGGGCTGAAACTTGGCATGTAGATTCGGAGTCGACGTCTAATTTGCACCTGGGGTTACGATTTTGTATTAACAAATTTTTGACACATCTTTAACACCTTTCAAAATTTGTCTGGTCCATAACTCAAAAAATGTTTTACTAAACCCTAAAATTTTATTTCACATTTGGATTCGCCATAAAATTCTGCGTCTGATGGGAGAAGAAATTTTTCAATAAAGGGGTCAATTTCTGCCATAAATGGGGGTTGAAATTTCCTTGTTTACTGACACTTCAATTTCAGTAAAGTGTTAAATCTAATTCTATTGTTTCAACTTGTAATAATTATATTGATTTAACTTGTTAAATCCTACTCTAGTGATTCAACTTGCGATAATTATATTGATTTAACTTATAAATTCCAGCTGGCTTCTATTTAATTTTAGGATTACTATACAATTGATTAAATTAAATAATATAATATAAGGAATTTGTTGACTCAACTCAACCAACCATGGATAACATTGCTAAAATAAATAACTAATAATATAATTTATTATCAATACATAATGAATGAATGGCATTAAACTAAAGATGGTTTATGATAGAACCGTTAAGATTTTACATTCCACAACAACGACAGATTAAGTGATTATATTTATTTCGGCGAGAATATTCTTGCACAATTAATGACTGACTTAATTAATTATAATTAATTCATTTGTATTTAACTTATAGACGGTTCCAAATAGATTATTGGGGTTATCGAGTGCGTGGAATTCAAATATTATAGTGAAATTCAATTTAAATTAATAATAATTGCAAATAATTGAACTTAATTTATTTTGCTGTATATAATAATGGTGTTAAATAATAAATAAATAAATTAAATATTTATACTAACTAGATAAATTTCATTAATCTCAGAGATGATACAAGATAGAAACAAACTTTCAATTTATCAATTGGTCCTTATGCCAGGTACCACCTATACAAGTGGGTCTTGACACCTTGAGGTGATTATGACATCGTCAAAAAAATGTATTTTTACAATTTTTTTAATTCGATAATTAAAATGGGTTAGTTGATGTTGGGTGATGACCCAACACACACATAAAAAATGCTGAGTCATCAGCTATTATATTCTACTCAAACTTGAATATCTCTAAAATTATATGAACTAAATGGAAACTTCCACCACTCTAAGGGTCGATGCCTTCTGTAACACCTTTTTGAAATAATTTAACACCTTCATAGTGATGATGACATGGCGAAAAAAAAATCCAAAATTGCAGCCTGCGCCGACAGAATGTTCTATTGGAGGCACTATAAATAAACAACCAACAAAATGTAGTGCCACCAAAGGAACATGCGTCGGCACAGGCTGCAATTTTGGATTTTTATTAGTCCGTAGCCTCTCTACTGAACAGAGTTTTACTAACTAAGAGCCCAAATTTTCAGGATATGTGTCTCATGGGTTACAGATGTGCACCTGGGGTCACGTTTTATTATCACATTTTTTTGGACACATTTTTGCACCTGTTTAATATTAGAAAAAGAACAATAAATAGTGCGCGAATATTCTATTTATATGCATTCGATAGAGAATTAAATTCTACACCTTTTCACAGTGCACGAATTTTCAAATTGTACTTAGTTTGTGCCACAATTGAGTTGCAAGTTTCCTTTGTTTACTAACACTTCAGTTCAATTGAAAGTGTTAAATCTAATTCTATTGTTTCAACTCGTTATTATTATATTGATTCAACTTGTGAGATCGAGTAGGCTTCTATTTTCCAATTGAAAACTAAGATTCTACATTCCATAACAACGACAGATTATGTGATTATATTTCCTTCTGCAAGAATACTCTTGCACTGTTAATATACTGACGTAATTAATAATAATTAATTAAGTCAGTATATGACTTATATAGATGCTCCCAATTTGTTTATTAGGGGTTATCGAGTGTGCGGAATTGAAATTTGATAGCCAAATTAATTAATTAATTATTTATGACAAAATAATTAAACTTAATAAATATAAGTTGACATTGAAATTGGTGTTAAATTATAAATATTATTAATAATTATTTATACTAATTAATTAAATATCATAAATCTCAGAGATCATAGAAGATAGAAACAAACTTTCAAATTATCAATTGGTCCTTATGGCACGTGCCACCTATACAAGTGGGTCTTGACACCTTGAGGTGATGATGACATCGTTAAAAAAATGTGTTTTTACAATTTTGCTAATTTGATATTTAAAATAGGTTAGTTGATGTTGGGTGATGACCCAACACTCACATAAAATATGCTGAGTCATTAGCTATTATATTCTACTCAAACTTGAATATCTCTAAAATTATATGAACTAAATGGAAACTTCCACCACTCTAAGGGTCGATGCCTTCTGTAACACCTTTTTGAAATAATTTAACACCTTCATAGTGATGATGACATGGCGAAAAAAAAATCCAAAATTGCAGCCTGCGCCGACAGCATGTTCTTTTGGAGGCACTATAAATAAACAACCAACAAAATATAGTGCCACCAAAGGAACATGCGTCGGCACAGGCTGCAATTTTGGATTTTTTTTGGTGAAAAGAAATCGAATATTTCATCATTATTACAATAGCAATAATGAGAATTACGTAGTGACTTCAAAATAAGATAGATTTAGCACCAATCAAAACAATGAGACGTACTAGAACGATACTAGATTACTAGTTTAGATACAATTATTATTATCATGATGCAACTGTTGCATACGATCTTGTTGGAATGTTGCACAATAATTGATGTCAGTATTGTTGACAATGAAGGATGAGTTAAAGTTTGCATTTCTGCATTGAATTAGAATGACAATATCGTACATGTATCGCATTATACTTTATAAGTTATTGGAATTACTAACCTTGCTGGTAAATTCTCTTCCTTGGTCGTGCTGGCATATTTTCGGGACACCATAAGTGAGGTAGACACTCAATAGCTCAGCAACTACTTCTGCGCTAGTTTTCGTTCTAAGCGGTCGTGCAACGACATATTTGCTTAAGTAACAAACAGCCACGAGCACATGTTTGTATCCAAACTCATTTTGAGGCATATCAACAAATAAATCAATGCCTATGTGCTGCCAAGGTCTCTCAGGGGGAATGATGGGTTGGAGTTCCCTGTGTGGATGCGGAATATTTGCAGAATTTATCTGACAAAAGTGACATGACTTGACCTATTTGTAGAGTGACGTTATTCTAAAATTTATCATTGTAATAACTAACCAATAGAAACAAACTTACAAATTGTTCGATAGTGTCGTACATATTATCCCAAAAATAGGTTTGTCTAATAGAGCACGTCATAGCATTGATGCCCGGGTGATCCACATGATACGCCTCCAGAATATTAGGGATTTCGGATTGGTGTGGGTATTCAAAACGTTCAAGATTACCCTTCTTATTACGAACAACCTATAAGAGAAAATTTCTGATAATAAGTTTTCACGATATTTAATACGTACGTGTAATACATTTGGATATTAGTATAAAGCCATGATGCAACATTTGTTGCATCATCTATGTATAATTTTGTTGGGAATTCCATGCAACTTTGTTGCATAGAAATTGAGCAGTGTTCTATTTTTATGCAGCAGAAAAGGCAACATTGCATGCAACATTGCTACACCTTGTATGTCACCATTTTACATGCAACTTTGTTGTATATAATAATTGCATGTAACAACGATTGCGATAAAATTTGATTCATTCTGAATATCCTGAAACGAGGTTTACTTTTAATTAAATGTTAGTGGGCACAGTAAAAATACTATTGGGTACGCTTCAAAGATCGTTACCCTACCTGTGGTGGCCACAAAACAACAGGTTGTCGCTTGTCGTGTGCTTATTCTCGACAATTAGTTTTGCGAAAGAAAGAGTAGTAATATTTTTTTTAATTATAAATTTATTCGCACAAGACTCGAAGTTGTTCGAGGAGGCCACAACTTCAGCCCTGAATGTCTTTAGTTTATGCAAAAATTTTTACATACAAACAGATACATTAAATATACAATTCTATTCAGTAATGTTTGACTAACCTTGTATAGTTTTTCGCCTTCAACTGTAAAATGGGAGGCCTTTCTGCGAAAATTACTTCTTAAGTGTCTTTTTCCTTCTCTTATTTCAATTGAATACGTTCCATTCAATAGAAATTTCACCAAATTATTATGTTGAATTTCATCCATAATATCAATCAATAATAATAAACGAATAAGAAATTGCTTGAGAAATTACTAAGTTTTTGGTATGTGGTATATGTTTTTTAGCATTTTACGACAAATTTATACTCATCTCAATCCTTGTCCCATTCTATCATTGACTAGAGATATTGTGTTAGGTATTAGAAGCGAATCAAGTTACTATAGAATAATTACATCCATGGTGCGAATCAAGTTACGATGCGAATCAAGTTACGATGAAACAGATCTAGTTTTATATTTGAGTATCAGTAAAAAGTTGAGTATATTTGGATTTTTTTTTTAAACTTGAGTATTTTTGGAATTTTCCCAAAATAAAAATGACGCCAATTGGGTGAAATATGTCCGATTAGTACAGTATAGAAGAAATACAAACTACCATTCAACAATTGGAATGACACCATTTCATCCTATTTTCAACATGAAGCCACCCATTGGATTATCCGAGTTTGGAATTCCAATCGAATTAGGGTCTGGTATATCTACCGAAGAAGATCTTGACCGAACTATCCAGGAGTATGCTAGTAATCCAATCGAACTGCATTCAACTTGTTCAATTGACAATCCAATAAACTCCGACAACTCTAGCACAATTGAACAATTAGATTTCCACTCGGATCCATATTTAGATGAAATATCTCAACCATTGTCCAGCACTGTTCATGTTTATGAAGAATCTCAAGACTGTCATTATCCCCCAGAACTCTTACCATCCACTCTAATCAATTCCAAGTTTAATACTGTGGAATCAGAGATTAGTAACTTGATTACACCAGAACATATATCTGTAGAATCTCAAACGATTACTTCAATCAACTGTGCTGTTTGTGAGAAAGAAACATCAAGAACACACAGTTGTCCGGGTTGTAATAGGTTTATTCATGCAATTTGTGGCAGAACTGAAGGAGAAGAAGGCTACGGATGCTCAGTCTGGTGTCACCGTTGTGATCTACAGAAGCGACAAGTAGGATCTGATACTCAAAGGAGAGGAATTAAGCGCAAGCAAGTACAACTTCACCAACGAATGCTTAAATCAAGTTGCAATCGGTTTCTTGACGCAAGTATTGGTGACAACATCATACTGCAAATATCCAAACCAGATTCGTTGGCTTTCGGAAATAAAAATATGCTTGGAATCGTGTTAGGTAAAGAGGAGGATATGTATTCAATTGGAACGAAATATGGAGTACTAGACAGAAAATATTCAATAAATCAATTTGAAATTTGTCCTTCCAAGTTCTTGGATCGAGAAGGTGTTCCTCTAAATACTATTTCTCAGAGAACAGCGATGCAGAATGCTTCTCAGAACGTTATTTATTTGTGCAAATGCAAGAATTGTTCAACATCTCGTTGTTCATGTCGTAAAGCCTCATTATCCTGTCACTCAAGATGTCATGAGGGGAAGAGTTGTTTCAACAAGCCTCGGCTGTAACAGTTGAATATACATTAGTACTTAATGACGCATCGTAGTTTACGCATTGGTGAAGTTTACTACTTTCACATGCTCTGTATAATGTATAATTATATTGACGTACGGCACTCTATCATTATAGTATACTGCCTACAATATACAGAATTTTATATGAAAACAACAGACAAGAATGTTATTGTTAGTTTACGATTTGTTCCGTGTTCGTGTTGAACATTTAGTTCCTATAATTATTACTATACATACCAGTGATGTGCTCCGTTACTGAGTAACGGAGTACGGTAACGGAAAAAGTAACGGTAACGGAAAAAGTAACGGTAACGGGAAAATAAAGTAACGGTAACTGGAGAAAAAAAGTACTGTAACGGAGTAACGGTAACAGGAGTTATAAAGTAACGGTAACGGAGTAACGGAATAACGAAAGAATTAGTAACGGAGCACATCACTGATACATACAGTAGTAATCGGTTATTATAAGAACATTGACGGGAGGAGAGAAATATGTTTTTATAAGTTACAACCGATATGTTCTTATAATCGGTGTTGTAGTATAACCGATAATTACTGTACTTTAGGATCGTGTTTAATAGGTTACAATAAGTTATTTTACTATTGTAGCCCATTTGGGGAGCTAGTCTGATTTGATGACTTATTAACTAACCATTTGAATTAGTTTTGATACGATTCGCATTTGGGCCAATAGATCTAGCTCATTTGCCAATAGACCATTAAGTGGTCTGTTTGCAAATGGACCAGCCCGTTCGCGAACGGGCCAAATTCGAATTTGGGCTGCAACTAGGGCATTAAGATCGAACGATCAAAGATCGCGCGATCACGATCGCGATCCTTTTTTGACGATCGAAGCAGGATCGTCGATCGTATTTTACAGAACGATCGAAATGGAGATCGCGATCATTTTTTTGCATAAATTTTCGATCCTACATTCCGATCTTTTAGAAAAGGTTGCCCAATTAAATTCCCAATTAACCAAACCACCTAATTTGTTGTATTTGAATTTGAATACGATTATTAATTCAATTTATCCATAAAACAGGCCCGTAACAATAAAATATTTTTCAAGTTGTTGAAAATCTAACTTCACTGTTTCTAAAAGTTGGTCAAGTTGAAACCTGAGCATCCTGACTAGTTACTACGGCAAATAAGAAATGATCACTTAAATGATCGGGATCGGATCGGCGATCATTTGTAAAAATGCGATCGGGATCGAGATCGCGATACTATTTTAAGTGAAGATCGGGATCGAGATCGCGATCAATTTTTTGGCGATCGACTAATGCCCTAGCTGCAACATGTATACGTTATACGTTAGGTATAATGAAACTATGATTTTTGGAATATAGGGGTAACTTTTGGCACCCGACAACAAGTTGAAGTTTCCACTCAAAATTTCTCACACCTCGACAAGTTATGACGTCATTGTCACATTTCGAGAACCCTGAAAATTCACTTGATCGGACATAATTCGCGCCCTTTAAGAGATAAAATCTGAAAATTTAATAGAACATGATTCGGACATGCTGGTCACTTTTGATCGCCAATATACTAACTCATTATTGCATGTTGACGTAAGCATTAAAATTTAATATTGTTAAATTAGACTATTTAGGCCTATTTACGCTTTATAATTGAAATTAGGAGTATATAAACCCCACACCAACCGCGAAGCGGTTGATGTGTGGTTGTGTTCTGCCGCGAAGCGACCTAGCAAGCGAAGCGGGCTAGTAATTGATAATTTATAAACAATAAATAAATGTAAATAATTTCGAAGATGTTTCAAGATACGTAATAACAAACTTCAAATTTATCAATCGTTCCTTGTGGTTCGTGACCACTTGAGAAATTGGTCTTGACACCTTGAAGCGTTGATGACTTGGCGAAAAAACTCCTAAATTGCAGTTGTGCCGACAGCATTTCCTTTGGAGGCACTATCAATTAACTGGTATTCGGAAGTTTCGTCCCTGGAAGTTTCGTCCCCGGAAGTTTCGTCCCGGAAATTTCGTCCCCTGGAAGTTTCGTCCCCGGAAATTTCGTCTCCAGAAGTTTCGTCCCTGGAGATATCATTCAATTTTGTCAAGTTTATTTGACTATTTATTTTGAGATTACAAATGAAACCTCAGAAAAACATGACAAACTTTTAATTGGTGAAACCATATTAGTCCTGGTGATAAACCAATACTACTGTGCATGAATAGTATATTTCCTTACCACAGTGGTGACTAAAATAGACAATTATTGAATGCAACAATTGGTGTGTATATAAGTAGCTATAAAATAGAATCGGTTATTTTTTCTTCCATCAGAGTGCACGATTTATCCTTTTGTTATAAACACAATATTGTGATGGCTGCTGCTCCTCTCACTATAGAATTTTTGAAAAGTAGAAGGGGGAAAGAAAAGGCTATATTTCAAGGGTTCGTTTATACATTGACAAAGTCCTCATCTGAAGTGCAACAGTGGGTATGTGAAATGCGGGGTGTTTGTAAAGCTCGGATGCACACAAGAGGCGATGTAATTATCAAGCCGACGGTGCTAAACGACATTTATTCTAGCCATACTCATGGTTCAGACCCTGTACGAATCGACATGCTTAAAGGTTATAACAAAGTAAAAGAACGTGCTATAGATTCTGAAGAGAGTACAAGGGTCATCCTATCCTATGGTATTCAGCAAATGGGAGCTTCAAGTGTTGCACAACTTCCTAAATTGGAATCTGTCAAAAGAACCATACGTACGTACAAAAGTAGATCTGAAGAAAACTGTGGTAATCCTACTTGTGCTGCTGAAATAATAGTTCCAGAAAAATATAAAGTAACTCAAGCAAGAACCATTTCTACTCTTCGATTCGGGTTATGGCGACGTCAATCGGATGATTATGTTTGCTGCCCCAAGGTTTTTATCGCTTCTTGCAGACTCGAGAACTTGGTATGCTGACGGCACCTTCAAGGTTGTACCTGAGTATTTTTTTCAGTTGTATACCATACATGCAGAGAAAGATGGATTTGTCTATCCATGCGTATATGCCCTACTACCTAATAAAACTAGTTCTACTTACAGAAGACTCCTCGATAAACTCCTCGAAATACAACCAGCCTTAGACCCTTCTAGAGTAATGATGGATTTCGAGAAAGCAGCAATAAATGTATTTGAAGACAAATTTCTAGCAATAATTTCAGGCTGCTTCTTTCATCTCTCCCAGAATGTATATAGAAAAATACAATCAGAGGGATTATCTGCTATCTATCAAGAAGACAGAGAATTTCTCATCAAGCTAAAGATGATTCCTAGCCTTGCGTTTGTGCCAGAAGAAGATGTTGTAGATTGCTGCAATATTCTGATGACAGATTTTCCAGAATCTGCTCTAAATGTCGCGGTTTACTTTGAAGAAACCTATATAGGTAAAAGATTGCCTGATAACAGTAGAAGGATCCCACCCTTCCCTATCCGAATGTGGAACATGTTTGAAAGAGTACGTGAGAAACTATCGCGAACTAACAATGCTGTTGAGGGGTGGCACAATGCCTTAAATTCTAGTATTGGTTGCTCACACCCATGTGTACCAAAGCTTTTTAAATGCTTGCAACGAGAGCAGTCACTCCAAGAAGCCAAGCTGATAAAGTGGGAGGCTGGTAGCACGATGGTACGCAGTAAAAAATCGATTGAGCGAGAAAATCGTATACAAATTACTTGTTGCAGACTATGCGAACCGGGATATAGAAACTTACCTTAGGGGGATCGCTTATAATTTTGACTTTTGAATACATACTATATTTCACTACATCTAATCATCAATTTCATTAAAACATATATTCTAGTAAATAGTTATCTTAGTTATCGAACTAAATAAAATAAAAAAATAGAACGAATAATCCAGGGACGAAACTTCCGGGGACGAAATTTCCAGGGACGAAACTTCCGTGGGACGAAATTTCCAGGGACGAAACTTCCGGGATTCCAATTAACTAGCCAGTAGCCACCAAAAGATAGTGCCTCTAAAGGAACATGCTGTCGGCACAGCTGTAATTTTTGATTTTTTAACAATTGGAGAAATAGTTATATTGGCGTAATGATTGAAATCTTCGAATTCGTCATACACTCCAACTATTTCACAGGATATTTTCGATGGTATCAAACGTAAAGAGATTCAAACCTTGGGAGAAGGATCTTATTTATCTCGATTACATAGAGAGCTTGACGAAAAATCTAAGTACAGGCGTTTACAGATATTATTTCTTATCATCCTAGTATACTTCCTTTTCTTATACATTAAAAAAAAATATCCCAGTGCGTGACCTACGTTATAATAAGGCCTGTTCATTAGTGTTAAATTTTGGACCATGGATGTCGTTTAAGTCCATTGATTCTTTTGCAATAAATGTTATAGTTAGAGATATATAACCAAGTAGTAATCCAGAACGAAAAATATGAATGCCTTGTACCTTTGCAGTCGGTTCGTGTCAAAAATACTCTAATAAAAAAGAAAGTTAAACCCAATTAGTTGTTATTGTTCTTCAAATGTTTATTAGCTAAAAATTTATATTCACTTTCATGTTTTCTTTAATATTTTGTACTTTTGCAACATTAATTTACTTCAAATGTGCTTTGTATTAAACCCAATAATATTACTTCTTCTGGATTACTACTTGGTTAAATATCTCTTACTATAACATTTATTTTGCAGTGCCACCGCGAGATTGGTGTACACGCGTTCACACTGGTGTAAACGCGAGATTTTATTAAGTTTAGTTAATCTCGCGTTTACACCAGTGCAAACGCGAGATTGGGGATTTATTATACTTGTGGTTCATTTATATTAAATAACTAACGTGGTATTTGTTGACCATGCTAGGAAGGATTATTATGGGAATCAGGGAATGGGAATCATTGTATTGATTGAGTGTCATTTATTTTTCTATAATTGTAGTTGGTCAGTACTATTTAATAATATAATATTCTAGTAGTGTCCAATAATATTATAAACCACCAACTGCGCGCATAATAGTGTCACTGGTCCGAGGGTAGTTAGACCCAGTTAAGTGGCGACTGTATTAGGTAAGCAAATAACAGTCTAAACTGGATTATAAATAATGACGATTATCACTTTTAAAATATTGTATGGTGATAGCATAAACAAATAGTGATTGCATCAGAATGTTCAAAGTATTTCCTGCTATTGCATTGTTGCCTATAGAATTGAAGTATGACATCTGTTTGATGTTATGCGCTGGTTTGTGATCACATAAACTGTAACTGTAAACAAAATTGCCAAGTTTCTTATAAATAGATCAATGGGCGTATTCGTAAGATCTCTTATTTATCAATACCGTTTGAATCTACTGGAAGAGTAACATGTCCAGGAGTGAATTCGACAAGTCACTCTTAACTATATCGACGGAGCCATCAAGTGCTACTTTTACGCGAGCTGATATAGCTAATAAAATAACTTTACTCCAAAGTACCAAACCATCCGTCCCCAGAAGAATGAACTTTCCAGATGGCAAAGGGTTCAGGACCGTTTTGAGTTGGTGTCTTATCAGGGAACAAGTATCCTGTATCTTAAGGGCAAGAAAGATGGAATATCCAGAAGAGTGTTGGCAATAGAAGAGCTGTACGATAAATTGGACTCGCTTCATAGGCTCGAAGGTAACCATACAGGTAGAACCAAGCTCTACAAGCACGCTGCTCTGAAATATCATGGCGTGACAGAAAAGATTTGTGGGCTTTTTGTCAAAACTTGCCATGTATGTCATTTAAAGAAAGCCAAGAAGTCTCTTAAGAGTGTAGTTGTGATACCCATCACATCCACCGAATTCCTCAGCAGGGCACAGATGGACTTGATCGATATGAGCGATCAAAATATCGAGCTCAACTTGTCCTCTGATGGGGTTACACCATATAAATATCTGTTGGTCTATTTGGATCATTTTACCAAGAAGATCAACCTAGTTCCGCTTAAACGTAAGTCGGCTGAAGAGGTATGCGAGAGTTTGCTCGATATCTTTTGTGACTCTGGACCTCCACACATTCTCCACTCAGACAATGGTAGGGAGTTCTCTAACAATCTCCTCTTCACTACTCTAGCAACGAAATGGCCAACAATAAAAATAGTCCACGGAAAACCCAGACACCCAGAGTCTCAGGGTGCTGTGGAAAGAGCTAACCGCGATATCAAAGACGGCCTTTTCGGAATGATGCGAGATAACAACAACGACCATTGTTGGGTGAAGTACCTAAGGTGGGTACAGTGGAATCATAATACCAGCTATCATACTACTATCCGGATGACTCCTTATGAAGCTGTTTATAACAAGAAGCCGCCAATGGGACTAACGAATATTGGCATACCCCATGAATTCTGGGCAGACATTAATACTGAAGATGAGTTCGAGGTCTTCCAGAGGAACATTGTACAACCTGGTCTTGCAGAGGTTCTAAACGCAGAGTTAGAAGTAAGCGAGTATCAATCGTATTCGTCTATTCCATCTCCTCCTCTTTCGAAATTTCCCACACAAATCGACGAGTGCGAGAATGAAATTTTGACAGCCATCCCAGTTGGGACAATTGTCAGTGACAATTTGGTGTCGTTTCATTCAAATATCACTGCTCCACCACCTCTATTAAGTTCCTTTGTCTCCGAAAACCAGATTTCAGATGAATTACTTGAATCTGATAATTACACATCTACAAGATCTCCGTTAACTTCACCAGATCCTATTCAGGCTAGTTGTTCGATTTCCACTCTAGACTGTGTTGTGTGTGGAGAAGTAACTTCTGGTGCACACACATGTCCACGCTGTTTTGGCTTCATCCACATCATATGTGGAAGGTCTGAGGGAGAAGAAGGCTACGGAAGCAGTGTAGTGTGTCCCGCATGTGACTTTTCATCCAGAAAAGAAAAGTGCAACAAGATGAGGGCTGGTATCAAGCGCTGTCAGGAGAAACAACAAGACAGAATGCTTAATACTGCCTCGAAGAAATTCAAGGATGCTGTAGTGGGAGATTCAGTATTAATCCCTATCTCCCGGCCTGATAAGATGCACTCATTGGGTCCTCGCAACATCCTTGGATGTATTACGAGTAGAGATGAATCTACATACTCCATCGGCACGACTCAAGGAACACTGGCCGTTAATTATAGTCGTAACCAGTTTGAATTATGTCCAGCTAACATTCTCTCGTTGGATTCCGTTCCTCCTGTAACGATTACCCAGACAGAGGCAATGCAGAGTGCTTCTCTCGGTATTTCTAGCAGCTCAGCTTGCAGATGTAAGCATTGCAAGACTCAGAGGTGTCCCTGCAAGAAGTCAGGTCGAAGCTGCAATACAAAGTGTCATAGGGGACACGTATGTCTTAACAAACATGTTGAAGCACCTAATGATTCTAATCCTTAGTAGGATTTCGTAGTGCTAATAGTTGGAAGTTTATCCGTTAAGTGTATCATTGCTCCTAATAAAAACAAATTATCGATTATTATTCTTTGATGTATTGGTATGCTAGCTAATAAGTAGCTATTATAAGTAGTAATAAAAAGTTCTGCTACCTCGCGTAACTTATAATAAATAAAAGTAATAAAACGTATATCAATCATGTTCGTTCAATATTGGGAAATAGTCCTGGGTTTTATATCTCAACAACTTTGCCAGATAATGTGTTGTATATAACAGAACTATATAATAGTACAGTACAACCTAGCTAATCCGAACCTCATTAATCCAAACGAAACTATTACTCGTATAATTAGAAAGTTTCCAATTCCAATTGAAAATTATTCTCTTTTTAAACGAAAAAATTGTTATTTCTCCCGTTCGGATTAGCGATGGCTTACATTGAACATGCCAAGAGATTTTAACGCTTATAAGTATTTTGGTTTTATGCCAATAAGCAAACCCACCAAGAGAATACGCGAGTGCTTTTTCTCGCACACAAATTACAACATACGCCACTGGTCGTAATAGAATATATAAATGTTCGTTATCTCTATTCATTGATAAATGTAAATTTATTGATCCATGAAACACCCTTATAGCTTGTACCAACATTTATAATTAGTACTAAATGAAAATAATTAAGATAAGGAAATTAATGAGCGAGTTGGTATGTATAATATATTCCTTGACGTTGACAGTTTAAAAGAAGAGAATACTAATGCACCGATCAACGGCGTTTGTATTAAAAAACCTCGCTACTTTCTACTGATGATGTTTTTTATAAACATAAAAAAACAATCGGTAGAAAGTAGCGAGGTTTTTTAATACAAACGCCGATGATCGGTGCTACCGATGATCGGTGGATAAGTATTCTCTTAAAAGAATTACTGGAACAGTTGGCAAGAACGAGATGCAATACATACTATTTCTTATCAAATGATACAGTCAGGGTAACGTAACTGTAGGAAAATACTTCAGACCCATTCGATTACACAAGATTTCAAAGGGTATATATCGGTATATACCGACAAATATGAGAGCTGTGTATATAGTGCACTTGGGTCTACGTATAATAAATAGTACACACACTTATAATAGAATCCCACAGGGAATAAAATGATTCCCATTCCCATAATAATCCTGCCTAGCATGGTCAACAAATACCACGTTAGCTATTTAATATAAATGAACCACAAGTATAATAAATCCCCAATCTCGCGTTTGCACTGGTGTAAACGCGAGATTAACTAAACTTAATAAAATCTCGCGTTCACACCAATCTCGCGTTTACACTGCAACATAAATGTTGCAGTGTATTATAAAACTTTATGTGTTCACGAACACACAATATTTACTGTGTGTTCGCGAACACACAGTTTTCAAACTTTGTGTGTTCGCGAATACACAATGTTATTGTGTGTGTACGAGTTTTTATTGATTAGGGCGCACAAAAAGATATATTCAATAGTTTATGCAATGCATACTGTATAGGCGTGGGCTAGGAGCGGGGATTGGTAGGGCCCTTGTGACTCGGACTTAGGTTTGGTTGGCCCACTTTTATTTGTAATAACGGAAGATAACTATTGTTAGGGCTATTGGCTCATGACCCTGCCAACCATCCCGGAGCAAACGCTTATGTATATATAGGTTTAGTGCTTATTTCGTTTCCATCCCGTTAAATATGTATACATTTGAATAATATTCAGTTCCTAATCTAAGGTTACGTACGTTCAAATTATTTATTCTTAATTTAAAAAGGGGTTATTAGATGATTTTTAAGTTATATTTCCAATTTGTCAAGCCATTTACTTTTAGATTTACATAATTTTAACCCCCTTCTCTTACTCAAATCCAGTTTGGAACTGTGATACTGACTAGTGCAGAAATCCAATTGGGTACAGGGGAAAATATCCTAATATTATTAGCTACCGTCAATGAAATTAGGGTACTGTTAAATATATGTATCCATTCCCTTATGAATATCTGATTTACTTGTAACCCTAAATAGTATCCTCCAAAATCATTGATCGATATTATTTGGGAAACTATGCATTACCTTACTATCAGGGGCTGGTAGAAATGCTGTTAACAGCATCTCTCTTGCTGTTAACAGCTCAGTTTTTGAAAGTCGTCTTGTTGAATATCAGGCCTATTTTAAGTATATTTATATAGTATAAATTATCTGAGCACACTTTACTATCATCAGTATATTTATGCCAAGTAAAGCAAATTAGTATGTAACATCTTTTTCGATTTCTAGAAATAAGAAACCATTCACTCTTAAGTGGGGCCGTTTAAAGCAAATCGTTCTTTCACAGTGAATGTCGATTCCAATTATAATAGAATATATCCAAGGAGATAATTGCAAATATCAGGTCCTTAATATGCTTTTAAAAACGCATTTAACAGTTCAATAACAGCTCAAATTTGCTGTTAGGTGTTAACAACATAGATGTTTTCACCCCTGCTTATTATAGGAAATTAACGCTCCATGAAATTAACGCGATTTGGAGCAAAACATTCTCAAATACATGAAATAAACTTGAATAAATTTTAGAAAAATCTTCAAGATAGCTAATCTCCTGATTAAATACTATTTCTTGTCACAGAATAGGATTCTAATCTACTTGATAGGCATGGTATATCCTCTCAACCTAGTTGGAAACTTCAACTACATCTCCTTGTGACTCGGACCAATTAAAAAATGGTTCTTGACACCCTGAGGCGTTGGTGACTTGGCGAAAAAAAATCCAAAATTGCAGCCTGTGCCGACGCATGTTCCTTTAGTGGCACTATATTTTGGTGGTGGTATATTGATAGTGCCTCCAAAGGAACATGCTGTCGGCACAGGCTGCAATTTTGGATTTTTTTTCGCCAAGTCACCAACGCCTCAGGGTGTCAAGAACCATTTGTTAATTGGTCCGAGTCACAAGGAAATGTAGTTGAAGTTTGTTTCTATCATAAACCATCTAGAGTTTAATGCCATTCATTCATTATGTATTGATAATAAATTATATTATTAGTTATTTATTTTAGCAATGTTATCCACGGTGAGTGAGTTAAGTCCTCAAATTCATTATATTATATTATTATATTTAATAGTAATACTACAATTAAATAGAAGCCGGCTGAAATTTATAAGTTAAATCAATATAATTATCGCAAGTTGAATCAATATAATTATTACAAGTTGAAACAATAGAATTAGATTCAATATAATTATTACAAGTTGAAACAATAGAATTTGATTTAACAGTTTTACTAAATCTGAAGTGTGAGGAAACACAGGAGATTGGTACCCCAATTATGGCGCAAACCTAGGCCAAATTAAACATTTGTGATTTGCCAAAAGGTGTAGAATTTGATTCTCTATCCGTACATGTAAAATTTATCAAGCTCAATGTTAATTATTTAATGTTATGAGCCATAATTAGTTTAAATAGGTGTTAAAATTAATTGATCAAAAATCGTAACCCCAGGTACAAATTAGACGGACCATTCGCACCTACATGGCAAGTTTCAGCTCTGTATCTATAGAGGTGAGGGCAGGGTACCGTCTAGGAGAAATACTAATAATACTATCGATAAAGGCAGTGATTTCAATACTGGGCCACTATACTATAGTATAATCTGCACAGTAAAAAAAATCCAAAATTGCAACCTGTGCCGACGCATGTTCCTTTGTGGCACTATATTTTGTTGGTGGTTTATTGATAGTGCCTCCAAAGGAATATGCTGTCGGCGCAGGCTGCAATTTTGGATTTTTTTTCGCCAAGTCATCAACGCCCAAGGTGTGAAGAACCATCTGTTAATTGGTCGGAGTCACAAGGAACGATTGTTGAATTTGAAGTTTGTTTCTATCATAAACCATCTTTAGTTAAATGCCATTCATTCATTATGTATTAATAATAAATTATATTATTAGTTATATATTTTAGCAATGTTATCTACGGTGAGTTGAGTAAAGTCAATAAATTCCTTATTTAATTATATTTTATTTAATCCGTCGTATAGTAATACTACAATTAAATAGAAGCCAGCTGGAATTCATTAGTTAAATCAATATAATTATGGCAAGTTGAATCAATAGAGTAGGATTTAACAAGTTAAATCAATATAATTATTACAAGTTGAAACAATGGAATTAGATTTAACACTTTTACAGAAAATGAAGTGTGAGTAAATAAAGAAATTTCAACCCCCATTTGTGGCAGAAATTAAACCATTTATTGAAAAATTTCTTCTCCCATCAGGCGCAGAATTTTATGGTGAATCCAAATGTGAAATAAAATTTTGGGGTTTAGTAAAACATTTTTTTAGTTATGGACCAGACAAATTTTGAATGGTGTCAAAGATGTGCGCAAAATTTGTTAATCAAAAATCGTAACCCCATCTGCAAATTAGACGTCGACTCCGAACCTACATGCCAAGTTTCAGCCCTCAATGTATACAGGTAACAGGTGTGGCCAGGGCACCTGCTACGGAGAAAAAATAATAAAAATAAAGGCAGTAAGATCAATACTGGGCCACTATACTATAGTATAGTCGGCACAGTAAAAAATATAAATAAAGCAGTGATTTCAAACCTGGGCCACTATACTATAGTATAGTCGGCACAGTAATAAAGGCAGTGATTTGAATAATGGGCCACTATACTATGTATAGTCGACACAGTAAAAATGTAGCTTAGAAGATTGTCCATCGATTGTATATATATATATTAGCTAAATACTATGGATTTGCAGGAAATTAACCCGAATTAAATTAACGCGATTTGGAGAAATTCGCGTTAATTTCATGGAGCATTAACTTCCTATTATAAGGTATATTCATTCACTAAAGTGCATATCTACGTTCTTCACAGTTGTGCACACCCAGAAGAGGGATATTATATGCCAAGACTGCTAAAACGAAATTTTGATAACCAGTTTATATAATATTTATATAGCAATATATTCCTACTGTATTAAGCAACGAGCTCTTCGGTTTCGGTCGCTTTGCGACAGATCGGTGCTATGCATCTCAAGTTAACCGCCGCTATTCGGCCTTAAGCTTCCCCAAACCATTCATTATATAAGTTCATAATTTTGGAATTTATGAACCTTTTTTGTCAACAACAACAATAAATATTCATATTGGAATTTCTAAATGCGAAATTCGGGATCAGCATACTTGTTTTCCTATTATAACATTTTGAAGCTACCTCTATCTCAATTATATGTGCGGTTTCTATTTCCCTATCACTTTAATACAATCCGGACAAACATACAGGAGTAAATAATTAATGTAACTTGTAAATAATTTGAATGTACGTAGCCTTACATTAGGAACTGAATATATTCAAATTTATGCATATTTAACGGGATGGAAACGAAAAAAGAACTAAACCTATATATACATAAGCGTTTTCTCCGGGATGGTTGGTAGGGTCATTGGCGCTGATTTCTTTTGATTTCCTCTAAAATTTGGGCGGGTCCATCTCAGATTCTGAGCCATAGGAGCCGATTTCTTATGATTTCCTCTAAATTTTGGCGGGTCCGAAACCCGCCCAAATCGGCACTATCGGCGCCTATGGGTAGGGTCATGTACCAATGGCTCTAACAATAGTTATCTTCCGTTATTTTAAATAAAAGTGAGCCAACCAGGGGTTTATCCAGGAGCGCGCCATACGCCTAGAGGCGTATAAATTTGGCTATGTTTGCGTTTAGGAGCGCGAAAACTGCCGAAACTCCCCGTAGAGTAATACAAAACTAACCTTTTAGGCGTACAAAATACATACTCTAGTGACCTTAGGGCAATTAGGAGCGTTCAATTTGAGTCCTGTATAATTCCCTGGAGCCAACCAAACCTAAGTCCGAGCTACCAATCCCCGCTCCTAGCCCACGCTTATACAGTATGCATTGCATAAACTATTGAATATATCTTTTTGTGCGCCCATAATCAATAAAAACTCATACTCACACAATAACATTGTGTATTCGCGAACACACAAAGTTTGAAAACTGTGTGTTCGCGAATACACATGTGTGTGAACGAACAAAGTTTACTAATACACTGCAACATAAATATGACGATATAAAGTCCCCTAAACTTGTCGTTTGGGGAAAAAGCTACTCTTTAATAAAAATTATTTCAATATTCTACATATTACAGGAATAATAAAAAGTATTTAACTAGTTTTGATCCTTGTAGTTATTATTCAATTAATAAATATACTTATCTGTTTGCCTGTTCGTTCGTTTGGCAGAGTAGATTGATCTACTATACCAGTACATGACTGTACTAACGCCAGTCCACGAATTTACTACCTATTTCTCAAATCGGAAAATTTATATCCAATCTCTAATAAGTGAAATTGTAGAACATTTCACATAGATCACCATGAATGTTACAGATCGTCCTTGCGTGTGTTCGTACCAAGATTGATCGCTTATTATACAAGGAGTAAATAATTGTGTTCAAAATTTGAAAGAGACTTCTAACAATGTAACACAAATATAATGCTATTTTTAAATTGGGACGTTGACACTTGGCAGTACTCCTAATCTCGTAAAAATTATTTAATCTAGTAGATTATTATTTGTGCGTAGAATTTGAAGCCAAATATGTTTAAATTATTGACGACAAGTAATTACATCAAGTAATTACAATTATTTTAATGAATAATTAAAAGTATAAGTAGATGAGTTAATCTGTGCTTTCAGAAGGAGTTATCATTAGGGGGGGTCATTATTCTATGGGGATAAAATTAATTTGCAAGCAGTATAGAAAATTGACCCCCTTTGAACATCCATGGTTACTTTATTGAAGGGGGTCAGATTTCGATGGGGGATCAAAATCTATGCAACTGGCCTCCCCAATTTTCGGGGAGTACCCCCCAAAACAATCCACATAAAGTCACTTTGGGGGGATACCCCACAAATATATCCATAGTAATTCACTTTTTGGGGAAGTCCCCATATTTTAAAATATCTCGAGTATACTATATTTTTCGTATTTTATCTACCTTGAAAAATTTAAACTACGTATATGGTTTCATATAGTATTTGAGTTGGGAAGGGCCCAATGGCGTTGATGCCAGTTATTGTTGGTATATACTATTACATTATTATACAAATATATATATGCACATTGGAACTCGCTTAGTACGTACTCTCGGATATTACGTACTGTTCGCTAATAACCTATTTTTCTTCCTATCTGATCCATTATGAATGATTCGGTTAACACGTACTCGGATAACACGTACCAATTTCTATTCCCAAGTAAAGAAAATGTCTGTATTCTAATCGGGTAGTAAGTACTCTAGAAAATTATCAGCAGAACTCTGTTATAGTGGGACAGCCCCACTTCTCAAATATTGTTTCTACCCTTTCGAGTTACCCGTTTTTCTTTACTGCACAGTCATTTGAGGATAACTAAGCGTATTTAAACACTCTACGAGCATAGGCGTCTGAGCCACCCGGCACAGGCCGGGTGGCTCGAAGGCGGCGAAGGGGCTACCCGGCTCTATTTTTCCGTGAATGTAGCGGCCCCGGAATCGATTGGGCCGGGCGGCCCAAAGGGCCGGCGGGCCCATTTCCTACGCCTATGTATACGAGGTCATTTAACAAGTACTTGCGAGAGCGCTTTTGTCCGATTTTTTCCGACAATTTTTGGCCGCCATTTAAAATATTAAAATTTCGTGATGCCTCCATATCCATATCTTTTTATGATACATTTATGTCTGTGCCAATTTTCATGCTTGTATCACAAATTGAACAATTCACGCCTATTTGGCTGTTATGCTGCGATTGCTGCCCCACTATTAGTGATTGGTTTAATTAGGTGACAACAGGGTGTTATCCAGGCGTATTGGGCTCTCCTAAAGGAGCGTAATTTGGATGGATTTTAATCTAGGCGTACAAAAATCGTGTCTAGGCGTACAATATCGTGAAATGCTCCCATAGACTTAATACAAAATGTGCAAACTAGGCGAACAAAATGAAAAATGAACGAGCTCAAACTAAATCTAGGAGCGCATAAATTTTGTCTGGATGAAAGCCTGGATGACAACTAAATAATTTAATAAAATCGTCAAGTATTTTATATACTTGTACACCATACATCCTATTCATATCATTGAACAAGTAGTATTTCGACTTGTGGTTATGCATACAGTGATACAGATAGGACTTACCTCGGTTACTTAGTACGTACTTTTTCTTGTCTCCCACTGTAGTAAATTTTTATAAATTTAACACAAACAGCCTAGTGTTTTCATATTTATAGGTATATGTATAATGGGCAGGGCCGGATTATCCAATAGGCACATTAGGCACTGTGCCTAGGGCCTACGAACGAAATTTTGGGGCCTACGAAAAATTTGGGGCCTAATTGCTGCCTGGTATCCTCAAAGTGCCTAGGGCCTACGAAGACCTTAATTGGGCCCTGATAATCGTATCATAGTTTGTATAATAAGTTAATAATACAAGAATTAAGCACACAACTCAAGCTGAGATTGTTAAGTTGGGCATTTTTGCGAAGCGACCAGCAGCGATGTACACTAGACAATCTGATCCTATTATTGTTAATAATTAAATTCATATTTTTTTTTGGTAATACACGAAAAATATCATGGTCCTGTTACAAGTACACACTGTAGAGAGAGTCTACTGGTGAGTCTGTACTTGTATACTCTACAGGAGTGCCTACTGGGGTATGTAGGTAGCGGCAGTACGGTATAGTGTAGGAAGACACTGTGGCACGGAAGTACGGTGGTGTCTAGACATGGTGGTCGAGGGTTACCCTCCTGATGAGTCCTTGTGATAGGACGAAACCACTCATACAATATGTTATGCCCTGTAGGGTAGAGGGGCGGCTCGTGGTCGTAGGGACCGGAGGCTGCTCTGCTATCTTACAATATAATAACCACCGGCATTATAATGCCGGGAGTTATTATATTGTAAGATAACAGAGCAGCCTCCGGTAATTTCAAAAATTTCAAAATTCCCTTTGGAGGCACTATCTTTTGGTGGCTACTGGTTTGGTAATTGATAGTGCCTTCAAGGATAATGCTTTCGGCACAGCTGCGATTTTGGTTTTCTTTCGCCATGTCATCATCACTATGAAGGTGTTAACCATTTCAGAAAGGAGTTTCGGAATGTAATGACCCCTAGTGAGTTGGAAGTTTCGTTTTAGCTCATTTCATTTCATAGATATTCAAATTTCTGAAGAATATAATAGGTGATGAGTCAGATTTGTTATGCACATGTTGGGTGTTCACCCAACACGGCATAAACCAATTCGAAATATAAAATTCACAAAATTGTAAAGACATTTTTATACGTTGTCATCATCACCTCAAAGTGTCAAGAACAAATTGTAGAGATTGTAAGGTTCAATTTGTAAGGATCAATTGATAAATTGGAAGTTTGTTTCTATCTTGTATCATCTCTGAGATTTATGATATTTGAGTTAACTAATTGGTATAAATAATTATTAATATTATTAATAATTTAACTCCAATTTAAAGGTCATCTTACATTTATTAAATTTATTATTTGTTGCAAATAGTAATTTTAAATGAATTTGGCTACCAAATTTGAATTCAACACATTCGACAACCCCTTATAAACAAACTGGATACTTCTCTATGTCAAATACAGACTGAATTAATTAGGATTAATTACGTCAGTATATTAATAGTGCAAGACTGCAAGAGTATTCTTGCAGAAGAAATATATACGCACATAATCTGTCGTTGTTATGGAATTTATAATCTTTGTTTTCAATTAGTATATAGAAACCTACTCGATCTCAAGTTGAATCAATATTATTATCACAAAAAGTTGAAACAACAGAATTATATTTACACACATAATAACACATTCAATTGAACAGACGTGTTAGTAACAAAGGAAATTTGCTACTCAATTGTGGCACAAAACGAAGCCCAATTTGAGAATTCGTACACTGTGAAAAAGTGTAGAATTAAATTCTCTCTCGAATGCAAATACATTGAATATTTGCTCAATATTTATACAGTCATTTCGGATTATTTTGTCATCGGATTATTTTGTTTTATCGGATTATTTTGTGCTAATATTCGAGGAAAATTATGATATATATACCATTTTGCATGGATATCCCACCGGGTTTATTTGTCTTATCGGATTATTTTGTCGAATTATCCATGAAAAGAATTGGACAAAATAATCCGATTTCGACTGTAGTTGCTTTTCTAACATTAAACAGTTGTAAAATGTGTCCAAAAAATGTAAGTAAAAATCTTGATCCCAGGTGCACCCTTAACCTAAAAATTTGGGCTCTTAGTTAATAATATTCTGTTGTGTGGAGAGGATACGGATAAATACATAAAATCCAAAATTTCAGCCTGCGCGGACGCATTTCCCTTTGAAGGCACTACATTTGGTGGTTGGGTAACTAGTAGTTCCTCCAAAGGGGATACTTTCTGCATAGGCTGCAATTTTTGATGTTTTCGCCATGTCATGAACGCCTCATGGTGTTTAGACTCATTTAACAAGTTGTTACGGGACAAAGGAACGATTGTTGAATTTGAAGTTTATGTTACAGTCAGGGTTGCCAATCCAATCCAATCGAGAAGATTTTCGATTGCCGATTGCTGCATTTTTCATCGATTGGATTATCGGTTGGATTGCTGCATTTTTCATCGATTGGATTGTCGATTGGATTATTTCGATTTTTATCGATTGGATTGCAATCGATGAATTTTCATCGATTTTTTTCGATTGTTTGTTTTTTCAATTTCTAAATAATGCCAAAATTTAAAATGCTCAATCGCTCGTCAATTAAACCCAATAATATATGTTTTAAGTTTGAACATATGATGAAACATAACTCTTTTTGATATAATACTGAGGAGTAAACGATCGAAAAAAATCGGAAAAACAATCCAAAAAAATCGATGATATTTTGGATTGTCGATTGCGATTGGATTGTCATCCGAATAATCGATTGTCGAAATTTGGATTGCCGATTGTCCAAATTTGGCTCGATTGGATTGGTTTGGATTGGCAACCTTTATTTCCATCTTGAGTTTAAAGCCATTAATTAATTATGTATTGATAATAAATTATACTATTATTAGTTAATTTTTTAGCTATGTTATCCACGGAGAGTTGAGTTAAGTCAACAAATTCCATATATTATAATATTTTATTTAATCCATTGTATAGTAATACTATAATTAAATAGAAGGCAGCTCGAATTCACAAGTTAAATCAATATAATTATGACAAATTGAAACAATAGAATTAGATTTAGTAACAGTTTACTGAATCTTAAGTGCGAGGAAATACAGGAGATTGGCACCCCAATATGGCACAAGCGAAACCCAATTTGAAAATGGTGTATAATTAAATTCTCTATCGAATGCATATGAATAGAATATTCCGGCACTATTTATTGTTCCTATTGTGACATGCAATAAGTGATAAATGTAATCAAAAATCGTGATGTACATGTGCACATCTGTCCCATGAGCATAGGCGTCGTACATTACGAGGGATGGTCATTCGTCCGCCTGGACACTGAAATATAGGGCCGTGCCCATTCTCGTCGTATAAATGAAGGATACCTCTTCGGTCCGCCCGGCCAATGAAATCAAGAGCAGTAGTTCGAACTAACTCTATGTAAGTATTATCATTCATACATTCCGACTGTACAGGAATCATATTTTTGCTGTTTTGTACAGGCGTACAGGGATATTAGTTTGGGCAAAATTACTGATTGCGAGTCCAATAATACCTATAAAATGTCTACACCGTCTAAATGTTGCATTTCGTTAGTATAAATTAACAGTTCTTATTCAAGCGTAAAGGGACTCCTCTACAGTCCAGTATCTATTTAAATGTTTTGTTAACCAAGGCTGTCATTTTAGAACTGACCTACTCCATTGTAGTTGGCACAGTAACAATAATATACCAAGGCAATCATTTCAATACTGGGCCACGTCACTATTCTATAGTATAGTCGGCAATAATGATAAAGGCAGTGGTTTCAATACTGGCCCATTACATAATAGTCGGCACACTAACAAATATCGCAGCCGATTAACAACTGATCACACAAACTTATTGTTCAAGCTGCTCACATCACTCGAGCTGAATTAAAATATCCTCCAACAAGTAATCCCATCCTTCTCATGGAGTCCTAATCGTTATAATAAATACAGTAGAACCTCGTTAAGCACGAACACCAGGGGACCGCCAAAATACGTTTGCCTTATCCGAAATTCGGGTTAGTTAATGTGTAAAAATGGATTTGAAGGGGACTGAATACTGCTCGATTAACGAAGTTCAATTGGATATCAGTCAGTTAGACTTGTATCAGTAGTAATTTTGGAATATGTTGGGTTTACTAAAATAGTCATCATAATATAAATCTTACCTTACTTAACTCGTATTTAGAAGTATATTTAAGATATAGATTTGTTCAATACTAGGTCACACTCACATATAAAGTATAAAATATCTTAGGTGCGGCCGGTAGCGATTTATCTCAGTATAAAGTGACCGATAGGCAAGAAGTTAGCGAATCCTTGCTATAAAAGCAAGTCTCATAAATATATTGCAATTTGATACTAAATTCGATTTATTTAAGGGTGATTAGTGAAATTTTCGCCTCCTTTATTTTACTAATAAGGTATAATTTGAATTATGAACCGTTATCAGATGTATAAAATATTATAGATTAGGATAGAAAAAAAAAGGAAGAATTCGATACCGATCCAAATTTTGGTTTATTTCCTTTCCCAAAAGAAATCGCGTATATCATCACATGACACAAACATTATGTAGAAGTGATTGTAATACACTCGAAGCAATTTATTGAGTAAAAGTGGATAAAAAATGGATTGACCGGCTAGATGTTTATATCTAGTAAATTAATAGGGGCTCTGGAAGACAGCCAATTCCCACAAATAGATAAAGAAAAAGTTTTACCAATTGGAGATTTGATTATACTTTTCCTCTCAATTAATTTCTTCGAAAACAAAGCTACCTTATTATAGGAAATTAACGCGAATTTCTCCAAATCGCGTTAATTTCCTGCTATTTAGCAAAATTATACAATGGATGGACAAAATTCCGAGCTACATATTTTCAGATGTGCAACTAGTTTGAGAGGATATACCATGTCAATCAAGTAGATTGGAAGCCTATTTGGGCACAATAATAGTATTCAATCAGGAGATTAATAATCCTGAAATTTTTTTATAAAATTTACTCGTGTTAATTCATGTATTTGAAAATGTTCAGCTCCAATTCGCGTTAATTTCATATAATAAGGTATTTAATAAAAACGCGTGGATAACTTGTGTCAAAGATATAAATAGAAAAAAGCCATTTTCATTAGCGCTTTCAATTCAATTAACTTTTATATTCCTGGGCAACCGCGAGTTTTAATTAATTAATAAAAACCAGTGGCGTAACGTGGTAAAGTGCAGCTGGGGGCAAGCATCAAAAACGCCACCCGCCTCCCCACAAAACTTTGCAATGCTGCAGCTCCCATCTTGTTTTGTTCATCACGTTGACGTTTGTAGCCAGCCACGACCTTTTGAACGTTTAGAGTTCATATACTAAATGTATTACTGAATTATTCAAAAAATATTACTGTATCAGGTGACAACTGCAATCGTTCAGAAAAATTAACTTGAAATGGTTCAGAGATATTTATTAACATGTAATTCGTGCAATTGTGAGAAAAAAATGGTAAAGAAAATGACGCCCACATCGCCCCTACCTAGTTCGCTACTGATGAAAACCATTATTTTATTATTGGATTTAGGAATTTTTAATATTTTTGTACAGTGCAACCTCAATTACCCGAAAGCCCCTGACTTGTCCCTATTTTATTCCATAAATTATCCGAATATGTTTGAGTGGTCTCAACGAGTTGGTATAATTCAGGTTGCCACTATACTCTTAATATGTATGCATGTTTTTTATTACAATTCAGCAAAAGCGTCAAACATGTGTCTAAGTGACTCTTACCTATTTAATAATACAAGACGAAATAAATATATATAATCCCAATAGTTAACTAAAGAAGCATTCAAATAAAAATTTAATAATTCATTACTTTAATTAATTATGAATCGAAAATTTGTGTAGATTCAAATAAATAATATAGAATAAAATATGGTGTAAAATGAAATAAAAATATAAAATGGATAAGATATAAAGTAAATACAAAAATTAATTAGTCGAAAAGTTTTTGAATCTATAACTAATACCAAATTGGTAATTAGCCATTAGTTTGTAGAGATGTAGTGAATGCCAATTCTTGGCACCCGACTATTTCGTTCTTATTCATATCTTCGATGGCATCAACGCGGTAAGCCAAAAAGCAATCTTTTTCCATCAAATCATTAGTGCACAAATCCTTTCGCTTAATGTCATTAAGGTCTACCCTGGAGATGTAAATATAGATAGTTGGAGAATTAATAATAGAGGTATAACTATAAGTTAGTTGATGCTGCGAATCAGTCTTAAATACAACACTTCTGTTATTGCGAACAACCCAGTAACTTAAAGTTAAGCTACTGCCCAGCACAGTCTCATCAAAAGTTAGAATTAAGACTCCAACATCAAGATCCATTGTAAAATTGGAAAGAAAAGGTGGTGTTGTATCTTCCATAAAAGTCTCGCACATTGAAGTTTTGAGAGAAACTCTGTTGTTATTCATATCAAGGAGTGCCTTTCCTTTAATTGTCAGAAATGTCGTGTCCCTACTAATAGCTAGGTCCTGTTGGAATTTTATTGCATTAACATCATCCCGAGTAAGAGTAATGGAAACGACATGACCATTTGAAGAAACATCAACATATGAACCGAACAGCATATGTGATGGACCAGACAAGTTATAGTAAGAAGATAAAGTTAATCCGGAGGTATCTAGAGATGAAGTATTTACAGTTTCAGATAAGATTAAAGTTATAGTTCCACTATCCATATCCAAATCAAATGAATAAAAAGTGGGTTGCACTGAATCTTCAATGAATTCACTAACTTGTAGTTTTGAAACTGGTCTAACCACATTATTGAATACATCAGTTAAGAAAGAGACTCCATTAAAATAAGTGTTAGTTAATGAAGTAGCTAATCCCGGCCTGAGTTTGATCTCATTTAGGTCGTGCGTTGAAAGCTTTATTATCAATTGATCGGAGTCTATACTAGACATAACAGTACTGTTCTGCAGTTGGTAGAAGTAATGATAATCAATTGTTGAATTAGAGATTCCATTTGAAATAGCAATTCGATTTGGAATGAGAGATTGAAAACTAACAGTTTCTGAAAAGAATAAAACTAATTCTTCAGATGTTAAATCAAAATTGAAACTTTCTAATATTGGAGAGACTTTATCAGGAATGAAGAAGTGGACGAGTAGAGCTGCAACCCCTGGAGGACGTTCAATAGCATATTGGCCGACAACATCGCGAATGACAGTTTCATTGAACGTGATGTAGGATGTAATTTTAGTTAGTGCGATTTTATCCCTCTTTAATATGTTAGAATCAGCCAAACTGAGATTAAGTAATACTGTTAAGTTTTCTCTATCTGATAAGGTCCTAGTGAGTGGAAGTAGAGTATGTACTTGAGAAGTTTGAACTGTAGAAGTGGTCTGTAAATTGATACTTGACACATCAATTGTACTTGGGTCAACTATTTCATCGAACTGGAGAGTAATGATGTTTAAAGTGAGGTCAAGGCCCCACAGTACGAGATTAGGACGAGTAGAGTCATCCACAAATCGCGAGACAATAAGTGTTTTAATTGAAGGGATTGAGACAATTCTATTATCATTCATGTCTCTTACAAGCAAGTGAGTACAAGATAGAAAAGTGGTTTGGTTAGATCTCAAAAGCAATGGTAGAGCCTTTATATTGTTTAGATCATAAACTGTCATACTAATTGTAGCCATTAAGCCATTAATAGTACTCGTAGCCCCCCCTGATAGCGTATATTGTTCCCTTTCAGAAGTTTCAAACTGATGAGAGAAGAATGTGATCTGAGTAGAATTTAATGTGAAAACATTGACAGGTTCATCGAAATTTAGAACCAATTCTCCTAAATTAAGGTTCAGAGAAAACGTCAAAAGCATCGGTCGCACCAAATCAGGAAAGAATCCACTGAAAGAGACGCATTGAGTTTGTAGATTATTAGGATTAGCAACAAGCGCAGCATCATAAATAAAATTTTCCAATAACACAATACATGTAGTATTAGCACTAACAGCTAATTGAGTGTCAAGTTTAATCAGGTCTAGATCTTGCTTCAATAGAGAGATAGTTACAATTGTACTGAGTAAAGTTGAGTTAATAGTGTGACCTCTAAGTGCAAGAACACTGGGACCATTAGACGATCTTTTAAATTCAATTTTAATAGCATCAAGAGTAGAAGGGTCCACTATCTCATTAAATGAGAGAGAGAGAATTTCAGTTGTGATATTTAAACCAACTCCAGATAAAATCGGAGCTGATACATCGGGAAAGTAGGTTTGTGCCTTGAGAGCATTCCCAGAGGTAATATCTAATAGAGGGAGTGCTGCATAATCAAGTATAAGATAATCTGCCAAACTTAAATACGTTGTATCTAAACTAACAGCTAGAGGTTCCAAATTTTTTATTGAATTGAGGTCCACCAAAGTAAAATGGATATTAATTTGAGTTAACGATAATACGGAGTACTTGCCACCAGTAAATAGATGAAAATATGTAGCAGAGGAGTTGCTAGATTGCAACAGAATAGATGAGATAAGAAGTGTATCACTATCAACCGATTCTGAAAATAGTAGAGAAAGGCTACCTATATTCATATCAAGTTGGAAAGAGATCAATGTTGGTTGAGTGCTATCAGAAATAAAGGTACTCACGAGCAGAGAATTAGGAATATAAATCTGTGTCAAGTAATTATTGGCTGAATCTGACAGTGAGTTAGCTTTAACTGTGAGGTAGATACTCGTGTTGGAGATAGCCAAAGAGGTTAGGCTCTTAATTTGGTCAATATCAATCTGAAACAGTTGAACTGAGATCACAGTGGGATCAAAAATATTAGTTGATCCACCTATAGCCAGACCGTTACTAATTAAATGAGACTGAGAGTTTAATGATCTGTTATGATGAAGTGTAATGATGTCAATAATAAAATGAACTAGAAGGATTGTTTCAGAGAAGGTTAGTGTGAGAAGAGACGTATCCAAATCGAAATCATAGGATGTGATATTTGGAGGAGTGACATCCTGAGTGAAATTACTAGCCAATATTATCTCTGAACATAGAGAGTTGTTGGCCATATCTGCGAATGAGAAGGTTGATAAATTGAGATAAGTATTCGATAATTCAGTGGCTAAATCAGAATCTATTTTAATTTGATTTAAATCGCTAAATGGAATATCGACTTGAAGTATTGCACCATCCTTTGAATTTGTCTGAGCATTTACAAGTTGATAACTTGTTAATATATAAGTGTTACTGGCTTGGAAGCGTAGACCATTTTGGTTAAAAGAAGAGGCGTTGATTATTTCGTCGAAAGTAATTAATAATATCCCACTATCTAGGTCAAACACGAATTGAAGTACGCGAGGACATGTGCTATCAGGAATAAAAATTCTAATTGACAGAGCATTTGAGTTTGGCCTGAGAATGACTGGATTACCGAAGGTGTCTCTAATTAGAGCAGAGGGAAAGCTCAGGAATGTGTTATTTTCATCAGTCAACAAGAAAGGTTGCAACTTTATTTCATTGAGATCTGCAGTATGTAGTATAAAAGAGAATGTTGTAAATGTTGAAGCGAATAGGCTAGAAATGGAATTCGATAAAGAGTGAGATACAGCATTACTAAAGCTGGTTGATTGCAAAGTAATCAAAAGTGAGTTAAAAGTGGACAAGTTTGGAATTTCGGATATAGATAATACAAACAGGCCTGTATTTAAATCAAGAGAGAATCCCTCAATATTAGGATTCGTAATATCTGGGATAAAAACAGATGCTTTCAGTCCTTGATTGCCCAGAATTACAATCGAAGGGTTTCCAGTTAAATCGTAAACTGCAGATGAGTTGATAATGAGGTAAGTAGAGTTGATATCTAGAGCAAGGGTATTCATTTGTTTAATGTGATTTAGATCATAATCTGAGAGAGTAATTGTGATATTAGGGCCATCAAATTCAAAGAATCTAGTGGATGTTAATGGTACTGAATAAAAACTAGAGTGTGGAAGAGATTGTAGTAGGATATCAGTAATGCGGATAGTAGTTGAATTTATAGTTTCACTAAAGAAAAGAGTTAATAGCCCAATATTCATGTCCAGACTGAAACTGTCAAGAACTGGAGAAGTAGAATCTCTAGTGAAGTTACGAATATGCAATGGTAGAGTGGACACAATAGGAATTATAGGATTGTGGTTCATGTCATTAATAAACTCTCTACTAATCACAATAAATGAATTATCTACGTCAGTGGCTAAATATTTTAACTGTTTAATTTGATTAAGATCATCTAAGCTAATTAAAACTGTTACTATATACGAATTAGAAGAGTTGGTATACGAGGATTCCCCTAGAGTATGCCACAGTACAGAACTCTCATTTGAAGACAAAATACTAAGATGTATCGTCATCAGAGAGGAGGCATTCACAGTTTCACTGAAATATAAAGTGAGTATTCCGTTATTCATATCCAAATCGAAATCATTTAATAGCGGATTGATTAAATCAGGGAAGAATTCCATAACTTGAAGATAATTTATCGGAACGACTTGATTCGAATGCGTATCTGAGACTAACTCTGAAGTTATTGATATGAATGTAGAATCTTTGGAGACTACTAGGGGGGTTAACTCTTTGATGTAGTTCAAATCAGAAGTAGTTAATATCAAATCAAAACGAATTTCATTACCCTGATGAAATAAATAACCATCAGTCAATCTGAATAAAAGAGTTTGGTTGTTAGAAAGAGTGATTTGAGAAGAATTAAAAGTATGTAAGATGACAGGTTCCGTGAAGGAAAGAGTCATGATCTCAGAAGTTAAGTTAAGCGAGAATGAATTCAGACTGGGTCGTGTACTATCATTGGTGTATAAATTGACCAAGAGAGCATCAGAACTACTGATAGGAACTAAGTTATTGTCATTCATGTCCAGAACTGTATGATCGTCAATAGTAATAAAAGTATTAGAATCCAATGTGGCTAATAAATCAATTTTCTTAATTTCATTAGTATCAATAATATTGAGTGTGAAATGTATTAGAGGATCATCGTAGTGTTTGATCAATTCGCCGCCAGTGAGAGAATAAACTAATGTATAATTATCCCTGGAATTAATATTCTGGATAGAAATTGTGTTTGGTAGAAAAGAAGAAGAATTAATAGTCTCACTGAAGAGAAGGCTAACAACACCCGTGTCTAAGTCAAAATTGAAAGAAGTCAAAATTGGGTTTACTTTGTCTGATGTAAATAAATTGACAGGTTGAGCAGCAACAGATGAAACATTTATAACCAGATTGTTGCTTATGTCAGCAATTAGGTTCGATTCAAAGCCAATAAAAGTATTATATTTGGACGTAGCTAGCTTTGTGTTCCTCTTTAAGTTGTTGAGGTCCGAATTAAGTAAGAAAATAATCACATAAGGCTGGTTATAATGTTGGTCAATTGACTGTAATTGTTCATTAAACGAGGAGAAATTAGTAGCTCCATTCAGAGAGAAACTAAATAAGGTAGATGTAGCATTTATTTGTAATGTTATAAAGGAAGGGTTGAAAGTGTTGATATCCATGGTCTCACTAAATTTGAGAAGAATATAGCCATAATTCATATTAAGTGAGAATGACAAAAGCCTGGGTCTTGATCTGTCAGGATAATATTTACTAGCTTTGATACCAGGCATCCTAATTGATAATATTGGGTTAGAGAACATGTCAAGCACAAAATCAGATGTAATAGATATGTAACTATTGGATAATTCAGTTGCGAGGATTTTCCTTTTTGTAATTTCATTGAAATCCTCGTCACTCATCTGAATTCTCAGGAAATGTTGATTGGGGTCAGAAGTATAAGTATAATAAGTCAACGAATAAGAACAATTCTCAAAATAAGTAGAAGGCTCACAGTGAATGGTCAATTGAGAAATATTCACCGAAGATACATTGACAGTTTCTGTAAAGTAGAGTGTAAGCATTCTTGAATTAAGATTAATTTCAAAACTGCTCAACTGTGGTTGGATGATGTCTGAAACGAAAACAGAAGCTCGGAGAGACAAATTCTTAAGAATTGGATAAATTGGATTGTCGAATGTATCATGTATAAACTCAGAAGTTAATGAGAGATACGTGTTAGAAAGTTCAGTTGCAAGAGAAGTCAGTTGTTTAATATAATTCAAATCTGTAATGCCAAGTTTTAAAGAAATGATAGTTGAATCTGTAGAGTTAGTAGTTGTATTTTGAGTGAGAGTGTATAGCTCAATTGTATGATTGGCTTTAGAATGTGCCTGCAGAGTCAGTCTAGTCATGTCCAAAGAAGCTACAGCAACCGTCTCTGAGAAGTGTAATATAATTATCTCGGCCGTGAGATCGATTACAAAGTTGTTGAGGATAGGACTGGTAGTGTCTGAAATATATGTAGTTACCCTCAAGGTATTGATACCATTTTTTAGTGCTTGGACACGCTGATTACTTTTGTCAACTATCGCACTACTCTCGATTGCTAGGTAAGTCAAATTCGATGATCTAGCAATTCTTCTCTGCTTTAGCATATTTAAATCAGAATTGATAAGTTTTAAATATGCAATAGTATTATCTTCTAATATAAAAATATTTCCATCAGTTAACGAGAATCTGTTGATTGATAATGTTACATTAGCTGCCTTCTGGAAAGTAATACTTTCAAACATCACGCTGGAGACGTCAACTGTTTCAGGAAATGTGAGACTCAGTATTCCTTCATCCATATCCAAACCAAAACTAATTATTACGGGCATTGTTGTGTCATTATTAAAAAATATTGCTTGGATTGGGATGTTAATAGAATTGAGAGGGTTATTGTTCATATCACGGATAAGATTTGACATGACAGAGAGATGAGATGTACTTCTGCTTATAAAGAATTCATCCCTCCTTTTAATTTCATTAAGATCATTGTTGGATAAAACTATTATTAGCATCAAGTCATCTGTACTACTAACTTCAGCATATTTGACAGTATAACCAGAAGAGATGGAAGAATTTAGAGAAGAAAATAAATAAATGCTATTTGTAATATTGAAACTTGATGAAAGTATAGGCTCATCAAAGTTTAGCGAAAGTATACCATAATTCATGTCCACAATGAAAGAAAGCAGATTGGGATTAATTCTGTCACCATTGAAGTATCTTGCACGTATGGGAAACAGACGAATGGATGGATTAGGATGCAGAGCCATGTCAAATATAGAATCATTGTACATAACTAAATATGTGTTGTTGAGAGAGGTTGCTAGTGATTGGACTAATTTAATAGCATTAATGTCATCAATATTAAGGGTCACAGAGAGAGAAGTAGCATTTGCTGTTGATATGTCCCTATAAGTAGAACTAAACGTGAAAGCATCTGAACTCAATATATTGGATGATAGAGTAACTAGTGAGAGAGATATACTCTGAACATTGATCACTTCATCAAAAGTAAGAAATAACATGTCTGAAGTCAGATCTAGAGCAAAGGATAGCAATAGTGGACCTTCGATATCAGGCGAGTAATCACTCACAGGAATAGCGTTTGACTGAGAAATAGCTATTATTTGATTGAAACTCATATCGGTAAGAAAGTTAGAAGAAAAGCTGATGAATGTATTGGAATAATCAGTAGCGAGGGCAGGAATAGTCTTTAACGCATTAGCATTATTAATCCCGAGTACAAGACTGACATAAAAATTATTTAAGGGGCTAAAGTTAGAATTCAATACTTGGAGATGAACGAACTCATTATTGGTTATCTGGGAAAAAGATTGTAGATTGATTGAAGAAATATTGAGAGTTGAAACCAAAATAGTTTCAGAAAAAGTTAACAGCAGTAGAGCTGAATTCATATCCAAACTAAATTCAGTCATATAAGGCCGTGTAATATCTGCTGTGAATCGTGCTGCTTGGAGTGAATTCGAGATCGATATAGGCTCAACATAGTTAGCATTCATATCTATAATAGTATGAGCTTCAATTGATAAGAATGTGTTATTCGTACTAGTTGCAAGATTGACTAGTTTCTTAATTTCGTTAGTATCAACTAGTCCAATACTGATAACTAATGAGTCATAATTTTCAGTTTGGGTAGAAGAACTTTCCGTCAAAGAATAACTGCTACCATATTGGGATGTATTTCTTGCAGAATTTAGAGAAATACTAATGACTCGTAGTGTAGAGCCACGGACAATCTCAGAGAAATAGAGTCTGATTTCACTGGTATTCAAATTGAGGTGAAAACTTTGCAGGATGGGATTTGTGAAGTCAGAAATGTATTCATTTATCTGTGTAGATGAAGTTGAGGATACGGGTATGATTGGATTATTATTCATATCTTTAATAAGATTTGAGGCGAATGAAAGGAATGTATTAAATAAATTTGTAGCAAGAGAAGGAATTCTTTTGATTTCGTTGAGGTCTAGATGTCCAATTAAGAGCATGAGTGAAGTATCATCCATGGATCGGGTTGAAGAATTATAAGTCAGAGAGAAGTGAGAGTTAGGCTGTAGATCGAGAGAACTTTGGAGAGTCAAAATAGAGATGTTCAAAGTTGAAACTTGAATAGTTTCAGAAAAGAAAAGGTATAACACACCAATATTCATGTCGAGTATAGCTGATTCAATATTCGGCCTTGAAGAGTCTTGTGTATAAGTATTCACACTAAGAGAAATTACAGGGACCAATTGATTATTATTCATATCAGACACAGCTCCTTTTAATACGAATAGATATGTATCATTGTTAGATGTAGCCAGGTTAGATAACTGTCGTATTGCATTACTATCAGTAGGATTTAAATAAATAATAATTATATAATCGTTATTTTTACTAACATTTTTACTTTCAAGAGTTAATGATATATGTGAAGAAGATGAAGAGTTACTCGTGCTATGGAGCGTAAAATATTCTGGGAAAACTGTGGCAAAATTAATTGTTTCACTAAAAAATAGAATTAAAACATTAGTGTCTAAATTCAACTCAAATAACTCCAATGTTGGTGGAATAAAATCGCCATAAAAATAAGAAATTTTAATTGAGTATGTCAATGGCACGTCAAATAGTACATTTCCGTTCATATCTGTAATTGTGTTCTGGCGAGCAGATAAATACGTGTTGTTAATCTCAGTAGCAAGGCTTTGTATAGCTTTTATGCCATTTAGATCAGTTAACGAGAGGCTTACAAATATTACAGTGCTGTCTAATGAAGAAGATGTGCCTGATGTTAGGGGGTATAAGGAGCTCGATGATTGATCAAGGAGTGCGAGTTCCGTTATTGTGAATGAACTTGCATTAACAGTCTCATCAAATACCAAGGTTAGAATTTGAGATGTAAGATTCAAAGAGAAGGCAACTAAGCTAGGGCTAGTGGTATCTGATATAAAACGTGTCACATCTAAACTATTACTTCTCGGAATAGCAGTTATTGAGTTTCCTACTATGTCTACAGTTAACAAACTATCATGCGAAACATATATATTAAATCTAGAAGTTGCAAGAGTTGTTAACACCTTGATAACATTAAGATCAGTGTCATTAATGTAAACAGTAATTACTGTTGAATTAAGCGGACTCGAATGACTGTACTTAAGAGAATATGATACCGTGTTATTAGAATACATACGAGTGCTTTGAAGTGTTAATGATTCAGTAATGAAACTGGTCCCTTTAAGTACTTCATCAAAAGTCAGTTTAATTTGGCCCAAGTCCATATCAAGAGTACAATACAACAGAGAAGGTGAAGTAGCGTCGACTATATAGAGATTAGAACGGATTCCCATATCATGCGTGACTGCAAGTATATCGATTCCATAATTATCATCAAAAGCATCTGCTCTCATGCTTAAATAAGTATTATTAGTATTCGTCGCAAGGCCTATGTTTTGCTTAATTGAATTCTGGTCTGAAAAGGACATTTCCAGAGAAATATAATACCCATTCATACTGTTGGTAATCGTTGAACTGGTAAGAGTATGCATAAACCTTAAATCCAAAAGCTCTGAATGCTGGATAGTAAATGCACTAGAGTAGAGCGTAGATGCTTGAATGATGTCATTAAAAGTCAAGTTTAGATAACCAGTGTTCATATCCAAGGAGAAGCTGAGTAGAGATGCTCTAGTATCGTCAGGAACAAATCGGCTTGCAATTACAGCATTAGAGATTGGCAAGTTTAAAATAGAATTATTGGACATATCTCTTACACCATCCTGTTCAACTATCAAAAAGGTATTCTGTTTTGTAGTAGCTATCAAAGATGATAGCTTTAGGTAACGGATATCGGGTTTAACTAAATATATCATAATATTCAAAGTTCCATTGTAATTACTCAGAGTATCCACTGTCCCACCTGTCAGTGTGAGAAATTCAGTAGGCCAAGTTTTATCTGAAAGTATCGTAAATTTGAGTAGATTTAGTGAAGAAATCCTGATCGGTTCATCGAAGGAGACCCACAAAAAATCAGAATCTAAGTCCAAATAAAATGAGGAAATATTTGGCGGTGTAGCATCTTTTCTGTAGTTTGAAGTACGTAATGCTGAAAGAGGAGAAATAATGGTATTTGCGTTTGGGGCACGTGAAGCGAGGTCAGAAATGAAAGTATCAGTGATATGAAGATAAGTATTAAAAAGGTTAGAACCTAAAATATCGATAGATTTCAAGATATTAACATCTTCCAATGTGAGTTTAAGTGAGACTATTCTTCCATTCATAATGGAATTGGAGCCACCTGTAAATGTATAAAATTTTAAAGATTCTGTTCCGGAATCTTGAATAGTAGCAGAACTTGGGTTAAGAGACATTGCATCAACTGACTCGTCAAAAGTAAATATGATGGTGCCAATATCCATATTAAATGAGTAGGAAAGAAGGCTGGGAGAAGTTGTATCGTCAATAAATATAAGAGAAGCAAGAGCATTAGAAAAAGAAATAGAATCAGCTGCATTGTTTGCCATGTCCAATACAAAAGTATTTGAAATGGACAACCAACAGTTATTCTCTTCAGAGCATAGGTCTGGTAAAAGTTTAATTGTCTCGATATCATCAAAAGTGAGGTTTAATGTAATTATTATTGAATTAAGAGAAGTTAGGTAACCACCAGTAAGTGCAAATATTGATAAGGGAGATCGAAAAAATGACTGAAGAGTGATTTTGGTTAAATTTATTGTTTTAGAATTAACAGTTTCATCTATTGTTAATCTAACAGTTCCTTCATTGAGGTTAAATACAGAAAATTCAAGAATAGAGGGCGGAGTATCATCATCGATAAACTCGTCAGCAGGGAATCCACATCCCTCGAAAATGGGTAAAAAGGGATTATTGGAGAGATCATATATGCTAGTTCCAGGAATCGTTAAGCAACAGTCTCTGGTTTTGTGGTTTTCGGTACATATATTCTTTAGCTTAATCGCATTTAAATCTAGTTCAGTGAGTGAACAGGTGAAATATGTTTGATCAATACTATCACAATAACCCCCAGTAAATGTGTGATTGTATAGAGAAGTATTAGACAATCTAGAGTATTCACCATATAAACAGCAGTCAAGTAGAGTAAGATGTACGGGTTGCAGGTAAGCAATGTTGATTGCTTCACTAAAGTTGATCCGTATCAGGCCAACATCCATGTCAATTAGAAATCTATCCAAAGTAGGACTGATGGTATCTTGAGTGAGGTTAAAAACTCTTAACGCATTAAAACTCGAGATTTGTGAAATATCGTTTCTACTAACGTCTTTTATTGTTCCTTGTTTGAGGGAGATATAAGTTGTATTAATAGAAACTGCTAAGTCTGACAAAAGTTTAATATTATTCAAGTCCACAGAATTGAGTAGAAGTAATACTGTAGTATCGTTGGATTCAGAATTATGGCCACCTGTGAGGGTATAGCTTATAGTGTTATGACTAGAAGATTCAAAGTTTTGTAATGAAATGTATGTTGGGTTAAGAGTTGATGAATGAACAATTTCAGAGAAAAATAAATGCAGGACTGCCAAAGACATATCAAGAGAAAAGTTTAATAAAACTGGTGAAGAAGTATCTGGGATATATGTAAACACCTCTCTTCCATTACCATTTGAAATTGGTACTATTTCATTGTTAGTCATGTCCTTTAAAAGCGAAGATCCAAAAGTGAGATAGGTTGACTCTCTGTTGGTAGCAACATTAAAATTTAATTTCAATGTATTAAGATCTTCGTTGCTAAAGTAAATGTTGATTGTAGTGCTGTTGGCTTGAGAGAAAAGTGAGTTAAAAAAGTTAAATTGGAAAAAGGAACTTGGAAGATGTTGTATCGTAAGTTGAATAAGATTCAAAGTGAAAATTTTCATAGTTTCAGAAAATGAGAGCGTCATAAATCCTGTCCCATCCAAGTCAAGATCATATGATATAAGATAAGGACGTATATTGTCTGGAGTAAAACGCACAGGAGGGAGAGGGGTTAAAGTGGATATTTCTACATTCTGGTTTCCAATCATATCAGCTACAGTAAAATTTGATATAGAAATATATGTAGTATTGAAAGAGGTGGCTAGAGAATAAAGTTGTTTTATTATATCAAGATCACTGTTTGTGAACAATATAGTGAGAATTGGGGAAGGTTCAATTAGAGAATTCTTAAACCCAGTTAAAGTGTAATGTTGGGTAGTATCTAATAAACTTTGACTAATTGGTTGGGATAAAACTGTGACCTGATTGACTGAGAAAGTGGTATAGTCTATCGTTTCTGAGAAAGAGAGAGACAATATCTCTGAAGTGAGATTTAAGGAATAGGACATCAAAACGGGGGATATAGTATCACTTGTGAACGTATTCACTTGCAAAGGAAAATTAGGCGGAATACCTAGCACAACATTCCCAATATAGTCAGTGATGTATTGAGGGGGGAAAGATAAATAAGTGTGGTTTTTATCTATTAGGAGATCTGTCAGCTTTTTAATCTCATTCAGATCATTTAATCCAAGTTCAATCCGAATTATGGGATTATCTTCAGATAATGTTTTTGAATCGGAGCTCAAATGCAACGATTCGAAATAGACGCGTACTGGTATTTCCACACTTTGGAACAGAAAATTAGAAAGGGAGAGCGTACTGGTAATAATGGTTTCAGAGAATGTTAGTGTAAGACTTTCATTTGATAAATCAATATCATAGTTTATAAGGTATGGTTTGGTCGTATCTGGGTAGAAATCAGTTGAAGGAGTAGCATTTATTCCATCTAATTGTGGCAAGATTGAAATACCATTCATATCTAAGATAGTGTATTTTGGGAATACTAGCCAGGCCGTAATATTGTTTGAACCAATGCGTCTGCTCTTTATAATATTTAGATCGGATTCCAAGATTACGAAAGATATAGAGATGCTATTGTCAGCAGTGAGAATATTACCACCAGTTAATGAATATTCTGAAAGGGAGTGATTACCAATGGCAGGTGAACTTTGAAGACGAAGATTGCTAATGAGGAGGGAAGTAACATTCACTGTCTCTGTGAAATATAGGTTAATGCGACCTTCATCCATATCGAGATCAAACCTAACAAGTGCAGGTCCAGTAGAGTCAATTCTGAAAGCAAGAACTTGACGGGCATTTCCGTTTTCTATAGGATATACTTGATTACTATTCATATCTTGGATAAAGGAGGAATATATTACTAAGTAGGAAGTTTCGAGATCATCATAGAGTTCACCTTTTCGCTTTAATTCATTCAAATCCTGGACAAGTAGATTAATTATTATTTGAAGACCGTTATGACTTATTGTATTACCTCCAGTTAACCGTAGTTCGTTACTAAGGCTATTTGATAATATGCTATTTTGAAGCAAAAGTCCAGTGAAATCAATACTAGAAACATTTATTGGTTCATTGAAGTTTAAAGTTAAAGTACCAATATCCATGTCTACGGTATAATTGAGAAGGCGAGGAGCAGTGAAATCGGGGAAAAAAGAATTTACTCTTAAGATAATATTGAAATTGGGGTTTTCAGACAATGAATTATCAACTACGGATCCATTTTGCAAGTAAATAAATGTGTTAAAGGAACTAGTAGCTAGTTCAGGCAAGATTTTAATATAGTTAATATCAAATATTGATAAGCTGAAAGTAATAATGGCAGAATCTTCTTGAGTAATTCTGAATGAATTAGTGAGAAATAAAACTCTGGTTTGGTCGTTGGTTATATTCGCTAAGAGATAAGGCCTATTAAGTATAGCAATTTGGTTGATAATAGGAGATGATATATTAATAATTTCATCGAAGGTAAGAGTAAGTTGTTCAGAGGTGAGGTTGAGAGAGAAAAATTCTAAACGTGGAGCAGTAGTGTCTGGAATGAATAGTGAAACTTTATAAGCTAATGAGATAGGGATAGATACGATGGGATTAAGGAAAGTATCATTGACGTGTGTAGAAGTAATCGAAAGATAAGTGTTTTCAGGGGATTGAGCGAGATAATAATCTTCCATTATCCGGTTTACATTTATTAATCCCAATGAAATAGTTACAACATCCGCATCTGAGTCATTGGTATAAGCACAGCCAATGCATTCCTCTAATATATTGTACATGGAGTATTTAGGACTGGAGAGGTTGCGAGAGGATTGTAAAGTTACTTCAGTAATTTGCAAAGAAGCAAGATCAATTGTCTCAGAGTAATAAATTTGGAGCTCGCCAATATCCATATCAAGATTAAATCTAAGTAAAATAGGAGGTATTGTATCTTTATAAAAATTAGATACACCTAGGGCACTGTAACTATCTATTGCGATTATTTCGTTGTCATTCATATCTCGCAAGAGAGATGAATGAACATAAAGAAATGTGTCATTAATATTCGTGGCCAAACTCCGCATTCTCTTTAGAAAATTCAAGTCCGTTAGACTCAGTTGAACAATTAAAACAGTCCCATCTGCAGATGACGAGTAAGAACTGTTTGAAAGCTGGAGAAGTTCGTATTCACTTGAAGAAGAAGAATTACCAATATTTTGTAAAAATATGTTCGAAATATCATGAGGTAATGTTGATACTGTTTCCGAGAAGATGAGAACAAGTTGATCAATAGTTAGGTTAAGCGAAAATCTGATTAATTCTGGTTCAACGTGATCAGGAATAAATGTACTAACCCTGAACCCTAACGTGGTCAGGATAGCATTGTTGCTCATGTCAAATATTAAAGAATCATTGAAAGAAACAAAAGTGTTGTTCAATCGGGTAGCGAGCAGTCTTAAGCGCTTTATCTCATTGAGATCATCTGTATTGAGCAAGATGCTAATAACAGTGTCATTTCCAAGGGAGTAGTTAGATAAACCAACAATGATCGAATATTGTAAATCGAGTGATTGCGAATGATGTATAATTATGTCAGATATATGTAGTGTATCGGTATTCATTGTCTCTGAAAATGTCAGCACAAGCAATCCTACATTTAAGTCCAAAATGAAAGAGCTTAAGAAGGGACGCGTGATATCTGGATAGAAAGCACTGGCTTGTCGTGCCGAATAGGAGTAGACAGGTAGTAACTGATTTCCATTCTTATCTAAGATGCTGTTTTGTTGGATCGAGATAAATGATGTATTCATAGAGATAGCCAATAAGTAAATCCTTTTAATATCATCCAAGTCAGATAATGTTAAGTTAACTTGTATATAAATAGAATCACGAATCGAGACAATCCCATCGGTTAGAGTGAAGCTAGCTTGACTTCCATTCACCAAACCGGGAGAATTATGTAAGGTAAATAATTTGAAGTTAATTGAATTAGATTTAACGGTTTCTGAAAATGTAAAGAGAATAAAACCACTGTTCATATCTAAAGTAAAATTTAGAAGAAATGGAGGTGTACTATCTAAAGTATATCTCAATACCTGTTGTGCATCTTGACTTGACCTAGCCACCAAATGATTTCCATTCATATCCAAAATGAGATCCTCATTGTAAGAAATAAACGAATCATTAGAAGAAGTTCCTATAGTTTCTATTCGTTTAACTTCATTCAAATCAGATTTTGTTAAATTAAGGTAAATAATAGTATCATATTGGTTACTGTGTGATCCTCCAGTTAGTGTGTACGCTAGAAAATCAAAATTTGTAATGTTATTCGATGACTGTATAGTAATACTTATCGCACTAAAAGAAGAAGCATTGACAGTTTCACTAAAGAAAAATACCATTGTTCCTTCATCCATATCAAAGTACCAGTTCGTAATGACTGGTTTAGTAGTATCAGAGATAAATTCCAGTACCATAGTTGCATTCTGGGAGGATACAGCTACAATATTATTCATATTCATATCCAACAACGTATCTGCATTAAATAAAATAAATGAGGTAAAAGGAGATATAACTAATCCATGGAGTCTCTTGAGTTCATTCAGGTCGTAAAGAGAAAGTGTGATAATAAGAGATATATCATCAATAGCAACTGTGTGAGTACTGTGAGTGGAGATCTTGTGCGCAAGCTCTTCTAAAACACTTGGACCAAGATTTGATTGATTTGAATTGACTGAAATTGTATTTTGTAAGAATATATTAGAAATTTTAAGAGTGTCACTTTTTATTGTTTCAGAAAAAAGTAAGTAAATAGTGCCTTCATTCATATCTAAATTGAATGTTAAAAGCTCTGGCGAGGTTGTGTCTGAAATGAAGGAATTCACCTGAATTCCATCAATATTTGTATGGGGAAATACATACAACCCCCTTTCATCTTGTATTAATTCTCTTGGGTGTACGAGCCATGAATTGTTTTTATTAGTTACAAGGCTTTGATTCCCCTTAAGAATATTAAGATCTGTCGTTAGTAATATGATTACAATAAAATAGCCATCTGGTGAGTAGGAAAACCCGCCTTTCAAAGTATAAGAGCTACTTCCCAATAAAGAAGTTATGTTTAACAATGTAATTTGTTGAATCATTAAACTAGCTGCTGAAACAACATCATCAAAAGTCAGAGTCAAAGTGCCTTCATCTAAATCGATATCAAATTGGATTAATGAGGGGTTAATGGCATCGAGCACTAGGGTACCAGGTAGAGAAGTGGAGTTAGAAAGGCTCGAAATAGGATTGCAACTAGTGTCTTGGATCATATTATATCTAAAGGAAATAAAAACTACTGTTGAGATTTCTGGATCTAATTTTATCTCTTGAAGATCTTTTGGAATGAGGTATATTTGTATAACAGTTTTACTTTGGACAACAGAGTGATATCCATAAGTTCCACCTGTGAGAGTATAAGAGTTAGTTCCACTAATTGAAATGTTGCTACCACTGAGTAGAGTAATAAAACTTGGAATAGTTGAATTAAATTTCACAGGTTCATCGAAAGTTAATAAGAGATGATATTCCTGTAAATTCAGTATGAAACCAGTTAGCTGAGGAGCAATAGAATCACGCTCGTACGAAGTAGCTCTAATGGCTTCAATATATGGAATAACGTTCAACTGGTTCTGGTTCATGTCTTTAATTAATGTTGATGTAACAGAAATATAAGTGTCATTTACATTTGTGGCCAGTTCATCCATATATTTAATAACCTGAAGATCTTCATTTGATAACAAAAATTCAACATATAGCCAATTTCCTATAGTAACAGTGGTGCCAGGAGTGTTTAAGGTATGAAGCAGGATAGGGTTGGGAGAGTTGAGGAAAGTGATTTGCAATGAATCAAAAGTAGAAAGATCGACTGTTTCATCAAATGTCAAGGTAACATTTTGTAAGGTTAAATCAATCATAAATCCTATTAATGAAGGATTCACTTTGTCAGAGACAAATATCTCTGCATATTCAGAAACAGGAACTGTAATGATGTTATCAACTATCATAATAATTTGGTTTCCTGCCATATCCTTGAGCAAATTCTCATTGAACCGAATGTGACATGAAGCTTTACTAATACAGAGGGATGTAATCTGTTTAATCCTGTTAAGGTCATATATATCAATGAGGAATGATACTTCAAGGCCATCTTCAGTTGTGAGCAACGTTGAAGGTTTTAGGGACACAACGGGAAATGGTCTTGGTAGGAGACCTTCGTCAAAAGACCACCTCTGCAAGGATATTTTGGAAATATCGAAACTGGATATATTAACAGTCTCACTAAATAAAATAGTCATAATTCCGCTTGATGCATTAAATATAAGAAATTTTACAAGTATCGGGCGGGTGACATCCCTAATATAATTCAATACCTCCCTGGATTGGTTGAGGGGAATTGGTTTTATAGATAATCCACTCATATCTTTGATAGTATCGTAAGATAATGAAATAAAGCAGTTAAGATGCTGCAATCGATCAGAACATAGATTTAACTTTTTAATTAAATTCAAATCTTCTATGGTAAATATATAACTGATACTTGTACTATCGAGAGACAATATTGTGCCATGTTTAAGAGCAATAAAAACGGAGTTATTGTCAACAACTGCTCGATCAGAAAGAGTAATTCCATTAAAATTACTACTTGAACTATTCATTGTCTCGCTAAACGAGAGGGTAAAAATTCCAGTATTCATATTAATCTCCCAATTACTAAAGGTGGGAGCTGTCATGTCCTGTGTAAAATTAATAACTTGTAATGCGTCTGAAGATAAAATCGGAAAAATAAGATTATTATTCATGTCTCTAACTAATTGAGAGGTATGACTAAGATAGGTAGAATTAGTTGAAGTAGCAAGCGAAGACAATTTTTTCAATTGGTCGATATCGTGCTTAATTAGAGTGGTGGTAAGGGAAGTGAAATTTTCATGTATAGAATTACCTCCAGTCAATGTATAGTTTAGCCCAAAATTATTAGTAAAAACATTTTGGACTTGAAGCGTTAACTGGGTAGGATGAAAGGTATCGCCATTTATCGATTCAGAAAATATAAAATATAATACACCACTATTTAAGTCAAATGAGAAAGAGGTAAGGCTGGGACGGCTAAAATCGTCTGTAAAATGTGATGCCGCTAATGCATTCGCATTATCTCGATATTGGATTGCGTTATTAGACATATCTAGGATCAGGCCGGTTGAAAACGTAACATTAGTGTCTGAAATTGAAGTAGCAAGGTCAGTATTTTGCTTGAGAAAATTCGAATCTCGAATGTTAAGAAAAATAGTAACAATAGTGCTATTCTTTTGAGAGACTGATCCCCCTGTTAGTGTCAGAATTATATAATCAAATAATAAGTTTTGTATGGTCAATAGAGTTGGACTGAGAGAGTGAGTATTGACAGTCTCACTGAAAGTTAAATACAAAATCGAAGTATCCATATCTAGATGGAAGCTTAGCATTTCTGGATCAATTAAATCCTCGGTGTAATAAGAAACACGAAGAGAATTGTTAAAAAAGATAGGTTCATTTTTATTATCATTCATATCTAGTATTAACAAGTCTGAGATAGATAGATAAGTATTGGAAGGATTTGTAGCAACGTTGGTTATATTCTTAATAATATTGAGATCAAATTGAATGAGGTTGAGAATTATAATAGGATCATCAAGTTTCTGTGAGATCGTACCATTTGTCAGTGTATATAAAGTTCCACCCACCATTGTTTGCTGTAGAGTAAGTTGAGAAGCCACAAGTGTGGAAAAGCTTACTGTCTCTGAAAAAGAGAGGATAATTTGTTCCAATGTTAAATTGATCTCAAAAGTCAGAAGAACAGGTGGAGTATAATCTTCAATAAAGGTTAGGACTTGAGTTGGGTTAGTAAAATAAATAGGAATTATTTCGTTACTAAACATATCTGCAATAAGTTGAGAAGGAAATGAGATATATGTGGTGTTATTCGAAGTTGCTAGCTGAGTGATCCTTTTAATAGCATTACTGTCTGTAAGAGAGAGAAGAACTGACAATGTAGGTCGATCAATTGTACTGATATGTCCACCAGATAATGTGTAGTTAAAACTATTCGCTTCATTTTGTATAGTTATTAATTTAACATTTAATGTACTTACGTCAACACTCTCGTCAAAAGAAATGTCGAGGTTTCCCGTATTAAGATCCAATAAAAAGCTAATCAATCTAGGTGATGTACTGTCTGTAGTCAAATTTGCCACATTTAAGGTATTGATGTTAGAAATTATCGGATAGTTGTTGTTTCCATTCATATCTAAAATAGTTTGATTTGTTGCTACAAGCCATGTAGAATTAACAAATTCTCCTATGAGTAGTATTTTAAGAATATTGAGATCATAGGGGCTGATTAATATTGTGACTATTGTGGAATTAGCATGAACGAGAAGAGTTCCTGAAGTCAATGAATGAGATTGATATTTTGAAGAACGGGAATCTTTTGTTGTTTGCAACCTCAGTTCTCTTATGTTCAAGGAGAAACTATTCACGGTCTCAGAGAAGGTGAGAATCAAAGTTCCAGTGTTCATATCTAAACTAAAATTGTCTAAATTAGGAAAATCTGTATCATTAACGACTTGAGTTATCAGTTGTGGGTTAAATGGACTAATCGAAATTAGTCTGTTCCCAGAATTATCAAGAATCGTGTCACTACTTGCCGATAGATAACAATCCATCCCAAACGATGTACAAAGATAATCATTTTGTTTAATTGCATTCAGATCATAGGTATTGAGTGTAACAACAATTACAAATCCGTCAGGTGACATTGTAAAACCACCAGTTAACTGTAGTTTAGTCAAAGAGTCAGGATCAGATTGCAAGGATATTCCTGTGGCGTTAAGAGAATCTCGATTCACAGGCTCGTTAAATTCAAGGATAATAATACCAGCATCCAAATCTAGCAACACATTAGAAATAACAATTAGTGGACCGGTGGAATCACGAACAAAATTTCTAACAGATATTGTTTCATTATTATTCGGATTATATCTCAATGATGTATCTCGAGCAGCCGCATTATCAGCGAATAACCAAGTATTATTTCTGTTCGTAGCTAGTTGAAGGTTAGTTTTTATTCCTAATATGTCAACATCGTCAAGTTTCAAACTAATTGAAGTGGAATCATTAGAAGCTACAACTTCTCCATTTAAGGTGTAAGTATAACTAGCATGGACGGGAGAGTTCATAAGAGTATAGAGATTTAGCCTAATGCTACTCACTCGTACAACTTCATCAAAATTCAGGATAAGAATACCTTCATTCATATCAAGATCAAAAGATTGTAGAATAGGACCGGACTGATCTTCCATATACTCTAAAACCATGATTGAATTTGAAGAAGTGAGAGGAAGTACACTATTTCCAGCCATATCACGTACAAGATCTGAGTTAAAACTAATAAATGTATTAGTGCGCATCTTTGCAAGGCCAGGAATTACTTTTATAAGATTCAGATCATTTTCTAAGAGACGGAGGTAAATAATTGGCCCTGAATCAGCATTGATTACTAATGTGTCAGTTAATCGAACAAATAATGATCCACTAACGCTATTCAAAATAGAAATTTGAGATCCATCGAAACTCTCAACATCAACCGTTTCAATAAAAGTCAAGACAAGAGAATTCATATCGACATCAAAAGAGAAGTTCCCCAATGTTGGCCTAGTGTAATCTTGAGTAAAGTGAGAAACTCTCAGAGCAGATGCATTAAACACTGGATCTATAAAATTAAAGTTCATATCTTTAAATGCAGGTGAAGTAAATGAAATGAAAGTGGTATTAATAGAAATACAAAGCGATTTAATTCGTTTAATAACGTTTAAGTCTGTAATTGAAACTTGAGCATTGATAACAAAATGATTTATTGTATTTACAAAGAGAGTTCTCAGAGTGACATAATAATTAGATAGCAGTACGTTATCTTGTAATATAATTTCTGCAACAGAGACTGAAGAATACATAATTATTTCATTAAAAGTGAATGTTAAGTCTCCAGAATTAAGATCAAATGAAAAATTGAGAAGTCTTGGAGAAACCATGTCAGAAATAAACTCAGAAACTGGTAGTAGGTTATTAGAAGGAAATAACCGCGGAATAATTCGGTTAAAATTAAGATCAAAGACTAATGTATTTGAGTACGAAAGAAAGCAATTTAAGACATTGGTACAAAGGTTTTCTTGAGATTGTATTGAGCTTAAATCATTGAAAGACAAAAATATAGTCAAAATATCACTGATAGAATCGTTATGATAGCTACTTAACAGAATTGTACTCTGGATGAATCCAGATGAAGAACTTATAAGGACAAGATTATTTAAATTAAGTGTCGTACCCAGTTGTACTGTCTCAGAAAATTTTAGGATAATAATGTTACTGGTGAGATCAAGGGTAAAGAGGATAACTTCAGGGTGAATTTCGTCCGGAAAAAAATCTTGAGCTAACAGAAGAGTCGAAATGACGTAATTTCCACTCGTATCTGTAAGGGCCCCAACCAATACAGAAAGATACGAATTATCCAACAACGTTGCGACACTTGTAAGTCTCTTGATATTGTTGAGATCTGCAGTTGATAAGATAACGTCTATTATATTATTATTCAGAGTAGAACTTATGGTACCCCCAGACAATCGATAGTGACTAGTAGAGTTGTCAGATAACACAAATCGTGTCAAATCGATAGAAGAGATTGAAATTGTTTCAGAAAATTCAAAAGAGAGAAGTTCCGAGGTTAAGTTCAAAGAAAAAGCTAAAAGAGTGGGTTGAGTTTGATCCTGAGTGAAAACATCGACTGAAAAAAGGTCAGTATGTGATAATGGAGCATTATAATTGTCTGACATATCTTTAATTACAAATTGGGATAAACGGATAAAAGTTGTACTGTTTGATACTGCGAGAAAATTGTCTTCTTTGATAGCATTCAGGTCTGTGGTCCCAAGGGAAACAAGTATAGTATCAGCAAAAATTCCAAAAATAGTCGAGCTATTAATTAGGGAGTGATTAGTTAAGCTCCACCCATTCAATGAAAAAATTGAAATTTGTGATGTGTCAAGAGAAGAACTATTTACTATTTCAGAAAATATGAGTTCTAAGCTATTCAAGTTCAAGTTTAATTTGAATCCCAGCAAAAAAGGTGATTGAAGATCCGGTACCAGTGATGAAGCTTGTAGTATTTGCGTAATATTTAGAGAATTACCGCTTGTATCCTGAATTGAATTTGGATTGATAGTCAAATATGTATTTAATCTAGAAGTTGCAATTGTGATATTCTTAGTAAGTAAATTGACGTCCAACTGTTTAATATGAATTTCAATAGAAGTACAATTCGATTGAATAGATTCCGTAGAGGGCGATAAGGGTTTAAATCTTAAGCCAAATCTTGTAGCATGGAGCGATAGTTTAGTTACGTCAAATGAAAAGAAATCAACAGTTTCAGAGTAAGTTAGTAGCAACAAGTTTGAGTCAAGATCAAGATAGAAATTAGTCAAATATGGAGCAGATGTATCTGGAATAAATTTAGAAGCTTGAATAATGTTTTGGTCAGTGATAGCAAGTACATCTATACCATATATATCATTTGCCGTATATGCATATAAAGTGATGTAAGTAGTATTAATACTAGTAGCAAGATTAGCATTATCTTTTAAGAAATTCAAATCATCGTTTGAAATTAATATTGAGAAATTGTAACCGTTAATAAATGTGGATGTCATAGAAGATTGAAATGTGTATTTGTCAGAGACTGCTGCATGAGCCATGTTTTGAATAGAAATACCATTCACTTTAATACTGCCAGCATCCATGACGTCATTAAATATTAGAGAAATTACTCCAGCATTAAGATCAAAGGTAAATGATTCCAAATTAGCAGGGATTGTATCAAATATATACTCCGATAACTGTCCATTGATAGGAGTACTCGATTGCATTTGGGTATCAAATATTGCATCCATTGCAAGCGAAATAAATACCAGATCTTCTTCACTCATATAACCAGCATGATTCTTAATCAATACCAAATCACTTCGAATTAACTGTAGAACAATGGAATTTGATGAATCCGTGTTAAATATTATCCCCCCGGTTAGGTTCTGACTTGTGTTATCTGAGTAAACAGGTGAACTACTTAATGTTATAAAATTGATATTAATTGATTGTGGGATGACAGGTTCATCAAACACAAGAGTTAAAAAATCTAACTTGAGATCGAGGACTGATGCCACTAGATTAGGTCCAGAAGTGTCAGGATAATGATTTCGGACCTGCTTAGCGGCAGGAATATAAATAGATAAGATATAATTAGGTGGTTGTGCTGTATCAGTTAAAAGGGCAGAATCGAAACTGATAAATGAATCATTTAAGCTTTTAACAAAAGTTGTTCTGCGTATTGAAAGAAGGTCGGATAGAGATAGGTATATAGTAACAACTTTCACATTAACAATAGAGACACTTTCCCCTACAAGAGTATAATTTAAGGAACTATTATGAGAAGGATGAAAAGAAATATGAAGAAATTCAGGAGACGAAACAGTTACAGGTTCATTAAAATATAACCATACAGTTCCATTGTTCACAGAGATATCCCAATGTAAAAGAAAGGGTGATATACTGTCTTTAACAAATCGGTACACATATTTCCCCTTCCCTTCAAATATTGCATCTGCGGGATTTCCGGCCATATCCATTACAGAGCTGTTTGAGAGACTTATCCAACAAAGATTCCTCTTTTTACAAATCCTAGAGTGTGATTTAATTAAATCGACGTCAAGTTGGTTTAAGTGAATTGTAACCTGATAAGAGTTGGCATGAGTAATAGCACCCCCAGTTAACGTAATGGTGTATTCTGGATCTTCGAAAAAAGTCTGTAATTTGACTGTTATAAAATTGAAACTTGAAATATTAACTGTTTCATCGTACTGAATAGAAATAGTTAAATTAACGAGATTAAATTCGTAGAAGAGCACAATAATAGGGGGAGTCGTATCTGGTATAAATGAATTGGAATTGAGAGCTATTGTTTCAATAGCTATAACAGGGTTGCCTTGCATGTCCTTAATAGTGTTATTAGTAACAGTTAAGAAACAATTTTTTTCGCGCATAATATCAGAACAAAGATCTTTGCGTTTAATTTCATTAAGGTCTCCTGTGCTCAGTAGGATAGTTGCAAAAGTTCCATCAGGGTTAATATTAATGCCTCCTGTAAGAGTGTGATAGAGATTGGAAAGAGAAGATCGATCATCATAATTTGAAAGTAAACTTTGGTTTAAAAATAAATTCTTTCGATTTAATAATACAATTTGATCTATCTTCAAAGTGGAAACGTTGACTGTCTCGTCAAAATATAAACCAATATTTCCCATATTCATATCAATAGAAAAGTCAACAAGTTTTGGCCTTGTAGCATCAAATACTAATGAGGAAACCTGTATTGCATTCTGAGTAGTAATGGATTCTAATTTGTTGCCACTTGTATCTTGAATTAGTTTGGGTGTACATGAAAGAAAAGTCGATTCGATACTTGTTGCTAACTCGGAAAGCCTCTTAATTTCATCTAAATCTGAAATAGTGATATATAGATAAATGCTAGTAAAATGTATAAATGAATGTTGTCCACCAGATAATTGATGGTATTGAATAACTTGAAGTGATTCTTCTCTTTCAGTTTGTATCGTAATTTCGGGTGGGAAGAAAGTGTCTATATCAACAGTTTCAGAAAATGTTAAGCCAAGTATACCTAAGTTAAGATCTAAAGTAAAGGTTTCGAGAATTGGAGCAAATAAATCAGGTACATAATGTGTAACCAAAATAGCAGTGACATTAGATGGGACAACTTGATTCCCAGCCATGTCTTGAATGGAATTGGAAGAAAATGAAATATAAGTAGTATATTGGGAAATGGCCAATGAAAAAGTATGCAGTTCCTTGATTGAATTTAGATCAGAAGTTGATAACTGTATAGCAACAACAGGTGAATTGTATGATAGGAGGGTTGCGTTTACTATCCTGTGCGAGACACTGCCAGTAAAAGCCGTTTTTTGCAAAACAAACAGATCAACATTTAATGTAGTAACATCAACCGTTTCTGAATAGTAGAGTGTTAATTGACCAAGAGTAAGATCAAGGTTAAAGGACTTGAGGTAAGGCGATGTAGTATCAGGTGTGAAGTAAGTCCCTAATAACTGTGTAGTCTCAATATAATTCCCTACCATGTCCTTAACAAATGAATCATTATAAATTTGCAAATATAAGTTAGATAGAGGAGTAGCAAGTTGGGTGTGGTTCTTTATATTGTTCAGGTCAAAATAAGTTAGTTCAATATAGATTAGTTGGTTATTTCCTTCAAGTACTAATCCTCCAGTGATTTCATAAGAAACGTCTGACACAGAAAATGAGGAAGAGAGCAACAAAGTCATTAAGAGGTTGAGTGATGAAATATCGACAATTTCTGTGAAGGACATAGTTAGTATACCAGTATTTAAATCGAAACCAAATGAGGTAAGTGATGGACGAGTTGTGTCGGGTTGAAAAAGCCTCACTCTCGCGGCATCTAGGTTAGATATAGGTATAATATGATTATCAGACACGTCCATTAAGAAATAAGCTGATAAATATAAGTAGGACGAAGAAGATGAGACCGCAAGAGTTTCAAGGCCTTTAATTGCATTCAAATCCATTATACCTATATTAATTGTTGTTTGGGTATCATCCTGTAATAAAAGACTATAACTATTGGTGGTTAAAGTAAAAAATTTGTTGCTGTCAGTCACATTTCGCCTATCTTGAAATGATAAATACTGTACATTGATGGAAGAACTGGATATAGTCTCAGAAAAGGATATTGTAATAAGCCCAGTATTCATATCTAAATCGAATTCTGTAATATAGGGTGATATAATATCCAGCATAAAGTGCCGGACTTGAGCAGCATTTAGACCATTTACTCGAGAATGTGCATAGTTTATATTCATATCCTGTATAGTAAAACTGTCGAAGGCTAAGAATAAAGTCGCCGAGGTTAATGCTATCATCCTTCTCTTTAATTCATTTAGATCATTGTTATCCAGATTTAACTGAATAAGTGGCGAAGGTTCGATTGAAAGCAGATTGTTGGTCTGTAAAAAGTAAGAAAACATACTATTATTAATATAGGAGAATCGTTGAAAACTCAATTTATGTGTGTGAATACTTGTAATGTTCATTGTTTCAGAAAAATAAAGTGTAAATAGACCGGTGTTAAGATCAAAATCAAAATATAACAGTTCTGGACGCTGGCTATCATTAACATAAGCAGTAGCTGGGAATGCACTACTTATAAGAATAGGGGAAACAAGACGATAGTTCATGTCAGTCACAAAATTAGACGAAAAAGACATGTAAGACGTATTGAGACTCGTATAAAGAGAAGGATTTCCTTTTATAATGTTTAAATCGACTTGAGACAAAATAATAATAATACTAAGGCCATTCAGGCTAATAGAAGTATTCTGCATTAGAGAGTATTTCAGTTGATGTATGACCCCATTATTTGAATAATTAGAAGATGACTGAAGAATCAAAGCAGAAATTTCTAATGATCGAGCTAATACAGGCTCATTGAAGTTAAAAATAATATGTCCAAGGTTAAAATCAACCATAAAGCTAATAATACGTGGAGAAATAAAATCTTCTGTGAATTGAGACACATGTAAAGTATTGAATTTGGCGCCATTTGGAAGAATTGAAAGATCCGTGATAAAATTTGGCATTACTGTTAGAAAAGTATTTGATGAACTTGTCGCGAGCTTTGTATCAAGCTTAACAATGTTGAGAATATCATAATCAATCATCAAAACAACTATGTAGTGGCCTGCAGAGTTAAATGATCCAGCAAGTTGAACAGTAGAAGAATTTACAGATGCTCTTAAGAAAACAAGTTGGGGAGTAAAACTATTGATGTCTACAGTTTCGTCAAATATTAGAGTTATTGTTTCATTCGTTAGATCTATATTAAACTGTTGAAGTATCGGCCCTTGCTCATCGGGAATAAAATTGTCAACTCGTAATGCTTGAGTTGGTGATATTGATTCAATGTATAATAATGACATATCATTGATGGTATAGTTTTTAATAGAAATATAAGTATTATTGGTACTAGTTGCCATTGTGGATAAATATTTAATAATATTTATATCACTAAATCCAATATAGATTCGGATTGTTGTACTATCGTTACTGAACAACATGCTACTATCAGAAGTAAGGGTGTATGAATTATTGAAATTTGTAGCATTTAGGCAGGATTGGAGTGTAATACCATCCACTTGTAAGGATGATGCTTTAACAGTTTCAGAAAATAAGAGTGTTAAAAATCCGGTATTCATGTTTAAGTTAAAAGAGTTAAGACTTGGACTTGTAATATCAGGAAGAAAGCCAAGATCTTGTTTAGCATTGCTGTTAAGAATAAGGGATAAAGGATTGGAATTCATATCTCTAATCGCAAAAGATGCAACACTGAGATAAGTAGTGAGTGAGTGATCTGCTAATCCAATTATTCTCTTTATTTCATTTAAATCTTCAATACTAAGAATAATAACAATCACTGTTGAATCCAAGGAAGATGTATTAGTTGGGAAGTCCAGTACCAAGCTCATATTATCAGTATCTGTCAAGTTAGAATGAGACTGGAGAGTGTATCCATTTGGATTAAATGAAGACGTATCTACTGTTTCTGAAAACGTCAGTGTCATTTGCCCTGTATTCAGATCGAAAATGAAGTCAATTAATTCAGGAAGAGTCGTGTCACTTAAAAATTTAGTGACAGGAATAGAATCAGAATACTGAACTGCATTCAACTTATTGAAATTCATATCAGTTATTGTAAATTGAGTTACAGAAAGAAATGTAGAATCAGAATTAATTGCAAGATTTCTAAGGCGTTTGATCTCATTCAAATCATTATTACTTAATTTCATAAATATTGTAGTGTTTGAACCATAAAGTGACCTGGTGCTACTTAGCTTCAGGCTCGTGATTGAAATTGAAGTAGGTAGTTCACTATGAAGAATTAATTGAGTGGAATTAAAAGAACTTGCTAAAACTATTTCTGAAAATGAAAGTGTTAGAAATGCAGAGTCCAAATCAAGATCAAAGCCAAGTATGCTAGGTCTAATTCGGTCAGAGGTAAATTGTTTTACCTTTTGAATTGTGCTGTCCAAAAAATTCCCATTCATATCAGTAATACTTAAGTTAAGGAAGTATAAATACGTATTATTGGGAGATGTAGCAAGGTCAGGAAATAAACGAATATTATCAGAATCAACTTTGCCAATATTGATAACAATTAATGTATCATCATAAGTAGACCAATTACCAGAACTGAATGGATAGTAAACTGTCCAATTAGATAAATTATTAATTAGGACAAAATTATCGATTATGATGCTACTGGATTGCATGGTTTCTGAAAATGTTAACTTTAGTTGATTATTGTTCAGATCTAAATCATATGATTCAAGGTAAGGAGACACTAAATCGGACGTGAATGAATGTACTTGTAGTGGTGAGTGGGAGAATATTTGATTTATTGGATTAGATGCCATATCTGATATCAGGAGAGGTCTTGCATAAAGAAACGTTGAATGTATATCAGTAGCAAGTGATGTCAGTCTCTTTATATTGTTTAGATCACCAGTACTTAAAGTCAAATTGAGTATCGTAGAGTTGATATTAGAATGCTCACCTCCTGTCAATCTATATGAATTACCACCAATGTTTGAAGAATATAAGAAAATTTCATTTGCAAAAAATGAATTAGCTCTAATCGTCTCAGAGAAAGTCATAATCAAGATTTCTGTGCTGAGATTTAGTTCAAAATCTACTAAATAAGGACGTGTTTCATCAGGAAGGAAAAAAGCAGCTTCCTTAGCATTTTCAATAGAAATATCAGTAATAGGATTGAAGTTCATATCATAGAGAGTTTTATTATTAAACGAAATGTAAGAATCAGTAATAGATGTCAATATTCGTGGTGATAACCTCTTAAGTTTGTTAAAGTCGTTAATAGAAAATGTAATAGTTATCATAAGCCCATTGGTAATAGATGAATTACCACCAGATAAAGGAAAAATGATGGAAGTGTTGGATGCACTTTGAGAATTCAATAATATAATATATGAAATATTTAAGCTGTCTGCTCTCATGGTTTCAGAAAAGGTTAGTTGAAGTTCACCAATATTCATATCAACAATAAAGGAATGTAAAATTGGCCTTGTTGTGTCTGGAATAAAGCTAAATGCGAAAAAACAATCAGCAGTAGGTTCGACATGACGATTATTGGTGTCACTCAAAGGAGAATTTGAAACCCCTTGTATAACTAAACAAGTGTTATTTGTGTTAGTTAAAAGAGCAAGATCTCTTTTTATCTCATTTAAATCCTCATCAGAAAATTGAATTGTAAAGTGGTAATTAGAACTTGTAATCGCAATTGATCCAGAAGTGAGTGCATAAGAAGTTATTCTAATCAAAGCTAAGTTATCCTGCAAAATTAAGCCGGTTGGTTCAAAGCTTTCTACTCGAATAACATCATTAAAGTATAAATTCATGATACCTTCATCTAAGTCAACAGTAAAGAATTCCAGACTTGCAGGCAAGCCATCACCAATGAAAGTGGTGACCTGAAGCGCTGTTTCATTAGTTACACCTATTGAAGGATTGTTAAACATATCTTCCATAGTACCTGTAAGTAGAGAAACAAAGGTGTTTTGTGGAGAAGTCGCGAAATTATTATTCAATAAAATTGGAAGAAGATTCTGTCTAAACAAGTCTATCCTTATAACTAGTTTCCGAAAAGAATCTGCTTCATAATATGAAACATTCCCATTAACCAATGATTGAAAATAAGTTCCATTCGATAGTATATCTGTAGAAGATTGAATTGTGATAAAAGTGGGATTAAAAGAAGGAAGGTAAACTGGTTCATTTGAAGTAAGGAGGAGATACTTCTCGGTAAGAAAGAAATCAAATCTAATAAATTTTGGATTAGTAGAGTCTGGGATAAATAGGTGCGGATATATTCCTTCAATACCTGATGTAGTAAGCGGGTCATTATTGCTGACATCTTCTATTAACTTTCCAGAAATTGTAAGGAAGGTTGTGTTAGTATTAGTGGCTAAATTTTCCAAATATTTCAATTGAGTAGCATCGTCTTGGTTAATTATGAAGGTTAAATAGATCCAATTCTCTGTTGTAGTAGGGAGAGTTTCTGTTAGAGTATAATTCTCGGAAGAGTTAAAAGGACTATTGCTTATAGTAATTGCTTGAGCGTTAAAATCAGAATAATCAATAGTTTCGTCGAATGTTAAGGAGATATTAAGTCGATCGAGATCAATACTGAAAGCAACAAGGTAAGGCCTAGTAACATCCTTGTTTAGAATTTCAGCGTACTCAAATCGTTGTATTTGTTGAACAATAGGATTTACAAGTGGACGGGCCAAATTTCCAGCCATATCCCTAATAATCATAGGAGTGAAGCGAATAAAGCAATTATCTTTTTCAGGACATACATCAGAGTGCTGTTTGATTCTGTTAAGGTCAAAATCATTCAGTGTAAAACGTAATCGAATATCATCAAGCTGTGTGAAATTATTTCCACCTGTTAGATTAATGATATTAAATGGTATGATAGTTCCATCGTCAAACCCCCAACGTTGAAAACTGATTTGAGTAGGGTCGAATGTAGAAATGTTAAAAGTTTCATCAAATTTAAGGGTAACAGTTTCAGTGTTATAATCGAATTCAATAAATTGAAGTAAGAAAGGGGAATATCTATCAGGAATAAAGAAACGAACCTGTTGAGATTCTTCTGGAAATATAGGTTCGACAGTATTCCCATTCATATCGCGAATCAAATCACTGGTGAGTGATAAATAACAGTTATCGACCCTCTTTGATTCAGAGCATAATTGTAGTCCTTTAATTGCATTACTATCCGTAAACAGTAGAGTTACAGTAATTATAATTCCATTCTCCAACGAGAAGGTGCCACCAGAAATGTCAAGAAAATAAGAATCTGAATAATTCGAGGCGTTATTATAAGGTTGATTAATTAGAGTGAGCTCAGATAGATTTAGCGAGCTAACATTTACTGCCTCGCTAAAATAGAGGGTAATTGAAATCAAGTAACTATTCAAATCAATATCAAACGCATAAATATATGGTTCGGTCGTATCGTTGATAAAGTTTCTAACAATGGTCGCATTTCCATTATTCTGAGGTATTATTGAATTCCCATTCATATCTTCGACCATAGTTTCTGGAAAGCGTATATATGTAGAATTAATCGAAACGCAGAGCTGAGGCAATAACTTAAGATTGTCTAGATCTGGTTTTAAGATTGAGAAACTGAGTTTAGTGTCGTTACCAGTTGATATATTACCACCTGTGAGTGAGAAATCCAAATTACTATCTAAAACTGCAAACATCTGAGCTTGTAACCTGATATTATTAGGGAAAAAAGTATCAACGTTGATTGATTCAGAAAAATATAGGGTTACTATACCATAATTCATATCCAAATCAAAATGTGTTAGAAAAGGATGGGTAGTATCTTGTATATATGAATTTGCTTGTTGTCCCATTCCATTTGGAATAGGATTAATTAAGTTTGCATTCATATCTTGTATCATATAGGAGCCATGTTGAAGATAGGTGTCATAAATTGTTGTAGCGAGTCGTAAATTTTGTTTAATATACTCAATGTCATATTTGGACATAACTAAAATAATTACAGTGCCATTGGGGCTGGCAGTATACCCACTAGTTAAATTTCGATAATAATGTGGAGTATCGGAGTTTTGAAGACTAATTTGTAATGGATCTAATGACAGACTGTGAACAGTTTCTGAAAATGTCAGAGATAGAACAGGAGAACCATCCAAATCTAGAGTGTAATTAACTAACGAAGGTCGGATTAAATCAGGGAAAAAAGAATTTACTTTAAGAGCTTGTACAGCATCTACCTCAACTACTACATTATTGTTCATATCCGTGATAAGGTTTGGAGTAAGAGAAATAAATGTACTTTGTTCAGATATAGCAAGATCAGTAAATAGTTTAAGCGAATTCAAATCATCCTCATGGAGGGTAAAACTAATAACATAATCATCACCAAGTAGAGAGGGAGAATTGTGCAATGTTATATTCGCTGAATTGAGTGAAGGTGCATTTAACAGCTTAATTTGACTGCTATTTAAACTCGTTGATAAGACAGTTTCAGAAAAGAAAAGAGTTAGAGTTTCATTAGTTAAGTTAAGGGAAAAGTGGTCAAGTTGTGGTGAAATTAAATCGGATACATAATTTGAAACAAGAAGTGAAATAGTTTGCAATTGGTTATGGAACACGTCAGAAATAAATTGGGGTTGGATGTTTAGAAAACTATTGTTCTTGGTTGTAAGGAGGTTTCTTATTCGTTTTATATTATTTAAGTCTAAATAACTTAAATTTATTGTGAAGTTAGAAACGATATTAGTTGAATACGATTCAGAATCTTTTAGACTATAAACTGAAATAGAATTATTTAATGAATTTTGGAATATAAGGAATTCTACACGAAGAGTTGAGCCCACGTCGACAACTTCATTAAACCTCAAGATCAATTGATCGGTACTAAGATTGAGATCAAATGATAAGAGAACAGGGTCAGTAGAATCTGGGGAATAAAGTGATTGATTAGCTTGAATGGGAGACAAGGCATCGATTTGCTCATATACAGGTTTACCAACGAGGTCCGAAATGCTTGTACTATCAAGAGTAATATAGCTTCGATAAGAGAATCTAAAATATACAAGGAAATTCTATAAATATTACACTAAATTTGTTACAATGACATGACATTAATCACATTATAATACATTATTTCAACCACAGTATTCCCATAGAATCCCCACAGAATTCCCATAGGATTTCCAATTCCCACGCAACCATGGTGATCACTGAGAATGAGCTTTTTAAAAAGATTAAGAGATTAAGAGAGAGAAAACATAACAGGAATATTGCAGTCGTACTCAATATAGGCACTAAAAATTTAAATCTATACAAAATTTAAACAGATAAAATGAATTTATATTACCTTGCAATGCCTAACTGTTTCATGCGGTTTAAATCATCGTTAGTTAATTGAATAGAAATAAAAATATCGTGATTCTGATTGAGTACAGAGCCTCCTGTCAGCTTGATTCCATAGCTTTCACTGGAGTTAAATGTAGCCTGGAGTCCAATTCCAGGGAAATACACAGAAGATACGTTTACTGTTTCACCAAAAGTAAGGTTAACAATTCCACTGTCCATATCAAGATTCCAGCTAATAAGACGAGGAGCAACATTGTCTCTTATAAAAATAGATGCAATTTTTGACATATTTGTAGATACCTCAACTAATTTGTTTCCCCCAATATCCCGACATAATAAGGAATTGAATGTAATATATGAACTGTTGATAGAACTGAGAAGCAATGCTTTAGCTTTGATAGCATTAAGATCACTCATCGAAATGTCTATGATTATCATCTTACCATCTGGGCTTGATGTAGTTCCACCAGTAAGTGTAAAATAGTTTGTGCTAGTCATATTAAAAATAAGTTCAGATTGGAAGCTGATTGAAGTGACAACAATACTCTCGGAATCAATGGGTTCGTCAAATATTAGAGTAATAGTTGATTTGTCCAGATCTGGATACCATAATATAAGATTTGGATTAATTGTATCAAGAGTAAGTTCATCAACTAGTAAGGTAATTCCAGTAAGAGAGTTAGATGACATATCCATAATAGAATAAGTATAAAAACTTAGAAAAGTATCATTTTTTTGTGTTGCGAAATTCCGATTCAATTTTAATGAATCCAGATGACTATTCTTAAGAGTTATGATAATATCAGTTGAGTCAATAGGAGAGACATAAGCCCCAGTTAAAACAACGAATTGTTGTCCAAAGATATTAAAACTAGTGTTCGATAAAATGACTGCATTTACCAAAAGGCTAGAAGCATTTACAGTTTCATCAAATTGCAACAAAAGAGTACCTAAGTTCAAATCTAGGTCAAAGGACAATAATTCCGGATTAGTTGAATCAGGAATAAAGAAGTCAACACGAAGTGCAAAAATACCTGATATCGAATTAACGTAGTTTTGATTCATATCTCGTATAAATGTCGAGCCAATTGTAATATAAGTATTTGCTAGCATTGTCGCGAGACATGTCAAACGTTTTATTTTATTAATATCAACAACATTTAATTTGAAATAAACAATGTTACTATTGGGAGAAAGAAGAAGGCCTTCTGTTAATGTGTAACTGCACAGTGATGATACCCTACTGTCGTGTAAAGAAAGGGTGGTTACGTCCAGAGAACTTACTCGAACTAATTCATCAAATGTAAAAGATAAAATCCCACTGTTTAAATCAAGTGAATAAGAAGAAAGAGATGGGCTACGCTTATCTGGAAGAAATATATTAACAGGTAGGGCACTAGAAGGTAATATAGGAATAACATAATTTTCAGAGGTATCTTGAGTAGAAAGATTTGAGAATGAAATAAAAGTGTTGTTTACATTAGTAGCAAGATTAGTAAGATTAAATATCAAATCAATATCAGTGCTATCAATAAGCAATTCAATTATAAGCGAAGGATTATCAACAATTAGGAAAGGGGAAATAAAAAAATGGAATTCTTGATATAAATCAAGAGTTAAGTTAAAAATATTTTGTAAAGAAAATTCTCGAAAATTAATTGAAGATGAGTCTATCGGTTCATCAAAGTATAGGACAAGCTAGAGAATAAAAAACAATTAATAAAGGTCAAAATAATCTAAATAAGTAAATATTATAAAGTTAAGAGCACCATGGTCTCGGTCCCTTCGCGACGGATAACTCAACCGCTACGCGCTATCGATTTTTTCAATAGACAATAAATATTTAATAAAAGATATGAAAAAATTAATTCGTAGTCAGGAAACCGGTTCACCTATATAATAGCATTTGGAAGTTATTTCTCAAATATAAATGCGGTTCTATTCCAATATTTATTTAATACAATCCGTACAAACAACAAACAAACAAACAAACAAACAAACAAACACACACACTCACACACACAAAGATCGCTTCGCTACCTTTATTCGTTCGTGTTAGACACTAAACAACACAATTAACGGCCTCTTCACGACCCTCCTCAGAATAGAACTCATAATAAATAAGTCAAACATGTAACTTACCGTTGACGGAAAGATTGTCGCGGGGAAAATTAGTTGCGGAAATTGGTCGCGTGGAAATTTGGTCGCGTGGAAATTTGGTCGCGTGGAAATTTGGTCGCGTGGAAATTTGGTCGCGTGGAAATTTGGTCGCGAGGAAAAATGGTCTCTAGTAATTTTAGAAATCTTGAAAAATTATCGTTGATGGAAAGTTGGTCGCGGGAATTAATGATAGCAGAAAACATAGTGTTAAAGATTAATTATCTACTCTTGATATTTCACTCATTGTTATGATGATGTCACTTACTATTAATTTGTTATTATCTCAACGACCACATGTTTAGTTTAGACACCATAGCATTTGATTATTTAAGGAAAAAATAACTGCATGGTGTAGTTTGAAGTCACATTTGCCTATTAACTTCACTTCGGTTTCTCTGATGGCCTCTGAATTATTTATTGAAAGGATCAGGAGCAGCAAGAATAAAGATAAAGCAAATTTTTCAGGATATATTTATACCTTAAACCGTATATCTGATGAAGTATCGTATTGGGTGTGTGAGAAACGTGGTATATGCAAGGCTAGAATGCATACAATTAACGATGTTTTCACCAAGCCTCTTGAAGTATCGGAAATAGAGCAATCTCATGCACACCCACCTTCACAAGATCGAATTGAAATGTTAAAGCAATATGGGGAAATGAAAAACTTGGCAACTACATCTGAGCAGAGTACTAGAGGTATTTTATCTTTAGGTACGGCAACAATGCATCAAATGACCATAAATAAACTACCTAAATTAGAATCTGTCAAAAGAACAATTCGAAATTATAAGTGTAAAAATGTCGAAAGTTGTGGCAACCCGACCTGTGCAGCTAAAATCGTCATCCCTGATAAGTATAAAAGTACGCTAAAAGGTGATCCATTTTTGCTTTTTGATTCAGGAATTGGAGATGAGCAAAGAATCATTGTCAATGGAACGCTTAAATTTGTTTCATTATTATGTACGAGCGAGAACTGGTATTGCGATGGAACGTTTAGTGTAGTTCCAAACTTATTTCTAAAACTGTACACTCTTCATGCTGAAAAAGATGGCGTTATTTTTCCGTGTATCTACGCACTGCTCCCGAATTTGAGTGAAGTAACCTATTATAGGTTATTCAAAATATTATTAGAAATAGAACCTTGCTAAATCCGATGACTATTATGGTTGATTTTGAGAAGGCCTCAATGAATGCTTTTGAAGATATTTTATTTCTATCATCTCTGGATGCTTTTTTCACTTGAGACAAAATGTATATAAACGTGTTCAGCAACAATGATTTACCACTCGGTACCAAGCAGATAATGATTTCGCTCTCAAGAGAAAGATGCTTGGAAGTTTAGCATTTGTCCCTGAAAACGATGTGATAAGTTGTTTTAATATTCGAATGGAAGATTTCCCAGAAGAGGCAATAGACATTGCGAAATACTTTGAAAATACTTTCTTGGGTAAAGTCTTGCCAGATCAAAGTAGAAGGACGCCTATGTTTCCAATTAGAGTATGGAATTGTTTTCTAGAATCAATAATCATCTAGCACGAACAAACAACAGTGTTGAGGGATGGCATAACGAATTCGCCTCAATGCTAGTCTGCTCACATCCTATTTTTTCCAAATTATCGACATTTCTCCAGAGGGAGCAATCAATTCAGGAGGCTATATTTGCAAAGTGGGAGGCAGGAGAACGAAAAAAGCAGTCTAAAGCAAGTTTAGTACGTGATACTCGCATCTTATCACTTGTAGCTGATTATCAATTTAGTGATAAAAAGACATTTTTGAAAGGAATAGCATATAACTTTTAATTAAAATCATTTTCATTATCTTTCATATGTATTCAATTTCTTAAAATAATTTTGCATTTATGTTTCCAATATTACAATGATTAAAATAACATACACGTCATTATATTAAGTATTAAAAATACCATCAAATTGATCATTTTTGAGTTACTGTGGTCATTGACTAAAAAGCGACTATATTTCCCCGCGACTAATTTTCCGCCATTCGTGACTTACACGTAATTAATTCAATTCAGAATTTGGTATTTTGGAACCAAGGTATGTCAACTAATTAATTAATGCTATTACAGGGTTTAGCTTTTGTATAATAAATCGTTTTATGCATCTGCCTTATTCTCCACATTAAACGGACGTAATAAATCGATTCCTCATAAAGTCCCCTTAATAAGCATGTACACAATTTTTGGGAAAATCAAATTATCTATACTATTAAAACACAAGCCTGGGTGTATATATATATATATATGTCATTGCCGCCGCCACGTATTATGAGGTGTGGGTGTAGTGGGTGTCCACTGTATAGTCTAGTGTGTGTGTCACTGTACAAGCACCTCTTCATTTCCTTGAGGCAGTGGGTGTCCGGACACCCAGGACACCCCCGGTGGCGCCGGCCCTGTTATGTGTATATATATATTTGTTTGTATGTTACGAGTTGATTGAAGAAAGTGGACGGTTTCCAAATGTGATATTTGGCATATAGGGGTAACTTTTGGCACCCGCCAACAAGTTGAGGTTTCCACTCAAAATTTATCACACCTCGACAAGTTATGACGTCATTGTCACATTTCGAGACCCTAAAAATTCACTTAATCTCACATAATTCGCGACTTCTAAGAGATAAAAATTTGAAAATTTAATAGAACATGTACATTAATGATGCGGTCAAGTTGGTCACACCAGATCGCCACTATGCTAACTCATTATCGCATGATGACGTAATCATTAAAATTTCACATTGTTAAATTTGAATATTTAAGCCTATTTACGCTTTATAATCAATATTAGGAGTACATAAACCACACACCAACCGCTTCGCGGTTGGTGTGTGGTTGTGTTCTGCCGCGAAGCGACCTAGGAAGCGAAGCGCGCTAGTCATATTTATGGCTCAATAAATTTTAGCTGCGCCATAAAGATAGACCGATTCTCTATCATCAGCAACATACAGTTCATGATTTGATTGATATTATTTCTGTGTAAGGAGCAGTTTCACTCTCCAAAAAGCAAACCAAATCTCGGAAAGCAACCAAAGCTCAGCTCATTTCTGAAACATTCCATCCCTGAATGCCTAGCTTCAAATTTACAATTAGCCCGATACAAAAAATCGCTCGTGAATTTTTATCAAAACACTACCAGCAAGGATAGACTTTTCCTTTGTGTTAATTTCAAGCAAAATGGGAATGATTTAGATCAGGGATTTCCGACCTCAATTAATCAAATGAAAGTCTAAGTATAGCTAGATAATCAGTATAGATGTCTTTATTTTTGAACTTTAGTGAGAAGTTTGGAATTGTTTTGTAAGCAGAAGTAGTCTATGTCTGCCGGTAGACTTGCTGTAGCGATAAGGAGTATTCCGGGAAAATGATCGTCTATCAATTTAGATTTCATTTGTGTTTTAACGTTTTTCATTCTGAAAAATAATGTTCGCAGCAATATGTACTACCAAACAGTTACCCTTCCCAAATCTGAAAATTACATCATAAATTGGCGAGGAGTGTGAAATCCTCAACTTGTTGTCAATAGTTGGAGACCCAAGGTTAATACTATATGTAAAAATCATATATGGAAACCGTCCAGATTCTTTAATCAACTCGAACATACAAATAAATACATATATGACTTAACTTAAGCCTTGTGATATAAATGCATAGATAACAAATTTGAGATGACACCTTGCCTGAAGTTTATAAAGAAACTCTGCAGTGAAACTGTACAACATATAAATTAGATCAATACAAAGTATTTGAGAAAACTTTATATTATTTATGCAATAGAAATGTTTTCATAGTATTATTTTGGTTTGTCCGCTATGGTTTACTTTCGATTTACAGGCTGGCGGGCCGGACAGGAAACCCTCGTTTAAAGGATCAATTCATAATGTCAGCAGACCACACATCGTAAGAATTGAGATAAAACCAAAATTCAAACACTCCAAATCAAGAATCAGGAATGATTCGCTTACTCAGGTTCCTATAGTAACATATTTCAAGTAAGCACCGACGAGATAATCATGGCCCAGCTCAATATACGGATGAAGAAGCATGAAGTACTGTTCTTGGTTTTGGAAACGACTCCTTATTACCTTGCATAACTACTACTGGAAACAATATCGTAAACTCTATTCCTCTTGTACCGACCCAAATATTTTCATTCGAATTAACTGCTGAAGAATGGGAAATATATAAATACACTAAGTGGATTCTAGTTAGCAATTTTTGATGCTAATGTTTACAACATATCTCCCATATTACAAGCAGAAAGCGCACAATTGCCAATACTTTCAGGGAAGAAGAAGGTGAAATTCCCACCTTTCAGGCAAACATAAAGTATCTATATCCAAGAAGGAAATGTCACAAATTATGGTGAGATATCTCATCTGAAAAATGAAGTTTGACTCTAAACATATCTCAAGAGAAAACGAACAGAGACAGTAAAACGATCGAAAATATTGACGTAAATAATTACTACTACCAACAAATTGAGAACGTACAAACTAGTCCTATAGTTTTGATAACCTTTCAAATATATATCCGAAGCACATTCTGAATTTGATATTTACCTTACGAACAGCCGATTTATTAAGCTTGCATGTATTTGGCTATGGCTATTTCAGGATATTTCCATATACTTAAAGTCAGCTTAATGTTCTTTTAACAAACTTACGAACAATAAATTTCCGAAAATATATATTTATGTCACTGGTTCACTAGTATCTCACAAAAATCTCTACAAAAAAGATCTACAATTACCCTATTATAATATATCAGGAAGTATCGGGCCAATAAGAGTATGTGAAATGTTAACATCCGACCAAACAATAGGAAACGACCGGGATCCCGGTTTTAGTCCCGGCTGTTTGTAGAGTCCCGGTCCTGGTAAATATTGATGATTTCCTGGATTCGTAAACGGGAATGGACAACTCAAAGTTGTTAATTGAATGAATAAACATTGTCATTGAAGAAAAATTCTAAAAATGAACTTTTTTCATTGAGTATTCCAAGTCCTCTGACATAGTATTTATGAAATGGAAGGTGATATTAAAACATCCGGAATACTTGGGGTCAAAAGGTATAAATAGAAAAACCCATTTTCATTTTCACTTTCAATTGAAATTCAACTAACTTTCAGTTTCAATTTCACATTCCAGGGAATCCGCGAGTTAATTAATTTATTAAAATATCAACTTTTTCTTTCATGTGGAAGTAATTCCTATAACTACCATCTAAAATTCTAAATTACTAACTACGATTTACTAAAACAACCAATATAACCCAAAGTGTCTATTCATAGTCACTTTCTTCACTGTCACTGTTTTCACTTTCCACCTGATAAATGTCACCGTCCTGGTTTGCTCCCAACATTTCGACAGTTAAATCATTTGGTTGACTGAACGATTCTGTGGGCTGAGGAATCTGAGTATCCCATCCAATAGCTCGCTGATTGTACCTTAGGAAAAGTAATCTTTCAGTATTTGTAGGAAGCAGCCTGATTCGTCGATTGTTTGTGATTATTCCAGCTATTCTAAATTCTCTTTCCGACGTAGACGAACTTGCGGGTGGGCAAATATATGTTTTTGCTAAGGAACTTAAGATAGGAAACTGTTTTTCACTTACTTTCCAAAACATAAGACAGTCCCATCAATGGGTATTCTTTGCATTTTGAGAAATAGTCAGTAAATTCCTTCTCGATATCACTTATTCCTTTCAAGTCTTCCCATGATAATGAATTAGATCGATTGTCCTTCTCGATCTCGTCAACTGAATCAAAAGTGTTTGGGGTAGGATCAGCGGCTTCAAAATTTCTTAGATCTAGAACATCTTTAGCTAGATACTTACCCTTTGTTTAGCTCTTTCAGCATTTTCTTTCTTTTGGAAAAACATCCCTTGTATCGTGGGTTGCAAATGTATGGAGATCACTTATTTCAACATAGACAAAATGTGCTCTGATATCGCCACCCTCTAAATACTTGTGAATATTTTATAATAATTTACTCTTCAACGTTCCTATTCCAAATTCGTGTACCTGTTAGATCTCCATTTTCATCCGTTTAGTGATAGGAATAATATCAGAAATTGAAGCTTGGTCACCTTCAACAGAGAAAGTAGCAGCGAAAATGGGTGTAAGGAGCTTTATTACTTTCGGCATAAGATCCCAGTCAGTGGGGGTCAATTTACAATCTGTGGAGATAATTAGTTGAGCATCATCTTCAACGGCTCTAATGGGAGTTTTAATTCGAAAGCCCTTTCAAACATCAAGTAGTCACTATCCCATCTGGTTTCCACACAAATAATCAAAGATTTTTCAGGTAATCCTAATTTCCTGCTGGATCTTTCTTACAATAGCATTTGCTTTGGTTTTCGGAGTTTTTTAACTAGTTTTTTCAGGCGTTGTCTCTTCAGCTTCACACCACTTTGTTCTAAATCCGCATGTTTCACAATAAGATGGAGGGTGTGGCACATGCAACCAACTGACTGTTGGTTTGCAATTTCAGAGCCTTTTACTAGGTTAGCTGCATTGTCTCTAACAAGGCGATGGACTTTTTGCAGACACCAGCTCTTTCTAATTTCTGACAAAACCATAGCGATGCTTTCTCCAGTATGTGCGCTGTCGTAAGGCATACATCGTAGAATTGCTATCTTTCTCTGACAATTAACATTAATATAGTGTACGGTGTACTAATAAAAGATCGTTGTCCTTTGCCAGACCAAATATCTGTTGTTATCGAATATACAGCAAAATCATTTTCATCGAAAGACTGTTTTATCTTGTATTGCACTTGTCAATATAACTCGGGGAACAATTTTTGTTTAATTGTCTTCTCTGATGGAAAAAACCCCTTTATTTAAATGAGAAATCATTTTCTGGAACTGGTCATTGCTAACCGTTGAATATGGCAATAAACGGTCACACAGCCACTGTACCAATAGTCTTTCACCCAAATCTGTTCAGGCCTATCTGAATTCCATTTAGTGCAATGGTCATTAGTTTCTGGTAACGTCAATTGTATTGTAGTGAGTGAGTACACCTCTTTTTATGCTCTTTTTCAACTATCTTTGCTTGTTTTGTTGCTTCAGTCGTAATTCGCTCATCGCTGGCACCATCATAGTCCACTTTGTGCAAATTTTGTAAATGGATCCAAATAGCTTTAGTTGAGAAGTCTTTTTCTGAGCTCCATCTTTTCCTCTACGGACATTGTTATTTTTGCAACCGTCAGCCTTACAAATAGCAATAGCTTGGTTATTAGGATCCACAGTGAAATAGGACCATACACTCGATCTGGGACGCTTACTCATGATCGATTGTATGTGTAGGATTTAACTCGAAGAGGAACAGAAAGCGAAACAAGATCTCTGGAAAAGTAGCGGATCGTGATTAATGAAATTCAATAGAAATTACACCATAACTAGTTCTTTGTATAATTCTATATTACTATATTCCAAGGTTGAAACCGAATACTGATATATTTGGTTGAACCGAATATTATTTGCCGAATAGTTGATATTTGGTTGCCAACCTGATATCAGTATTCGGTATTCGGTAATCGGTCTGCCGAGCGAATAATATCATTATTCGTATTCGGTTGACAAAGCCGAGTATTATCAATGTTCGTATATTCGGCAGTGTATTATACAGCCATTTGTAAATACGCCGAAATCCCAAATTAATGTAACGGTATTGGAGAAGATTCCAATTTTCCGCGCTCCTAATTAATTCATTTCATAATCATACTGCAAAAGGAGCTTCCCGCGCTCCTAGATATTTCCCTGGTATTTGGTTAACGTAACCAAATATTATCAGTATTAGTATTCGGTTAAAGCAACCGAATATTATCAGGAATTGTATTCGGTTGAAGCAACCGAATATTATCAGTATTCGTATTCGGTTACTCAACCGAATATCAGTATTCGTGTTCGGGTAGGGAAACTATTCATAAATACTGATATTCGGTTCGAGCGGTTACAACCTTGCAGTAATTTTCATATTGGTAAAAAGCCAACTGCTGATTGGCATAATCTAATTGGTGAATGGTGAATAATTATCTTTGATTTTAGGTAGCTGTGTTATTGCAAAACAACAGTGCAAACATTATTCTACAATATGTATTGTAACTACACTTTCCCATTCTTCGCCCCGTGGACCATGTAAACTTCCCCTAGTGTGTTAGAACCCCTAATGGGAACAACATGTCTATTGTAAGGGCCATCATTTGATTTAATTCGATGCCGGTAATAATCCGAAAAATTATATTCCCGTTCCCAGAAAAAATATTGGTCAGGGTTTCATAAAGGGAGGGGCGGGGGGGGGGGGGGGGCATTTGCCCCCCCCCCCCCCCCCTCCCTTGGATCCTATGTCCCCCCCTTTGGGATTTGAAAAATACATTGATCAAAGCTGAAGCCGCCGCAACTCACATTCCCAAAACTCTAATGTGCCCCCCCCCCTTGCCTAAATGTCTGGCTGAAACACTGTTGGTCCCGGTCGATCACTACCAAACAACGCCAGATATAACATAAGTTTTTCAAAATGGCTTAGAAATTTGCATGAAATACCGATAAAGCGCGCAAAGAAAAGTAAACATATCGAAGTCGATCAAAATTGGGCTTTATTACTAATACTTCAGATTTTCTCGACATTATCTTACCTTTATGGATAAGATAATGTCGAGTTCAATATAAATTCTCCATACAAGCATGTTCTTTTAACGATCGACCCTCTCAACCATTCACCTTTAATGACGACCGCTTTGCCTTTCATCCAGGCAAAATTTCCCGCGCGCCTAGATAAAGTTTGAGCTCCTTTTAATGACGACCGTTAATGACGACCGCTTTGGCTTTCATCCAGGCAAAATTTCCCGCGCGCCTAGATAAAGTTTGAGCTCGCTCACACGCGCCTAAAATACTCAATTTGTATTACGTCTATGGGAGCATCTATCGATTTTCGCGTGCCTAGAAAAGTCTCCTTTTGAAATTATGCGCCTGGAGGCGCGTTGCATACGCATGGATGAAACCCTGAAGCTGAGAGACTCTGAAATTTTCAAATATTTTAGATCTATTTTCCTATCAGTCTGAAACTTGTAGTTATTCTTTACAATAATTTATCCAGTCCTTTTCATCTGAAAATAAGCCATTTCGGATACTGATATTAATCTTGACCCTTTCCTTAATTAAATTTCAGATGTATCCAACATTGAGTGTGATTCCCAAACACTTCAATCATTAGCTTTTGTAGCCGGATATGCCTCACACCAATGGCTTATACGTAGTCTACCATGCCACATATGTCAAGATCTATTAACCATTGATAAAAATTCCCTAATTGATGAATCAGCCGGATCTCAGTATAGGCTAATTGGTACTTACTGATCGTGGAGGTCTGAAATATCCATCTGAACTACTCTTGGATTCCATAATAGCTGTTTCGAATATTTTAACTATTATCGATAGTTAAAATATATGATGGTCCTTCAACAAATATGCGCATATTTGTTGAAGGACCATCTAGGCAGATTCTACTGGATCTTGAATGTTCAGTTGTTGATGGAAGTTGGAGAGAACAATGTCCCTCTTGCGAATTATATATGTCATTGATTCTTCGCAAAGTTGTAATCATTGAAGTAAATTGTTTAATAGTTAATAAAGTGAAAAATTACAATTCTAAGGTAATTTCTAAAGAAGAAAATTCAAGAAGTTTAATCCTTAGTTCTTTCATTGGCAGCACATATCCTACATTTCTACGTTTTTCTTACTTAAGTTCACGTTCAAGGAAGATTAAGCATTTTGTTACTATTTGTAATAATTAGATTCATTGTTTCAACATCCTCCAATCAATTAAAGTGCTAATTGTAAATATTCCTTAAGAATTTCCCTTTCTGATTCAAAGAATTTGGCAATAAAATAGAATAAATCCATTTCGTCTTTCATCCACTATTGCATCCTTGGTCCAAATTTCTCTAAAAAATGAGAAGTCATATGTTTTGTAGACCATGGTTGACCAAATTTGATAATTGGAAGAATAAATCGTAATTTTCATAATCGATCGGTGACCCCATCCCAAGTGGCGGTCCCAGGGGGGGGGGCGATCTAGTAGACTCTGCCCCGGCCCCGGGTCCTGAGTTGCTTTTCGCCCGGGTAGACATCCGGTTGAATTCCATCCAAATCTTCTAGTAGAATTTACTATTGTTACATTAATCAATTAGAATATTCCTGTGATGGAATATTCTAATCTAATCGATTGATTCTTTTGCACTTGAACCTCGTAAATTCAATTCATCGAACAAAAGCGACTATCAAAAATCTGTTCTTAGATTTTTTATATTTACCGAACTTATACCAATTAAGTATTAACATTATTGAATGGAATGATTATATGATAATCGTATTCCAAACTACTAATACAGTGCAGTGCAGTGGTTCCCAACCTAGGATATTGATTTATAAAACATTTTTTAATGCCAAAAATTCCATAATTTCAGTTATTTGGATTATCCGCTTAATCCTGTCAAACTTCCTTAGGATAAAGTGACACGATTAGGAATTGACTGTACTACAGTAGTTAGTATCTCAAACAGACCAATATTTTAATAACAGGAATGTTATTCCAGACACAATATGCTTTTTGTAGCGTATTAAGGGCAGTTTGAATTAGTCTGAAAAGACTTTAAATTAATAGCCATTGTTATAAAATTCACAACATTTTGATTTCCAGTCATTTATATTAAATATACATATGTTATGTCGATTTTGTTAAATGTTGATTTTACAAAATCAACATCTAAAACGTCGATTTTGTAAAATCAACATACAAACTTAACTTTAATTTGTAAAATTGACATTCTTAAAAGTCGATTTACAAAATCAACGAATAAAATATGTCGATTTTGCAAAACCAACTATTTTCAGAATGTCGATTTTATAAAATCAACATATTTTATTCGTTGACTTTGTTAACACACACTTTCAATGGACCGAGCGTTTCAAATAATCATACAAGACACCTTGTTTAAAGCCTGGTTCTTTTTATCTTGTTATGTGCTACATGCTTACTCGTTTAAGCATGGCTTTTACCCTCATTCCACACCTTGACAGAGAATGTTGATTCATGTTGATTTTGTATAATCAACATTTGACAAAATTGACATAACATATACATGAAGTGACAATAGTGTCCTTGCCACTTGCGGCACAGATGGGAATGTGGTTGTACCTCAGAGGAAAATAATCGTAAAGATTATAAATTATGCACCCAGAGTAATTCCACAATGTGGTATTGAAATCAAAATTTTGATATTCTAATTGCCTCATAATGATCAGAAATTATATGCTAATTATAGCTATTAACACCACCATAAAATGTAAATCCAAAATTATTGCTATTTTATTGAACATAACAGTTGTCCAAATACATTTGGCCAGTTTTTTGTACTTTGAGAGTATAATAAGCAAACAAAATGACAGCTTACCTGAGATTTATTAAGATTAAAATCGAATGACAATAATTGTGGTGAAGTAATATCTGGGTAGATTTGTGTAGATATTAGACCATTTCCTTGAGTAACCGGGACAAGAAAATTATTGTTCATATCACTGATATAGCAATTTTTAACAAAGAGGAAGACATATGAAGTACTTATCAACAATAATTTGAAAGAATTTAAATCAGAATTTGAGAAGGTGACTTGAATTTGAGGTGAATCAGATAGAGCGTGAATTGAAAAATTTGAGAGTGGTAAATTTGATGATAAATTTGGTCTAGACAATGTAATCGTACAAGAAAAAACAGTTATAGCCCTCACAGTTTCCGAGAACATTAACGATAAAGTACCAGTGTTCAAATCGATAATGAAACCATCTAAAGTTGGTGGAATGTTGTCTGGAACAAATTCAGTGAAAGTGAATGGGTTGGATTTATTAATTGGCATAACTAGATTATCACTCATGTCCAATAAGAAATTTTCAGTGACAGAAAAAAATACGTTGGAAATATTCGTTGCAAAGTGCATATCGCGTTTGATTAGATTTAAATCTTGAGTTCTCAGTGTAAATGTAAAAATAGGCCCATCAATTGTAGACACTGTTCCGCCTGTTAAAGAAAAATATTTAATTGCGGAACTATGCAAGTAGAACTGAGTCAAATTGACTGAATTTACTCTAACCGTCTCGCTAATGTAAATAGTAATAGTTTCACTCGTCAGATTAAAAATCGCTTGAGAAATCTGGGGTCTAGTAGAATCTTTCACAAAACGGGAAACTTGAAGAGCAGAATTATCGAATATTTGCTTAGAAGTCAGTCCACTCATATCTCTAACAAGTATCGTTCCTGTGGACATATAGGTCGTATATTCATTAACAGCCAATGTATTCAGCGATTTAATATTATTAGAATCTGAAAAAGATAATATAATATCAATATATTCAGAATTTACAATGCGATAAGTTGAATCCTTCAAAGTGTAAAACTCTTTAAATTGTGAATCAATTTGAAGATTAAAAGAACTCTGAATAGTTATCATAGTAATAGAAAGTGTAAAAGCATCAATAGTCTCGGAGAAAGTTAGTAGAATCAATCCTAAATGAATATTATTCATAATTGATTAAAAATCCAAAATTGCAGCCTGTGCCGACGCAAGTTCCTTTGGTGGCACTATATTTTGTTGGTTGTTTATTGATAGTGCCTCCAAAGGAACATGCTGTCGCACAGGCTGCAATTTTGGATTTTTTTCGCCATGTCATCAACGCCTCAAGGTGTCATGATCCATTTGTTAATTGATCCGAGCCACAAGGAACGATTGATAAATTTGAAGTTTGTTTCTATCATAAACCATCTTGAGTTTAATGCCATTCATTCATTATGTACTGATAATAAATTATATTATTAGTCATTCATTTTAGCAATGTTATCCACGGTGATTTGAGTTTAGTCAACAAATTCCTTATATTATTATATTTTATTTAATCCATTGTATACTACAATTAATTAGAAGCCAGCTGGGATTTATAAGTTGAATCAATATAATTATCGCAAGTTGAAACAATAGTGAAAGAATTAACAAGTTAAATCAATATAATTATTACAAGTTGAAACAATGGAATTAGATTTCACAGTTTTATTGAAATTGAAGTGTTGAGTAAACAAAGGAATTTCAACTCCCATTTATGGCAGAAATTAAACCAATTTTAACAAATTTTCTTCTCCCATCAGACGCAGAATTTTAAGATTAATCTAAATATGAAATAAAATTTTTGTGTTTAATAAAACATATTTTGAGTTATGGACCAGACAAATTTGAAAGATGTTAAAGATGTGTCCAAAATTTCTTAATCAAAAATCGTAACCCCAGGTGCAAATCATACGGTCACTCCGAACCTACATGCCAAGTTTCAGCCCTTAATGTATAAAGGTGAGGGCAGGGTACCGTCTACGGAGAAATAATAATAATAATAAAAATAATAATAATAAAGGCAGTGATTCCAATACTGGGCCACTATACTATAGTATAGTCGGCACAGTAAAAAAGGTAAATGGGAAACAGTAAATTTGAGTCAAATGAAAAGACCAAAATTTTGCCAAAAAGTACCATTTTTAGGTTGAGCCACATCAAAAGTTTAAATTGGGAGACGAAATATAAAAAATACTGGCTTAGTCTCTAAAGCCCACCAGGTCGCGGGAAATTCTAAATCGCTTGGAAAAGTGAAGAAAATTGTGTTCGTATTGAGGAGTAATAAATCAAACAACACAAAAAATAGTATGCCCATTCCGCCAATAAGGAAAAAGCTAAAATTAAATGTGTGAAACAGCATTGTACCTATGATGGAGGCACTATCAATCAACCAACAAAATATAGTAACTAAGATGTAGTAGGAACAGCTGAATTTTAGTTTTAATCCCTATGTATAAAAAATTCCAATATTGTAGCTGTGCCGACACATGATCCTTTGAGGGCACTATATTTTGGTGGTTGTTAATTGATAGCGCCTCCTAAATTAGAAGTTTGTTTCTATCTTAAACCATTTTGAATTTAATGCCATTCATTAAATATGCAAAATATTATTAGTTAAATATTTTAGCAAAGGTATCACCCACGTGAGTTGAGTTAAGTCAACAAATTCCTTATTTAATTTATTTAATTTGCATTAATCCATTGCATAGTAAGGAATACTACATTTAAATAGAAGCAGGGTCGAATTCACAAGTTGAATCATTATAATTATCGCAAGTTGAAAAAATAGAGTAAGATTTAACAAGTTAAATCAATGTATTTATTACAAGTTGAAAGAATGGAATTAGATTTAACAGTTTCACTGAATCTGAAGTGTGAGGAAATAGAGGAGATTGGCACCCCAATTATGCCACAAACCAAGGCCAAAAAATCACAATTGTGATTTGCCAAAAGGTGTAGAATTTTATTCTCGTTCCAAATATGTAAATTTTATCAAGCTCACTAATCATTATTTCATGTTATGAGCCATAATTAGTTTAAATAGCTGTTATAATTCTTTGAAGAAAAATCGTAACCACAGGTGCAAATTAGACGGCCACTACGCACCTACATGCCAAGTTTCAACCCTCAATGTAGTATACAGGCGTGGCTAGGGCACCGTTTATGGAGAAAAGAAAATACAACAAAAATCCAAAATTCAAGCTGTGCCGACAGCATGATCCTTTGAAGTGCACTATATTTTTGTGGTTCATCAATTGAATAGTGCCTCAAAAGGAAATGCTTTCGGCACAGCTGCAATTTTGGTTTTCTTTCGCCATGTCATCATCACTCACTATGAGGGTGTTAAACCATTTCAGAAAGATTTTTCGGAAGGCAACGACACTTCGTGAGTTGGAAGTTTCGTTTTAGCTCATTTAATTTCAGAGATATTCAAGTTCCAGTAGAATATAATAGGTGAAGACTCAGCATTTTTAAGTGCGCGTGTTGGGTGATCACCTAACTCCAATTTCAAAACTGGGCCACTATAGTATAGTATAGTATAGTATAGTATAGTATAGTATAAACAGCCTACGTAACTATAGCCTATTCACGGTAGGAATTTTACCTCACCATGGATTACTTTAAGTCTATTTTATAAATAAACCATAATGTTTGAAATTAATTTGACTACGATAAAATGCAATGTATAATATAGGATAAGCATCATTGTTGTAGTGTATTCCCTAGAATCCCTACAATATTTCATACATTTTCTTCCTAATTCCCAATTTATTCATCCACACGTACATTTTCCTTAGCAATATGCCAAATAGGTGTAGTGTAGCCAACTGCTGCTCCAATTACGACGGCACTGATTACGTTCCAGTGTTTGAAATGTTGAATCATTGGTCCAAAGAAATACAAGATGAATGGCGAAGGTTTCTCCATAGAGATGATGCATTGAAATTGGCGAGAGTCTTCATCTGTGCGAGACATTTCTGTGACGAGGATATACTACTTCACTTCGATATTCCCCAAAAGTTTCCAGAAAACCTGGTCTTCGGAAAAATGCCAAGCCCTTCAATCTTCCTAATTGCCCTTCATATCTACAAGGATCTTCTGAACACCCAGAACGTTTGAACCGAGGTGAAATTGATATCCGGCATTTTCATCAAGCTCTTGAGTTGAGTCATGCGGATTATAAAAAGGAAAATGACAGCTTTTCAGTTTCTGATATTGATGAAATCGAGCTGAAGTATTCGACACTAAATCTATCAGAAAAATGGATCTATATTCGCTCAAGCCAAACTACCTTGCATATATTCAAGAAGATTCAATCTGGCCCGTTATTGATTATGTCTCACCAGATCTGTATTAACGATACATTGCATGTGAGATGTTTTCTAGATGAAGTTGATATTCCAACCAAAATCACTTCTATAACTGATATTCGTCAAATTTCTCAGTTAACTCAAGAGCTTGATACATATCAACGAGATGATATTGAGATTGGTATCAATAAGGCTATTTGTTCGGTTAGATCTACCATAGAGAAGTTGACAGCTTGCGAAGAAGGAAAAAAATTCCAGGGCATCTTCAATCAGCTACAGTTTATCCTGTGCCAACTTGAAAATTTGAAGGTTTCAAAGAATAACCGTCGATATAATGTCTTAACCTTGGTTCTATCTCTCAAAGCCCAACTAATCTCTTCAGGTTGCTATCGTTATTTGCAATCATTAGAATGCCTCTCTCTGCCTCATCCATCCACTCTCCGGAGGCTGTATTCGAACATTGGCTTGGACACAAATTTTATTGATTACCTGAAGGTTGCATCCCAAGACTTCAACAAATTCAAGAAACATGTCCTCCTACAGTTGGACGAAATTCACGTAAGGTCAGACTACACTTATAAAGGAGGTAAAATCTTTGGTTCCTCTTTTGTCAAAACTGATTCAACAAATCCAGAAAACAACAATTCTTCTGAATTTGATCCAGCTAAGACTGTTTTAGCTTTTCAAGTTACAAGCCTTTTCACAAAGTGGTCAGAAATTGTGAGACTCCTTCCATGTTGCAATGCTAAATCTTCTGACTTGCTTCCAATAGTAAGGCAAGTTATTATTGACATCGAGAAGTGTGACCTTAAAGTAATAGTTATTTGTACAGACGATTATCAACTAAACGTGAGCTTATTCAAGTCTCTAGCTGGTAGTACAAGTTTACAACTAACTTGTCCAAACCCATCAGACCCTACTAGATCTATTTTCTTGATGTTTGATCCAGTTCATATTGTGAAGTGTATCCGAAATAATTGGATAAATCAAAAGGATACCAATACAACATTTACCTTTCCATCAATTGATCATTACTTTAGTGAAACTTTTCCATATCACCTTTCAAACGCTTCATTCAAGGATCTCAGAAATATTTACAAGTCCGAACAATATTCAAACGCTAAGATCGCTCATAAATTAACATCCAAAGTTGTTTGGCCATCAGTTCTTGAAAGACAAAGTGTACCTTTGGCTCTTGCGGTTTGGGATCAGTCAACATACAATGCAGTATTGTTGTATAATGAAAAGAATTGTATTTCCAACCAAACCTATCAATTCATTTCTCTCATAACCAGATTTTGGAAGATGTGTAACATACATAGTCCAGGCAAAGATATTCGCTTACGTGATCCTGATTTAAAGGTTTTCAAGCTTCAAGATGACCGTTTTGTGTTTTTTTCCAAGTTTGTTTCTTGGCTTCAGGATTGGAAGACCTTTAGTTGAGCGGTAGAGCAGGAAAACTTAGCTCACAAACTTTTACCAGCTTAATTCACACCTGTCAAGTTATACCAAAAATTGTCAACTATTTAACCAGTGATGACTGTGGATTTTCTTATGTTCTAACAGGATTTCTACAAAACGATTCTCAAGAAAACACTTTGGTGTTTACAGATTAATGTCCGGTTGTAATTACAACATTTCTGTGTGCCAAATTCTTGAGAGTGAACGTAGAATTAAACTTTCTAACATCTTAAAAATATACCGAGCTCAAGACAGCAAATTTGAGACTTCGCTTAAGGAATTTGTTGGAACTTTCTCGTGTGACATGGAACCTGATAACGCTGCAACTCTACCAACAGACCTAAGCACTTACTCTTCACTTCTTCACCAAAACTTTGATTTTTCACCAATGACAGAAATTCGCCAATCCTTGGCTTTCATTGCTGGATATGCTATGCATGGTATTTGCAAGTCAAAGTTATATTCAAAGAAATTTCTTTCAAATGCCACCACTTCATTATGTTCCCAATGCTTGTCTTTACTCACACACGATGAAAGCTTTGCCCTGGAGTGTGAAGAATCTGACTTGATCTTAATTCACTTAGCAGACCGAGGAGGACTTAAATATCCTTCTGATGAAGTTTTAAATGCAGTCAGAGCACTATGGAAGATCCTTTATAGAATTGAACAGAACAGTTGCTTAATGAGACAATTTGTTGCTAGTACCAGCAAAACTATTCTTATTCAACTCTCAATTTCGAGGATAGAGTTTGAGAGTTTTGATTTCTGGAGATCTAACTGCCCTAGTTGTCACACACCATTCCTTTTTTATCTAAACAAAATACTCTCTGCCGCTAGCAACTGTTTACTAAAGAATAAGGTCCGCAATATGAATTCTAAAAGGAGCTTAGAAAAATATCACGGTGGATCCAAGAGAAAACTACAAAAATTACAATCTGAATAATATCCATTTTAGTATGTATTTTTATTCTTATACATGTTAGTTTGTAGTAAGAGAGAGAACTATCACAATTTTCCACCTCTATTGTATTAATATTCATTACACTCCATTAAATTTCAGCTAAAAATATAGATATGCAATACAGCTTGTATTTTGCACTTAAGACTTGAAGTAATCCATGGTTAAATACCGTGAATAGGCTATAGTTAAGTAGGCTGTGTATAGTATAGTATACTAAGTATAGTATTGTATAGTATAGCATAGTATAGTATAGTAGTAATAATATAGGCAGTGATTTCAATACTGGGCCACTATACTATAGTATAGTAGGCACAGTAATCATTTTAGGAATACCCATCAAAATTAAGGAAGTCTCCAGCTGTAAGACCTCTAAGGGCGATCAGTGAAAATAGTAATCAAGAGATCAATTTTATTAACATTTGGAATTCTATAGGATTAAATAAATTAAAATATTTAGAGCTAAAGAATCTTTCAAGGTCTATATACTATGTATAAATCACTTTCATAGCTATCTCGAAACTAGTAAGTATTAATTTATTAACCATACCTTTGTCATTGTCAAAATCAAAAGATATGAGTTCTGGGGGAATAGAATCAGCAATATAGTCTCCAACTTGTTTAGGCAGATCAGTAGAAATGGGAAATATAGCATTATTTGCAAAGTCTCTCACTGTTCGGTTAGTGATTGAAAGAAAAGTATCAGAAGACGAAGTAGCAAGATTAGGATTCAGCTTGATTAAATTAGTGAATTCGCTAGGTATCTGGATTAATAGTGTAGTCATGTTCAGATAAATACTGCTTATCAGTTCGCTTAATTGTATATAAATTGAAGATCTGTTACCAGCTAATATCTTTAATTGATCAATCCTGAAAGTTGATAAATCTATTGCCTCATTGAAGTACAATATTAGTAAGCTTTCATCAACATTGAAGTCAAATTTTAAGAGTTGAGGACGGGTGCTATCTGGGATATAAACATGTGCCATAATTGCATCATCACTAGTTAGAGCAAGAATATTAGTGCCAAATATATCATCAATTAAATTTGCACCATAATAAATATAAGTAAGATTAAGACTAGCTGCTAAACGAGGAATAAAAGAAATAGAATTAAAATCGGAATAAGATAATTCAATATCAAGATGATATCCATCCAGGTTCCGAGCAAAAGATTTAAGTGACAAGGTGTAACTAGTACTGTTTCCAGGAGTCCTTGAATTGTGCAATGTTAAGCCACTTGGATCAAAAGAACTTACGTCAATAACGTCGTTAAAAGTTAAAAACAAAATGCCAAGGTTCAAGTCAATAGAGAAATCCTCGACCTCAACAGGGTTAGAATCTAAGTAAAAAGAAGATACTCTCTGAAAGTACAAAACTTCATTGTGAGTATAAGAAGTGTCTTGAATAGCTCCAAAAGAAAGGGATAAATATGTGTCAAAACGTGAATTTGCGATAAATTTAGAAACTTTTAGTTCAAGAATATCAATACGAATTAAATGTAGATTGAATTGGAGAACACCAAATGCAGTCGATGTAAATTCTACAGCTCCACCAGTCAGAGAATAATTTAAAGCAAAAAGATTTGAGGATGCCGAGAAAGTTATAAGAGATGCATTAAGTGTGGAACTGAGAACTGGTTCGTTAAATGTAAATATCAATTTATCAGAATTATAGTCTAGTGTGAATTCTTGTAAGATCGGTCCAATATAATCTCGAATATATCTTAAGACCTAGAAAAATATAGTTAGAAATGGGGAAATAAGTTTAAAACGGCTCAAAGTGATAAAAGAGCATGTTAAAGACATTTTTATCATTGAAACAATGGAATTATATGTGTAAGTATAGACCTGATTTCGCAATTTCAGTATGTGTAGCCCAAGGAATAAAATTAAGAGAATTATGAAAGTTCTACAAAGTTCTCTATGGGATCTTTTGATAAACGAACTCATATTATTGTTTTAATGCAGATTTTTGTCTTCTAGTACACTAACCAGCCAAAAGTATAAATTGTGAATTCATGTCATTTACCAATATCCATGAAGTGGTACAAGTGTTCCTGCCAAGAGCAACCTGTGGTTGAAATCATGTACCTAGAGTAATTCGACCATGCGGAATTGAAATATGCAATCAGAAATTGTATATTCTCATTGCCTCGCAATGATCAGAAATTATATATTTAACTAGCTAATAATATAGTTAATGAGTTTAACACCTCCATAAAAATGTAAATTCAAAAATGTTGCTATTTCATCTACTACAGGTAAACCTCCCAAAGCGGCACCCATCGGGAGAATGATTTTGTGCCGCTTCTCGGAGGTTGCCGCTTTGGGAGGTTGCTCGTAAGGTAAAACTCCCAAAGCGGCACCCATCGGGAGAATGATTTTGTGCCGCTTCTCGGAGGTTGCCGCTACTCGGAGGTGCCGTTTGGGATTTTACCTGTAATGTTATAATGCTCCTATAAGTTTGAATGTATTAATACAAATTATTGCAGTTCAAATGGCAGGTTAATTTCCGAACTAATCAATATTATACAAGGTGATTACAACAAATTTAATTCTTATTTATTTAAAAGTGAAGATGCAGGTTAATATTTCAATCAAATTTAGATACCATTAATTTAGCAAGATGTTTGATCAGGATGAAAATAACAGCTCGAATCTAATATTATTGGCATCTGATTATGTATACCAAACGATGTATTTGTAATTATTATCGAGACCTATTTCCTAGAAAGACCTTTGGGACAGGTCGAAGCATTGTAATTTTTCATATTTTTGAGAGGATGTAATTTGGATTTTATCGTTCTACAATGAAGCAATTCGATTGTTAAGGAATGTAATAAAGTTTTGTAAAATACAAGCCCTTCAGTCTCGTCGCTGGCGTAACCAGGGTGAGGGAGCTGATAATTTCAAATCAGCCAAGTTATCCTAGACAAATACCTGGACGCATGCTAAAATTTCCCAGGACATTGGCTAATATGCCTGGACACATTTAAAGAGGACTCGATAATTTACAAAATTTTGCTTTTTTGTTCGCTAAGCTCGCTCGGCATTAGATGGGACATACATATTATACATACTAAGTCATTAATTTCGTTTATTAATTTCGCATCTTAGGACGAGATCTACTGGCGATGTTTGGAGTGCCGGAATTAATAGGAAAAAATCACAAGTTATGTATTGGCGATGTGTGGAAAGATTCTCAGTTCACAATAGAAGGAGGGGCACCCCTAATGAGAGCGTACATTTCAGGATCAATTTCTACAAGCGATTCCGAGCCAAACTATGCATTCGAGAAATCGAGCGGTAACGAAGAAAACGGCACTTTGATGTTAATCCAGATTTATCCAATGTTCAGAAGAAAGAGTTAGTCATACTTCTTAAGAAAGATGCAGATGTGTTTGCTGACAACCCCAAGTCTCCTATAGTAGTCAAATGAGTTAGGCATGTAATCGACACGGGAAGTGCACAACCGGTAAAACAGAAATCGTATCCTGTAGTCCCTTCCGTGAGGAGGAAGTGATGTCACAGATACGGGAAATGATATCGAACCAAATATGTCGCCCCTCCAACTCACCCTGAGCGAGCAGGGTAATACTTGTCACCAAACGGGACGGTAGTACTAAGCGGTTCTGCGTAGATTTCAGAGAGCTTAACAAGGTAACACGCGCTGATTCAAACCCGGTGCCCCCATCCAAAAGATATCCTAGATAGTAGATAGAATGCAAGGAGATTCATATTATTCAATCCTTGACGGAGCGTCGGCATATTGGGCTATTGAAATAAACGAAAAAGATAAATAAAAGACTGCATTCATAACTCCGAAATGCTTATATGAATTCAATCATATTCCATTTGGTCAAATAAATAGCGGTTCTACTTACCAGCATTTAATGGACGAAACTCTGAGATCCGTAGACAGAGCTGATCCATATGTTGACGACGTCTGCGTGCATTCGATCAGATTTGAGGGAAACCTACGTTACTTAAATGCAACATTAGAGGCCTTAAGGAAGAAATATTCAACTCAGAAGGCACAAATGTTTATTCGGCTACTTCAAGGGAAATTGTTGGGCATATGGTTTCGGAATAGGGACATTACGCGGTTCCTAGACTAGTGGAAAAGATTAGAAACGCGAGGATTCCCAATACAAAGAAGGAATTACTCAAATTCCTAGGATCGGTAAATTTTACCATGAGCACGTGCCGAAATTCGCAGATGTAGCAGATCCCCTATATCATTTGACAAGCGAGTCAGTAGAATGGATTTGGAACGAGGCAGCAAGCTTTTGAAACGCTAAAAGTAAGATTGGTTGATGCACCGGTAGTGCTTGTTTTTCCAGTTGGAGTTCGGTATTATTGTTGCAAGTTGAGGCATCATCGGTAGCCGTGGGTGGAGTGCTATCCCCGGAACTCGGAGGCGCGAGTGAGAATCTTCGACCTATTTCCTTCTCCTCATCGGGGTTGACCCCACACAGAAGATTACTCAGCCGGAAAACTTGAATGCTGGGCATTGATAGTGGCTAGTCGTAAATTCAGAAAGTACTTGCAGACGGCTCCAAAGATTCGTTTTATCTCGGACCACAACACAGTGGTAAAAATGGGAGTTAGTAAAGAATAGGTATCCTGGTTGCAGGTAGACATATAAATGTATTAAATGCATATGGGTTATTGATAGCTGCGAATTGAATGGCATCATCAAAAATGATGTATCCACTCTTTTAAGTTTAGGTCTGGGCGATTTGTTGTAAATCAATGAAACACAAATTTTTGGTTTGTTAACAATCTTTTAATTCTCACCCACAGTTATCGTTAAAATATCTTGAACATGGGGAATATTTCGTATAAGTCAGGTCCCCAAAGGATATAAGGATTTGTACACTCATGTAAAGTGGGTAGATGGTTACTGAATGTAATTATAATGTGTATTAGAACTCATATAAACCCTAGATGACTTTTTCTAGCATAGCTGTCACTTGTACATCACACTAAATAACCCCCGAATTGTGCAAAACTAACTTCCTTCAATATCAAAATCCCAATATGAGTTCATAGTTCGCTGCTCTCATTGATGAAATTGTACTTAAGTGCTCAGTTGTTCTTAATAGACAATATTTACATACATTTGGGTAACCAAATAAGATATACTACTGAATAGTAGCGAATAATTAGTTTTAGCATTTTCATAGCAACACAAAGTGACAATGGAATTCGCTAAAATATTTAAAGTTGCGCACTGTTTCGGGGTTTGTCATTTTAATATATTTTTCTACATGCTGTTCTGCATAACAAGTATTAATTTCTTAGTGGTGTTTTTTGGTGTTTAATTTTGCGGTTACTTCAAAAAGTTTTCAAAAATAATACTACACTTGTGTGAAGTAGCAGAAATAAAATTGAATTTAAAATTAATGTGTTGAAGATACAGTAATCAAAACAAGTGAATTATATTTAGCATATTCGAATTATATATAAGAAAGTTGAATGCAGCTTAATAGATAATTCCAAAATGAACTAGCTCTTAACTAGAAATGAGGCTAATATTAGAATTACCGAAACCGCAATCTTAACTAAATTTCATGCATAATTGAAGCAAGAATTCTATCACTTCTAGGCACTCAATTGATTAGCAATTTGAAATTAGAGTTATTTAACCAATCCAAAAGGAGTTGAAACCATTCAAATGAAATCATTTTTTTGCTATTCTTTGCTTCTAAACCACTGTGCACTACCCTCTCGTCTGGTTGAGACAGCAGAAGGTTCCACGTGGAAAAATCGATAGATGAATCCAGGAATTAGAAACGTTTAATTACAGAGTTGCGGAGAACGCATCAGCAGATTACATATCACGAATGGATAGTATGATCGATTGGGCGGTGAACGACGATCAGGAACAGTTCGAGAGGCACATTTATTTGAGTCAGCAAAGGAACCTGAGTTTCGAAAAAGGATGAGACACGTTCAAGATGACGATCCCAATATATCTGCAGCGATCAAACAACTGAATGAGCATGGACTCGGACATAGATCGATATTGTAGAGGATGTTTGATTTTTCAGAAAAATAAACCAAAGAATCAATCCAAAGAGAAATTGGTCCCACTCATCGTGGCAAAGAACCTCGAGATATCGTAGCCTTCGATGTAGCTACGCTTCCATGGGATTCAACCCAACATAGAAATTGGAAATTCGTTGAGTTGTGCCGAATGGCAGATCAGGAGGCATCCACTATCGTGAGCGCGATTCTTGACGAATGGGTTCATGGTCCTCTAAATTATATGTTAAGCGATCAAAGTCCAAACGTAGACGGAACTCAAGTGAGGGTAGCATCGGCCAAATATGGCATTGGAAAGAAAGGAGCTCTCCCTATTACCCTGAGGGAGACGGAAAAAGTGAACAAGGCATTCAAGAGTTGAACAAATAATGAGATGTCTGTTGCAAGAAATGAATTATCAATAGATAGTTGGCCATTACTACTTCCCAAAGTAGGTTATATCCTGAATTCCATACCTACGATAGTACAGGGTTAACACACTACCGAATCATGATCGGGGTAGACCCAAAGCCACTCTCGTTATCCGCACTAGATGCGAAAGGCATGGTAACTACCCCATCCTACAGTATATTAAAGAAACGGAGGAGCTGGTGAAATGTGTTGTCGAGGAAGTGGAAGAAAACTTGGAGATAGCGCGAGAGAAGATGAAAAGAGCTCATGATAGGGGTAAAGTGATTCAGGAATAAGTTTGGAGAACTGGGAACATAACAGGAAAAGCGGATTGAATCAACATTTCAAAGGACCCTATCCTGTTCTGAAGAGAATTGGACAGAACGTCTTGGCCAATCAGGAGGCAAAGGGAAGAAAGATAGAGAAAATGATACATTTCAACCAGTGTAAAATATTAGTCTCTGACCCATGCCAAAGGTCAGTAATCACCCCATCAATAGGCAACGCAATAGATATTCACATCGACTTTTGAAGCGAAATAGGTGATTCACAGGGGTGCTGATCAGAAATACAAAGAATATGAGCCAGATACCGCATGCGAATGCTAAGAGAGCTTAAGTCAGCGCCCCGGTACAGGTCTGAGAGATAAGGACACCATCCAGAAAATTACTAGGAGCTCAATAGTCTGAGGAATTATTATACGACAGCGATAACCAGGGTGTGTGGAGGGAAATGATATAATAGGTTAAATTAGGTCCATAACAGGATCACTGAATCAAAGCTACTTAATCTAAATAACTTATATATAGGCTAGTGTTCCTTTACTCAAATACTCACTTATTATTCTGTGACTAGCTTGATAATTATACCGTTCTTAATCGTATTTGTTATTGGTACACGGAGGTCGATATACGTACAAACATTAATTAGGTCGTGACATTACTATCAATTAAATCAAATATTTTGCAATCCAGAGTTAGTATGTAAATTAATTTGCAATGCAATTAATTAAAATAATTAATTGCGTATAATTTACCAACCACAGGTTTCAATTTATTTGAGCTAACAAACTAACCTTTAAATATAGCTGAACGAGGTACCCTAAAGAATTATTGAGTTATTAATTAACTAATAAATAACAAACCATTAAATTCACAAGGAAAATCTCGGACCATATGCAACTACCGTATTTCCCCGAATAAGCGCCGGGGCTTGAATAAGCGCCGGGTCAATAAAAATGACATTGGTATGATAAAATTTAAACACATTACTAGATCACTGTAAAGTAATTCCATTGATTTTGGCAACTTCAGTAGGTATACTGTTCGTGGAAACCATTAGAACCCACTTAAATATTATATTCTGAATTTTTCACAAAAATTTCAGGATTATTTTGGCCCACGAAAACAATAAGCGTCGGGGCGCATATTCGGGGAAATACGGTATATTGAATTACAAATGGGATATAAAATGGTAAGAAAATTATATTTAAAATAAAATAAAAAATAGCAAACCTGAATAGGAGTTAGCGGCGATATCGTAACCACGAAATTTGGGACTAATGCTAGATCAGTAATAGTCAAGTTTGAAATAGACAAATATGTTGTCTCTTTACTCTTAATAAAATTAGAAGCCTTAATATTAGACAAATCACTGGGAGATATAATTAAGATAATAATTCTTCCATTAAGAGAGTTAGAATAACCACCACTCAGTGGGAAAATAGATGAGACATTTAGAAAAGTAGCATTAGATTCACCATGAAGTGTTAAATATGTGGGATGGAAAGAACTGACGCTAACAGGTTCAGAAAAAGTGAGCATCAAAGTCCCATTTGCCAAGTTAATATCGAAAGAGAGTAGATAAGGTGAGGTCTTGTCAGGTATAAATTCAAAAACAGGATATCCAGGAAATACATTATTCACCTGCAAACAAAATAAAATTTACTTTAACGCAGTCACATTTGCAATATTATATACAAGTTTTATACATAGTATCAGGGGCGTACTGGGGGGGAAGAGGGGGCAGGGGGGCCATGGCCCTCCCCCTCTGCCGTGGGGGCCAGATATCCCTTGGGAACGGATTTGTCGGGAACAACTGGACATGAATGCACGCATACTACTAAGTACTAATTCTACAAGAAAATAGCGAAACTATATTTTTGAAATTAATTTTTAAAATCTATTTCGGTCGCTGGAGAATATAAAATACAGCTTATTACAGATTTTATACTACTATAAAATACATCTTTTACATCAGGTTTTATACTACTAAAAATCGTCTTATTTACTGGGGCCCCTCATGTGCCACCTGCCCCCCCCCACTGGCCAACGCTCTAGTTACGCCCCTGCATAGTATACTGTTAAAATTGATACAATTAATAGTATAAAACGGATTGGTAGATGCAATTGAATCCGCCTAATTGGAACTATTAGCAAGGAAATTTAGTGCAAAATGCTACTTGCGATTACGCGAACACTACGGTATTCTAATAACTAATTAGCGCTAGAAACGCTAGTTCTGCCGTGAAACGACCACGCAAGCTAAACGCGCAAGTATAATTTATGTAAGGCAGCGGTCCGGTCAGCAAGCACTGGCCTGACCACTGGTTCTGGTTGTAAATATAACATTTATATATTATGAAATGCTAAAAGCAATCTGTCATCTATGTCGGTCACTCAGTGATGTGCTCCGTTTCTCAGTAACGGAGTAAAGTAACGGTAACGGACTTACGCTAATTTTAACTAGTAACTGTTATTTTAATCAGTTACTCTTACCATTACATTACAGTAACACTGTTATCGTTACTACGTTAAACATATTCCAATGCCGCTACTCCGTTACTTTTAATGAATTACCGTTACATTAAAGTAACGGTAACTGATTAAGGGTAAACGGAGTAACTGAACAAAAGTAACGCAGTAACGGTAACGGAAGGAATAAAGTAATGGTAACAGGAGAGAAAAAGTGACGGTAACGGAACAAATAAGTAACGGAAGTTATAGTAACGGAAAACATCACTGATATCAGCTTACCTCTGAGATTGAATTGCCATTCATGTCTTTTATAAATGAAGAAAATAGTTTAATATAACAGTCTCCTCTGTAATTACAAATGAAAGGATTTAGCTTGATCCTGTCAATGTCCATGATATTTAGATTATAGTATATTTTAGTTGAGTTAATTTGAACAACGGAAGCGGGATATTTAAGCTGAATACTGCTCAGAGGGTTCTCAAAGAGACACTGTAAAACTATCGATGTAAAATTAATAGTATGTATATTTATTGTCTCATCAATTGTAATAGTGATGGAATGATTATTCAGATTAAATTCATCAAAACTGACTAAAGAAGGGCTGCTATCATCAGGAACAAAAAACACAGGTAAGGCATGCCCATCTGGTCTCTCTAATACTGTCAAACCCACCATATCCAGAATTAAATCTCTGCTGAAGGAAATGAAACAATCATTGCTAGAAGTACAAATAGGTATAGCCTTGATTGCGTTTAAATTTGATGAAGAAAGTAAGGTGAATAAAGAAGAGCTGGAAGAACTTAAAGAGATACCACTGGATAGATTCATATGATAACTAAAGAAGGAATATAAGAAATAGATAAATAGCAATTAGTAAATAAATTTTCTCTTCCGGGGACGCCTGATATAATTACGTATAAAGTATAATAATATTCGAATCTACTACTAAATCTAAATATTCGAAAAATAGTCTTTTATTCATCCAGAAGACTTAATTAAAACACTAATATATTCCAGGCATTAAGTTACGCTTACATCTGAGATATAGCATCAAGTCCGCATTTTGATCAGAGTTGCACGCGGGGCGGGCTGGCCCGCAAGCCCGTGGATGCGGGCCGAGTTTGATTATCAGCCCGCGGGCCTTGCGGGTCGATAATATTTGTTGCGGGCCGTTGGCCCGCAACACCCCGCAATAGGCCCGCACAATACGTTATACTCAACAATGGTCAGGACAGTCAAGTAGTTCAATGACCAATTAACTCAACATCTTGTTAAACTTTAGCGATTTACCCAAATTACTGTAATTACTATTTTCAGCTCATAACTCCTTGTTATTAGTGCAGCGGCACAACCATACATTGTTCATTTTTTTGATAAAAGCACCAAAATTTGTACACCTGGGCCCGTATTCACTAAGAAGTTAAGTACGTACTTAAGTACGTACTTAGTACTTAAGTCGTATTCACTAAGATTGGTATTCATTAAGATTTAAGTGTGTACTTAAGTACATACTTAAGTACAAAACTTAAGTAACCTACTAAGTTGACTTAACTTATAAGAATTTTCTTTTATTGACTCTTTAGACGTTGGTGTTTAATTAGAACATTGTATTAGAATTCTAGTAATACTTGCTTTACTTTAGGGGAAGTTTATGATTCTATTTTCAACATTTATTACAATTGGTTGTTGTTTTCTAAAAGTCTGTTTTTTCTCAAGCACAAAAATCACAGGAACTTCATTGAGAATATTCTTTTTAAAGTTAAAGAATACAGCAAGCTATTACAATAGCATTCCATACACTAATATGCTATGCTATTAAATATAATTCAATAAATATAATTCAATTTCGTACTTAAGTACGTACTTAGTTAAGTATGTACTTAAGTACAACAATATTTCTTAGTGAATACGACTTAAGTATGTACTTAACTAAGTACGTACTTAGTACTTAAGTATATACTTAGTACTTAAGTACTAAGTAATCTTAGTGAATACGGGCCCTGTACTTTGATGTAGTTCGAACATTTTTGGATATTGAGGCAATTGAAAGAGTGTCTATATCGGCCATGACAGCTCGTCAAAGTTAACACGCTGATAGTGTTCGCCGGACTTGTTTCCCATAAAAACTTGTCCAAATTAAATTATATCGTCTTTTTATTGTTGAATTCAGTTTCCAACTAAAATTTCCGATAATTTGAATTATCACATGACCATATTTGGAAGAGTTTTTCCATAGCTACGCTGGAATGTACCAGGAATGTATGAAAAATCCCATTCTCCAATTGTGTCCTTACCCGATCGAGTGACCACTATTTCGACTCCAATCAAATTCCTGAGTATAATTATACACATACCGACCCTGTAAAACGTGATTTGATAAAATTATTCGATATTTATGCTAAATCACGGTGAATCTTGAAAATTTTAATCAAATCACGTTTTATAGGGACGGTATGTGTATAATTATACTCAGATAGTCGATTGGAGTCGAAAGAGGGGTCACTCGATCGGGTAAGGACACAATTGGAATTTGGAATTTTTCATACATCCCTGGTACATTCCAGCGTTGCTATGGAAAATTCTTCCAAATATGGTTATGTGATATATCAATTTATCGGAAATTTTACTTGGAAACCGAATTCAACAATAAAAAGACGACATAACTTAATTTGAACAAGTTTTTATGGGAAACAAGTCCGGCGAACACTATCGGACGTGTTAACTTTGACGAGCTGTCATGGCCGATATAGACTCTTTTTCAATTGCCTCAATATCCAAAAATGTTCGCACTACATCAAAGTACATGTGTATAAATTTTGGTGTTTTTATCAAAAAATGAACAATCTGTTGAAACTTCATGTCTATGCCGCTGGACTATATATATGTTTGTTGTTTATTCGTCTAAACTTTAGAATTAAATCATTATTATATTAAACCAGGGCCATGCCTTGATTGCAGGGCTGTATCAACTCATTTTGAGTTGGCAAAATCAACTCATTTTTCTGAATGAGTTGAATGAGTTGGTAGTGGTCTAAATGAATGAGTTGAATGAGTTGATAGCTCACTTGAATGAGTTGAAATGAGTTCAACTCATTTTAGAAATGAGTTGGTTGAATCAACTCATTTTAGAAATGGTTGGTTTGAACCAACTCATTTCTAAAATTGGTTAAAATATATATCATAGACAATAATTGTCCTGCCATGTGGCATAAGTAGTATTTGCGTCAACCCATAGTGAGATGCAGATCCCATCTCAATACTCGAAAAATACTCGAAATCATGAAAATAGTGCTGAAGCAAGTTTTTTAGCAACAGTGGCTTGCATCGCATATGTATACAATTTTTTAAATGAGTTAATTGCATGTGAGTTACATGCATTTGAATGTGTAATTAAATGAGTCGAGTTGAACGAGTTTTAAAATGAGTTGAAATGAGTTGAATGAGTTGAAATGAGTTGAAATGAGTTGGTTGCATAAAACTGGATAAATTGAATGAGTTGGTTACATCCAAATGAATGAGTTGAATGAGTTGGTACAATATAAATGAATGAGTTGGTTCCGAGGAAATGAGTTTTTTTACCAACTCAAAATGAGTTGATACAGCCCTGCTTGATTGCATACATTGGAGTATATTGCGCTTTCCGAACATTTACAATGCAAATCGTTATGTAAATTTAATATACAAGGTAATAGATTATTTGCGGGCCGGTTGCGGGTTTCGGGTCTATTTTTCATATCGGCCCGCGGCCCGTGCGGGCTGCGGGTCAGTTTAACCTAAATGGCGGGCCGCGGGGCGGGCAGCGGTTACAAAAATTCGGCCCGCGTGCAACTTTAATTTAGATACTTTAGTTTCCTAGAATAAGGTAATATTTCGCATAACTAAAAGAAATTGAGTTCAGGTGATATACAAACAAATATGGTGTGTATTAATTACAATCCGGGAAATAGCCAGAATAAAGCGGATATCAAGTCTATTAGGAATGTACAAATTACTCAAATTAGGTTAGAGAAAAGACTGCTAATAATACTATAGAGTCAGGACGGTCGACTCTCAATTTCGGGTCTTCAGACTCGAGTCCATTGTTATCGCTAAAAGCCTAAAACTAAATGCATTAATGTATTAATGTTGAATAGGAAGTCGTGTATGTTGATTCAATTGGCCATATTCGTATATGTCAAATATATAGGGTTATTGAGGTATGCGGCTTCAGCAAATTTCCGTATAAGATAATAATGTTGATAACTCAGGTTAAAGCTACACATGAAAAATGTGTATGAGAACATGGGAAGTTGCATATAGGGAAACATATAGGGAATATAGGGACAAACAGGCGCACTGTTGTTTGTCTGTGCGGATTGTATTAAATATATGGGAGAAAAGAAACCGGATTTATATTTGAGATAGAGACTACCACCAAATAATATGATAGGTAAACAAGTATGCTGATTTCGAATTTCTAAAATGATCAATTGTTGTTGTTGTTGACAAAAAGAGAAATAAATCAATTAATATCAAAATTAACCTATAGACTAAGTACCAAATGTTCGATAAGGTAGTCAGTATGTTGAATATAAGATAATTTTTTCAAAATTTCAATGTAATATATTTGTCTGTGAAAAAAGTGAGACCGTGTAGTTATCAGTCGCGAAGGGACCGAGGCCGAAGAGCTCGTATAAATAACATTTAAATATTTAAATAAAATTTGTTTGGCAGGATTGTAATTATTATTTCATGTTCAAATTGTAAAGGTTTTTAAATTAAAATCGTCTTTAAAGTAACTAATAATTGAATAAATAACGTAATTGAAATTCAAAGAAATAAAATTCGGATTAAATAAATCAATAATTTTTTTAAGTGACAATTTCTATTTTATTTTATGTTATTTGTGTATACAGAATATTGTTAATCTAATTATACTACTTAATAAAATATTGTTATAGTAATATTAAATTAAACACAAATTACCCTTCGCTCTCGGTCGCTTTGTGACGGATCACTTTTTCACAAAGGTTCGCGACCTTTGTTTGTTCTTGTTAGAGACCCACGCAGCACAATTAACGGCCGTTTTGTGGCCTTACCCTCCTCAAAATAATAAATGTTAAACCTGTGACTTATAAATTACAAGTTCAAATGAGTTCAGTATGTTGCTATTTGGGAGCCAAGTATGTCAAATAACTAATTATGCTATTTACTAACCCAAGATTTTTCTTCTGCATAATAATTGTTTGAATAATCGCTGTATTACAATCATCAATCTATACTATTACAACACAAACCTATGTATTTGTTAAGTCGATTTTGTCAAATAGTCGATTTTACAAAATCAACATCCAAAATGTCGATTTCGTAAAATAAATATACAAACTTAAGTTTAATTTGTAAAATAGTTGATTTTATAAAATCGACATTTTTAACCCCTGGTGGTACTGGAAAAGTGAAACTCAAAATGAAAGTTAATTCACTTTCAATTGAAAGTGAAATTGAAAATGGGGTATTTTCTATTTATACCTTGGACCTCAAGTCATCCCCGGATTAATTAGTTGATTTTGTAAATAAACATTTCAGAATGTCGATTTTACAAAATCAACTAATTAGAAATGTCGATTTTACAAAATCAACTAATAAAAAAAGTTGATTTTATAAAATCGACATATTTTATTCGTTGATTTGGAAAAATCAACAGGAACATTTTTTATTCGAGTAAATTTCAATTTTGGTAAATAAATTTCTTCATACAATAAACAACATAATGACAGATATCTGATAGGTAAGAATTAGCTAAACTACAAAACAGGGTCGGGGCAATCCTCCTGTGGAGAGTGCCAAAATAATAATATAGGCTAAGGGGAACGCCTTAGGTAAATCAATGTGATCTACTGAGTCCCTAAATATGAATTCCCATTTCCCATTCGCCAATAATAAATTTCATATGTATAAAACTAACTAATCTCGAGATTTTAACAATATTACCATATATGGAAAGGTGTGAGAATCGCATTATTTACATTCCACAAATATTTTCGATAAACCAATATAACCGTTGGGCTCCCAAAATATGACTTCCTATACGACAATAATACATTTCCTGTGTCTAGCATTAGCGGATTACGGGATATCAATAAGTAACAATACTGTTTTAGGCCTACGCTAATTTTACCGTAAAACGAAGTTTACAGTCCCTATATTAAAGAAGTCCCTGCTCGTACAATGTATTGTTATTTAATTGTCAAGAAATTGTTTTCGTTTTCAAACATGGAAATAATGATTCCCTATTGTTAAAAGTAATTGACAGTAATTCCGAGGTTAAAAATATGATTTCGTTGAAAATTCGTTCTAAAACAAATAACCGGAATTCGGAATAGCGGGGTGGCCGTAATTCTGAAATAAATCAATGTTAATGTCTATGTGAAGTCAGACGGGACTTTAAAAAGTGCCCGGAATATCGGGGTGGCCGCTATTCTGAGGTGACCGTTATGCGGGGTTCCACTGTACTGTATATATATATATTTTTTGTTTGTTTGTATGTTCCGAGTTGATTGAAGAATAGGCCAAAATCACATTTTCAAATGTGATTTTGGCCTATAGGGGTAACTTTTGGCACCCGCCAACAAGTTGAGGTTTCCACTCAAAATTTCTCACACCTCGACAAGTTATGACGTCATTGTCATATTTCGAGAACCCTGAAAATTCACTTAATCGCACATAATTCGCGCCTTTTAAGAGATAAAACCAGAAAATTTAATAGAACATGGACATTAATGATTCGACACGTTGGTCACACCAGATTGCCACTATGCCTACTCATTATCGCATGATGACGTAATCAATACATTTCACATTGTGAACTCGACTATTTTAGGCCTATTTACGCTTTATAATCAATATTAGGAGTATATAAACCACACACCAACCGCTTCGAAGTTGGTGTGTGGTTGTGTTCTGCCGCGAAGCGACCTAGCAAGCGAAGCGATCTAGCAAGCGAAGCGGGCTAGTATATCATTAATTATGCAGGAGATAAATACTGGGTTAATAAATAGTAAAATATCTTTGATAGTAATATTATGCATACTTATTCGATTCACGTAAGCAAATAATAAGCCATCAATAGAACTAAACTGAGGGAAGTCAAACTGGATTAATCAAAGTGTGCAATTTCGGAAATAATGTAGGTGAAGTTTAAATCACCAAACCTCAATTTGTGCTGTGAGGAAGCAGTAGGCGGTTACACTTTTGTTAATTTTCTGGAACAGTTAAATGGGGAACGTTGACACCAATGAAAATGGACCAATGCAATAATGATATTTTTCAAATTGTCAAGGAGTGGTACGGTTTTTGCCATGTCTTAGCTAGCTGAATTACAATGACTTGTTTATTTGACTTTAATCACATCTCATGTCTCATGAAATATTGTGCAATAATAATAATTACTTAATAGATTAATAATGACGATCGAATAGCGGATAGCGGGAATTTTCTCGCGAGGTTTTCCCTCGGCATGAATCCATAGTTAAAGTAGCGTGGTGAGACGTCGCATAGCTTACTCGGTGTTTCATTAAGAATAACGTGCAAATTATAATATATCTACAAGTAAGTATGTGTGTATTACAGTGAGTCAATATACATCCAGGGTTCCCTATACGCATGAATAGATACAATTTAACTGCACTAATCACCAGTGCTCGACAAATTAGGTGGTTTGGTGGCGTTAGCCACCAAAAATCTTATTTAAGCCACCAAATATTGCCTTTGGTGGCTTAACTAATCTACCATGAATTGTGGATTATTTGACGTGGTGTGGATTATAATTATCGTTGCATCATTTGTTATTAATATGAGTGTTGTTTTACGGCATTACAACTTTGTTAAGTCATCAGTGGTTTGTTAAATCGGACGTTGTTTATTCTTTAGCCACCGGAAAAAGTGAGGTGGTGGCTTAATTAGCCACCATCAAAATTTCATTTTGTCGAGCACTGCTAATCACAGTATAAACACAGTAAGTTTCTATCAACTAAAAATCTCTTTTGGACGCCTGGAAAAGGGCAAAAACCTACAACAACTTATCAGGGCTGCTTTAATCGTCGTCTGGGCCTGGTGCTGTACAAAATGCCAGAGCCCCTATCTACAGGGGAGAACTCACTGGAGTCAGGGCCCTTAATATGCCCCCTCAGACCATGGGCCCTGGTGCTCGAGCACTCATAGTCCCCCCCCAACAATTCGGCCTTGGATCTTGTGTAAATTTAATCTAAATGTATCAATTTCTGATATCACAATTGAGTTAGTGTTTGATTTAAGTAACCGGTTGAATATTAAGTCCAATACAATCATCATAGTATACCTCAGAAAATAAGATTTCATTAGAATAAATTTCGGCCAATAAGATACTTATGATAAAAAATAAGCTAAATATAAAATACATAGTGTCAAGGGCGTAAATCCATGCTACAAAGTGGGGGGGACGTTTTCACAGTTGGTGAGAGGAACTTGCCCTACCAAAAAGTATGATTATTTGACGCTCAAATTGATCAAGGTCAGTTCTCAGCACGGATGGAGCCAGAAACTTTATTATCTTACAAGTATATATATATATACGAGAAAGGGTTCGAATTTTTATTGTATTTCACGAGCCCCTGTAACTTTTTCCATGACATCCAGTTTGAGGTACACTTGTTACAATGTGAAACTGATCCCCACCAACTACACACCCTGCGTAAGGGGAACCCAAATGTATTATAATAATTATTTACGCAAAATGCAAAAAGATTCTGGATCCGTTAATTACTCAACTCCTATCATCATTTGATGGGAGTCAAAATTTGATGAAACAGTCTTAAGTACAATTGTACTAGAATCCAACCCTGACAAAAGGAGGGGGGACAATTTATATAGGTGTCCCCTCCATTCCATTCCAAAAAAAGTTTGGGGGGGAGGGGTACGTCCCCCAAGGATTTACGCCCATGCATAGTGTATATACAATATACATACAACAACAATTTTATAAGTTTTATTCAGAATAAAGAAATATGTTTACCTTATCTCTGTTACATTATCCTTAAATGAGAATGAGGTCAAATCAAGTGTAGATTCTCTAACAGTTTCAGAAAAGTCCAAAGTAAGAGAACCTTGATTTAAGTTGAGAGTGGCTGAAATCAACTCTGGGCGAGTCGTGTCTGGAATAAACGAAGTAATACGTTGTGCCATAGTGTCTGAACGAATTTCTTTGTTAAAGTTCATATTCATATCCCGAAAAGCAAACGGAGTAATGGCCAAATAGGTGTTCTGTAGGGGATCAAAATTGCTATCTGCAAGTCCGTTAATGGCCTTAATACGATTGAGTTCGTCGTTGTATATCATCACAATGACGGATGGCCCATTTGTCGTGGTAATTACTCCGCTATTTAGAGAGTAACTAGAAGTAGAATGCGAGCCTGTATTTTGAAATGTAAACTGAGAAAGGTTGATAGTACTAACATTAATAGTTTCCGAAAAAATAAGAATAAGCTGAGCAATATTCATGTCAAGTGAAAATGAATCAAGAGTGGGGGGTGTTCTATCCCCGATAAAATAACGTACCTATATTAGGAATAATTATCAATATATACGAAGAGATAATACAATTTTTCAATCGAAAAAAATTAATCAACCTTTTCAAACAACTGATAATCAAATTATTATATAGAGTGGAGTTGCTTTATTAGAAACTCTCCTATCAACAACATTGCTCTACTAGCAACCAATTTACTTGTCCAGATCAAAAGCATGGGGAATTATATAAAGTCAAGTTCCCCTATTAGCAACTCGCGTAATAGCAATATTCGTTTATTAGCAACCTATTTTATGGTGCCAAGTGTAGATCTGTTCATAATAAGCAACACAAAGTTGCAAATAGAGAAACAAAATTCACTTATAAGCAACTCAAAGTTACTAATAGACAAACAAAAGTTCACTTTTAAGCAACTCAAAATTACTAGTAGGCGAACAACAATTACATTACTCGCACAAATAATAATAATAATTTATTACAAAAATTACTATGTACACATACGTATTGTGTATGTATACATATTTACTTGATAACTTCCTCTATAAATATGGCCTCAATTCAATGAATTATCCAGGAGCGCGATAAGCGCTTTTTTTTTAGCATGCATGACCTACTTAATATACGGCCGTGTATGCCACCGAGAAGGCCGAAAAAATAGAAGGCCAGTTTATAAATTTAATTCTAGGATAAACTATGCCTCCTATTGTTATTATTTGGGTTGAATATGGGGTAATCAACCATTGCGAGTCCAACGAAACCACTTTTGAGAATCTCATATTTGTGGTTAAGTTGTTTAGGCGGCATTTCATGGCGACGGTAACAATTTATGGCAAAATGAAAAAATTCAAATATCATAAATTCATTTCCTTCCTACTTTATAATAAATTTACAACAGGAATACTAAAATAGGGATATCTATATATATTAAAATACCCCAAAGGCTACAAAATCACAAAATGGCGACATTATAAAAATTATAAAAATTACAGAGCAAACCACAAGCAAAAGAGCATTTTATGAAACATATTTGTAATTTCTAGGCTCTGTCAGTACATTAATAAATCTTGTTTGTCAATTACTAAGTTTGTAATTGCTTTTACAGAAAATTTGGAAGTTCTAATTGATCCTAAACACTAATGCACAGGTAAGTGTATCGTAGGTAGTATAATGGTTAGAAATATATCCTCGTTTTTGTTAACCAAACACTGATTTAACCGAATAATTAGTTGTTCAACCGAATATTAATAGTATTCGGCTGACCAAATAGTTAGATAAATATTAAATAACCATTTTAGATTAGCATACACACAAATTATAGTTTTCTAAAGAAGTAAATATAGCTTTGAATAAATATTGGGTAATGAACAACAACTCTAACCACGAAATACGAATACCAAAATATATTTGGTACCGAATATACTATTTGGTCAACCAAATATATTTGTATCCCAACCAAATATCAAAATTGGAATAGAATTTGATGGTTAGACTAAGTAATATTTTCCAAATAGTATATGGTCTAACCGAATACTGAACTATTCGGTTGCAACCTTGATGAAGTTTAATTAATTATTAAGTTTAATTAATTATTAATTAATAACGTTACTTTACTTTCCCTAATTCCCAATCTTATATTTATTTGTTATGCACCTTATGATAAGACAGTTTTCTGTCGCACTTGGTTGTATTTTCAGTTAAATTTTTTCAGTTAATATAATTCAGCAGTCAGAAGCCCAAACAACGAATTCCAACAATAAATTGGACAAATTTATCCGATTATAGTATAAAATGTTGCAGTGTGTTAGAGATTTTCGGTTGTATGCGTACACACGGATTGATTAATGGGTGTACGCGTACACACTAAAGTTTATAGTGTGTACGCGTACACATGAGATAAATTTAGTGTATTAGAATTAACAATAACACACTGCAACATAAATATACTATATTACTATGTAAGTCTATGTAATTCTACCTTTTTATTAATTATTGACTCATTGAAAACTTAATATTCATAATATTATTAAATATGAATTCACAAACTTCAAATTTATGTAAGTATTTGTATACGAACTTTGATAATGAATAAGCAAAGATCCTTGTAGGATCGTTATTCCGAACATCCTAGCGTTTTTATTAATAACTTATCATCAGAATTATTGTCTACCCATTATATAGAATTTCTATTGGAAACGGGTTTGGGCTAGTCAGAACCGGTTTCAACTGTTAAAGTAGTTGAAACGGGTTCTGACCAGTTGAAAAGCGTTTCAACTGGAAAAGGCATCTGACTGGACCATATATACTAACTAACTATATTAGGTACAATTTTCAGGATCGTCGGTCTAATGAACTACCTAGTAATAAATACCACAAGTACGCTTTGATTGCTTTAGGTACGCGATATGCGAACACTTATTCTCGGCAGGAGCCCCTTTGAGCGCTCAGTAAATATCAAATATAAGTTAGTGCAGGTTGAAAGATACAATATTAGCTACGCGGGTCTATTATTTTGTACTCGTGACTGCGTTATTTGCTAGTATTTCGGATATACAGTCGACTCCGCTTAATGTTCATTTCGGGATCAGTTTGCTTTGACCCGTAGCGGATAAATCTATTAAGCGAAAATATAATTATGTCCTATAAATTCTGTGAAAGTTTGACCTGATTAAGCGGATAAATCTATTAACCGAAGTCGACTGTAATTGATTATTTAGAGAATACATCCCGTTCCCGCAAGACACAGTGCAATAAACAAATCAACCCGTACTAACCTGCAATAACTTGTACCAACCCACAACCCGAGCAAACAAGCACCGGTTGCGGTCCCAGGTAGGGGGGAACATTGTGCTTCGGGCTCAGCCCTGGTTTTTAGTATCATTGCACGGGCATGCACCGGATTTATACTAAAGGTGAACTCCTGTCCCTGGCTGACAACATCCTGTGACCGACCCTGACCCGCACAAACCCACAAGAAGAATCTCTGACCAGCACTTGCCGCGAAAAATAATCAGATTCTTTGACTCGCCCCGCGGCAAAGGTCTAGTGTGTGTGAGCGCGTATTTGTGTGGGTGGGTGGGTTTGTTTTTCCTGACTAAATTGGAAGCTTATGAGTTTAAAAAAATTATCTAGTGATGGTTAGACTAGATCCTGTGTATATCAATGGCCAACTTACAAGTCCAATAGTATGTGATTCAAAGTACCATGATAAAAAATATGGGGGTGTATCGTTGGGTACAGCTCTGAACAGTTTTAGTAGCTCAATAAAGTAACAACAGCATGTGAGATCCCCTTGCTATTCAAAATGACAGTGGCATGACTAACTGTATTGAACATAACCTTTGTCAAGATAAGTATTTTATTGCTTAATAAAGAGTGATTCCACGGAGGGATGTAGGAACCATTGGTAATGTTACCCATATGATGCCAAGAATGCAGAAAGCAATAGCTATATTGTTTTCTGGCACCGAGAAGAAATCAATTACCGCTCAGGCGTGGGTTCGGAGAATGATGTTCCAAGTGTAACGCACAATCTACATTAATTTGAATAAATAAATACAGTATAATCTCAATTGGACAGTCAACTCCCAATAACGAATCAGTTTATAATCCGTCGCGAAGCCCTATACCGAAGTGCTCGTAGTTGTAAATTTGAATACAGAGAGTATCCACTTAAATCTCAAGTTCCTAAAATATCAGGGCACTCCGGGGCACTTTCACCGAGGTCCTATATACGAATACTGCAGAATAGCAAATACCAAAAAAGTATTTGTAAATTCTGGAATCAATTCTAGTAGTTTATTTCAAAGAAATATATCTAATCAATATGCAATATAATTTGTTAATTTAATTTCAAATACGACCATTCTCCTTTGCAAATTCATCAACAAGTTCGTCAAGGTCGATCTTGCAGTGCCACTTTCAATAGAATATTCCTAAAACTGATTGCCTGTCATTACCCGTTGTTGACCTAAGGATATTGTATAATATTTGAAGCTTCGTTCAGCACTAATAACAGTAGCAAGTGTTGCCGATTGCTAAGTTGGGATAAATTTCGCTGAGCTGATATTTATAAACACTATAATAAAGGAAACCATAATCATACACAACCTTCTTGTCATGTACGACAACACAAACGAATCGCATTATGTCCATTCCAAATCTTTAGCATAAAATCATGTTACTCATATTCTCTTCGATAGTTTGCAATAAGATCCAAGGCTTTACTCTTCATTAAGTTTTACCATTGTTTCCGCATTACATAGGAGTATAGTATATTACGAGCAATTCGGTCTCGGTAACTTTGCGACGGGTTGGTGCTACGCACCTCAAGTTAACGGTACTCCTTGATACTTGATACTCCTTATACCAGAAACCAATTTGATTTATGTCCAGCAAAAGTACTCATGTTGGATGAAATGCCTGAATTAACAATGCGATACACAAATACTACTTATTCTTGCAAATGTAAGAATTGTAAGAATAATAGATGCCCTTGCAGAAGGAGTAGTAAACAATGCCATACGAGGTGCCATAATGGTAAAAGTGTACAAATGGAATAGTTTGATAAGTTCATTCATTTACTTTTCTCTATTCATATATAATATATCAGTTTAAAAGATTTATTTTATTTCTAGTAACACATATAGCAAAACTTACGAATAATTCTCAAATAGAATTTCTGAGTCCAGGTGCGTAGCTGCAATTGGGCACCCCACTACAGTGGCGGATTTATGGGGGAGGGGCACAGGGGGCACGTGACCCCCCATGGAAAAAAATTACCCATAAAATGGGGGAAATTAGCTGGTGGAACCAAACAATATGAGAATAGACTACAATAACGGTTTTCGAACACAGATTTAACGAATTCTTAAATAATTTGTAATGAATTAACGAATTCTTAAATAATTTGTAATGATTTAACGAACTTCTTGAGATTTCTCTTGACAATAAACAACAAAACTACAGGTGAAACCGGGTTTTTCTTACAGTCGGTTATTCCAATTATTATTATTTTTTTACGAATTTGTACAGCAATTATAGTTTAATTCGTTATTCTACTAATTGTATCGGTGTTTACAAATTCGGATTATTCTAACTTAACGGTTTATCCTAACTATTTGTGAGGTAATAAAAATTGATTAGTATTTTCCATTGTTTTTTTATAACTATCGGTTTATTGTAACTAGTCTTACATGAATAAAATGGATGAAAAAACCCCGGTTTCTACTGTTCTATGATACTAGGTATCTATTGATTACACGAACTTTGGAAAAATTCAGTTTAACGGTAAATTACCGTAGGCCTAAAACAATATTGTTACTTATTGATATCCGGTAATCCGCTAATGCTAGACACAGGAAATGTATTATTGTCGTGTAGGAAGTCATATTTTGGGAGCCCAACGGTCATATTGGTTTATCGAAAATATTTGTGGAATGTAAGTAATGCGATTCTCACACCTTTCCATATATGGTAATATTGTTAAAATCTCGAGATTAGTTTGTTTTATACATATGAAATTTATTATTGGCGAATGGGAAATGGGAATTCATATTTAGGGACTCAGTAGATCACATTGATTTACCTAAGCCGTTCCCCTTAGCCTATATTATTATTTTGGCAATCTCCACAGGAGGATTGCCCGACCCTGTTTTGTAGTTTAGCTAACAATTACCTATCAGATATCTGTATTTATGTTGTTTATTAAAAAACAACAAGGCTGGATTCGGTTAACTGGTTATCCGTTGCTGACATCGGTTAAGGGTTAGAGTATTTATTAACCAGTTAGCGGGTCAGTTGAATAACAGTAGAGTTATTGGGAAATTAATCTATAAAGTATTAAATCTTTTTGAATTATATCAGAATATGTAGTCCTAATCCATTTCTCATCACCACTTAATAAATTTTATTGGACAGCATTGATTTTAATATAGATTTGAAAGAAACTTATCAAGATTTTTTAATAAACAACATAATGACAGATATCTGATAGGTAAGAATTAGCTTAACTACAAAACAGGGTCGGGGCAATCCTCCTGTGGAGAGTGCCAAAATAATAATATAGGCTAAGGGGAAAGCCTTAGGTAAATCAATGTGATCTACTGAGTCCCTAAATATGAATTCCCATTTCCCATTCGCCAATAATAAATTTCATATGTATAAAACAAACTAATCTCGAGATTTTTACAATATTACCATATATGGAAAAGTGTGGGAATCGCATAACTTACATTCCACAGATATTTTCGATAAACCAATATGACCGTTGGACTTCCAAAATATGATTTCTATAACGAAAATGATACATTTCATATATATTAAGTTAAGTAATCTCGAGATTTTTACAATATTACCATATATGGAAAGTGTGGGAATCGCATAACTTACATTCCACAGATATTTTCGATAAACCAATATGACCGTTGGACTTCCAAAATATGATTTCTATAACGAAAATGATACATTTCATATGTATTAAGTTAAGTAATCTCGAGATTTTTACAATATTACCATATATGGAAGGGTGTGAAAATCGAATAACTTACATTACACAAATATATTCGATAAACCAATATGACCGTTGGACTCCCAAAATATGACTTCCTATACGTAGGGCATTAGGATCGAACGATCAATGATCGCGGATCACGATCGCGATCCTTTTTGACGATCGAAGCAGGATCGTCGATCGTATTTTACAGAACGATCGAAATGGAGATCGCGATCATTTTTTTGCGTACATTTTCGATCCTACATTCCGATCTTTTGGAAAAGGTTGCCCAATTAAATTCATCCACCAAACCACCTAATTTGTTTAACACTTATGTATTTAATTTGAATACGATTATTAATTCAATTTATCCATAAAACAGGCCCGTAACAATAAAATATTTTTCAGGTTGTTGAAAATCTAAAATCACTGTTTCTAAAAGTTGGTCAAGTTGAAACCTGAGCATCCTGAATAGATACTACGGCAAATAAGAAATGATCGCAAAATGATCGGGATCGAGATCGCGATACTATTTTAAGTGAAGATCGGGATCGAGATCGCGATCAATTTTTTGGCGATCGACTAATGCCCTACCTATACGACAATAATACATTTCCTGTGTCCAGCATTAGCGGATTACGGGATATCAATAAGTAACAATACTATTTTAGGCCTACGCTAATTTTACCGTAAAACGAAGTTTACAGTCCCTATATTAAAGAAGTCCCTGTCATTACATACTTAAGTTATACTATTGGTACTTTAAAAATTGAATTTTCTTTACATTAAATACAGGAAGACAAACCAGGCGCGTAGCAAGTGTCGGGGCACTGAGGAAAGTAAAAGTGAAAATATGCTTACGTAGTGAAGATTCAACAATATATAATCATCCCACATTAAAATAGAAGCCTGAAAAATCTGATAACTAATGATGTTTTGTTGACTCCGGCAATAGACTAGTCAATTGCGCAAATGGCAAACTATTTAGTTTTTTGCGCAACTAACTAGTCAATTGCGCAAATGATTAATTTCGGCAATAGACCGCACATAGTTTTGTGGTTTAATAGAATAGATATACGTAAACTAGTATACTAGTTCAGTTATATAAGAATATGATGTTAAATAAGCAAACATACATGCTGTAAAGGAATGCGGAACTTTCGTCGCACGGATCTTTAGTCGCGGAACTTTCGTCGCCGAAAATTTCGTCTTACGGAACTTTCGTCGCCCAATGTTTAGTTAGTGTAATTAACAAATTTAGTTGAGGGAAACAGTGAACTGTATAATAATTAACCAGATAGGAAATGAGGATATAATAATTAAATAGGAAATATAAATAAAATAATTATAAACATGCAAATAATACTTAGAATGAAAAAGTATGAGCGATGCCTCTTAAATACGTTATGGTATCTCGATTTTGATAATTTGATACTAATTAAACAGTCTTTCAGTCCTTTCCTTACTAAATTTGGATTGTTTAGGTATAACTCCACTCTCCCTTTTTGCATATTTAGCGTCTTGAAGCGATTGTTCCCGTTGCAAGTAATTCATCAATTTAGGGAAACTTGGATGATGAATAGAAATGCCAGATTGGAATGCGTTATGCCATCCCTCAGCATAATTGTTTGTCCTAGCTGTTAGATTCAGTACGCGTGCATGCATATTCCAAAACCTCATTGGTAATGGAGGAAGCCTTCTAGTTTTGTCAGGTAACTTGTTTCAAAATAGTTTGCTACTTCTATTGCAGCTTGCGGAAATTCACCCATTAGTAAAGTGAAACAATCACATACTTCATTTTCCGGAACAAATGCGAGACTGGGAAGTATTCTCATATATATAGCGCACTCTGGATCTTCCATATACTGTGTTGTTAGCCCCAATGATTGTATTTTCCTAAAGATATTTTGGGAAAATGAAAGAAATAACCAGATACTACAGCAATGAATTGTTCCTCCAATGCATTGATGGCTGCTTTTTCGAGATCTACCATTATATACGCAGGATTCAATTCTGGTTCAATCTCTACTAACTTTCTGAACATCCTGTTGTAAGTAAATTCGTTTTTTTTGTGTCAGCAGTGCATATATGCAAGGGAAGATAAACCCATCTTTTTCGGCATGCATAGGCGTCGAACCTGACGGGGCCGACGGGGCCGGCCCCGTCAGCATTTGAACCTGACGGGGCCAAAGCCACGTGGCCCCGTCAGGTTTTGTTGATTTATAGTTGTGTCTTCTAGTAGTTTATGCTTTTGCTTAGTTTTTGTTGGCAAAATTTAAATTTCGACGTAATGAACCCCGAAGTCTAGTGGGCCTGGCCCCGTCAGCTTTAACCCGAAATCTAAAAAGTTCGACGCCTATGTCGGCATGAATGGTTTAAAGTTGATAGAACTGTTGAGGTGCTACTTTAAATGTTCCATCGGCATACCAACTTTGAGATGCCGAGAGAATTGAAACCATTTTAGGTGTGCCAAACATAAGTAATCTGTTGTTATCTCCAAAACCTGAGTCAAACAGTAAAATGGTTCACCCTTTGAAGTTACTTTGTACTGATCGAGAATTTGTAACTCAGAAGCAAATGCTGGATTAGACAAACTTTCAGGACCATTTTTATGCTTACGAATTGTTCTTTAAATCGAATCGGTTTTCGGCAGTTGGACAAGGGTTGAAGTCTCCATCGTTGAAACGCCAGAAGCGAAAATAGATCGAGTACTTTCCTCGGAATTTTGGCTAGCACGTTCCTTCATTTGGTTGTAGCCTTTCAGCATTTCAATGCGTGGTTTGTCAGAATTATGCGTGTGACTTTCTTGAACCTCTATAATATCAATAGGGTTCACGCTAATTCATGGCTGGTGGTCAATTCTGCTTTGCATTGCCCGCGTTTCTCACACACCCAGTGCTGGAATTCTTCAGTAGCTCTATTTAATGTATAAATGAACCCGAATATAATAAGTTTATCTTTACCTCTCTTGCTTCGGATAGTTTCGGCATTTAAAGGAGACGCCATATGGGAGAATAAATTTAATAATATACGTGGAATCATGAAGTTCTAAATATGCCATTTACAAACCCTTTTATATTGAGCAAGATCAATAGTATATTCACATTTGATAGTGTAAATAATAAATAGAAGCAATATCAATAAGTGTAAATCATAAATTTAGACAAAACATCCCAGGCCCAAGACAAATTCTGGGGTAAAATTTCGGCGACCAAAAATTCGTGCGACCCAAGTTCCGTGCGACGAAAGTTCCGCGACGAAAGTTCCGGAGACGAAAGTTCCAGGGACGAAAGTTCCGTATACCAAATATGTGTATATGTGTATATATTTGTTTGTATGTTCCGAGTTGATTGAAGAAAGTGGACGGTTTCCAAATGTTATTTTTGGGCATATAGGGATAACTTTTGGCCCCCGCCAACAAGTTGAGGTTTCCACTCGAAATTTCTCACACCTCGACAAGTTATGACGTCATTGTCACATTCGAGAACCCTAAAAATTCACTTAATGCACATAATTCGCGCACTCGAAGAGATAACTTATATAAAAATCTGAAAATTTAACAGACATTAATGATGCGGACACGTTGGTCACACCAGATCGCCACTATGCTAACTCATTATCGTATGATGACGTAATAATTAAAATTTCACATTGTTAAATTTGACTATTTACGCTTTATAATCAATATTAGGAGTATATAAACCACACACCAACCGCGAAGCGGTTGGTGTGTGGTTCTGCCGCGAAGCGAACTGGCAAGCGAAGCGTGCAAGTAGGCAGTTAAAGAGAACCTAATATTAAATATCGTACTAATCTAAACAATATTAAATATCGTACTAATCTAAACAATATTAAGAAAATTTTGATGAATGTAGGTTTCTAATGAAAATGCAGTGAAACCTCCCCCATCCGGGCACTGTCGTCCGGAGGGTGCGCGGAACTGGGAATTTGCCCGGATGTCAGAAATCCATTCGGTAGACATATTCAATCCCAAAGTGTATATTCCATAATTTCTAAATTCATTAAAAATTTAATAAAAAGTATTTAACGGTTTGTGTATAATTTAAGATATGTATTTGTTATATAACTTTGTCATTAAATCAATTATTGGCTAAACGAAGACATAGATAGTTTGGCATTAACCAATAAGGGTGCCCGGGTCTGAGAGGTTTGAATGTTCTGGGTAAACTGTTAAATAAATAGTTATGAAAAGAGAAAGGAGAAATAAAAATGTTTACAACGATCAAGCAATACTTGGAAACAACACATAAAAGAGTGATAGTGACTGAGAAAAACTAGGGGATAATTCCCAACCGTTCGGAACAACTGAGCTTACAAATGGTCGAAAAAAAAATTCTAAAAATATTTTTCTTATTTTTTACCTCTACCAATTGTTTCCACTTGGGGAATATTTATGGGTCTTATATATGCGGGGGCCCCCAGGCCGGGTGTTACGGAGGGCGCCTCCTACGCCCCTGGTGTTTTTATAATGAACAGAAAAGGTTGATGGGAAAAGTAATCAGATTTAAAATATTCAAATTAGAATAAGAATTGTAATATACCTGCAATGGTTGAAGTGAATCAATGGATATAGCTTCATTGTCGGCTGGGTCAGTTACGGCTCCACGAATCTGGGAAATAAAAGTGTTCTGAGTAGATGTAGCTAAGGCTGTCAAGTTTTTTATTATATTAAGATCTTCATTGACAAGCTCAATAATAATTGCAGAGCGATTAGAATTAAAAAAAGAAATGGAAGTTACATCGCTCAACTGATAATTTGATCTATTTCCAATTATAGGAGATGAGTGAAGTTCAAAATAATGAGGAAGAAAATGCACAAGCGAAATCGGTTCTGTATAAAAGAGAGTGAGTTTATTGACTGATAAATCTAAATCATAGAACATTAACTTTGGAGGATTGAGATCAGCTAATAATTTCGATACCTATACAAAATAATTAAAGTCACGACAATAAGCTACCTCGTAATATGACCTGATTTTGATCTCAGGGAAACTGGCAAACTAGAATGGTCAGTAGCATAGGCGCAAACTTTTGACCTGTAGCCAAAAGTGCCAGTGGTGCACTTCAATACAAAGTACAGGTGGACCTAGCACCTCCAGCACTTCTATCGCTGAGTGCCGGTGGTGCACTTGCACCACCTCCTCCACCGTACTTTGCGCCTATGGTCAGTAGGGTTGTTATATATACACCATTTGAATTAAATTAATGATTTTTATTAATAAAACTCATTCTAAATCAAAATTGATATTAATTCCATAATTTTTCAACAATACCTAAATAAACAACCGCTTCCTTTAGATACTAAACAGAACCATTCTAGTTTAGTGATTTCGAAATTTGACTAAAAACCCCATATTATAAATATCCCTATAAGTATAATGTTAACCTTTTTGCCGGATATAATAATTAATATCAGTATGTATTACAACTGTAAATGCAGGGAAGAAATTTTTACTTACTGCTATTATTAATTATTGCCTCTTAGCATTAATAACTTGCTATAGTAGATAGGAAACAAGTTAGGTATTTATATTAATATGATTTATATCAACCCTGATGGATAGTATAATCAACAACTTATATTAATCAAAGGATGGAAACATCACGCTTTATGCAAATTTCCTAATAGATATAATTTAGAAAGTTATAAAGATTCATATGATTAAATGGGAAAATTGCAGTTCTATTAGTGCTACGAACTTCTATCAGTATTGGTAATAATTTTAGTATATTGACTGTTGACACATGTCTATGTAATGTGCTATATCTACTACACTGAAAACTATCATTAATTAAGCGTCAAATCGTTAACTTTCACACTTGATTCAGATCTAACAATAATGTCTAACAAATTATCTAACACAGGGGTGGGCAAACTTTTTAGGCCGCGGGCCAAAATGGATAAATGTCATAGTGTTGCGGGCCTGAGAGTGAACATTTCTTATTTAACACATTTTTTATTTTATTTCAAGTAGCATTAATGGAGAAATAAACGATGATACTGAGGAAGTATAAACTAATCTAATCACATATTAGGAAGTATAAATAACTAGTGGGAGTTGTGCAGTTAATCCTGCGTTTTTATTAGCTTATCAAAATTTGGTTCTCTTGCTGAAGTAGCAATACACATAAGCTGAGAAATGTACTCATCTTTCAATGCTGATCTTGACATATTTTTGATAAACTTCATCATACCTGCCAATCGTACAGGGATCCCTGTCCTGTAAGAGAATTTTAAACATTTTGGCCATTCTGTACAGGCGTACAGGGATTTTTAATTAATAATTATGTGTAAATATTGCCTAAAATGTCTACAGATGTGATAGTAAATTCTGCCATGCATTCTGCATTGACTACATAAGCACAACTTTGTTTCTATATTTATTCAAGTGTATAATAATTCCCTGGACGAGCGAGCGAAGCGAGCGAGATATTTTTGGGAGGAGATTTGAACTGTAATCCCGTTTTCTGCTAGAACTCGCCATTTCAATTTAGGTTCTGCCTCCTACGTTTTCTAATAATATCTAATAATTGATAGAATTCGTAAATGCAAACCATAGTTACAAAATACTGTATTCAAACTAGGAACATTGATGCATTTGTAGAGTATATATAATTGAAAAGATGCGAATTATCCGCGGGCCACAGCGAATGGTCTCGCGGGCCACGGTTTGAGCACCCTTGATCTAACAAATTCATAGTATCAGTACTGAGAGTCTGAGACTGTTAGTGATTTCAATTGAAACAGTATTTGCTGTTTTATAATGATTGCAAGCAATATAAATTCAAATTATCGTCCAATTAAAAAGTATGGTAGTGTGGAGTAAAGTTATTTCCGGGAAGATACCTGCAAGTGAGGAGGTGACGAAAACCAACGGACGGTAAAAATTTGTTCATAGTATCCGGAATTCGTATTAACCAAAGTAATACCCATTGAAGGGACCTTATTTTGTGGAAACTGCTCGTTCGTCTTTTCCGGAAATTCGTTATAACCGTGTTCGTACTGTTGTATGAGATTTCTACTACCATGAGATTCTTACTACTTTGATTACAAGGACCATGGATGACAAAATGCTATGAGATTCTTACTACCATGAGATTCTTACTACCTTTGTTATTCTTTCTCACCTGTTTTCTCAAGATCTATTCTCAATATAATTGAGTGTTAACCACATGAATAACCAATTTATAAAGGTATAGCAAGAATTTGATTGTGATACTTAATGGAATAAATTCCATTTGCTAATAGAATTAGTATTATTTAGTTACTAACTAATTTCTAAAAAGGATTACAAAAGAGTTTTGATTGCAGATATAATATAATATATACATTACTAAAACTGTAATTCGTAAAATAAGAAGGTCAACGACCATTTATGAGATCAGTAACAGGCTGAAAATGGTGATCCAAATTTGCTAACTATATTACTTGACTGGTGTTTTCTCCACGTTTTCATTTATATATTGAAATTATAATTAGCACGAATCATCCACTAATTGTACATCGGTTGCCAAAATCTTATTATAATCCATTGGAGAATTCAGAAGGTATTCTGTTGGTGATTGTCCACTAACTTGACTTCCAAGTACCCACGCAAATATATTCAGCTCCAAGTATTCCAATGAATCTGTATTTCTCTATATACTAGTACAGTAGATGTTGTATATAAGAACGCCGGTTATAAGAACATTAACCGTTTTTAAGCTACGGTTGTGATTCGATTTCTCGACATGGTTAACCGATTAACCGCCCATGCTACTCAATACAACTAATCATCTAGAAAATCCAGATTATACTATTGAATAAGACTCAGCTTTAAAAAGTATTACCCAAAAATAGTACATTAATAGATGCATTTCATATTTTGGGTAAGTTAAAAAGAAAATATATTATTTGGTGATGCCGTGATGGGAAATGGATTTATGATATCATTTTCTAACACAATTCAGATAATTTTAAATATTTAATCAATAATGCTGATTTTCAACAGACCGGAAAACTGGTTAACGAGATCTGTAACCGCTAACCGATATTAGCAACGGTTTACCGAATCCAGCCTTGATATGCAGTTCCCGACGATGTTCTTATAACCGGCATCTACTGTAGTGTATTTTTTCCGAATACAGCAGATATTGCTAGAAAAAACAGTTCTCTGGGCGAGTAGAATATACATTGCCAATAATTGCTGGAATTAATAATCAAGTAGGTTACATTTTGATATTTGTCACAAATGACTCACTATAGTTACTGGAAAGTTGGAATGGACCTTAGAGAAAGTAGTATACAGCAAGTATTTTCTTCATTTGCAACAGTGTTTTATTCATATTTCGAATATAATTATCGAAGGGGCAAGAGAAAATAGAATTCACTTCCAATATCAGGTAGAACGAACTATAATCAGTGCCACGTTTTTATTTACTGTTTACTGATAATACTGGAGGTTGTAACATTTTATGTAACTCTATACCAGCCTCAGCTATAATCTTTTTTCCTAGTAAGTAGATAGATAGCAATATTAATTGTCTAAATTTCTAATTCTCGGAGAAATTGGACAATAATCAATTCTCAATTAATAAATAATTTTGTTGTGGTCATTCCCTTGAGGTCCAAAGCGGTAGTTGCACGATTGTCAACTTGAAGATCTTATGATAATCTTTTAATTCCGATAAAGTGAGTCGGTATATATGATTGCATAATGTCAAAGTATTGTGTCCTAGGCCATGTATAATTGGTAAATTGATGTATATCTATTGAAAACAACCTTATACAAACATTTTTAACATTTTGATAATAGATAAACATTTTAAAATTTTTAGGGAAAAATTACCTAAAAATATTTTGGTTTTTGGATATAAAATATTATTCTATTTTAAATTTTTAAAGTGTTCTCATTTCTTAGCCGATCTATGTAGTATGTACATAATTGAAAATAAACAAACAGATACAAATGCACATAACGAACGATTTTAAAATATAAATTGATACTGTCAATAAGAACAAATATTGTAGTAATAATTATACTTATATTAGCAAATTGAGATATTGAAATGGAATATATTCCACCTCAATATCACAATCAAACTCTTGTTATTCCATTATAAATTGGTTTTCATGTGGTTAACACTTAATTATATTGAGAATAGATATTGAGAAAACAGGTGAGAAAGAATAACAGTGGTAGTAGAAATCTCATGGTAGTAAGAATCTCATAGCAAAGTAACATCCATGGTCTTGTATACAAAGTAGTAAGAATCTCATGGTAGTACGAATCTCATACAACAGTACTAACGAGGTTCTACTGTATATATTGATGTCAATCCTTGGTAGAGCCAAATAGTGATCACGAAATGGAAACAATTATATTCCAATTATTAGTTATATGGTTTCATTTTTCGAAGAATGATTCTAAATTTGAATCAATATAATTTCTACCGAAGGGACAACATAAATTGAATTTTTAACAAAACATCATACAAGGCCGACTTTGCCTGCATGTATGAGGATGATATTATAATGCAGCTCTATGGGGTGGTGGCTCATAGGGTGGCTCGAGCCCCCCACTGCGCCGCTTCTGAATCAGAGTCAACTATTTCAACCAATGCAACATGACTATAAAAGAGAAATTCAGAAATAAAATCTATAACTAATAAAATTGATATAATCGTCCATCGTCAATTTTTATATGGCAAGGCAAGCTCTGATGGCCTTGAAAATATACTTGAAACTCATGGTTTTTGAAATTGGGCCAGTTTGTTGCTAAATTTGGGCAAAATATGGAACAAATGAGTCTCCAAAAGGTGTATGTCATATCTTAACTTTACCCTAATTAGATTTTTGATGGAATTCACAATGGAATTATAATTTGTAAAAGAAGGGCGTGACAATTAAAATCGATCAATACCCAATGAATTAAATTCAATCGATGGTAATTTGGCAATCAACAATCGATAATTGAAAAATTCGCTCGATTTTAGGGGATTGACATCGCTGTTTTCTGTGATTAAGTCCTTAATGTATTAAACAAAAATAACTCTGGAACAGTTGCTTCTATTTGAAAGAGTTTTCGAAAGGAAATGGATCATGATTGCCCATAATTCATTGAGCAATTGGTACCATCACCATGACAATCGTCCCAAAGGAAATTTTGGGAGCTCAACACCTAATCCCACTAAGGCGCAAAAAATAAATTACTTGTTTATCAGCCATCTTTTTTGAGAAAATTGGGGCGGGAGGCGGCATTTTATTGTATTTATTAAATATTGGCTAATATTAAATTGTTCATTAACTTACAAGAGATTGACGAGATATTTCACTGAACAGTATAGTATTATTTATTTTATACTAGTAATTAGTATTTAAATCTACTATATATTAGACTATTAATAAAAGTTTATATTTTTAGGAAGGATGAGGGAACGCGAAGTATTTAATAATATATGAAATTGTTTATTTAAACATTATGGATGTCTAATAAAATATTATATATTGTCCGGACGGAGGATAAAAATTTGGACGGGCGGGGATGATAAACAAGTAATATATTTTATGTGGCCTAAATAAACAGTGTTATTTTTGTTAAAACTGGCAACACCCACAGTGTGTAATAAGACTGGCAACACCCAACAACTAAAGAAATATTTTATAACACTGTGGGCTGGCCAGGTCAAACAATTAGTGTTACATACTTACTTTGGGAAGATAAATACGTAAATACTAATCAATACTAATCAATACTTACCATTAGTGAAGATGTGTTCAAAATTGGCAACATAAAGTTATTTTGCATATCTTTCACTGTTGTAGCTGTCAAAGACAAAAAAGTTTTATTAATATCTATTCCTATTAAGAAGGAATTTAGATTGCGGATAGCAGTGAGGTCAGAATTAGAAATAGAAATATTCAATATATTCGAATAAATTGAATCAGAAAATCCACTGCCAGTAAGCGAATAAACACTACTAAAGTCAGAAGAAAAGTCTAGTTGTTTACCAAAGGTTATTTGAGTAGAGTCAAGTGATGATGAATTTATAGTTTCTGAGAAGATTAGCTGGAGAATAAGAGGGGGTTTATCATCAGAGAAGTAAAAATTAAATTGTCTAAGGGATGGAGAGATGTAATCACGAAAACAAATTGTCACGTTCAGAGCAGAATCAGCAGTTATAACAGTATTCGTATGATTAAATGAATCAGTTATTGCTCCTTGACCAAGCGATATATATGTATCATCTTTCAAGCAAGTGCAAAGGATTGGAATTGCTTTCAGATCATTTAGATCTTCAATACCAATTGATAAGATAATTACTGGACCGTTATTTAATGAGGTTAAAGTAGTATTGCTAGTAAAAGAAAAATGTGTTGGAGTACTACTATCTGTTATATTAGATGAATCCTGAAGGCGGATTTTAGATATATCGATTGATTGCGTTATAACCGTTTCAGAGAAAAACAAGTAAATTTCTTCAGAAGTGAGGTTCAAATCCCACCTGACTAATGTGGGAGGATATGGGTCCAAGGTAACATTAAAAGAGAGAGTAAAGAATAAAGGTACATCCAAGCATTCTTCAGTGAATTCATTTAGACAAATAATAGGAATTGGAGGAATCGGACCTGATGTAATTGGATTATTATTAGTGTCATTCACAAAGAATTGAGTAAAAAAAATAAGAACACCAGAAGAGATAGAAAGGGGAGATAATATCTCTAGAACTTTTAACTCATTAATATCTGTTAATCCAAATTGAACAACTTGTATGATCGAAACTGTTGTATTCACAAGAAAACTGCTAATTAATGAATAAGGAAGTTTTGTAGTATAAAGAGGATCCAATAGCATAAGTCTTGAAGGATTCAAAGTTGTGGGAAGAACTGGTTCATTGAAAGTAAGTACTATGGTTTCTTGTATCATATTAATCGAGAATGAGACCAATCTAGGTGCTGTTGTATCCGGAACATAATTAAAGAATTTGTTAAGATAATGAATTGATATAGTATATACACCGTTAAAATTCATGTCAGTTATCAGCTGAGAACTATATGAATAATATGAGGAGTTGATATTAGATGCCAAATTCAAATTTGATTTAATATTATTCAAATCAAAGTCAGTCATATAGAAATGCACTTCTGTCATATTGAGCTCATCTGTATATCCTCCACTTAAACGATAGATTGTAGTGAGTGAAATGTTGTTTCGTATGACAAATTCATTTGGACGAAAGCTAGAAGCTATGACAGGCTCGGAGAATATAAAGTGGATGGTCCCTGTATCCATATCAAGATGAGAAGAAACTAATATCGGAGGATTAAAGTCTTGGATAAAAATTGAACATTCCAAACGAGAAGAATCAAGTGAAGTCTCTACTAGATTACCAGACATATCAGCAACCAAATAACCTTCAACACTCAAAAATGTATTGATACGAGAAGTTGCAAAATTAATGTTTCCTTTAATGGAGTTTACATCATAGGTGCTTAATTGAATTGTCTGATTGGGAGAATTTTTCCCGGAGGCAGAACTAGTACTTAGTCGATGCTGAAATATTCCACTAAAATCGCTAATAATAATTCCCGATATTATAAAAGAACTTGCATTAACAGTTTCTGAAAATAATAAAGAAAGAATTGAAGAATTTAAATTTAGTGAGAATGAGATAACCCTGGGTTGTGTAGTGTCTGGAACAAATATATAAAGTTGAAGAGATGTTGGAGTTAACTGGTTGGAATTCATATCGCTTAGAGTATAATTACTCAAGTTAATATAACAAGTATTGGTATCAACGCAAAGTTCTGAAATAGATTTTATATTGTTTAAATCTGAAATTGTTAAATTTAAGAAAACTCGGTCAGAGTTTGCACTGATTAAACCTCCAGTTAGAATCAAAGATGAACTAAGTTCAAGCATCGATTGATTAGATATAATTACTGTGAAAGGATCAAAACTGTAAGTATTAATTGTTTCACTAAATATAAATAAAATAGAACCACTATCAAGATCAAGCACCCATTGTTCAAGAATAGGCTGAATTTGATCTGGAATGAAAAGATGAGCCTACAAATAGTAATAAATAGTTACAATACAATAAATGAATACCATATGTTACATGTATGAAACCTCCCGTTTCGTTCTCTTCGGCATTATAATCAAATTCATGTATTTCAACATAAAATTAAAATCATTTAGTTAGTTACGACAGAAAAGATATGTTTCATAAACATGACAATACCTGAGAAATAAATTAGTAATAGTGTAAAGGTAACAGAAACTCGATACAAGTCCGCTTAGTTACACGAACGTTAAGTTACACGGAAAGTTTGTTGTATTTTTAGTAGTGTTTTTGAAGCGTGAGAATATTTGTGACACCTCGATGAACTTCACAAATTAAATGTTGATCAAGTATCAATCACTTCAACAGAACGTTTGGTTAATTTAATTGTTATGGGGAGAGATATACACTAAGGCTCTTATCTTGAAACGCAAGATACGGAAGGAAAGAAGTTCAAAGTAAATTGTTTTGCTGATCTGATAGAGAATGTGAACTCCATCTATCCGGTTCTTTGGCTTGTGTGGATGTCACAAGACGAAATGTTAAACCTCATACGTATATCCTTCTAAATCAGAGGGAGTTAATGGGCTGTGAATTATCATCTAGATATGAATTAAGTACTGGTGCCTGCTTAGAATTAACCTAGAATTTGTAGCTATTTGTTGAATAATTGATTATAATTCGAACCTGTAATGAGTGATATATCACTGCTATCGGGATTGCACTGGGAAAGGTTGAATATAGAAGGAACGCTAATTTTTTCAATGAGAGCATTAAAGTCTTCCATCTGTACGAATGTCAGAAGTCTATTCTTCAGAAACTCCGATATAAAAAAAGGGCAAAGGATGGTTTATGGTGATAAAGAGTAGAATGGACCATGGGTCAACATTTGTGATCGACCCATGACACACCTGACCCATCGTACTTGTGACTAATAACAGATATAATAACATAATAACAGATAAAACTAATCAATTAATTTGTTTTGGCACCCTTTTAATTAAGCAGAAATTGCCTATACAGTTTCTGGGTTACCAATAAGCCTCAAAGTTTCAAATGGGTCATGGGTCATGGGTTACGGAGCTATAACCCATCTGACCCATCGATTTAGGTAACCCATTACCCATGGTCCAATCTGATATAGAATGGATATAATTCCAATTCACTGTTCAAGTATTTGACCAAGCACAAATCACGAGACATTTTAATCTATCTATTCGCACGCTCTACGGATCCTGGGAATTCTGGATAACGGGGATTGCTACTTCTGCAGCAGACTTGTGTTTCGGGGGTCGAAGGAGGAGGGGTAAAACCATCCTGGTAAACCAACAACCACTTATAAGGGATACCAGAATCTGCTCTGAAAAATCTCAACAACCGAACAAATCGACGTGGCACATGGAGAGAAATCTTGCCGATGAAGTGGCTTGAAGACTAAAGATTTTACCGATTTCTTGGATTTTCGAAGGTGATATTCTTCACAACTGGTAAATAATTAAACACAAGCTTTGTTTGTTATGCCATGATACTCTTGTACCATCACTTATCAAATCATCTCTCCTAACATAGTTAGGTGTACAAGTAGTATAAATCATATTGCTCTTCAATCGATAAACGCCCTTATCTCTTGGCTATGCTCCCATTCACTCCTCCTAAAATATAGAAACCTTACTATCTTGAATCGCAAATGCAGTCTCTGCATACGAATTCCTCAGGGTATATCTGTCGAGACAGGTCTCAAGATGAATTCAATCTTCTGAATTATCTCTTCCTTGGTATACAGATCCGAAAGATTTGTAGAGGGTAGATTCGATAGTTTACAAAAGTATGTTTTGCCGAGTCCATTCTTTGAGAGTTGAATGCCGAAAATTAACAAGAATGCTTCACAACTTCGACATCTAATAATGAGGTGAATCACAAGAATATAGCGTCATCCTAACAAACGTACATGGAAGGTTTCGCGAACTTTTGAAACATAAAAACCCCTCACAGACGGAATGGTAGCAGGCTTTCATCCATGGAACATTTTGGCGTGCCTAGATTAAGTATGAGCTTGATATACCCAATTTATATAACATCTATGGAAAAATCTCTTGATTTTAAAGAGCCTAGACAAGTTTTCTATAAAGATTACATGCATAGAGGCGCGTGGCGGGCGTCTGGATAAAATCCTGGATGGGAGTGTGCTTCTTCTGGTAGGCACAAGCCGCACCCAATTTTTGGCCCCACCAAACCTTCAATAGCATTGTATTCTAAGTGCAAGGACTATATTCAAATATAATTCTAATATTCAAATTACATTTCATCTTAATTAAACGAGCCCTTCGGTCTCGGTCGCTTCGCGACGGATCACTCTCTCACAAAAGTCGCGAAGCGACTTTTGTTCGTTAGTGTTATTAGGCACTACGCGATACAATTAACTGCCGCTTCGCGGCCTTTCCCTCCCCAAAGCAATAATATTAATAATGAGTTCACCTGTGGCTAGTAAATTAAATTAGACACTATGACTTAATAACTCGTACCTAAAATTCATTTTTGGGTTGTGATTAGTTATTGTAATTTGTTCGGGAAATTATGTTATGTAAGTTATTCGCATTGCTCATTAGTTAATAATTATTAGTTAATTAATAGCTCAATAATTCCTAAGGGTAGCTCGTTCAACTATATTAAAACGCTAGCTTGTTAGCTCAAATAAATTGAGACCCGTGTTGGTAAAATTACACGGAATTAATTTATTTCGGTAAATTGTATTGCAAAGTAATTTACCAACCCTGGATTTAATCTCTGCATAATAATGGTTTAAAGATTATTATGGAGAGGTAAATTCAGGGTTGCAAAATATTTGATTTTAAAGAAATAAACATTTATACATCTCACCATAAACAATTCATTTTGCAGGAGCTGGGTTAGTGAATTGTTTAATTTAATTGATAGCAATAATTAACATAATAAATCTCATCGTTAGGCAGAACCAAAATCCTAGATTACTTAAATTAATTTATTTCCAGTAGAAATCTTAGGTTCCATTGATAGTCTTATTATAGAAGCCAATATAGTTGTAATAAATAAACAATGCATTAGAGACTCTAAGCGCATTCTTGTTAACCAAACAAATCAGATTGATAGTAATATTATGCATGCATATTGTGATTGACACAAGCTAAATACATCACGAATAGAAATAAAGTGATGGAAGCCGAACTGGATTAATCAAGTATGCAGTATAGGAAATATTGTAGGTGAAGATTAAATCATCAAACCTCAATATGTGCAATGATGCAGCAATTGGAGGTTACATTTTTGTTATTGTCTGGCTCAGATTAAAAGCGGAAATTAAAAATTTCTAGAGACATGCAATACATTCTGTTTTATAATGTGGCAAAAATATTTGTCGATTGAACCAAAAGTGTAAGAGCTGAATCCAAATTAGTTCCTACCTGACGTCACAATCCCATAAATTAGTATACGTGTGTCTCATTGTATGTTGTGTTATTATCGAAAATTGTGGGCGAATCGAATAAAAACTGAATTAGTTATTCCAAAATATGTGCGTTTATGACGTCAAAATCCCGTTATTTCGCTTAGAAAACCAATAGATCGTTGTCAGCGTGTAAAATTACCCCAGCATGCCAATTTTCAGCTTTCTAGGACTCGTAGTCTTTCTTATTAATTCTGGACAAACACACACTTGCACTTTGCTATACCTGTGTTGGTACCAGGGTGTGATACAGAGGGGGGGGGGGGGGGGGGGGGCCCTGGGATTCCCCCCCCCCCGAAGGAAAGATGCCACCATCCCAGGAATTGTCTTAACTTTGCTTCATAGTTATTAAATAAAGGATAAGTAATTGCTAATATAAACAGGATTAAAGCATAGAATGATTATGCCAACTAAATACATTAATTTTGGCCTATACATGTATATGCTGCTCCTTTATCCAAGGGAACAGTCTGTTTCTAGGAAAGTTCCCCCCCCAAAAGGAAAAATTCTTGTATCAAACCCTGGGTACGATACACTATTTATGGTTGATTAGTGTACAGACTAATTAATTAACTGTGTCACAATCAGAAGAAAAAATGGGAATTCGTGAACTGCTATCAGGTGTAGAAATTTAGTGTACGTCTAATGCTTTGAACTTTTACAGATCGGAGCAAAATTGGGAAGCTAGTACAAAATATCTGCTTTTCGCAACTGTGACATCATAATCCCGTTATTTTGTTTCAAAAACCAATAGATCGTTGTCGCAGTACAAAATTATCCCTGGATACAAATCTTCTGCTTTCTGGGACTCGTAGTCTTTCCAATTAATTCTGGACAAACACACACACACATACACACAAACAAACAAACACACAACAATTGCGCTTTTAATATATATATATATATACGTGTATATATATGTATATATTCTTGTATTGCTAATCGACTCATAGCATTGTATATAACGTCCAAATGTGATAATTTTCTAGTTTCTTCTATTTAACATTAAGAGTAAAAAATATCCCAGTGAATTAACTTCGTAATATCCTTGATTAGAGTATTAGCGTATAATAAGTACGCAATACGCAATCCATGGTCCAATTACAATATTAATTTATTTGAAGCTGCATCAATTGAAAATATGAGACCTATCACTTAATGCACTCATTTCTAGTATATTTCCCAACAATAAAGCAAACTACGCGTGCTTTTAAATTGATGGTTGAAGTTGAAGTATAATTGTAGACGGGGGCCATTTATGGTACAGGCAGCGTAAGCCTTCCGTACCCTGACCATGGATACCGTCAGGAAAGTACATTTAAAAAAAAGTGCAGAAACAAAAACAAAAAACAAAAAACAACAACAAAAAAAGAGATTAAAGAGAGGTAAGAGGGCGATATTTTTAAAAGTTCGACTTCCTCTGTCTTGTTTTTCGGATGGCCTCCCAGCTGTTCTTGTAATCCCCTCGGAACCCTTTTAGTGTTTGTGCATTGCGGATGTTGGGCGGGAGACTGTTCCATCAATAATGTACATGTTCTATTAAATTATCAGATTTTTAGCTCTTAGAGGGCGGGAATTATGTGCGATTAAGTGAATATTCAGGGTTCTCGAAATGTGACAATGACGTCATAACTTGTCGAGTTTGGAGAAATTTTGAGTGGAAACCTCAACATGTTGGCGGGTGCCAGAAGTTACCCCTATATGCCAAAAAACACTTTTGGAAACCGTCCAGTTTCTTCAATCAACTCGGAACATACAAACAAATATATATACCATACATACACCCTGGTGCTTTAATAGTATAGATATTCTAATTACAAATAACTTATATAGAGCTCAGCTCTAGTAGAGTTCAGTTTTTCAGTATGTGTATTCAGGCACTGAGAAAGGTCAGTTTTTCCCAGAGTTTGAAATTGACCTTTAGAAAGTAAGCCTGGGCTTTTAGTTGGGAAAAAATCTGAACTCTACTAGAGCTCAGCTCTATATAAGGATTCTCTTCTAATTAATGACTTAATTAATTTAAATAAGTGTAATTATTACATATCAACATACGTAACGTAGTATTTCCGTACTGATTTCAATAATCTATATTATTAAATCTCGATTGTTGTGTTTGTTTGTTTGTTTTACGGTTGTATAAAAGTGATGGGGGAATAGAACTGCATTTATATATTAGATATAAATTAACGTTCAAATGTTATACATGGTAAACAGTATGTTGATTTCGAATTTTGCATTTACAAATATATAATATGAATATTTATGGATTTTCCAAAAAAAGGTAAACAAATTAATGAAATTCAAAATCAACCTAGAAGTTAGCTTTCAACGGGTATTATAGCTAAACAAGTAAGCTGAACACGAATTTCGCGTTTATAAATTTCTAAACAGGATTGATACTCTAGATAATTCGATAACTTAGTATGAACTAATAATGTAGTAAACCAATGAGAATTTTCTATTTAAATTATTCTATTTAAATAGTTAATTGTATAACAGCTATATGTATTCAGGAATGATTAACCAATGAGAATAAGAGAGCTTTATATAAATAGGTGTATAGTGCTCAAACTAAATAATGATCAAGAATGTCGGATAAAGATTTTATTTGGTTTAGTGAGGAATAAGGCCGCATAGCGGCCGTTAGCTTGAGGTGCGTAGCACCGATCCGTCGGAAAGCGACCGGGACCGAATGGCTCGCAGAATTTAAATCATAGTCAAATATAAAATATTCAAAGTGTTTTAATTGCATTTGTATAAAATAGGCTTATGTAGTATGTTCATCAAGTATGAGTAAACTATAATGCAATTACAATATGGAGAATTTCCTAGACAACAGTAAGTATAAGTAAACCTAGAATTGGTTAGCGAACTACTCATTTTAATTGATAAATAGAAAGAGAATCTTTAGGAGAATACAATATATTTTCAATTGATAATTCGAATTCTAAAAGAGTCAGTGGATCAGAACACATAGTTAGATTTAACTGACGAACAAAGATGAAATTGAGAAATCGGGATGCACATCTCCAGCAAGTTCTCTATCTCCTGTCCAATGTTAAATCTCTATCACCAATGGTATAGTTAGGAGAGTGCGTATGAGCGGACGGACGGACGGACGGACTGAAGTCAGACAGACGATTTTAGAACTGTGCATCTTTCATAGTATAAAACTATAGTAGGACCCTAGTACTACGTCTTTAAGAGAAGCAGACTAAAAACACCAAAAGCTCACGAGTGATGATTACGCTTTTATCGTATTGAGAATTTAATATTAATTAGTCAAATCAAATGGGATATAATTAGGGCTGAAAGAAATATTCGAAATGTAACGAACGAACCTTTTCCTAAATGAAGGAATATTCAGATAATATTTCTCTTTGATGACGAAGCATTAATCAAATTCAAGACTCAAAATACAGTGGGAAATAGTTGTTTTCAATGTTACAATATTTAAATCATAGTCACAAATAGTATCAGAGATAAGCACGGTTGCCGTGGGAATGGAATTTCCATTCCCATTCCCATCCCATTCCCATAGGAATCCTGTGGGAATCCCCATGGGAATTCCCATGGGGATCCCCATAAGGAATCCCATAGGGGAGTATAATATACATACGTATACATAAAAAAACAATATAATTACTAAAGCAGATTCGTATCAATAGTAAAGCCTATATTAATTAAGGATGGCCTAATTAAACCATATTCGAATATCCCATGGGGACCCCACAGGGGAAAATCTGATTCCCATTCCCATCCCATTCCCATGGGTATGGAGATCCCCATGAGAATTCTCATACCCACGGCAACTCTGGAGATAAGTTAGTTATTCTGAGCTAGTTTAGGTAAGAGTTTTTAATATGATCTCTCCAATCTAAACAAAAGTCATGTTGTTGTCCAAAATTAGTTAACGAAAATCGGTTTCAATCTAATATTCATTCGTTCAAGCATTTCAAAAGAATATTCAAATATTTGGTACATTCGTTTCAGCCATAGAATCATTGACTCAATTGATAATGTTCAACCCTAGATATTATTGATGACCCATGATATTGATTCCACTCAAAATTTCTCACCTCGCCAAGTATTGACGTCACTGTAAAATCTTGAGAAACGTGAATATTCACTTAATCGCAAATAATTCGCGCCTATAAGATATAAAAATTTGAAAATCAATAGAACATGTATATCAGTGGTTCCCAACCTGGATTAACGACGGGTGTTGGGGTCCACAAGATGTACTACTTTGAAAAGGAGGGGATCAACGGTTGAAAAAGGTTGGCAAATGCTGATGTACCATAATGATGCGGACATGGTAGTGATACCAGATTATCATTAAGTCTACTCATTATCGAACGATGAAGTATTCAGTAAATTTCGCATTGTTAAATTTGACTATTTTAGGCTAATTTATGCTATAATTAACGTTCGTTGTGTTTGTCGCGAAACGCGCTAGTGTTAAACAGACCTACATTAGAAGTAAATTGCATTATTAAATTTATTCAAATTTAAAAATCGCTACAGCTGTAAGTAGAATTTTCTAATTTATAGTACCTAATTATATTTTGTTAAGACAGATTACTTTTAGTGGCACTATAATTTGGTTGTGTATTTATAGTGTCTCCATGAGAAGATGTTGTCTGCACCAGGCTTGTCAAAAGTTCAGGTCATGACCTGAACTAACCAGAGTTTTAAGTGCCCGGAGGCATTTTTGTTAAGACCTGAGTAAACAAATAGGGAACTTTTGACAAGCCTGGTGTTATCATAATTAGGTGAATTTCCATTACACGTTTTGTTTATTCGAAACAAAAGAGAATTAAGTTTATCTCACATTTGAATAGTCAAATATCCTTAATGATCTGAAATGACTTGAAATGTGAAGAAACCTGAAAAGAGAAAAGCCCGGATAAAATGCCTGATTCCAATAATCCATCCAAAGGACCTGAACTGAACTGATAGGAACAATTGATTAAAAGACCTGGCCTGACCTGAGTCAACAATTAGGGAACTTTTGACAAGCGTTCTGCACAGAGTATGAGTGTATAGGTGTCACATGCAAATAATAATAATGAGAAATTGGAAGTTGTTTCTATATTGCACAATATCTGAGATAATTAATATAGTATACTAGCGCGCTTCGCTTGCTAGGTTGCTTCGTAATCCCGAATAATAAACTCGTAAATCTTCAAATTTCCGCCTAAAACATATTGCCGTCTTGTTTATTCCTTAAGGATGTAAATATTTTTGTGCCCGCATTGTGCCGAGTGTTTACTCCCTATTATAAAATCCTAGCGATAATACTGGCCATCGAGTGTTGGTACGGGTTAATGTGAGTTAGTTACGGGTTGGTGCGGGTTCATTTGTTTATCTTGTCGGATTTGCGGGGCGGGGTGGGTCAATCATAAATAGATGCGGGGCGGGTGCGGGTCCCGCATATGACCCGCGCAGAGATCTATATACACACACCCAGCCTTGTGTTTTAATAGTATAGATTAAGTGAGTAAATTATCACTTAATTAATTATTCAATTAATTAATTCATTCAAACAAATTAGTTTATTTAATTCAGTTAGCTTTATCCATTATAAAAATACTACAATTCAATAGAAGCCAGCTCAAGATCAATTCAAAACTTGTATCAATGAATATAAATATAATAGGTTTAAATAATAATAAAATTATAACAGAAAATAAGTCAACATTTAAAAATTTTATACTTGTAAAAAAGGTGAAGAGTTTAATTATCTATCCATCCTTAAAATTGTCAAGCTAACTAATAATTATTATGTTACGTACTTGTTTAAATAAATGTCAAAATAGTTTGAAAAAAATCGTCACCCCAAGTCAAGTGCAAATTACAACACGTTGTTTTTGAAGGCACTATATTTTCGTGCGAGGTTGATTGATAATGCCTCCAGAAGAAAATGCTATCGGAACAGCTGTAATTTTAGATTTTTTTGGAATGTAATCATCATGGTCGAAATATTTCAGAAAGGTGTTTCGGTAGGCAACGACAATTAGTGGATTGGAAGTTTCCTTTTGTTCAGAACATTCTAGTTGAGATTATATATTAGCTTTTTGGATATGAAGTATGAGTAAACAAAGGAAATTAATCGCCCAAATTAGCAGAAAATAAAGTCATATTGAAAATACTTGATTAGTCAAATGGTGTAGAATTTCGTATCCGTATATTTAATCAAGGTCAAATATCATAATTTCAAGTTATAATCAATAGTATAAATAGGTGTTTGATCAAAAAAGTAACCACATGTCCAAATTAAAGGTTCACTCTGCACCAATATAACAATATCAGCCCATCACCCATAACGCTGTGGCCAGGATACCGTATACTGAGCAAACAAGTACTCACTACATAGTAGTTGGCACAGCAACAATAATATAGCCAGTGATTTCAGCACTGGAGATACTACATAGTCGGCACAGTAATAATAATTGCAGTGATTTAAGTACTAGCCTACTACATAGTAGTCGACACAATAATAATAATATAGGCAGATATTTAAGCACTGACACAATCGGCACATAAAAATGTTGAATTAATTATAGTCAAATGACAGGAAATAATATAGTATAATTTTAAGGATTTTTTTTAAAGGATATATTCCACTCATATCAACACGAGTAATTAATATCAGCCAAATTGAACGGAACATGCCTGTATGAATTGTAACGACGTGGTTAGAATGGCATGAAATATATCTTGCGTTCTTACAGTACATCGAATTTCATTGAACTTAGATATTATATATCAATAAATAATTATCATGATTTGATACTTAGTATATAATTGATCTAATGAACAACCTCCGAATGCGACACAAGCGGATTATCCCGATGGAGGCGCATTCCGAGTCAGAGGTTCACAGATATTGGGTAAATATGTATACAGTCAACTCTAGTTAGAACCAGTGGCGGCGCGGGGGGGCGGCCGCCCCCCCGTTGGAGTGGCGAAAATCCAGTGTTTACATAAGAAAAGCGGCCGTTCCCAAGCAAGGTTTGGAAATTATAATTACAACTGTATGTCCACCCCCCAGCACATCCGTTCGCCCCCCCAAAGGTTGCGTCACTGGCGCCGCCCCTGGTTACATGGGCGTATAATTTCTCTCAAAATCGAAAAAATATGGGGGGGCGAGGCAGGGGCGTAAACTTGGGGAGTGCGGCGGGTGCCTGGCACCCTGGCGGCTGTGATGCCATACTGTCAACGGTGCCTGGCACCCTAGCATTTCCCACCCGAAATTAGCCCCACAAACTTACATTAGCAGATGGCGGATAAATAATTTTTTCTAAACAAAAAATTAAGAAACATTAACACAAAATGAAATAGTTATTCAGTAAATATATTATTAGGGGTGTAACAATGTGTCGAGGCACCAATAGTGTTTTGACGAAGTTTATGCCCATGGGGCGAGGTTAGATATCAAAACTATTTTCATCTACGTATATTATATCATTTATTGTGTTAATAAATACCCGATTGTTTAAATGAATAGTTGATTTAGAAAACGATATCATAAATAATAATCTATTGGGGATTTGGTACGAACTTGTTTCTCCTTTGAGCAGTCAAATCAATGAACTCCTCAATGAGTGGCTCAATTTCCATTGAATGTGTTAACTCTTTATGGATGGCCAAAATTGAACAATGATTTAACCTCTCTTGTGATTAAGAATTTCGCATGAAGGTATGGATTCGTCTTAGTATGCTAAAAGAGCTCTCCGCCTCGCAAGTAGTAACGGGAAACAAACATACGTGTATATGACACAAAGCATGTGCATATTAGGGATCATTATCTTAATTAATCCTCTTCGACTAGCTTTTCCCTCAATGTTGCAATCGTATGCTGGTCCTGCATTCCTTTACATCGGGCGAACCAGATATTTCTCTCAAAGCGGAGGTTATCCAGCTTGATTTCCCCAGCATAGAACTTAGCCAATGTGTTCAACTCTGGGTCTGTCATGCAGTTGTCCTCCAAACCTCGTCTCAATAATTCGACAACATCGAGATCGTTCTTGGAATACCTATCTTGAAGTGCTTTCGCACCAGTTTCCATTACCAAAGAGTAAAGCTCGGTATAAATGTCCTTATTTGTTCCTCGGTACCTGTAAAGCAGCTCCAACAGTCCCAGAAGAGCGAGCAATGCGGTTTGCCCTAGGCAATTTCGGCAAGTCCAAGCGTAGCTCCTGGATTGTTACAATCTTTACCCTTTCGTAGAGCGCCTCAGCATTTTCTTTATCCTGGCCATTGGCGGTTGGGGTTAAAAACTTAAAATTAATGTATTTACCCATGAACTGACCTCGCCGGTTGTCGCTTTTCTTCCCTGGCATTCTATTTGGATAGGATGAACAACTTGCAAAAGCCTCTGGATAACTCGTAGGTTGAAGTAATTCTGAAAAGACTCAAGACCATGTAAATATGACTCAGCTTCCCCCTACTCTTTCCTGGCTCACTACGATTGTTTACTATAGCCTCAAGAAACTCGAGTTTTGCTTCATAGTGAATTAGGAACGCATCAACGGCGAGAAGTCTCATAACGCAACGCGTAGGACAAAGTGGACGTAATAAATGTTGTCTTGCGGAGAATCACCTCTATTCTCTATCTCATTCATAATGTGTGAAATCGCTCCAACTTCTTGGGTGAACTATTTATAAAATGAACGACCGAATTCATTCGTTCGAGTGAGAATTCATTGCCGGCGCCACGTATTATGAGTGTGGGTGTAGTGGGTGTCACTGTATAAGCACCGCTTTATTTCCTTGAGGCAGTGGATGTCCGGACACCCAGGACACCCCCGGTGGCGCAGGCCCTGGAGGTCATGACTTGAGGAATTGATGCAAACGAATCTTGAACAATCAAGTTGAGCTGGTGAGCAAGACAATATAAATACAAAGCCTTTGGATTTTCAGCAGTAACCTTGGCTTGCAGACCATTATTTTTCCCTGACATATTTGAAGGACCATCGTACCATTGACCACGTATTCCAGTAAATGGAAGGCCAAAACTCAGCAACGAGGTTTTAAGCACTATCAGCATTGGTTCGGCTGGTGAGGTGAAAACCAAGGAAAACTTTTTCACTTTGCAAGTCAGTATTGCAAAAGCGAATACAAAATGAAACTTGCTCCTTTCGGTTGATGTCAGTGGTTTCGTCCAAAATAATTGAAAATACTAGCTCTTTATTAAACCCAACAGATTCAGTCAATATCCGATCAATTAAGTTCCTTTGTAAAGAATGGCCTAGTGATTTCAATACTTCATTCTGGATTCCTGGAGAAAGGTACTTCATTTTACTCTCAGCCGTCAGATACTGATTGACCATTATATTAAATTTTCCAATCAAGTTAACCATGCAGTTAAGGTTTGTAGTGTTGTTTTCATCACGATGTCCACGTAAAGCCAGACCCTGATGTCCGCACAACCTAATACTTTCGAATACAGCTCTAAGTCCCATTCTGTTGAGCTCAAATTCACTATTCGTTCCTGCGTCCAAAATAACTTTATGTTTTGCAGCATTCCTAGCGATGTTTATAGCAAATTCAGCATTGCGGTGTCTACCGCTTTCATTATGCTTCCTGATACCATCACGACCATTCTTGAAATTAGTTCATCCTGAAACATGCTCCTTCCATGGAAAAGAAGTATGTGTACAAGTGATCATGTCTGCAGGTCATAGGCGACGTTGCTCGAATGCCCAATGACAGCTAATACAATATAATGATTTCGAATTTACCGCAAGTTTTAGCCAGGAAAACTCCTCGAACCAAACTGTCTGAATCGAATGACCGCTTTTGGCCTTTGGCGTGGGCTTAGGTAATTCTTGGATCGACTGTCTTTCAGGAATAGGCAATTCTATTAGCTCAGTCTCCTCTACAAATAAAGTTGTTGGTTCAGCTACATACGAAGTCATAGGTTTCTTGTTGAGGAACAGTGTGATATCTGTCTGTTCTTCCTCGGCTCTCTTTTCGCACATTATTAAGTTATTCTTTTTGTAAAATCACAAATGGTTAATTTATATACTAAAAGTCACACACTGTTTATGAAAACAGAGAGAATCATATGTTTCTATATTTGGTAGAGCTTACTAAATAACACTTTTAAAGTTTCATTAATTAGATTGCAAACAAAAACATTGAATTCTTAGTTGTTAGTAAATCAATCGTGATTCGCATCACGATTGATTTACTAACAACTCTCTTAATTAGGTAACCTAATTTGAATATAAAATAACCACATGACCACAAGATCCGAATCCTAACTAGAATGTAATGACCACAAAATTGGGTATGATAGCTCCGAAAAGTGGGGCGGCGGTCCTACGAGCCGCCCCCCTAGGTTGAAAATATGGGGGGGGGGCGCCCCCTCGCCCCCGTATTCTACACCTATGCCTGGTTAGAACGAGAGTTGAGACATGTAGATTCCTTCGTTATATCCAGAAATTCGTTAAAGGCGGATAATAATTAGTAGATTTAGTGATCAGGAGGAAACTCTCTATTTCGTCATAAGCGGGTATTTCGCTATATTCGACTTCGTTACAATGGGAGTTCATTGAATAACCTACAAATAATTAATGATTTGATTTTTGCATTAGAAAAAATCAAAAGTTTGAGGTTGACTGTATTGGATTTTATATTTAAAAAACAAGCAAGTAAGAGAAGATAATTCAAACGAATCTAAGCCACAAAAGTAATCAGACAATGTGTTTTTTAAAACATATAACTTACAGAAATGGCATCTGCCTGTGGTCTGTCTAAAGCAAAATTTGAAAACACGTCCGAGAATGAGTTGTTTCTGTAGAAAATATAAGTAGAATTTTTCGAAGTAGCTAATGAAGCAAGACGTTTAATTTCATTGGTATCACCAAGGGATAAAATAATCGTGGCAATATAATTATAATTCTGATCAGTAATTAATATAAAGCTAGAAAAGGAGAATTCAACAGCTCTTATGATACTCATGGATATTGTAAAATAATTCGGGAGTAAGGAATATAAATTGATTGTTTCTGTGAATGTTAGAAGCAAATATGAAGTATTCAGGTCTAAAGAGAATGAATACAAAGATGGAGAAGTTATGTCAGGAAAATATGAACATGGGGTAATAGTATCTAGCCCATTTACAAGAGGCGATGCATAGTTGTTAGTCATATCAGCAATGAAAAAAGAAGCCATGGAAAGAAAAGAAGTTGACGTCGATAAAGATATAGATCTCATTTTTATAACATTTAAGTCATGTTGGGATATGATGAAAACCACATATTTGTCATTCACGGTCTGGTTAAGATAAGAAGTATTAGTAAGTGAATATGATAGATTCGAATCGCCACTAGAATCTATATGACGCTGGAAAGCAAGGCTAGGAAAGTGGATAGTTGAAATGTTCACTATTTCATTGAAAGTAAGTATAACCAATCCTGTATTCATGTCTAAAGAATAACAATATAAAATGGGTCGTAAAGTATCCGAAATGTAAGAAGAGGCTTTGAGAGCTGAACTATTAAAAATAGGATCCGCAAAGTTATTAGATAAATCAGAGAAAGCTGTCGATGTATGTGAAATAAAACTACTATTGAGGGAGATAAAAAGAAAATCCATTAATTTGATAGTATTTAGATCTTCAGGAAACAATTGAAGTTTAATTTGAATACCATTTGGGGAGATAATGATAGCTTTAGTAAGTGAAGTTGAAGAAGAGAACTCTAAAACACTAGAAGTATTCTGAAATATAAATGAAGAGATAGAAATGGTTGTAGAATTCACTGGTTCATCAAAGTTAAGCACAAACAAAGATGCATTCAAATTAACAGTGAAAGATGTTAAGCGAGGAGCTGTCGTGTCTAGTATGAGGCTTTGAGCTCTAATCGAAATTCTCAAATTAGGGTTAGCTAAAGAAAACAATTAATATATTATAAAATACACAAATCATTATATATCATAACAATAATAATGTTCTATTTAATCAATTCATACAAGCAAATTAAATCCGTGCGTTTCGGGTATTATTAGTCTTAATAAAAAGGGGATGAAAATACTCTGGAATCCATCAGCTACGTAAATATAAATTCATAATCATAGATACCCAAAGGAAATTGGTTGAGGTGCATATATCCAAGTAAACAAAACAAGCAGTGCTTAACATATTCACACCCCTGTATATTACAGTCAGAAGATGAATCTCATTTATAAAATGTAAACAAGTACAAGTTGGCCTCTATTGTCAGGAGACTACTATAAATTAAATTTTGAATTTTTCTGAACTACACTACCCTGCCAAAAGTATTTGAAGAATAATGAATGTTCACACAATCAAGCTTCTAGCAGCATAACAGCATTTGTAGATGCTTCAACATGGAGGTTTGCATAAATCATGGAGTTTGTATAAAGTATATTAAAATGGCAATTTTTTGAATTATAATTTTTATGGAGGTGTTAAACTCAGTGGCGGATCCAGACATGTTGAAAGGGGGGGCCCAAGAAATAATGCGAGCGTAGCGAGCAATTTATAAGGGGGTCTGGGGGGTAACCCCATAGATTTTTTTGAGTTATATACACTCAGAAGTAATTTTAAACGCTAATTTCTTTATAAGGAGCCATTTTCAAACTTGAGGTAGAAGTTTCTTAATTATTTTGACAATTTCAGCCTAAATTTCAGTCAATTTCAGTTTAGAAGGGGGGGTCCAGGCCCCCTGGCCCCCCCTGGATCCGCCTCTGAAACTCATTAACTAAATAATGAACCAATTAGATATATCATATCTGATCATTATGAGCCAATTAGAATTTACAAATTCTGATATCAGATTAAAATTCCACGTGGTCGAATTAATCTAAGTGCTCAATTTCAAACCATTACGATTCTTTTTACTACAGCCAAATTACAAATTGTGCCACAATTGGCACAAGGCAGAGGCACATACGCCACTTCATGGATATTTGCTATAATGGAATGAAATCATGATATTCATAATTTAAAACTATAGTAAGATATTTATAGTCATTTCAGAGTAGTTTAAACATTAATTAGTTGACAACCTTTGCTTGGCTCCCAAATAACAACAAACAGAACTGGGGCAACTACGTTAATATGGCGACAGTTAACTTAATTATTATGAGTTATATTTTGAGGAGGGTAAGGCCGCGAATCGGGCAATGATTTAAATACTGGGAAACTATACTAAAATACAGTCGGCATAGTAATAAACAAAAACTAACCAAGGCAGTGATTTCAATTTTGGGCAAAAAAAATACGACTAATATATTTAATAAACATCTAATATGAATATTCAAATTTGGATAAACAGTCAGACATTTAAAGTTTGAGTTTGACTAGAATGTTACCTGGGTAAGCAGTATCTACCAAACAATTTTCTTCTAGCGTCAAATAAGCATTGGCCAAATTAGTTACCAAAGGGGAGGATAATTTAAGAGTATTGAGATCCTCTTTCAAAATATTAAGACTAATACGAGGATCGATAATGCGGTTGACAATTGTTTCAGGAGAAAGTGAAATGATTTCTTCAGACGATTCATAGAGTAGATTGGATGAAAGGATAATTGAACCGGGAGATAATGAATGTCCGTTAATTACCTCATCGAAAGTTAGGTATAAAAATCCAGTATTAACATTTAATGAAAAGTTCTGCAAAATAGGTCCGCTAATATCTGGAATTATGAATAGTATTGTTGCATTTTGTTGAGAAACACTAATAATAAAATTTTGATTCGTATCTTGTATAAATGATGAAGAAAACGAAATATAACAATTTGATATATTTGTTGCGAGTAGAAGGTTTCGCTGGATAGAATACAAATTGTATTTTCCAATTGTGATATTAATTATAAGACCATTTTTGCTATATGTTGTAGAATTGCTCAAAGTCTCAAATTCAACGTTTTGGTTTAAGAATCCTGGTCTAGATTGTATAGTAATTTCTCTAAAATTCAAAGAAGTTGCATCCACGGGTTCATCAAAATCTAGTGAGAGAATAGAATTGTCCATGTCTAACTCAGCAAATTTAAGTGAAGGGCTAGTCACATCAGAGTATAAAATTGATACACTCTTAGCTTGTGTGAGATTAATCTGGGTAATATTATTTCCATTAGTATCTTGAATTAATGTAGAATTGAATGACATAAAACAATTAGTAATTTTAGTACATAATTCAGGATTAAGTTTGATATAATTCAAATCTTTATTTCCTAAAATTATATTTAATACTGGTTCATTGTCATTTTCGCTAAGTGAACTGTCTAAAAGATGATACGAACCGTTTATCAAAGTTTTTGTGGCTTTAATTGAAATATCTGATAATCGAAAGCTATTTATTTGAACAGTTTCACTAAAAAACAAGGTCAAAATCCCGTTGTTCATGTCGAGAGTAAAAGTCAATAAAATTGGATTAACTGAATCAGGAATAAAGTTTGTTACAGGGAGAGACAAACTAATATCAATAGAGTTAAGTACATTGTTAGAATAGTCAACGGCTCCATCTGGAGAAATGCTGAGGTAGGTAGATGTATCGTCTAGGGCCAACATGTCTAATTTTTTAATGTTGTTTGTATCGTTAATAAATAGAAAGATAACAATGATTGGAGGATGACCAGATAATATTGAAGGGCCAGATTTAGAACCCCCGGATAGCTTAAATCGTTGAGATTGATTTACATTCGATTGGTTCCCAATAAATAGGAATGATGATAAATCGAGAGAAGTCGCATTTATAACTTCAGAAAATGATAATATCAAAGAGTTATTGGAAAGATCGAGATCGTATGACAGAAGAGAGGGGGAAGTAGTATCGTAAACCAAATTACGAACCATTATAGCATAATATTTAAAAAATAAAATATTACTATTCATGTCAGCCAAGTCTGAAACAAAGAGATATAAAAATGTGTTATAAATGTGACTAGCTAGGTTTGTTTGAAACTTGATATAGTTAAGATCTGCAGGAGATAAGGAAACAGTTATTATATGAGAATTTTCTCTAGTCTTAGTACCGCTTTGGAGAGTAACAGATGATGTATTATCAGCATTTTGGATAGAAATTTTGGTAATGTCCAAAGAAGTAGAATTAATGGTTTCACTGAATGCAAGTTGTATATAACCAACACCATCTAGATCTAAGTCAAAACTAACTAGTACAGGAGGTACCATATCTTCAATAAAAGATGCAGCCTAAATAATTAGAAAAGAGAAGTACATATAACACAAATATAGAAATTTCATATAACATACTGTACATGGGACTGTACATGGAGTATAGTTAGTTGTTTTCATGGAGTCCAGGGTTGCCTCTTGTCCAGTACAAAACCCGGATAAAACCAGTTAAAACCAGACGAAACCTCAATGGAACCTTGACAACGTGCGGAAGAATATACAGTACTTATTCGAATAATAGCCTAGGCGATTATTGTTTTTTAGGCCATTTTCTGACAAATAATTTTTGTAACTTTTCGAGAATATCACATGTCGATACAATATATTTAGTATAGTCGGTTGATAATCGTATTGCGACAAATATTAGATAAAGAAATTTACTCAAGGTACCGGTAGTAAATTTATATTTACTAATTTGGGGGGGGGGTGCTATTATTGGAGGTAAGCGATTATTCGAATAGGGGCTACTATTAGAGTATATACGGTAATTGCTGTTGTATTATAATAATACGTGTTTAAAGTTAATCAAGAATCCGTATGGGTTATGGATTAACTAAATTACTACTAAACTTGTATTCTATTTTAGGGAGTTAAGCTAAGATTGTATTCTATTATAGGCAAATAAGGGGGTGTCAGTCGCTAGAATGGTAATATTAAAAACCAAGTTAGAATCATGCATATTATATTGTTATCTGCATGTACTTGATTATTAGATTAGACAATATTATTACTCAGTAGTGACATTTTCTATAAAAGTAAAACACAAATTGCAAATATTTTAGGTTTTGACCAGTTTTTGCACAATTTTGATGTTTAAAACAGGTCGGGTTATACCTGGAATCAATCACTAATCCTACCACCATGCTTGAGTCTCAAGGAACCAAATTTTCTCTATATTTGTCGTTAAACTTAATATGTTAACACGTGGTTACCGTTTAGCATGCATTGTTAATTGAGAATAAGTACATGATAAAAGTAGTTAAGCAGAATTATTTGTTATACTTATTTTACTTATTTGGGTGCTAAATTTAATGATAAACTGTTGTGTGGCAACTTTAACATTATAAATAGAAGAAGTGGAGATCAACTAAAATCAAATTAGGCTGTCAGAATGTGAATATAATCTATTCTGAGAAACTAATAAGTTAATACTTCATCGGAAACCAAGCATGGTCTTAAGACAAGTAATTATCCTATCAAAATTGATCGCTCAAGAAATTTAATATCTTACGTACTAAGGTGTTACTGGTATTCAATTTCTCAAGCGGAGGACAGGCTAACAAAGAGGTCGGATTAATTAGTAGCCAGCTTTTGATCGTTCTATGTTAGAGAACTTGAGAGGAGTAGCACATTATTTAGTTTCGGTTTGGATTAATACCTGTTGCTAGGCTTATAAACCTTCTCTAATGAAAGGGTGTGCTACGACTCTGAGGAGCTCTACTCCAGTGCGGTCCTAATAGCTGGCTCCTAGGAAAGTCAGAGCCTGTTCGTCAGCCTGTGCAATCCTCCGTTTTTTGGGTACCAGCGGTAAACCTAGCATGTAACACCCATATGCGTCGTAACCCGCCCGGGTGCCCGGTAGAGTTGCCCATATGCTACTAATACTATACCCGAAGTTTACCCGGAATTTCCGGGCGGCCCGAAGGATTGACCTTTGCATTTATGACGCCTATGGCCACACCTCCAAAAGGCCCTGTTCCCGCTTCAGGGAAGCAATGAACTTCCCTATTTTAGGTGGTAGCAGCAAGGAATTATCCAGGAGCGCAAGAAGCTCATTTTGGAGCATGATTTTGGGAAAATTTGAACTTAGGAGCGAAAAAATTTGGAATCCTCTCAAATTGCGTAACATTAATATGTGATTTAGGCGTATGAAATTTGGATCAGAGCAGGAATAGGATCGTATTTACAAATGGCTGTATAATACACTGGGTAGCAGCCAACAGTGGCAATAAAGCGACGGTGCAATGCTCCACGGGGTTTATAATCCGAGACAAAACTAAAGGTATCTCTATGTGGTTGTATTTGCATGGAAGAGTTCGCTGGATGTAGTTTACTCGAAATACAAGACTAATTCGGTGACGTCTGGCATCGGGAGATGCGCCAAAGCAGGTGCAAATAGGTCAAGCACATCTATGCTATGAGTTGGGAAAGCGAGAAAGGGTAGCTGTCGGAGAAACATAGCGAGTTCCGAATCCCACGCTGTAGGTAGTTTTGCAAGTTTTCAGCATGACCTCGCGACATGCCCATACATTCTACATGAGATGGAAGAAGCAGCACTTGACTAGTATGTTCGGTCACACCACCTCAAAGCAGATAATCGAGCGCACTAAGAAGTCCAAAAGTATCTCACTGGTCAGGAGAAAGTGACAGCGCAAATGATTCTGCTGTGTTCCGAAGATGATTATGTGCGTCTCAGGTCTAGAGTCATAGAGGATAAACTGGTCCCCTTGGCTGTCTGCTGGTCCAGACTGTGTAATCCGCTTAAGGCTGTCCAGATTGGGCAGCTTAGCAGCCGTTCCCTCAGATACTGTGAGCTCCAGTCACTTCCGTGCCCTCCTCTTGATGCCTACCTTGATCATACAGCAACTTACCAGGTGCATGGAGATGCATCACAATTTTTCTCTTTTGCCAAAAAGCTAATTGCATCCCAACTCTCTTCAACAGCATATTAATACTACGTACCTATTTCTCCTATTTAATAAATCTACAACAACTAAATAACAACTTAATTGTAAAATCTGCAATTTAATTCTACAAATCAATTAATCAAATCTTCGTTTGTTATTATCTATTGAGTTACTATTATACTAATATTAACCAGTTTTGTTGTCTTTTCAGATTGAATAAATCGATAATCATCACTTAAAATTACTATTAGAACTTAAGCGAAATGGATTAAAATATTGTCCCATGTTCCAAAAGAGGACTTTGAAGATTCGAAAGTGTCACACATGCCAGATCAATTCTTCAAGACCTCCTAATCCTCAACTAGAGCTAACACCTATATCACCACCAGATCATCTATGGAAACATGTTGGGGTTGATCTTATAGTTGATCTAGCCTCATTATATCCTGGACAAGAAGAGTACATCCATGTGTTAGTCATCGTATGTTATTTAAGCAAGTGTGTTCTTGCCCGTCCACTGCATCATAGGACAACTGACTCTGTCATTATGGCGTTTGCTAATGTCTACCTAGAGGTTGGGATCCCGAGCATAATACAACATGACCAAGGAAAGGAATTTTCAAGCAAAGCTTACAATTAATTTCACGCTAAGTTGGGTGTGGAACACCGTTCTATTACCGCTTATCACCCACAAGCCAATGGTTTGGTAGAATAAAACTCTTAAGAAGCATGTTTACTACTAGCCAGTTATAATTCACTATTTTAAAATATATTATTCGATTATTGTTTATCTGATATACGTATATTTTCACTTAGAAAATTGGCAAAATGGAAGTGCAGTCGAAATGTAAATGGTCCAAGATCTTAAAGTCAGCTGTCCTAATTATGAATTCCACTCACAAACGATCTATCAAAACTACACCTTTTAGACTGATGTTTAATAGAGACTCAAACCATATCGGATTGTTAGACTATATGCTTTTGAATAGCTTTACTACGATTGAATCAGAAGAAAATGATTTCGATAACACGAATGAAGATCGGTAAATTGAACTACCATCTTCTATTAAAGGGTGGAAGACTGATGTTTATTTCACACTAAAATATCTTTTTAGATTTGAATATCTTTCCGAGGCTGTTTTACCAAAAAGCGAATATACCACTCGTTTACAAAATAAACATAACCAGTCTTAAAACAGGTATACAGTCAACTTCGCTTAATCGGGTCACATTGGGACCAGGTTGTTTTGACCCGATTAAGCGGAGAAACCGATTAACCGAAAATATTGTAAGCCAAACTGTAATTCTGTCCTATAAATCCTGTGAAATTTTGACCCGATTAAGCGGAGAAAACGATTAACCGGAATCCCAATTAAGCAGAGTTGACTGTATTTCCTTTTCATTACACTTGCTTTTCATCACCCTTTCGGTCTCGGTGGCTTCGCGATGGATCACTCAGCCAATACTCTCGATATATTAAATTTTAATATAAGTCCTATTATTAGGTGTTTCCACTTAACAACAACTAACATTATCTTATTTCCAGTAGACAATACCAAATTCCTATTCAGAATATAGAATATTTAACTATTTTAACTGTCGATACCTACTACAGTGAACTCCCGTTATAACGGATATAACGAAATGGAGATTTCCCCAGAGAACCGAATGCATTAATTATTATTCTCTTATAACGAATATTCGGATATAACGAAGGAATTTAAAGGTCCCAAGCACTTCGTTATAACGAGAGTTGACTGTACTTAGATAACTTCCAATATTTCGCAATTTTGTCGATCTATCTTATCACGAAGATAAGTAGATAGTTGAAAATTCGAAATTCGTGTTTAGCATACTTGTTTACCTGTAATAACATTTGGAAGATAGTCTCTATCTAATTATACGTGCGTTTTCTATTCCCCTCGCTTATTAATACAATCCGGAGAAAAAACACACACACACATACCCCCCCACATAATAAGCGAGTTTTAATAATATAGATGTGTAGGAATTACAGTTTTTTCTAATTTAGACCTCTTGAGATAAGAGTGGGAGATAAATTTATATCTCGTAATATTGCAAAAGACAAAAAAATGCCTGGTACAAAGCTTCAACCCTACTATAAAGGACCATTTGTTGCATCAAAAGTCACAGATAGCCATATTCTGACAGTTAATCACCCGAATACAACTGGAGGCAAACCACGCTTAATTGACAAATTAGACAATGAAAAAAGAAACACGTATTCCCATCCATCTCAAAAAACTTTTTCTTTCATGGGGTGAAAATATTGGCAGTATTCCTGAACTTATAACATCACTCAATAAGATTAAAAGAAGGTCTACGAATAATTCCACCAACCTTGGTACTAAGAAGGCAAATATAATCCAAATACACTAGAAGATCAAATTTGTATATAGAATAACTAGACAGCAAATATTAGAAAAACTCGCACAATTCAAAAGTAAGAGTAATGATTCATTAGTTATGATCATATTCTAGAGTGAACTCTCTAGCTTTCGTTAGTACTTACACTAGGGGAACTACAAAATATCTACTTATTATTCTGAATTCGTATTAACCGAATTAATTTAACTATACTTGTCTAAATTTGCAGAAGCGTGGCGAACTGTAACTTATGCTACTAAACTGAGATATGTCTTACAAGTGACGTAGTCTACTGAATTATCTTGATATAACATGTTTTCAGTAATTACAATTTTGTTAAATAGGAACATTTATCTACACATTACGAAAATTGCACATATATCTGATTACCACAATAATCTTCATAATTCTTGGAAGAAAATTGACACCCCCGTCATGAAGCAGGAGATTTTTTCTATTAGTAAAGACATCGAAGAAAGAACAATGGTAAATATACTCTTATAATGATACTGATTTTTATCTTCCATTTAGTGATACATATTTTATAATTCATAGAAAGAGGAATTCAAACAAATTCCTATGAATTGGACGCAAGAACCTTTTCCAAATGAGGGCAGTACTTTTCTTGTAGAGTATGCATTGAAAGTTTTGGCAATACTGGTAAACAATTCTTTACTTTGTTTTCCATCATTTTAAGAACGTTTGAATTACATATACGACAGTCAGGTTCTTTTATTATAAACATTCAATGGACCAAAAATTGTGTTTATAATAGAGAGACTTCATACATAATAAGCGAACTCAACTTAACACAAACCCTAAGTAAGTTATTAAATTGGGACCGTAGGGTTTGTTCATAATAAAAAATCTTCATATTAAGCAGACGAAATATTGTTCATAATAAGCAGACCTGACTGTATTTGTTTAGCATTGGATGAGTTACATAGCTCATTTTTGTTCCGCCAAAATGTGATAAATTTGGAACAGAAATTGCCTTATTAAGTATGAAGATGCTAGAATACAACCTATTAGCATAGAATGGCAACACGATAAATGCAATTAGGAATCAGCTCAATCTACCCTTCTCTGAACCAATCGAACAGCACCATATTCTGATAGGTAAACCCTTAGGAGAATACAAACCGTGGAAAACATGCAAAATAGGTGGAGATGGGAACTGTTATTTTAGGTGTGTATCTAAATGATAACTGGAAGTGAAGCACACTATGAAAAAGTTACCTAATGAACTTGGTCGATATATGGTTTTTGAAGGCTCAGAAAAACTTATAGGATTTTTAAAGATGCGGAAAGAAACACCATTTGAATATATAAAACGCTCTATGATGCTCACCACCTCTGTGTTTGCAACAGAAGCAGAGATAATGGCAACATCTGCTATGTTGGATGTAGATAATTATCCATCGTTGAAAAGCCAAGCACACGAATCTGTGTCCTGGCAGAAGTTTAGTGCAAGCCTCGAAAAATCGAAGGAAACTGAATTGTACATGGGAAATTACTTAGAACATTATGAGCCAGTAATTAGAACGATGAACTCAACTTACCCTACTTTCAATAGAGACGATTTTGATAGAATTGAAATATACAATATAACTATGGTTATTGAAAGGAATCTTACTGTATGTATGCCTTAATCTAGTAAATCTACAAGTACAAGAAAAATGAATTAGACAGTATTCTACCAAACAATTTAAATACCGAATAATCGGTGTTAATACCTATCTTAATGTCTGAATTTTAAAGATACTTTTTGGTTTTTCTATCAGCGAATATTGGTTTTAAAATAATGAAATCAAATACGAAATCTTAGAATTCATTAAAACAAGTAGTACCTGTAATGCTATTTTAAAATCTCAAGATAAAGAAGCAATAACAAAAAGTAAATGTAATTGTCTGAATGAACTGAGAAACCTGTGAAGTTCTAACAGTCATTAGAGAGTGCCATTCTAGCATAGATAGTGAATAACCATGGTTTGTGTAATTCTAGCATGCGAGTCATTCTGGCATACAACAGTCCTATAATCGAGTGGAAATTAATAGCAATCGGCAGAGCCGAAGCGAGCAGGGCTGACAAATCCGATCATATTTTGCATATCCCGGGATTGACAATTTTTTATACTATTTCCACCAAACCATAAACAGTCAGGTCGCTTAACATCGATTTCGGGAAACGCTGGACGAAAGCACCAAATTTTTTATACGTAATCTATATGACCCCGGAATCAAATTTTTCCGCGGCCCCACGACGAACGGATGCATTTTCGATGTTATCTTGGACTTTAAAAATTGCTGCTCTCTACTAAATCGCCGGTATTACCCCAAACGACAACTTTCCAAAATCAACTCTGGTCTACTTTTAAAGACCAGATTCGTGGTCCAAATTAAATTCCCAGTCGTTTAAGGGGTCACTTGCCCATAGCTTATCCCAAGTAACGCAATAATGTCTCAGGAATGTGACAACATTCCTTTCTCAAAATTTGTCCTAAACCTATCGAGTGACTCCTTGTTCAACTCCCAACAGCTATCTGAGTCTAGTTATAACATAGTGACACTCTAAATCGGTATTTGATGCTGTTTACGACAATCCCTTAGTTATCATTAGTCTAATAGTCCACCAGTGGGTAAAAGCATGGGCGGCGCGGCCGCACCCCGCACGGGTGATTCACCCGCGGGCCCCTCAACCGATTACAAAGGGGGCCCCCTTGTTCAGGCCCCCCGGGGCCCTGGACAAAGGGGACTAGTAGGTCGATCACCCGGGGGCCCCCAAAAGCCGCGCCGCCTCTGGGTAAAAGGACCCAGATGAACTATTAGAGAACATGGAGTCATGGACCATTAAAGAATTTTGCCTTAAGTAACATCAAATATACATAATTTACTAACATATACGTTATAGTTAAAGTATATTAGTACAACAAATATAATCGAGAATATATAGAGTCAATATAAACTATTAGGGAGTATGAACTGTACGTAAGTAATACGTAATTAAATCTGGTCTTGACTAGTCCATCTGTAGTTAGAGGGCCCATGTGGACGTCAGCTTAAATGACATCGAAACTAGTTAAGGTGGGCAAATAGAGAAGTGGACGTTTAGAGATAACTGAGTGTAGCTAGAAAGAGTCTGGGAACTTAACACATAATGGTGACGAGCCCTTCGGTCTCGGTCGCTTTGCGACGGATCGGTGCTACACACCTCAAGTTAACGGCCGCTATGCGGCTTACTCATCATCTTTGCTACCATGCAAAATGGTAGTGGATGTTATAACAAGCCTTTCTACCATTTTCCATAGTTTAAACTTGTTTACCAATAATACCCGTTGGAAGCTAACTTGTAGGTTTATTATGAATTTTAATTAATTTGTTTACCTATTATAACATCTGGAAGTTAGTTTATATCTTAACTAGAAATACGGTTTCGATTCCCTAAATACAATCCGGACAAACACACAAACAAACAAATAAAAATCGAGTTTTAATAATAGATATACTGGACTTAAGATCTAAAATCTTTTAGTTAACTTAACAGAGTTTTTAGAAATATTGCTGCTAGGTCCCGACAAATTACACACTCACGAAATCATCGATAGCAAATTTACAGTTCCTGCAGCTGCATGAAGTAGGGTTAAGAGTCTTAAGACGTACTTTCGGATACTACATACTCTATTAGCCGATTTTTCCTCCTATCTGATCCACTATAAATGATTCGGATAATACGTACTCAGATATAAAGTACCTGTGATAAGACGTACCAATTTCTATTCCCAAGTAAATAAATATACTTGTATTTTAAATCGGTTAGTACGTACTCTAGAAAACTATTAGCAGAACTCAGTTAGTAATTGGTTTAAGTGAGTAGGTTAAAACTAAATAGTTCTTAAGTATGCTAAAGACTTGAATACCCTACATCCAGGGGGTTATCTAGGATTTCGTGGCTGGCACTTTATTATGGAGATAAAAAATTTCCGGCACCCTAAAGGTATTAGCCATAATCAGGCTTTCATCCAGGAAAAATTACCCGCGCGCCTAGATTAATTTTGAGCTCGCTCACACGCGCCTAAAATACTCAATTTGTATTACGTCTATGGGAGCATCTCTCGATTTTCGCGCGCCTAGAAAAGTTTCCTTTTGAAATTACGCGCCTGGAGGCGCGTCGCATACGCCTGGATGAAACCCTGGCCATAATACATACTTAGTTTAATTCAATGATGCGGCACTATTTTAATTAGGGAAATTGCAACGGTGCACAAACAGTTGTTTATCCAAGCATTTCTGGACCAGAAAATCTAACCATACGCCCAGCACCAAATTAAGTGCCAACCCGGGACCTAAATTGAATCACAATTCAAGCACTTTTTCACTACATCTGATGCCTGGCGGCACCTAAAAGTGCCGGCCAGGCACCTAGATAAACACCTGCCTACATCGTATTTATACCATCAAACAAGTCAGTATTTCGACTTGTGGATTATGTGTACAGATAAGACGTGCCTCAGTTAGTACGTACCTTTTCTTGTTTCCTAAGGTGGTACGTCTTAACCGAGTTCTACTATACTTTAACTATAACGTATGTTAGTTTATAATGTATACGAGCCCTTCGGTCTCGGTCGCTTCGCGACGGCTCACTCTCTCACAAAAGTCGCTTCGCGACTTTTGTTCGTTCGTGTTAGGCACAACGCAATACAATTAACGGCGGCTTCGCGCCTTTCTCTCCCCAAAAAGCAATCACATTAATAATGAGTTTTAGTAGCTCAATAAATTTCAGTTGCACGATAAGAAAGCTCGAATCAAAATAATACTAAAAGAAAAACAGGCAATAGAATAGACAAATGATTGATTGGTTAAATGAATTAATTTTCAATCAATCAAATTGGAGCCTCAGAAAATATTTCTAGTAGGCACAGGCTATTTATACTAATTGAATAAGTTAGCTAATTCATACCAACAAACCCTCGAATTTAATTGGCCAACATATTTTGTCACCTTCAAATGTGAATATTTCTCTTCAAAAACCAATAGATCGTTGTCGCAGTACAAAATTACCCCTGGATACAAATTTTCAGCTTTCTAGGACTCGTAGTCTTTTCAATTAATTCTGGACAAACACACAAACAAACAAACACACAAACACACAAACACACAAACAAACAAACAAACAAACACACAACAATTCCTCTTTTTATATATAGATATATTTAATTTGAAGTTACTTAAGGCAAATTCTTAATGGTCCATGTTCTCTAATAGTTCATCTGGGTCCTTTTACCCACTGGTGGACTATTAGATTAATGATAACTAAGGGATTGTCGTAAACAGCATCAAATACCGATTTAGAGTGTCACTATGTTTATAACTAGACTCAGATAGCTGTTGGGAGTCGAACAAGGGGTCACTCGAAAGGTTTAGGACAAAGTTTGAGAAAGGAATGTTGTCACATTCCTGAGACATTATTGCGTTACTTGGGATAAGCTATGGGCAAGTGATCCCTTAAACGACTGGGAATTTAATGTGGACAACGAATCTGGTCTTTAAAAGTAGACCAGAGTTGATTTTGGAAAGTTGCCGTTCGGGGTAATACCGGCGATTTAGTAGAGAGCAGCAATTTTAAAAGTCCAAGATAACATCGAAAATGCATCCGTTCGTCGTGGGGCCGCGGAAAAATTTGATTCCGGGGTCATAAAGATTACATATAAAAAATTTGGTGCTTTCGTCCAGCGTTTCCCGAAATCGATGTTAAGCGACCTGACAAAATGGAGTAGCCTGATTTTGATCGAAAATTAGGTCGGAATTTGATCGAAATTTTGTTGTGTAGGAATTTGATCGAATAGTTTTCCGATGTCGGAAAATGATCGAAATTGATATTATACCAAATTTGGCTAAAAAGTGAACAAATAGGAATTTGATCGAAAAGACTATCGATGTCGGAATATGATCGAAAATGCTACTCTACCATATTTGGCTAAAAAGTGAACGAATAGGAATTTGATTTAAATTGGTTTCTATTGAAATTTGACTATATTGGAGTGAATTAGTATAAATTTGCAAAATTATAATAAGCATTGTTATTAAATACAGTTGTTTTATCAGTAATTATCACGCTTGCACTATTAATTTGGTAAGCGAACGTACTAGGTACATTTTGATCAAATAACTATACGTGGATAGTGGACATCAACTGAGATTCTGAGAGTACCGTATAGACTCTAATCGAATAGGGCTACTTCGAATAATCGCCTACCTCCAATAATAGCCCACCAAATTAGCAAATAGAAATTTACTACCGGTACCATGAGTAAATTTCTTTATCTAATATTAGTCGCAATACGATTATCAACCGACTCTACTAAATAAATTGTATCAACATGTGATATTCTCGAAAAGTAACAAAAATTTATTGGTCAAAAAATGGCCTAAAACAATAATCGCCTAGGCTACTACGGTATATATAAATTTAATTAAAATGGATTTTTCAATTGTTGAGGGGAAAAAATTGAATTCGACTAATTATATATCTGGAGGATATCGCTATACAAAGAATCGGGAATCAAATGGTACATTTTACCTGAAGTGCACTCTCGCTAGACAAAATGCATGTGAGGGGTGGAAAAAATCAGTACTTGGTAAATCATTTTTGGAAATAACTAGAGCGCACAATCATTCTGAATCGGAATACAAATCTCATAGTATTGTCTTAGCCAACAGAATCAAACGAACTGCAGAGATTTCTACTGAAAATTTGAGACAAATATTCAACTTCGTGTCGCAACTCGACAGAGGCAGCAACAACTTTAACTTTTAAAACACTTGAAAGTACGATGTTCAAGAGACGTAGATCACGCCTGCCTAAATTGCCGGTATCTCCTGAAGAGTTCGACCAACTCCTAACAAATTCACCTTACTCCAAATTCCACAGACTAACAATTAGGGATTTCGATGAAAAAGCGGTAGTATTTGCGTCTGATCTAATGTTATTGCAGCTTAAGGAAGCCGAAATTATTCACTTCGATTCCACTTTCGATGTAGTTCAGCGAATATTCTACCAGCTTTTGACAATTTTTATCAGGGTCAAGGGGCATGCGATTCCAGCATTACATATTCTGATGACTTCTAGGGTGAACACCTTTATACTGCAGTAGTATTAGCAATACACCAACCTGTTGCAGAATTCAATCCTTCCATCGCAATGTGTGATTTTGAGAAGGCATCACGCAATGCATTTAAAACTGCTTTTACGAATATCACTATCGTGGGATGTTGGTTTCACTATACAAAGGCTATTCATGATAAAGTACAAAAGATCGGTCTCGCTAAGATATTTCGCGATCAAAAAATCGTTCGTAGATTTGACGCTTACTGAATTGGAACTTGTGAAATCTCTAGAATTACTTTTATAAAACTTTGATTGATGGGAACGAAAATATGTCCTTTTTACTACCAATTTAGCACGAATAATAATGCTGAGTCTTATCAACAAGTCACTAAAGTCTAAAATAAAGACAAGTCATCCAAATATTTGGTAATTTTTGTCATCCTTAGAAGATATAATCTTAGACTTTGATTTAGAAATGAGGAGGTTAGAGGAGGGATTAATAATAACAAGAGGGTCAAATCCGAAATCTCGTAAGAATGAAGATCTCCGAAATCAGTATAAATAAATATTTAAATCGAGTATTCACGGCGATTGAGTACATAAATGCCATTTCGTCAACAATTGGAAAAGAAAACAAGGGAATCCAAACGATCAGAACATTCGAATACAGAAGAATTATAATTATCTGACGACGGAGAACATACAAACTCCCGCTGTTACGTATGCTTTCAACAAAGAATACATAATTTTGGACTCCTACATGATGGATTTGCTCACGCTGGGTTTTGTGAAAGATGTGCTACAGAAATACATCGTTTGAGACAAGTATGCCCAATTTGCCGCGGAGAAATAATCGGAACAAAGAAGATTTTCCAGTGAATTTATTTAATATTTTCAATCTAAAGTAAATTTTCTTTACTTGACTAATTTCATTTATTACTTATATTAAACTTATACAAAATTTTAAGTCATGATTTTCGATAATTTTCCGACATCGGAAAACTTTTCAGTCAAATTCCTATTTATTCACTTATTAGTGAAATCTGGTATAATAGCATTTTCGATCATTTTCCGACATCGGAAAACTTTTCGATCATATTCCTATGTTTTACTTTTCACTTTCGATCATTTTCCTACTTCCATTTTCGATCAAATTCCGACTTCAGTTTTCGATCAAATTCTGCTTTCCCCTTGAGTGTTCTAAGTAACACAACGTTTAGTAAAGAGTAAATGTATGAAGGATGTTAATAATAGTGATTGAATTAAATTAAATTATTCTGAAAAAACAATAAAGTATGTATTATTATTTTTCATTGTGTCTAATAATGCAGAATGTAATTAAGCTTTTACATTGACTGAGAACTTCGAAATTTGTTACAGAGATACGAACATTATGAAAAAATATTTTCCACTTCGACAGATGTCGGCGGTACTGTGAGCAGCATTTGATATAACTTTTCTAACAAATTTGCTCTTCCACCAGTTAGCTCCGGTATATTTAATTAATACTTCTCATCTACCGTATTTCTTTCGACAACTTCATTTTTAACCAATCTGGATTAATGGATAATAAACTCAGACAAAATTCCTTCACTACTCCTTTTTTTACAAGTTTTGCTAAAGGGTTGAGTAGATAAGCAGCAATTACTGAAGCTTCAATATAACGTTCTTGAATACTTCTTTGGTATTGCTTCAATAATTTGATGAATATATTCTGAACTTGATGGAAGATAACTCTGGATTTCATCAAGTGAAAGATTATTGTTGCTTCAGCAGAGACAAAATTCGCATCCCACCTACACAAGATAGGTAGTAATGCTTGTAGGACAAAAGAAACCTGTGTGAACTCTTCATCTGTTAATTTAAATTCAATATTTAGATCCAGTAGAGATTTTTGAACTGGGTACGCTTATTTTGAGTATTCTCTCGAGCATATTTAGGAGTGAGCTCCAACGGGTCTTACAGTCCTTAATAAACTGTAATCCATTCGGTTGTTTCTCTCGTACATACGTTAGCAGAACTTGATTTTGAAAAGGGGGAACGCTTGAATAGTTTCACAATTTTACGAACTTTGTTGACCACGCCATCAATGTATTAGCTTGTATTGTGTCAAAGTTGACTATTGCAGTACTATTACTGTCCATTCGTCTAGTGTAATGCTGAACTTCTCACCGTTAATTTTCTGAAGGAGTAAATCATGCTTAATTCTCTCATGATACATGCGGGCATTACTTGAATAGTGCTCTTGAATAGTAGTTACTGATCTGGGTAAAGAATGGCCCAGGGCTATTGGAGATCTATTAGATCTTTCGAAGTGATGAAGTTATTAAACGGAATCCCATCACATGACTCATCCTTGCAAGAACGTTTAAGCGTTATCTCAATTTGATAGGTTGATTTTAGAAGTACATGCAATCCTTTTGTAGAGCCACCATCGCATTTTATTACCTTTTTGCAGACTTTAGACTGTGCTATTTTCCACTTTATGATCTTAGAAAATGTTGCCATATCTCAGCCCCGACAAAATCCTTAAAATTAATGTTCTCAGCCATATGCGTGATTAAGTAAACTTAGTCATACCAGATAGGGCCATATATATAATGAGCACAATTGAATTATAGATAAATCAGTATCAAAAGTACATTATGCATACAATGTACTTGTTAAAATATGAAATATTATTATTGTTAAGCACTAGAATATTGTTACCATTTAGTGCTTCGTAGTTGTAATTTATTCTACCTAACTTACAAGTACGAAGAGCTAAATGGTAACAGTATCTATGATTTATCCATTGTTAACTTTCAGTCAAGGCAATTATCTTATCACTAATACAGTAATACTATATAGTTAGCACAAATGCATTGGGATCCTGGGATTGAAAAACAAATCCCGGGATTGACAATCGGGATCGGGATTAAAAAACAAAGATTGGATCCCGAAGGTGAAATGGATCGGGATCCCGGGATTTGGGATTGTAACCCTTAGCTTCGATGTTACACCAGTTAATACTGGACCTCATGGTGGTATCAATATAAAAAAGCATGCTTATAAGCTACGTGCGGCATATGCGAATTGTCAATAAGGAACATATTCAAAGATATTTACGGAGTGACTATTGGACCAAGTTCGTTCACTGAGACAATTGGGAAGGAATCAAAAAAGACAAATAAGTATACTCAAAAAAGTTAAAGCCAGTTTCCACGAAAGAGAACGTGTCGAGCGAATAAATAAACTTACTAAAGATAAAAACTACTTAGATTAGATCTCAGTTATAGCTCAAAATGGCACAGATCATTGTACTAAGAACTTGATAACCAAGGAACCTGGTATCATTAAAATTGCTAGAAACAGAATCCTTAGACTTTGTATTTCAAAGTTAATTCCATCTTCCAAAATATAGTGTAGCGTAATAGTTTAGTCACTATAGTGTCCATCTTGTTCAACTATGTAAGGAATTAACTAGCCTGAAATTAGTTAACATAGTATTATATTCAAATGAGTATTGGAGTCAACCAGAAAGTAGTATTTCTCAGGCTTAGGAAATAAAGCCGTAGACTATATCCTCAAATATGGCTTAATATATGTTTTTACCATCACAATCTCTGAGATGCATGACATGAATAAAAGAGTAATAATACTTTAATCAAGGGCTATATGAGCTGATACTCAGATACTGAAACGTGGGTCAGTTGTGTACATATAGATTATTCGAAATCAGCAAAGGTTATGCATTATTGTCGTAATGAACTCATTTTCAGGAGTGACTGGGGATATTGATTTATGTGGAATGTGAATTATACGGTTTCACATTATTCCATTTTATGTTTCATATTTTAGAATTGGTTATCACGCAATCCCAATCATGGTGAGCCCAGATAATGTTAACGTGACCTGCAACGGCACATCCCCAGTGGCGAAAGACGAGCTGTTATCTACGATCTACGATGCAAAAAGACTGACGACTAGTATGTAGGTAAATTATCTGTGGAATCAAGTGAGTTAACATTTTAATTATCTACTAATATAATTTATACTAAGTAATTAATTAGTTCCTATTTAGTAAGTACACCATACACGATGTAACTTCGTTACATCGTGTGTTATTAAGACAGTGAACTCCCGTTATAACGAAGTGCGGACATCGATTACTCTCGATACCACCCCCTTCCACAAAGTCTCAATAACACATTTTATATTTGTTTAAAAATCCGTATTTGATTAAATTAATCAGCACTATAGTCTACATTGCATTTTACTATTGATTTATTAGATCGAGTTTATCAATTTTATTCGGTTTAGATTTGTTGTGTATCCATCTATACTATTAAAAAACAGGCACGGATCTACCGGGGGGGTGCACCCCCCAACTCTTCATGAGATTGAACTCAGAGACTGTCACATTTCACAGATAGCTATATTAGAGTGATAATTACGATATGGTTTAAAACTGGATCCGTCCATGTAAAAACACAAACCTGTTATATGCATATACACACAAACCTCCCTTTTCCGGACCTCTGAGCAACGGGCACTTCCCTCAAGGGGCACCTTATTGATGTAAAGCCAAGCTAAATTTGTAATCATTTAACCAATAATGGAGTTAAATGACAAAATATTAATACAAAAACATATCCTAAATCACCCACACTAGTTAAAAACATCAGTCTGTATTATTGAATGAATCTAAAAAATATACATGATACATTTTGAATTTACACATACACTAACCGGAGAAAAGTATTTGAACAACAATAATTTGTATTCATACACTTGAGGTTATACCAGCATAATAACATTAGTAGATGCTACAAAATATATAATTAGCTAGTAAAGAATTCATTATTGATCATTAAGACCACATTTCCATTTTGTGCCACTTATGCCACAAGTGGCACGTGGCAGAAACACTTGTGCAACTTGGTGGATATTTTCTAAATTTAATCGAAATTGCAATATTTTACAATGTATATCTATAAAAAGATATTTATAGTCATTTTGAATAGTTTAGAGAGCCGTTAATAAGTTACCGACGAGTATTGTGTGTGCATAAAAATTCCTATTGTTCAAATACTTTTGGCTGGTTAGTTATACTAGCCATGGTATTTCTTATATCCCGGCAAATTCCAAGTTACAGGCACCTTCCGGACGGGAGTGCGCGGAAAAAGGGAGGTTTAAGTGTACAGTCAAACCTCCAAGATCCGGACCTCCAAAGTCCGGCTACCTCCTTCAACCGGGCAATATTTTTGTATAAGTTCAAAATTTTGTCGCCTTTTTTTGGTTATAATCCCCAAATTTAGTTTTTCTTTGCAGATTTGAATGTGAAACATGTTACCAAAAGTCATCCACCTTTATCTGGGCAGTTAATATTGGTTTGGATTTAGCCATATGGAAATTTGGCTACTTTATATACAATTAATATTCCAAATGAATGAACTCCTTGAGTCCTTGTGTAAAGTAATACCAAGTTTCGATGATCGGATGATGCGATCAAGCTAGAGTCCCCCTCGACAATAGTTTTTGACATCAGAACATAAACACTAGTTGATTATGCAATAAATTTTATGGTTATTTCCGAGATCCGGGAAAATTCTCAGATCCGGGCACCCTCCGGACGAGGTTGCCCGGCCTGGGAGGTTCGACTATATTTATTTGTATGTTCCGAGTTATTTAAGAATCTGGATGGTTTCCAAATCTGATTTTTGGCATACAGGGATAACCTTTGGCCCCCCGACAACAAGTGGAGGTTTTCCACTCAAAATTTCCCACACGTCGCCAAGTTATGACACAAGGGGCCTTATTCACTAACATTTCTTAAACTTAAACTTAAACTTAGTTCAAACTAAGTCTAAACTAAGTCTTGACTTAGTTTATGCTAAGTTTATTTAACTTCTCAAAACTTAACCAAAAATTTAGTTTTTGCTTAAACTTAAACTTAAACTTAGTCTAAACTAAGTATTGACTTAGTTTTGCTCAAACTTAAACTTAAACTTAGTCTAAACTAAGTAATTACTAATTTTTGCGAAGTTTTCTTAACTTCTCAAAACTAAACTCAGAGTGATACAACCACTATTAGTGACACAACCACGATAAGTTACGATAAATAATTCGTAAATACATTAAATAATTGTAAAATACAAGTATATTATCGTGAAATATTCAGTTAAGTCTGGTAAGAAGTAGACTTAACTTTTTGTTTACTTTTCAACAGAAAACTAAGCAAGAACTATGTTTTATCTAAAAACTAAGCACAAACTAAGTTCAAACTAAGTTTAGACTTAGTTTGAGCTTAGTTTTGCTTTGTGAATACAGACTTAGTTTGTGCTTAAACTTAGTTTGAACTAAGCACAAACTAAGTTTATGCTTAGTTTAAGCACAAACTAAGTTTAAGAAGTTTAGTGAATAAGGCCCCTGATTACCAATATGCTTACTCACTATCGCATGATGACGTAAACAGTTAAATTTCGCATTGTGAAATTTGACTATTTTAGAGTTATATACGCTTTCTAATCAATGTTGGAAGTATATAAACTACACATCAAACGCAAAGCGGTTGGTGTGGGATTGTGTTTGCCGTGAACCGACCTAGCAAGCGAAGCGAGCTAGATTAGGCCATATAAAATATATAACTTGTTTATCATCCCCACCCGTACCAATTTTAACCCATCGTTCGGAAATATTTTATTATTATCTTAGGAACATAATCGTACAAATTATTAGCTATAAGCTTGTATAAAGTATTCCTAATGTATCAATGTTTAGCAAGTCATACATTTTAGAGCATTAATTTAATTATTTAACCATTATCATGTGATTTTCTAATAAAATCAAATAATTAGAATTATTGTTTGGCATAGGATAATGTTATTGCATATTAATGGTATAAAAATAAAAAATAAAATCCCGTCCGCCGTCCGTAGTTTCTTAAAAATCCGGACAATAAACAATAGATTCATTTTACATGGCCTTATATCTATACTATAAAAACACAAGGCTGGGTGTATATATATATATATATATATATATATATATAGTATTTGTTTGTATGATCCGAGTTGATTGAAGAAAGTGGACGGTTTCCAAATGTGAATTTTGGCATATAGGGGTAACATTTGGCACCCACCAACAAGTCGAGGTTTTCACTCAAAAGTGCTCACACCTCGACAAGTTATGACGTCAATGTCACATTTCGAGAATCCTGAAAATTCACCTAATGTGACATAATTCGCGCCCTCTAAGAGATAAAAATCTGAAAATATAGAGGAACATGTACATTAAAGATGCGGGCACGTTGGCGCTCATTATTTGTGGCCTCTAAAGAGATAAAATCTGAAAGTCTAATAGAACATGCACAATAATGATGCGGACATGTTAGTCACACCAGGGGCCGTATTCACTAAGATTACTTAGTACCTAAGTACTAAGTATATACTTAAGTACTAAGTACGTACTTAGTTAAGTACATACTTAAGTCGTATCAGGGACTTCTTTAATATTGGGACTGTAAACTTCGTTTTACGGTAAAATTAGCGTAGGCCTAAAACAGTATTGTTACTTATTGATATCCCTTAATCCGCTAATGCTAGACACATGAAATGTATTATTGTCGTATAGGAAGTCATATTTTGGGAGTCCAACGGTCATATTGGTTTATCGAAAATATTTGTGGAATGTAAGTTATGCGATTATCACACCCTTCCATATATGGTAATATTGTAAAAATCTTGAGATTACTTAACTTTATACATATGAAATGTATCATTTTCATACACGAAATCATATTTTGTGAGTCCAACGGTCATATTGGTTTATCGAAAATATCTGTGGAAGGCCTATTTACGCTTTATAATTAATGTTAGAAGTATATATAACACCACAAACCAAACGCGAAGCGGTTGGTGTGTCACTGTATCTGCCGCGAAGCGATCTAGCAAGCGAAGCGTAGTTAAATTATAGAGAGTACTGGCTTTCGTTAATAATCACCAATACATACAATAGTAATTATATTGCTAACGGCTTTGAACATTGCAGTTTAATTTAGTTTTCTTAATTAATTGATATTCAGGAAGATGTTAACACTGTTTTGAAAAGGTTGTATTTCTGTTTCGAGATGTAAAACCCCGTAGCGGCCCACCCCCCAAAAAAACTTTCAGCTTCCCCCCAGGGAGCTTACGGCCCACTTTGAGAAACAGTGTAATAAAGTAACTAAATTGCTAATTAATTAATTGGGTAGTAAATATTAATACCTGTAGAGCATTTGACTGCGCAATTGGAATAATAAAATTCCCGTTCATATCTTGAATTCCAAATGAAGATATCGAAAGATAAGAATTTGATATTGAAGTAAAAAGATCAATTAGTTGCTTGATCCTATTCAAATCGAGACTGCCAAGGTATATTTGAAGAAATACATCACTCTCACTTGGTGTAAAGGTTCCTTCAGAGAAAGGTAGAGATTCAGTTAGTTGAATTGAATTGTTAGTAATATTATTTTTAGATATTGGATGAAGAGTTATCTCATGGAGGACAAGACTCGAGATATTAACTGTTTCGGAGAAGAGTAACAATAAGTGAGAACTATTAAGATTTGCAGTAAAACTTCTGAGAGCAGGTGGAGTTATATCAGGAATGAATTCACTAGTTCTTACCAAATTAGGAAACAATATTGGATTTATAGAATTGCCATCCATATCAGATACCAGTGCATATGTAAAAGTGATGTAAGTATTGTTTTCATTTGTAGCCAAATCAGGAATTTTCTTAATATTATCGAGATCAGTTTTGGAGATGTTGAACAAAATGTCGTTAGAATCCTATAGTAAACATTAATATTATTAGGGCTGAAAGGAATTTTCGAAATGTAACGAACGAACCTTTTCCTAAACGAACGAATATTCGTTCGTTTGGATGACTAAGCATTAAATCAATTTCAAGACACAAAATCAGGGTTGGGGCCGATTACTTTCAGATGATTACGATTACGATCTATATTTTTAAAACGATTCATAATTATGATTACGAATACGATCTTTAATTTTTAATCGATTACGATTACGACTACGAACTCTATGAACTTGTATATGATTACAATTATGAAAACAACCCAAAATGTATACTAAATGCGGTCTGGCTAAGTCTGATAAATTCGAATCTAAAAGTACTAACAATAAGGAAAAGTGTCAATTTCAATAAACGAATTGTTACTGTATATAATATGATGGAATTCAAATAAATTTGACTGTTATGAATAAAAGCACTTTCGCAAGTGCAATCCTACGAATTGATAATATATCCTTAATTTCAAAGAAAAAGACGCTAATAAAATAGCATGATTACGATTACGATACGATTAAACTCTAATAGAATCATCTGATTACGAATACGATTACACGAAATGTGTAATCGATTACGATTGAATCATAATCGGCCCCACCCCTGCACAGAATACATTGGAAACTAGGTCTTAGTGATGTTACAATAGTTTAATAATAGGTACAAAGTGTAGTATTATACACAAGTTAACTAATATTCAGCTAGTTTAGGTAGGAATTAATATATACGGTCTCACAAGCTAAACAAAAGTAATCTTGTTGTCCAAAAGTAGTCAACGGATATCAGTTTCAATCTAAATTTCGTCCAAACGAATATTCGTTTGGAAAAGAACGAAAATTCGTTCAATCATTTCGAACGAATGTTCGGTATATTCGTTTCAGCCCTAAATAATATATAATAAAGAAAGAAAAGTCACGTACATTAATGCAAATATAGAAAGTTATTTAATAAAATTATTGTATACAAATGTTGCATCAGCCTCTATAATTGGCAATGTATTGGGTTAATGTTATTGAGATTGAGAGAAATTCCAACAAATAAAGTGAGCATTAAAGTTTAGAAGTATGGTTAATCAAGCTAAGGCGTGTCGTCTAAAGATAGTATGCCCATATTTTGAGTGGTTCGGCATACAATATCTTATCAATTAAAAAATTGATGACTTACCAATTTAGCGTAAAGTATAATTAATAATCACCACTTAAACAAAAATTTCGCGTAAATAGGCTTCAAAGAGTAGAATTAAACAATATTAACTAATAAATATTAATCATATTTAATTCAGATTTCGGACAAATAAAATAAATCAATATTCTTATCTCGCTTTCACGGTATTCTGGACTTTTAGAAGCGCGAAAAATCGGAAGATTGAGTAATTTAGACGCGGGCTCATCCCCCCTTAGCTATCTGGCTACGGGTATGGTTTGAGCTAAATGTTTACAACAGTATTGTCTACTATTAGTATGAATTTTTCTGACCTACCCGCTCCCTTTGCTGTGCTGTAATTATAATCCCGCTTTCAATCGTTTGAGATGTGGCAATTGACATACCTACAAGGTTGCTAATTTCCTTAATAGAGTGCTTCTTACATTCTATAAGTATCTGAACATCTTTCTCTTTGAAACCTGGGACATTTTGAGTTAGATAGGCTAATTGTATAAGAAAAAAAGAATGACAAAATGAAAAGGTTAAACCCCCACAGACGGGATGTTAGTCTGCTTCTTCTGATTGCACAAGCCGACCCTAATTTTTGGTCGCAAACCCTTCAATAATATTGTATTGTAGGTAGAGAGAGAATATATAAATATAATTTCATATTCAAATTCAATTTCAAATTCAAATAAGAATCGTCTTTAATTAATGAATTAATTAAAGTAAGTATCATTACTACAGATATACTAGAATACGTGTAGTATAAACGCGAGGTGGTGTACATGTTGCAGTTTATGGAAGTGCTTGGTGTGCCGCGTGCATACCAGTGTAAACATTTGGACACCAATATACTGGTGTGTACGCATACACACTGGTGTATAGGCGTGCTAGTATCAATTACTTTCTTTTGGTTCTATATTATATACCTACCAACGTAATTCCCAATTTCAGGAGTGTGAGAAACGCTATATGTATTATAGATCAACATTACATAATATTCTAGTAATTGTAATAATTACATATTTAGATATGTATTGACAAAGTTAATGGACACCCAGTTTGTATACAAAGAACCAACGGGATGCGAGTACACCCGGAAAAATGTCATTATTGGGATGGGAATACCTCCTTAAATTCCCCAAAGGCCCCACAAAGCCACGAAGCCACTGAGGACTGACCAAGCGATAAATTAATAATAATAAACCTTTGAGAATTGTATGTATGATACACGTACTACAAGAGACTTAAGAGATATAAATATTACCACGGAGATTAGTTACGAGTGTACAAATATCAAATTGATTTCTATTGTATCCAGTGAAAATCATACCATGAGATGTAGCTACAGTATACACTAAGTCATGTTCTTCAGTTATTTTACCTATAAGATTACGTCTTCCAATCGAGCTCATCTTATCATGCCGAGATATGGGTATAATTACCGTATTGCCAATCGTTGCAGGTTTGAATTTTGTATTATTAGCACTAAGCATTCGATCGTGAGATATTTCTTGGCTAAGCTTTATACCTCTTCTTAAATTCTGAGTACATATACTTTTTTCTTTTAGTGTACAACTTTGACACCACACTGAAGATCCGAAGCCTTCTTCTCCTTGTGAAATTCCACATGGTATGTGAACGTAACGTTTACAACCCGGACAAGAATGTGCACCTTTAGTTTCATTCTCACATATTGCACACAGTAGGTATGTAGAATTGGAAGCATTAAAAGATAGGGATAAATTAGATGAGTACCATGAACAGTTCTTTATTGGATAAAGCACTTTCTGAATCTTCTAAATGATCTTTTTTCTAGATACAAGGGATATAATGACGTTGGAACTTCAGTTTGGTCATAATACTCTTTACCATTTACAACTGTGCCTGGTGGAAAGGAATATGAAAGTGAGATTTCATACTCGTCAAGTATAGGTGGAAACTTAGAATAACATGGACGAGTTGTTCAACAAATCGTTCAATGATATGATTTTGATTTGGGAAGAGTGAGATGATTCTTCAGAGCTCAAAAACAGAGGTTTGCTGAGAATCTAGCAAATTATCTTATCCTGAAAGTGTCGAGTCCTATATTGTCGAAAAAGTGTCGAGTCCGAATCAGGGAACTTTGTCAAAAACTGCTTCAATCAGTGTCATTCGAATGTTTGATTGGTAACTCGTGTTGTAATTGAATTTTACCCATTTAAGATATTTTAACCAGCATTGATCATTATTATCGTGCATCATATAAAATAATCCATCTTTAACCTCTATATTTACACGTTCAACTGCACCCTGACACTCAGGATGCCTGGGTTTTACATGGCAAATTTTGGTAGAGGGCCAAGAATCTCGCAGAGTTTGAAATAATTGACGATTTGAGATTCCCGCTCCATTATCCGAATGTAAAATATGAGGTGGGCCTTGTCAGCAAAAAGTCAACTACTATATCACAAAAAATTTCTGCAGTTTTTGTAACGATAAGAGACAAATTTATTTTCTTGGTAAATGATCTATGTATACCAAGAGCTATTTATAGGGCGTGACTCCGTCTGGTGACTTGTTTTCAATTGGATTCAAATCACTGAAGTCGATTAGATCAACTTGACCCCCACTAAGTTAATTCCTCGACACAATTCGTTTTGTCACACAGATTTTATCGATTTTTTAGATTTTTTAGATGGCAGGTAGGACACGATCTTACATAGATACCACACACTTGTTCAGTGATTACAAAGTAATGTTGAGAAACCCTTATGTACAATTTTCTTCTACCTTGGTTATATATCTTTAACTACAACATTTATTGTAAAAAGAATCAATGGACATAAACGACATCCATGGTCCAAAATTTAACACTAATGAACAGGCCTTATTATAACGTAGGTCACGAGTCATCCTATTCACCTGAAAAAGTCACCTGTTGAGTTTAATTGTAGACGAAACAACTATATTTTCTTAGCTTATAGGTAGCCAACTACAGTTGAAACCGGATATTTTAACACATTCTTTTAACGAAAATTTGTTAAAAATACCCGATTTTACAACATCAACAATAATTAATTATTTACAAGAAAATGTGTTAAATATATCCGGTGTTAAAAATAACCGGTTTCAAATGTAAATTATTTCTCGATGTCAAATTCAGGGTTTTATACAGGGCGTTGAAAGCATTCTCTCGCGATATTTCCGGTTGACGATGTGCCTCCAGCAGGACATGGCTAGTCGATCTTCAAAACTCTTTTATCAAACAAAAATTCCCTTGTGAACTTCATTGAATCAATTATTACTCTAGAAGAAAGTGATCATTTAAATTTTCCAGATCGTTTATGGTAGACTATTATTAGCATAAACCAGCGAAATATGCAAATGTAGGTGTGCAGCGGTGAAACAGGTATGATATTGATATCAGATAGTGGTTCATATGTCAAACCAAATATTTCTTTGGAACCAAGTTTTAGGTATTCTTCTGTGTCAACTGAAGCACCAATTTATTAGGCAGATGTGATAACCCTATTCATAGGGAATCCTAACATTACAGTTCCAAATCCTTTAATTCTGTCAAGTTAGCAGTACAAAGCTGGTAATGAGCTCCACCCGCACCACTCAAAATGCTTGACATTTGACCATCAAACATAGTACGCGGTACCTTGACTTTAATCAAACCTTGAGGAACTAGAAGTCCTTCGTTTTCGAAAGAAGCCACTTCAGGGTTAACAATCCGATCCATTAGGAAGAAGTTAACATTGTTTTCTTTTTGGGCTAACAATACAATTGGTCGGACTGGGCATGTCATTGGCCCAAATAGTATTATTAGATGAGTCTAGAATAGTATTATCTTGAATGCAAATAGAACATAATTTTAAGTGTTGAATTGTGGAAAGCCTCAAACTGATTGTAAATTTTATGGATTCCTGAACCATCCAATCTTTGAGAAACCTTAATTTACAATGAATAGTTAGAGTCCTCAAGAATCGGAATAGATACGAGTAGCCTTAGAATAGTTTGTCTCAAGATAGCCTTAAAAGAGATTCCGAAACCAATTGTGAAGTTACATTAATTTGCATCTCAATTAATTCTGAGGACAGATTTGTTAGAATTATATCTGCACGATAATCAGTGATCATATAATAGAGAGGAAATATGATGTTTTCCAATCTCAAGGAAATCTAACAGCAAAAAAGACTTGTCGATCGATAAGTCTCTGGTAGAACATCCAAACTTCCATTGACGATTGATGGTTTACATGATTTTGCAGTTTCGTGATAACGACTTTACTAGAGACAAGTTGTAACTCTTAAGTTGCAATGATTTTAACTTCAACATTCTCAAAATCTGCAAGGAATCAAATACAGTTCAAACCAGTTTTTTCTAACCATTTCTTTTCAGATAAAAATAGTAAGAAAAAACCGATAGTTAGAAAAACCGATGAAAATACAGTATAGTCGGAATTTCTTACAAAATATTGCATTACTAATAGTTAGAATAAACCGATGAGTTAGAATAACCCGAGTTAGAATAAACCGGTTTCGACTGTACATCCAAAAGCGGCTTTAGTCATTTCTTGTGTCCTTTATTTGTCTATTGATCAATGGGCTTTCTGGTATCTTGTGAGAATTCGGTTTCAAAATTATGTTTTCTTCGCTGATGCGTTTCTTTAGAGGTGGATGGCTTGAAGAGAATGAAAGTAAATTACTTCACAAGGATATAAATCGTTCTTTTTCTAAAAGCTACGCGATCAAATTTTGAGTTGACCAAACCTTCTCCGAATTGAGTGAGATTCACACACAGGAATTTCAAAAGTATTCATAAATGCGTCTGTTGCCTCTCTGAATGAAGTATGCGATTAAAGAAAAGCAATAGCTTCCTTGTTATCCATTAGAGAATAAATAATTTAATTTATACAATTTTTAACGAAATAATGTGAAAATGAGATTAAAAATTCGGACGGAGTAAAATTGGGCCCAAAGAAAATGCTTTAGAAATCTTTCGATGCGGGGTTGTACGGGCCATTTTATTTTTAAATCAATAACCTATATATATATAGGAACAATTAAAATTATTCAAAACATCTGCCCACGACTTATTTACCGACTAAACTAACAAAGGATTAATTTTCGGGTCAGAATTTCTCCTGATAATTTGAATCAAAATTTGGAAGGAATTTGTATTTAGGATAATCCAATTCCTTATAAGCATATTTATATTCCTACAACGAGTATTATGCTTTAAAATGTCACTACAATGCTTTTTATGATACTGAGAAGTGCTATAGCGTAATGAATCCATAACAAGAAATTAAGCTTAAAATTCAATGAGTCAGCTTACAATAGACTAGTTTTATAGTAATAAAGGAATTTAACCACGAAACTAGAGATTTCTAGGTTTTAGATTATACTATAGAACGTGAAAGTAATTTAAAATAGATTTGAGACAAAAAAATTCCCAGGCCCCTAGTTCCACTTGTCAAGCCACTGTTAATTATTTTACAGATCGAGAGTAGTTTATTGTTCATTAATTGTTGCTAGACAGTACAATAATTGTAGCTAGACAGTATTATTATTATATTCTAGTTAGTGTTTATTAATATTATATCAATCAACTCCGCATAATATAATATTACTAATAGTGTCACTGGTCCGAAGTTAGTTACCCCCAGTTAAGCGGCGACTGTATTATTTACGTAAATACCAGTGAACTATTAACTAATTAACCTTTACATTATTTGTATAAAATAACTTATATGTACACCGTCTATTTCTAGAACAGGTTTTCTTACATATAAATTAGTATTGCCCATAGACGGCAGGGCTTTTGGTCTACAGAATTTATAGACGGTCTACAAATTTTTGGCTTAGTTTGTATGGCCTTATAGAGACCGTCTACATATAAGGTTGCTCTATTTGTATGATGATAGCATAAACAAATAGTGATTGCATTACAATGTCAAAGTTATTCATTTCCTGCATTGTTGCCTAATAGACAGAAGTATGACATTTGTTTGATGTTATGCCTTAATTTGTGATCACAACTGTAATTGTAAACAAAATTGCTAGTAAATAGATCAATGGGTGTATTCGTAAGATCTCCTATTTGTGAATCGACTGGAAGAGTAACATGTCCAGAAGTGAATTCGACAAGTCACTCTTAAATATATCGACGGAGACATCAAGTGCTACATATACGCGAGCTGGTATAGCTAATGAAAGAAATTTGCTCCAAAGTACAAAAACATACGTCATCCAGAAGAATGAACTTTCCAGATGGCAAAGAGTTCATGACCGTTTTGAGTTGGTGTCTTTTCAGGGAACAAGTATCCTGTATCTTAAAGGCAAGTAAGATGGAATATCCAGAAGAGTGTCGACAATAGAAGAGCTGTACGATAAATTGGACTCGCTTCATAGGCCCGAAGGTAACCATACAGGTAGAACCAAACTCTACAAGCACCTTGCTCTGAAACATCATGGTGTGACAGCAAAGATTTGTGGGATTTTTGTCAAGTATGTCATCTAAAGAAAGCAAAGAAATCTCTCAAGAGTGTAGTTGTGAAACCCATCACATCCACCGATTTCCTCAGCAGGGTACAGATGGACTTGATCGAAATGGGCGATCAAAACATCGAGGTCAACTTGTCTGCTCATGGGGTTACACACCACAAATATTTATTGGTCTATTTGGATCAGTTTACCAAGATCAACTTGATTCCACTTAAACGCAAGTCGGCTGTGAGAAGTATTTATTGTGACTCTGGACCGCCACACATTATCCACTCAGACAATGGTAGGGACTCCTATTCACTACCCTAGCAACGAAATGGCCAACAATAAAAATAGTCAACGGAAACCCAGAGTATCAAGGTGCTGTGGAAAGAGATAATATCAAAGACGGCCTTTTCGGAATGATGCGTTAACAATAACGAATATTGTTGTGTGAAGTACCTAAGGTGGGTACAGTGGAATCATAACACCAGCTATCATACTGCTATCCGGATGAAGCTGTCTATAACAAGAAGCCGTCAATGGAACTATCGAATATTGTTATAGCCCATGAATTATGGCCAGACATTAATACTTAAGAGTTATCGAGGTCTTCCAGAGGTCTTGCAGAGGTTATAAACGCAGAACTAGAAGTAAGCGAGTACCAATCTGGTCGTATTCGTCAATTCCATCTCCACTTTGGAAATTTCACACTCATATCGACGAGTACGAGAATGAACTTTGACAGCTCTCCCTGTTGGGACAATTGTCAGTCACAATTTGGTGTCATTTCATTCGAATACCAATGCTCCAACACGTCTATTAATAGTATGGTAATTGTAAGGTTGAACCTAGAAAAAATTCATACAAAGCGTATTTTAGTATCACTAGAAGCGGAATTTTTAGTAGAATAACATATCCAAAATCCGCTAAAATCCGTTTGGGGAAAATTTTTACACGGGTGGCAGTGTCGGCCATTTCATAGAAAATCGCCGACATTTTCGTAACTAACTTTCTCAAATCAAAACTAATCAACTTATAATCACCATATTTGTACTGAGCGTAAAATTTCCAGCAATTTGATATATCACATGACAACATTTGGAGGATTTTTTAGATAGCAACGCTAGAATGTATCAAAAATATGTCAGGAATGTGCGAACATTCCATTCTCAAATTGTGGGCCTATCCATCTAGTGAACCCTCGTTCAACTCCACTAGTATAATAATTATACACATATCGACCCTCTAAAATGGGATTTGTCGAGATTATTCGAGATAAACCTAAAATTGAAGATTTTCTGATAAATCTTCTCAAATCCCATTTTAGAGGGTCGATATGTGTATAATTATACTAGTGGAGTTGAACGAGGGGTCACTAGATTGGATAGGCCCACAATTTGAGAATGGAATGTTCGCACATTCCTGACATATTTTTGATACATTCCAGCGTTGCTATGGAAAAAAATCCTCCAAATGTTATCATGTGATATATCAAATTGCTGGAAATTTTACGCTCAGTACAAATATGGTGATTATAAGTTGATTAGTTTTGATTTGAGAAAGTTAGTTAAGAAAATGTCAGCGATTTACTATGAAATGGCCGACACTGCCACCCGTGTAAAAAGTTTCCCCAAAAACGGATTTTAGCGGATTTTGGATATGTTATTCTACGAAAAATTCCGCTTCTAGTGATACTAAAATACGCTTTGTATGAGTTCTTTCTAGTTCAACCTTACAACGACCATACTATACGTGAAGTATTTATCATCAACTTGTAAAATGTTCCAACTTCCAAATGTTTTCATTGCACTTGTATGAAACACATATTCACTTACAAACCAATCAATAACAGTCATTATCTAGCAGATAGTAGGCTTATGTAATATGTTCTATTGTATTCAATATATTATAGAGTAATTACAATATGGAGAAGATGGCTGATTTATGTAAATAATCATTAATTAAACGTAGAATTGATTAGCGACCTGATAATTTTAATTGATATATAGAAATAACATCCTTAGGAGAATACAACCTCTATATTTTCAATAACTAATTCGAATTATTAAAGAGTCACTGGACCAGAATACAAATTCGATATAACTGACGAACAAAAGCGAAATTGAGAGATCAGGCTTCGAGGTGATCATCTCCAGGAAATCCAATATCTCGTGTCCAAATTTTAAATCTCTATCACCAATGGTTTAGTCAGGCCATCGCGTACGGCCGGCCGGACGGACGGAAGTCCGACAGAGGTAAATTCAATAATGTGCACCAGAGCTGCAAAAGGGTCAGTGACCCATGGGTCAATGGGTCATATGGGTCACGTTTTTTGGGATGGGTCAATGGGTCATGGGTGACACGCCATGGGTCATGACCCATCAATACTTTGATTAACTTTGATTAATTAATTATATATAAGTAAGAGAGATCATTAGACTTGTAATAAGAGATCATCAGAGAGCGAGAGGTATTTTAATACCTTTAATGCTCTACATATAGTAAAGTCTCAACGTAATTCAATGTTACCAGAGACCATCGAAGCCGTATCTGTAGTGCTAGAAGGTTATAAAAACAACTTGATATCATGATTGTGTGAGACTAAATTATATTTAAATTATAGTTACTTCTAAGTTCAGAATATTGGTACATAATTGGTAAGATAATAACATGAATGGGTCATTGACCCATGGGTCAGTAGGTCATGGGTCACTCCTCCTTCGATGGGTCACATGGGTCATGGGTCACTGCTCGTGACCCATTTGCAGCACTGGTGTGCACTTATAGTAAAAAACTATAGTAGGACCCTACTATAATGTTTTTTACTAGAAGAAGCACACTAAAAGTCAGTGGATCAGAAACCTATTTAGATATAACTGACGAACAAAGACGAAGTTGAGAAATGGGGCTTCGAGGTTAAAATCTTCAGTATGACCTAATTTGAAATCAATAATTGTTTAGTCAGGCGAGTACATACGGCCGCCGGCCGTAATTCCACCAGAACGATTTTAGAATTGTTCATATTAAAGTATAAACTATAGTAGGACCCAACTATAACGATTTTTAGTAGAAGCACACTAAAATACTTTCACGTCATCATTAACGCGTCAGAATGCGTGGTTTCTCCAAATTTAATTATTATTTGTTGTCTCTTCAATTATGTATGACCTTAGATGCATACAAACTAAATACTTCTAAAATTCTAAATAATTAAGAGACTACTGTACGTAGACTGAAGCTCTTAGAATTGATCAAAGTCAAGTGAAGTAGATAACGTCATTCTGGTGAAATTTCCCAAAATGAAAGATATTTAACTATTGTCTATTATGGGAAATACAATACCCGGCCAAAAGCAAAAGTACATATAGTGGGGTCAAAAATTAAGGTTCCGTGATCAACCTCTGGCTAGTTAAGTTTTATGCCTGATTCTGATACTTTAGGATATAGCTCCCATGCCGCTCTGGAAAGTTTGGGCAAACTTTTTTATAGCGACAAATTCAAAGGGCCCCCGGCAATCATTTTGAAAATTAAGGCCCCTCTCTGAACATTTCATAAATTGAGATTAGAGTATTTTTGAACAGTATGCAATAAGTAGTAGCTGCACTGAAAATTTCAACTCAATCGGGACTATACTTTTAATGTAATAACCTTTTGAAGATTATTACGTCATTAGTCACCATGGGAGGACCCTTCTTTAAACAATTTTTTTAAGGGATTTGAAGCATATCTCATCCTATATACTACATGCAATAACCTTTTAACTCGTTTTGTAGTATGTCTCCATGTAAATCTCGGTAATAGACCTAAATTTATCGCTATAAGTTCCATAAGTTACGCGGCGAATAATGTGTAAGTTACACGGCGAATAATGAGTATCCAATATAATTCCTAATGTTTAAATAGTTTTGGCTAATTAGTGTAAGCTCTAACTTTCGAATTAAGTCAAATCAACTTTAGAGGAATTACTACATAGCATAGAAGGGTATGAACATGTTTAAAATTTTTACTCTTTTTGTTTACGGTAAATCGCTATATATTGAGAGAGAAAACCTCCAGTGACTATATGTTAAAATGTGATTGACTTCAAATTTTGTGCACAAAAATATGAGAATATACTGCTGAAAAAACACATTAATCTCAATTTCAGCCATGATAAGAGAGGAGTATACAATAAAGAAGTACAATGCTGTACAGGGAGTCCAGCCAGGGGGGGGGGTCCATTCGGGGAAAATTCTCAATTCGTTCGCAATGCGAGCGAAGTGGGAATCTGTATGTATAACTTGAACTTTAGTTTGGATTTAATACTATTGCAGTTGATCTGTAGTTATATTGTCGGGAGAAGAGAAACGAAGGAGAAAGAGTGAAGTATCGACCATGCCACCCAGTGTCTCGGAATTCTTCAAAATGCCGAGAATGTCAGAATTCACGCATCCTCTCCCTGGGACAACTCGGCCTCTCCAAGTGATCGCATAACACTGACCCAGGTGGGCCCTTGGTCCATACCTGGCTGCACCCTCTCTGCGACTTCTTGTGGGCCCCATATCAACTCGGACCCAAAGTTAGGGGCTCCTATGGGGGCCACTTCGACTTGTTTCTAGAGGGTCCACTTCGATTTATGTGCTTTTGTACAGATAGAATAGTTTGATAAGGGCCCACCTAGGGGTCCGTTATCAAAATAGGAGCCCAAATTAGGAAACCCCCAAGCGGGAGCACAGCGGGGATTCCCCTCTGACTTGTATTGCCTTGACACCCTTGATGTTGCATCTATTTAAATATTTATGCTTTTGTTTGTAAGCTCCGAATTGATTGAACTAACTTTACCGTATTCAAACATAATTTTCGAATACAGGGGTAACACTTTTTCTAATTGTTTCCAATCAAAATTGCCTCAAGGAGTCAAGCTCCCAATCATGCACATATTTTAAGAAGCCTGAAAATATACTTAATTGCTTGTAATTCACAAAATTCACTGTTTTAAGCACATTTACAATATTCATCATGTAATCATCAGAATGCGGGGTTAAACAATATCAGGAAGGTGCAGTGGAAGGTAATGAGCCTTTATAGTATTACATTTCAAAGTTATTCAAATTTGATTATCAATATAATAAGTAATGAGTAAGCATTTTGTGTTAATTTTGGGTTATCTCTAAACACGCCAAATACTTTACAAATAGAAATGTCCAAAATTGAAAACGATGTAATTATAAGCACAAGGTGACAAGACAGTTTGTAAAGTTGTTATGCGAAATAAGGAACAATTGATCTATTGGAAGTTTGTTCCTATCTTTCACCATCTCTGAGAAAAACCACATTTACTTAAGGAGTATAAATATTATGAAATTTTTACCAATTAACTCCAATCTAAATGTATTGTTAGCTATACGAGCCCTTCGGTCTCGGTTGCTTCGCGACGGGTCATTCTCTCAAAAGGTCGCTTCGTGACCTTTGTTCGTTCGTGTTAGATCAGTGATTCCCAAACTGGGGGTCAATGAACAACTAACAGGGGTCGCCAGTGCCGTAACTGGAAATAGAGCTTACCTGGGATATACTTGGGGCTTATATACAAAATTACTCCACTAATGTCACATCTGGGTTCAAGGGCCGTGACAAACTTGTGAATGATTGTACTTTCTGTGATTCGAACAACATTTCAAATGGTTTTAAATATATGTTCAGCATTAAGTATTTACACTTGTTTTACACTCAATTGTCTCCTCATGAAAGAACCCAGAATTTTGTCTAATTTCATATCGGAGTGATTTCTCCAGAAGAAATAAGTTCGCTGGAAAAACATTCGAAAATTTTACATTATGAACACCGACTATGTTAACGAGAGTAAATAATTTAGGCGTTCTCCTTTTGAAATTTTGATTAGTAGAACATGTCCACTGGTCCCAAGTTTCTATCCCATACATTGTGGTCGATTTCAAAACTTTTGGGATCCGAACTAGTCCGGGTATGGAGGTAGCACTCATTTAAATATATGAAATTCAGATTTTGTACATCCTCCTTGGGCGCTTTCGCCCTTGCAGCAGGGACGTCGTCACGGGGGGGGGGGGCATAGGGGGGAAATGCCCCCCCCTGGTAGAAATCCTCGCCCCGGGGCAATGCCCCCGCTGGGAAAATATATTGAACTATTTATTCCTCTGATTCATTGATGCTATTGAATTCAAATTAATGAGTTCACATTTTCCAATCCATTTGAGTCATATACCTGTACGAGGCTCCAATTTTCCCCTGTACATTGGTCAAGATCCCTAGACACCTCAAATTTTTTTCTCGCTCGCTTTGCTCGCTCTTCTAAAATGTTAATCTACAAATATATTGAAACGAATTACACTAACCAAAGCATTTTTATACTTTGCAGGACATTAAACTAGAAAGCTTCATCTTTATCGCATTGTTTTTGGTAACGTCAACTGCTAGATCTAACACCAATATAATGTTTGCCCCCCCTGGAAATTTCTGGCCCCCACTAGGTGAAAAATCCTGACAACGTCCCTGCCTTGCAACAGGCCTAACTATTTAAGCTGGGCCCGCATGGCTAAAATACTAAGACGGTGGGGTGCATGAAAGTTCTGCACTGGTAAAATTTGGTGGCGACGGTACCGCACAAAAGAATTATATTAGTGGGCATTATGGTTTTATAGTGTGGTGATAAGAATTAGGAATGGACAAGGTGAAAAGAAGAAATATATCAAACTATCTCGTGTTAATAAAAATAAAAATAACTATAATATTATGAATGGTGTAAGGTATCAAATATAGTTATATTAGTTAGATAAGTGGGTCGCGAGTTTGTTGATAAGTATAGTGGGTGGCGAAGTAGTTAAGTTTGGGAACCACTGTGTTAGATAATATAGCACTACGCAACACAATTAACGGCTGCAAAAATAAAGAAGTTACACAATAAAATTTGCTTGGGAAATAACAATTATCATATTAATAGGTCAATAAAGTTCAGATCCACCATCAGGATAGCTCCATTCTATATATTAATTAAGAGAAAATTTATGCCGAGATTTTACTGATAATATTAATCTGCTATTAGGAGCAGTTTAACTCTCCGATCCTCTATCTCGTATAGCAAACCTAATCTGAGGTTCATTTCTGAACTCAATCCTCCCCTGAATGCCGTGAATCAGTTTAGGAGGCAGTCAATCAAATTCAATGACGAAATATTCGAATCAAATTCGTTAGTTGGAAAACAGAGTAGAGAAAAGTATGGCTTAGTCAAATAAGAATTTATATGAACACTTATGCCTTTCCGAAACCAGGTAATAACTACAAAAGAAACGAATTTGAAATAAAATTCCTTTGTCCTAGAATTGAATAGACAGACCTCACAAGTTGAGATAATAAAAATTTGTTAAATTTTGCATAAATACCAAACCCAAAAATTAGAGTAAAAATTATAAAATTGGATTCAATAAGTAACACAGTTAGTTCTAGAAAGTGATACATTTTGGGAGCGATTGAGTTAAAACTGTTGGGATTATTACTGAATTTATTATTTCGTGACCACAATGTGTAAACAGGTGTTTCACATTGTGTTAACCTGTTCTATGAAATTTAGAGTCAATCCGATCGGAATTGAAGGAGTTAAGCCAAAAATACCCATCTTATTACGTCATAATTCCAAAATTCTGAGAAAAAATCTAATGGATCCTTGTCGCGGTACAAAATTACCCCTGGATACAAATTTTCCGCTTCCTGGAACTCGTACTTTTTCCAATTAATTCTGGACGAATACACAAACAAAACCAGAACAATTGTGCTTTAAATATAGATGTTAATTTAAATATTCTAAACAAGGGATTTACCAGAGAATTGGGTAGTTATGAATGCGATGTTAATGTATATTAAGTTAGTACGTGACCTACTTTATAATAAGGCCTGTTCACTAGTGTTAAATTTTGGACCATGGATGTCGTTTAAGTCCATTGATTCTTTTTAAAATAAATGTTATAGTCAGAGATAATTAACCAAGTAGTAATCCAGAACAAAAATATGAATGCCTTGCAACCTTTGCAGTCGTTCATGTCGAAAATTCTGGAAAAATAAAGAAAGTTAAACCCAATTAGTTGTTATTGTTCTTAAAATGTTTATTTGCTAAAAACTTATATTAAATTTCATGTTTTCTTTAATATTTTGATATTGCAACATTCATATGCGTACTTCAAATGTGCTTGGTATTAAACCCAATAATATTTTACTTCTTCTGGATTACTACTTGGGGAATTATCTCTGACTATAACATTTATTGTAAAAAGGATCAATGGACTTAAACGACATCCATGGTCCAAATTTTAACACTAGCGAACAGGCCTTATTATAACGTAGGTCACGGTTAGCACTAACTATCTAGTTAGATCGATGAATTTGGTTTTTTGATATAGTGTTTACTTTTCACACTAGTGTCTAAACTATTCGGAATTTTCTACAAATATTGAACAATCCAGAAAATACTGACTTGTCACTCGAGTATGTGTGAAATGCAAACATGAGATCAAAAATCGAACTTCATCGCCCCTTACTAGATAGTTAGTATTAACTTAAAATGCATTAACATCGCATTGATAACTACCCAATTGTCTGGGAAAATCCTTTGTATAGTAAATATCGATCAATTTTCAATTAAGTCATTTTCACTAAGATTGGTATTCACCAAGATTTAAGTGTGTCTTAAGTACATAATTAAGTAGAAAACTTTAGTAACCTACTAAGTTGACTTAAACTTATAAAAATTCTCTTACATTGACCTTTAGAACAGTGGTTTTTAACCTTTTTATGTTATTTCCCCTTTTGGCCTGTTCACTATATCCACTTTCAAAGTTAAATTACATTTAGTGGTCCCAGGAGCACCAAATAATCTACTAGAGAAAAGAGTGGGTTGCAAGGTTGAAACCTCTCGAACGGAATATCAGTATTCATGAATAGTTTCCCTACCGAATACGAATTCTGATAGTCGGTTAAGTAACCGAATACGAATACTGATATTTGGTTGAGTAACCGAATACGAATAATGATATCAGGTTGGCAACCAAATATCAACTATTCGGCAAATAATATTCGGTTCAACCAAATATATCAGTATTCGGTTTCAACCTTGAGGTAAAGGTATTCGGAGAAAGGTTGCAAGTAAGAATAAGCTCCCAAGAAATTGGGCTGATTTCTTACATGATCCAACTAAGAAACAAGAACTGTTTGTATTTCTTTCCAACAAGATTGCCAATGTGAATTGTCCCGGAGGCAAATAAATAATGATCACGAATGGCGCCACAGCTATTCTTCGAGGATTTGATCGTTCTATGGCACGATGTAATCATGGGGAAGCTGAAACCAGACTGCTGATCCATTTACAAAATGCCCTTGTCAATAGGCCAGGGCCGGCGCCACCGGGGGTGTCCGGACACCCACTGCCTCAAGGAAATGAAGCGGTGCTTGGACGGTGACACCCACTAGACTATACAGTGACACCCACTACACCCACACCTCATAATACGTGGCGCCGGCAATGATAGCTGTACTAAGTGTCTAGTGCGCACAATTGACACGGATGTAGTATTGGTGATCCTTGTTGGAAAGTTACACCACTTGATTGCCATAAGCAAAGATGTGACCATTTGGGTTAGCTTTTTGTGCAGGAAGAACATTTACATACTATCATATCAATGCAATCTACGAAGAACTAGGAAGGGAGAAATCTCTGGCCCTTACTGTTTTCCATTGTTTCACGGGATGTGAAACTACATCTGCATTCTTTGGGAGATGCAAGAAGTCAGCATGGGATGCATAGAACTGTTATCATGATGTGACAGTTGCCTTTACATACATGGCACTCAAACCTTATACAAAAGTAGAATTCGATGTTCAGCATTTCCAGCTGGTGGAACACTTCAATGTTATTCTTTATGATAAAGCAAGTTATTTGCAGTATGTGGATGAAGCAAGAAATGAAATGTTTTGTCAGGAGAAAACAATGGAGAGATTACCGCTTACCCGGGATGCGCTACTACAACAATCTAAATAATTTGCATAGCAGTCTGGAATATGGTGCACAAGTGAGCAAATTGAACAATGAGTACATACTCCAGAAACTTGGGACGAAAATTTCATGGACCGGACCGGACAATCAGGACCGGTCCAGACCGTATGATCAAAATATTGGATCGATCTGGACCGGTCCAGACCGATGAGTAGTCCAGACCGTTATATCGTTAATTTGGACGAGTCCAGACCGCACTTGAATAAGCGGACCGGACCGACATGAGACCGGTCGTCCGGTCCGGTCCAGACCGCTGCGTCTCTGGGCTGGACTCTTGATGATAAAACCCAATCATGGGTTCCTGTATGGAACAGTTTACCTGTGGTTTCAAAGACATGCAGTAAATTAGTAATATGTAGCTTGAAGAGTAGAAATAACTGTGGCGGTAGATGTGCGTGCAGAAAAACGCGTTGGAAATGCACATAATTTTGTAGTTGTAACTGTGAGAAGCAATATTTTAGTGACATGGTACGAACCATAATTTTAGTTTACCATTACAGTATTTACACAATTATCACTTTATTACATTTAGTAGTTAATCATTAACCACTAAATGTAAAAGAACCCTTAAAGTGATACATGTTCCAATCTAGAAACAAGTTATTCGTAATCATCATGGAATTTCCGTTAATTAGAGGGGTCACATGACCATATTAGATTAAAAGTTTCCTTGACAACGGTGGAATGTTGAACATTCCATTCTCAAAAATGTTAGCAACCCTACCGGGTGACCCATCTTTCGACAGCGCACACTGTCCTGATAACGACTATGAATATAATAACCTTATACGAAGTCATTTGAAATGAATTCGTGAATTCGGACTTTTGTTCGAATAATATCAAAGTGACCATTTTGAAAATGCATGATGGAGGTTATAGTGTATCCGGCGGCGTGGATCCTACCAAAAATCGAGTGCCCAAGCAATGTTCTGTACGTTGGAAAATTTGGTGCTTTGGTCCGGGATGTCCACATCCATCCAAAATACTGGCTTAAGCTGCCCTACTATTAGTAATATTCGCATCCTGTTCTTGTGATCAAGTAAACAATCCTTTTAAAAGAAAAATAACTATTAACAATATAAAACAATTAATATTTTATAATTGATGACTCTCTATCACTACTGACTACCTGATAACAACACTTTTGCTAATGTACAAACCTTTCTTTTCATATAATAATCGCAATACTTTTGGAAAACAGTTTGTCTTGTAAAATGGAGGAATTTAAACAACACTTTTGCTAATGTACAAAACTTTCTTTTCATATAATAATCGCAAAACTTTTGGAAAACAGTTTGTCTTGTAAATGGAGGAATTTAGCCAAAATTTAGAATCCAAAGTAACGGATATAGCACGTTGTACGGATACTTCATCAACTGAGTTAACTACCGAGAAATAATATAAATTCTCCATCGATTAATCGAATTGGAAAACAACGTCGAAAAGTAGACACATAAGGACAACTACATGCTAAATAAGTTCATCTTAATGGAATTAAATGTTGTAGAAGAACTTCTCAAGAAGTTAACAAAAAGAGTAACTCAATTGTGCTATGTTATCATTGAAGAATTATTCAACGTTATTGATTCATCTCACCAAATATATTACATTACAAGTTCTAAAGACTAAAGAGGCTGACGAAATTCCTTATGAGGTTTTAAATATTTTTGTGACAAGGGTGCACCTCACATCCTTCAGTCAGATAATGGAAGAGAGTTCGCTAATCAAGTGAGTGTACAATAATAGTTAATCCTATAAATTATAAATATGTAAAACAATTTACCTATTAGATATTAAAAAAGTTTTAACGTGGTCCGAGTATCGAATTGTACATGGAAAGCCATTCCATAAAGGATCTCAAGGCTCTGTGAAACGAGCTAACCAGGATGTTGAAATAGTTCTTGCTTGCTGGCAAAAGGATAACAACACCACAATGTTATCAGAGGGGCTAAGATCTGTCCAATGAAAAAGAAGATGCGGTTTCATTCAAGTATAAGTTAAATATTTAGAAATCCAAGTATTGTCCAAGAATTCTGCAGACTTCTGGGAAATCCCTTACATATAATTACTATTTAAATAGGTATTGGGAGATTAACTTATGAAGGTCTATTTGGAAGAAAGCCACGACTTGGAATTTCCCCTCTACACATTCCCAATGAAGTGACAACTGAACTCCAAACAGAAGAACAACTTGCCGAAGCGATGGGCATACTGAGCATGCTGAAACAGTTGATATTGATTCAGATATTCGAGTGCTCCCTCTTACAGAATCCTGGATCCGCCCCAGCAGTCATTACCCGTACAACCAGAAGGGTAGTCAGTAAGGGTATAGATTAGTCAGTACGCGTACTAACTGTCCTTTTCGCATATTGATCAGATAAGTAGTTAATACCGGCACTTACTAATTATTATCCGTATTAACCAAGGTGCTGGTCAATACCCGTATTGACCAGCAGCTTTGTCAGTACAGGTACTGACTATAGTGAAAACCCGTATTGGCTGGTTTCGGGTATTGACTCAATATTTATTCAAGATAAATATTGTGAATTAATGGAATGTGTATAATGTATAAAGTGTAAACCAAAGACTTTAATATTAAAAAACACCTAGTGTTTACAAATCTAACAATGGATGAATTTGAGTTCAAAAGAAATATTCTGCTTCTGTTTGATAGAAATCAGAAGGATTTTTCGGTTAGGTAATTGACAAGGTGATCTATTAAGAATGTTATCGCCAAGTTGCTGTGCTCGTGTCTCCATCAATATCTGGTTGATCAAATAACAAATTAGTTATTTCGTTGATACGGTGGAAAACCATATATCTCGATAGTGATCTCGCTTAGAGGTTGATGTGCAATTGCATATCGCAGAAGAGATCTATAGTACATCAGCTCTTCCCTTAGAAAGTTAACTCATGTTTTGTCTCTTGCACATAGTCCATAGAGCAGTCAGGAGATAACCCATTTACAACACTTGCTATAAAGTTAATTTCATTACGAGTAGCAATGCAACAAACACAAGGAGCTCCACATGTTCCAGTCATTATACATTAGTTTCCCATCAAAAACATAAGCATTAAAATGACCATTTACATGGTCATATTATTTAAGCGAGACAATTCGAGGTAGTAAGCAATTTGTTTAATTGCAAAACGAATCAACGAATCAATTTTTCCTTTGAGCAGAGTTGTTAGAATTAAATAATATATCAATGATTTCTATTTATAAAAATCATGGTTTAAATCAAAATTGAAGTTAATTCACTAAAATGTAAATAATAATAATAATACATTTAAACGGGGATGCGGAATAAGTTCGAAAGTTGAAGTAGGAATTAATCCGAAAAATGAAGTAGGAATAAGTTCGAAAGGCCTGTAAGTAGGAATAAGTTCGAAAACTTATGAAGTAGGATTAAGTCCGAATATATTTTGAAGTAGGAATAAGTTCGAAAGGCCTATAAGTGGGAATAAGTTCGAAAACTTAAGAAGTAGGAATAAGTTCGATTATATTTGTGAAGTAGGAATAAGATCGAAAGGCTTCCAAGTATGAAAAGTTGGAAACCAATAAATTGTTCTGAAGTCGGTTTATTGGTGTTTTATCATAACACTTGCATTTGCATTCATTAATAAGTCATCTATTATTGTTTAACACTTTTGCAATTATATATATATACTAGTTAATTTGTAATTTTGCAATCAGTTTAGAATGGAATATTCAATCATTGAAGGAAAACGGGTAAATTCTTTGAACTACCTATCAGATGGATATAGGTATACCAAAAATCGCGAATCAAATGGTAATATCTACCTTCGATGCACTCTTGCAAAGCAATGTAATCGTCTAGGATTGGCGAAAATTACTGCCATAAGGTCTCTATTAGAGGTTACAAAAGCGCATACTAACCATTCTCGTTCTGAATACATGTCAGATAGTATTGTCCTAGCAAATAGAATAAAACGTATAGCAGAATCATCAACAGATGGTTTAAGAGAAATCTTCAACAACGAATGTCGCAATGCAGATGGAGCATCTTCTCTAACATTTAAGAAACTTGAAAGTTCGATGTGTAAAGACGAAGGGTAGAACTTCCTAAGCTGCCGATATCTCCAGAGGAGTTTATCGAACTCCTGATAGACTCCCCCTTCTCCAGCAATCACAGACTAACTATTAGAGATGGAAATGATCAGCAATATTGTTCGCCACTAATCTTTTGATATCAAAACTCGTGGACTAGATACTATCCATTTTGACGGGACTTTCAAGGTAGTACCTCATATTTTTTATCAGCTTTTTACCATTTTCATACAATATAAAGGACATGCTATACCAGCATTACAAATATTAATGACAAGCAAAAACGAAAATTTGTATACAGCCGTATTATCATCTCTTCGTCAATATATTCCAGATTTTAAGCCATTAATGGCAATATGTGACTTTGAAAAAGCACCGCGAAACTCTTTTATGAATATTTTTCCTCATATAACTCTTGTAGGTTGTTGGTTCCATTATACCAAGGCTCTTCATGATAAAATTCGAAAATTAGGGCTCGGTAAACTTTACTTAACCAACAAAGTTTTCAAAAAATGGGTTCATCAATTGATGGCGCTGCCATTTTTAACTGAAGAAGAGATTAGTCCTACTTTCATAGCAATTCATTTAGAGTTAGTGGGAGTAGCTGATTTAGAATTGGAACTAGTGAGTTCATTCAAAAAATATTTTATTAAAACATGGATTGATGGGAGTCAAAGCTTGTCTATTTTTTACAATGAGGTCACTACCAATAATGGCGCAGAATCATATAATAAATTATTACTCTGAAGACTTACATAAAAACAAACCATCCAAACACATGGAAATTCATGTCAGCAATGGATAAAGTAATGTCTGGTTATGATTTAGAAGTAGAGACTGGATGATGGGTTAGAAATTACAAGATTACCCAAAATTAAGTCTCGTAAAATGTTGAACTCAGAACAGAATACAAAACAAAGTATCTAAACAAAATATATTCAGCCCTTGAATATATTTTCTTTTTGTCCAGTCATACATCTTATTTATTAAATACTTCTAAATCTGATAATTCATGCATGGGTTTCAGGGTTATTCCAAATTAATAGGGATTCGAACTTATTCCTACTTCACAAGTTTTCGAACTTTATTCCTACTTACAGGCCTTTCGATCTTATTCCTACTTCATAAGTTTTCGAACTTATTCCTACTTACAGGCCTTTCGATCTTATTCCTACTTCACAAATATAATCTAACTTATTCCTACTTCATAAGTTTTCGAACTTATTCCTACTTAAAATTCGGACTTATTCCGGCGACCCATTTAAACAAACACTTCGTTAAGATACTACAGTAATGCTTTTCTGTTGGTGATTATGTTCTGTCTCATTGACAACTAAGTAAATATATTTCGAATATATACCAGTCTATGTATTGTGGAATTCTATCGTCCCCATCACATTATTTGACTTCTATGTTGTGTATGGGAGATATAATTCAAGTGGTGGGTCAATGTGAATGAACTAAAACGAAAAGCTCGTAGATATCAATCGAGGAACAGAGCTTCTCCATGTTAGGAGGCAGCAAACGGATTATATCCCCTTTCGAAATCTTTGAAATCTGCTAATAACATTTTTATGTGTGTACTAGCAACATTGAACGAAAATATAGTGCCTCCAAAAAAGAAAATCAAATCGGTAAAGCTCTAATTTGAGATTATATTGTGCCGACTAGGCGACTACTGCTGTGTGGGACATAATTTAAATCACTGCCTTAATTGGTTTTCAATTTACTGTGCCGACTATTATATAGTGAGACAGTAATTAATTAAATGCGTTTATTAATATTAATCATCATTAATATCCGCCCCCCCCCCCCCCCCTAAACGTATAAAGTTACATTGTAACAAACTAATTTGCACAAGGAATTAAGATTTTGATTAGAATTAATGGACATTTTTGATTAGAAAATGGACATTTAACACCTTTAACATGAGATAATTACATTGATTCAGCTTGAGATTGATTCTATTTAATTATAGTAATTGTAAACAATGGATAAAGCAAATAAATAAGAAATAAGAAATATAAATAAATAAATAAATAAAAATAAAAATAATTTTATTGACTGAATTAAATTAATTTGGATATACTAGTGTTTAAATTAACTATATATTATTTATATTGATTTAATCGTGTAAATGTTAATTATCTAAGAAATGATGAAGAAACAGTCGACTCCGCTTAATTGGGTCACATCGGGACCAGGTCATTTTGACCCGATTAAGCGGAGAAACCGATTAACCGAAAATATTTTAGGCCAAACTGTAATTCCGTCCCATAATTCCGGTGAAATTTTGACCCTATTAAGCGGAGAAACCGATTAAGCGGAGTCTACTGTATAAACAAACTTCCAATGTATCAATTGTTGCTTTTGTCACGTAACACATTTACAAATACACACCCTAGAGTGTTGATGACATTGTTAAAATTTCACAATTTGGGGTATTCGAAACTCAGAAGTATTCTTAGTGTACAGAAAATATTTTATAACCAGCAATTAAAGAGAGATAATATAGTTCTCACAAATTAAGTGGAGTTTACTATATCTGAATTTAAAAAGTAATAATAATTTGTAAACTGTCACTGTCAGGGCTTCATAAAGGGGGTTGTAGGGGGGGGGGGGCATTTGCCCCTCCCCTGCTCCTTCAAGTGCCCCCCTAGAAAAACCACTTACACTACGAAGTGTAATTTATGCCTCCCCCCCCCCCCCTTGAGAATTTACATATCCCAGATTGCCCCCCTTGTATGCAAATCCTGTATGAAACACTAACTGTAGTAGGTGTCTGCACTTACCATATTATTATAATTACCGGCTGAAATTGAATAAACCCGGTTCCCATTAAATGTAGAAATGTTTATACTTGAAACGTCAAATGTAGAGGCGTTTATTATTTCATCAAAACTAAGGTGTATAGTACCTTTATCCATATCAAAAATAAAACTCAAAAGGTTTGGAGAGGTTTTATCAGGGATGAAGATTGATACATTAATAGGATTTTCAAAAGTAATGGAAGAGACAGAGATTCCGCTCACATCGGAAATGAAAGAAGAAGAGATAATACAATAAGTATTAATGCTGTTTGTAGCAAGAGTAGTTAGCAACTTTATGTTATTCACATCAGTCTTAGATAAATCAAAAGTAAATATGCGGGTATAGAGATTTCCAAATACACTTGTTCCAGTTAAAGAGATGTGAGATGATATATTTGCAAAAGGAAAGGGTATAAGAGAAAACTGTGTAATATCAAGATTGTCAAGGTTGATAACCTCACTGAAGGTTAAGATAACCAACTCAGAATTAAGATTAAATGTAAATGCGTTCAAACGAGGTGGTGTAATATCAGGACGTACATAAGATGCAGCAATTGCCTCAATAGGGGGAATAGCGAAAATATTCCTTTCATTTTCATCATCAATGGTTACTGCAGAAATTGAAATAAAAGTATCATTAATGTAATTAGCTAGCCGTGGTCTAAGTTTTAATTCATTTATATCTAAAAAGTCGAGAAAAACATATACGATAAAACCAGGAGAAGAATTGGTTGATCCCCCAGTGAGTGAATATGAGTTAGTCAAGTCTAATTGTGAAAGATCGAGCTTCGATTCTTGGAATGTAATCTTGGTGGGATCCAGTGATGTGGTATTCACTAAATCATTGAATGACAACAAAACAAATTCTTCATTGAGGTCAAGTGAGAATGATATTAGTGATGGTCCAATATTGTCTCTAATAATAGAAGTAACCTAAAGACAAAATAGAACATTAGACTGGTTAGTCATAACTAGAGTTTATTAAGTGATTCATGGACTAAACATAAAATATAAATTAATATTTTCAGTATATACTACGTACGATAAAGAAATGAAGTAGAATATACGTATGCACTTTTGGAGTAAAGTTAGTGTATAGTGGACATAGTATACATGCACGTGTACAACATAGTCCTAGGAGTCGTAACCCGCCCGGGTGCCCGAAAATGTCCGGGCGGCCCGGAAGGGTTGCCCCTATGCTACTAATACTATACCCGAAGTTTACCCGGAGATTACCCGGAATTTCCGGGCGGCCCGAAGGATTGACCTTTGCATTTACGACGCCTATGAACATAGTACTTGAACTCCAGTGCATATAAACCAGTATATACGCACGAGAAACTGCATAAAATACGAATTTGTCATTAAAAAGAATCACTATAGAAATTTCTCAATAAATTTGAAATGGATCAGGATGTTAATTAGTATCCAAAAGAATAATAACTAAATATCGCTTGGAAATGCGAAAATTATATATATATATAAAAATTAACTATATTCACAACATAGTTAATCGGTATAGAACAAAAATAAATTTAAAGAGACATACATACATGCTTACATTTATCAGTTAAGACAATGTGACTACGATAAAATATTTATCCTGAATAGACGAGTTTTATCTTAGCAGCGGATTCAAAAACAATGCTTTCAGGCTTATAACTCAAAGGTACAAGTCCATTGTTAGAAATAGTTATATCATTCGAAAGAACAAACTTGGTACATTTCATATAACATTTTAATTATACCAAAATAGTCATGATGAGTCAGCAAAACTCAATATAATTTTGACCTTGGTTTTTGGTTAATAACCCAACAAATATTTATTATAGAGATATTTCCTTTCAACTACGTTTATATCATCTCACTTGGTACATTTTATATTGCAATTTTTAAATAAAAATACTCATTTTTGACCAAATTTGCATCTTAAACTTTTTAAACTAGAATCGCATATTCCACTCAAAAGTCTGATTTTAAATTATTTGAATATAGATTTTATCCACAGTAACACTAATTCTTGATATGTATTACATGTATTGTACAAACAAGCCAAATTTAATTGATATTTAAGACTACTTTACTATTACAATTAGTCTTAAAATTATATCAATCGTTATTACTTAATTTATTTGTTTTTTTATTACTTTTTTGATCGATTTTTAAATCTTGCCTACTCTTTTCGACTTCACCTTCAACATTACTTTTGACTTTATCCTTCGACTTCACTATTCGTCAATAGTATTTATTTTCTACTTGCAAGGGACGACGATAAAATAATATTAAATTTAGTACAACCTTATAGTAATAGACTGTATTTCATTTAATTAATATAGCCATGGCATCTATCGAGCAATTCGTACAGGTCTTCTCTTTGTTATGCTAATTTTCAAATAATCAAGGCTGCCTTGGATATGAGAGATAGACACAAAGCCAAATCAATCTGGGCAAAATTGTCCATAACTATATTGGGGAAGAACAAAGCTTGTAAGTGTGAATCTCTCTACTTGAAATGGAGACTGAACCGCGGGAATTTTCAGCAACTGGTTATGGACATGACTAAAAGTAACATCCGTAGGTCAGTTAAGTATAGTAACATACCCATGTTGGCCGTCGAACACATCAGCCCCACGTTATAAACAGTTAGTTTTTACCATAATAACTCGGAGCTTAGTGTTTGTACTTTTAGTGATTACGATTTTAGAGCAGATAGTTTAGAGAGACAAATAATGAATGACAAACTACTTGCTTTGTGGGCATCTGGTTGCGAAAAGCCTTAATTATATCATTTAGTGTCCTCCATCGCTTCTTCTCCTCCCCATCCAGGAGCAAACAATACGCATTTTTGACTTACTAATGCTATATTATTGTGTGGCTACAATATACATTTCGGAATATGCAAATAGTACGTACGTATGTTGTTTTTATCTACAAATCTATATTATAAAATCTCGATTGTTGTGTGTTTGTTTGTGTGTGTGTTTGTCCAGATTGTATTAAAGTGATGGGGGAATAGAAACCGCAATTAATATTGGGATATAAACTAACTTCAAATGTTATAATAGGTAAACAAATGTTATAATAGGTAAACAAGTATGCTGAACACGAATTTCGCGTTTATAAATTTCTCATATTAATATTTGTTGTTGTTGTTTACACAAAATAGGTAAACAAATTAATTAAAATTCAAAATCAACCTAGAAGTTAGCTTCCAACGGGTATTATAGGTAAACAAGTATGCTGAACACGAATTTCGCGTTTATAAATTTCTCATATTAATATTTGTTGTTGTTGATTACACAAAATAGGTAAACAAATTAATGAAAATTCAATATCAACCTAGAAGTTAGCTTCCAACGGGTATTATAGGTAAACAAGTATGCCGAACACGAATTTTGCGTTTAAAAATTTCTCATATTAATGTCTGTTGTTGTTGTTTACACAAAATAGGTAACAAATTAATTAAAATTCAAAATCAACCTAGAAGTTAGCTTCCAACGGGTATTATAGGTAAACAAGTATGCTGAACACGAATTTCGCGTTTATAAATTTCTCATATTAATATTTGTTGTTGTTGATTACACAAAATAGGTAAACAAATTAATTAAAATTCAATATCAACCTAGAAGTTAGCTTCCAACGGGTATTATAGGTAAACAAGTATGCCGAACACGAATTTTGCGTTTAAAAATTTCTCATATTAATATCTGTTGTTGTTGTTTACACAAAATAGGTAAACAAATTAATTAAAATTCAAAATCAACCTAGAAGTTAGCTTCCAACGGGTATTATAGGTAAACAAGTATGCTGAACACGAATTTCGCGTTTATAAATTTCTCATATTAATATTTGTTGTTGTTGTTTACACAAAATAGGTAAACAAATTAATGAAAATTTAAAATCAACCTAGAAGTTAGCTTCCAATGAGTATTATAGGTAAACAAGTATGCCGAACACGAATTTCGCGTTACTAAACAGATATGATAGATACTATGGATAATTCGATTAATTAAAATGTTAAAATAGTGTAGTTAACCAATGATAATTTTCTACTTAAATTATTAATTTAATTGGTTAATTTTTATAACAGCTTCATGCATGCAAGAATTATTAACCAATGAGAATTAACTAATTAAGTATGCAGAGAGCTTTATATAAATAGCTCTATAGTAGCTGTATAGAGCTCAAGAATAAATTTTGTTCAAGATTGTCGGATAATAATTTTAAGAACTATTATATGCATTAATTTTGAATCAGAAGTTATAAACTTCCGACCTATTCTAATTATATACAGTTTCTTGTGCGAATAACTGGTGAAAATGGTATATACTCGAATAGTAGCCCACTCGAATAATCGCCCTCCCAAAGTAGTAAATAAAATGTAAAACCGCTGCCCGGAGTAAACATCTTAAGCGTCAATATGAATATCAACTGACTATAATAAATAAATTGCAATAAAATGTGATATCCTGGAAAATTCATGGCAAAAATTTAGTCCCAAATGAAGAAACAACAATAACCGCCTAGGATACTATTTGAGTAAATACGGCATATGGCAATCGTCAAATAATTACAAATAAATAAGCTATTTAGAATAAAACATACGTACTAATATAATTTTACCTTAATAGGGCCAGAAGAAGAAATATAAATACCAGATATATCTGCAATCGTACTTTCATCTAAAAGAATGAATGTTGAGTCAAGAGACTTACCAAGTTTAGATAACAGTTTCAATGATAGTATATCCTGTGAATTCAAATTTAATTCAATATTTCTTAGATCTCCTGAAAAATAGCCTAAGCTTCCATTTGTTAAATAGAGTTCTTCTCCACCAGTGACCGTTTCCTAAATAAATATCAACATTCAGTGAACACCGAAATCAAATTTCGGTATACAACACATTCCGCTTAATAGAGGCACCGGTTAATAGATTTCTCCGCTTAAAGGTACAAAATTTCACAGGATTTATCTGACGTAATTGTAGTTTGACTCAAAATATTTCGGTTAATGGATCTCTCTGCTTAATCGGGTCAAACTACCTTTGGACCAAACTGCCCCCATTTAGCGGAGTCGACTGTATTGGTAAATCTAACAAAATATAAGGGATATTTTAGGAATATTATGGTTGAAACTATCTTAAACATAAAACACTATACTTAGTCATATAGCTATAGATAGTCTGCACAGAATCACAGTCTACTCCGCTTAATTGGGACACGTTTGTTTCAAGCCAATTGTCCCAATTAAGCAAATACCTATATAAAATATTGATCTAGTAGCGATTTACAGCAATTTCAGTTTAAACCTGCTTTATAATAAATCCTCCAATGCATGCGGACCCTTGAGGCTACTCACACCCATGGTATGAGCCTTAATATTTTGTGGACCGTTTGGAACTATCCGTGAAGCACAAGGTAATGATCTCTGGCAAATTCCGATTTTACGGAAATCAATAAGATAAAATACCCTATTTAGATATTTTGTTATGCCTTCATCAGAATTATTAGAATTTGTTCTGATCAATATTAATTTTCTAGTTTGAGCGAACACCAATTTTGAACCAATTATGTTGAGTTTGTCCCGATTAAGCGGACTTTGTCCCATTTAACCTAAAATTTAGAATTAGCTTTTATGGGTAAGATTTGGTTATTGGGGAGTTGTCCCAATTAAGCGGTTGTCCCGATTAACCGGTGTACAATTAAGCGATGTCAACTGTAGATGAATTGATAAATATAGAGAACAATATCTAGGTAGGAACATATGTTCCGACAAATGAAATTTACTCTGGATAACTTTCTCTGTGACCAATGTTGAAAATAATTGTTTAAAATCAGTGGTTACGGACTAAAATCGAGCTTGCTGAGCAAATTGAGATTTAGCACTTCAAAATAACTCAAACGTGTACATTTTTATTTGAATTGTCATATTTACAGAAACATGAGAATGCAAAAGTGAATATATTTCATAATATTAAATATTGTGACAATTAAACATATATACTTATATAAGAATCCAAGATGCAAAGTATCTATCGTGACGCGAGCGATCCGAACGTTTGATAAATATGTATTCTAATTTTATCATAGCCTACTAATGCAGTATACATATCCTCGAGAAAGTCATCAACATGAAAGTCAATTGTATTTTTCATTCTAAGCAACACTCTTCCTCTTATTATCATAAATTGTCTTGTATATGGGGTGACGAGCCATTGCGAGTCGATTGGAACCACTTTTAAAATTCTCACAATTGTCGTTAATCCGTTTAGGCGTCATTTAATGATAACGATAGAAATTTTATAAATTCCACCCAACTGTATTTTAGTGAAATTTAGTCGCTAACGGATATCGCGGATGTTAGATAATTTGCACTTTAATGACAGCCAATACTCTTTAGTAAGGAAGCGATATACGTATAGTCTGAAACAAATGTAACACAACAACAGTAACAGGAGATGCTTATGTGGTCAAAGTTTTCTTGATTAATTGTCTCAAGAGATTCCTTGTTTTAATGGAGGAAATATCCGAGGTGACTTCGATATTCATAGATTTAGGTTTAAAATAGATTATGAACTAGAGAAATTCGATGACCATCTTAATTCTAATCAATATCCCAATTCAGTTATTAGTTCAGATGAGATATTTGAGATAATTAACATTTATTGGCACCTTGTCCGAGCAATATAGGAGTTAGGCCAAAGATTCAACAGAATTAAATATTTCTGTAGCTAAAGAGGATCATTTAATAAGGAAGAGCTATTAGTAAACTGATAGTAGTAAAAGTACAGTCACTATAGCAATAGTCTTCAAACTTAGCCTCAAGAGGTAAATTGAGCATATTGAATTCCAAACCATCTTGAAATCTACAGACCTTACAATAACAAACTGGATTATCAAATTCGGTGTCCTTCATAGTTCGCGAAACTAGTTTACTTTGAAGTTGTCGACAAAATAATGCATATTTTCAGCTTGCTCGAACCATCACTCATCTGCAGAGTTATTATTATAAGGAATTAAATCTTGCTACCATTATCCTTTGAGAAATAGCTATCAATTAAGCTATTGTTAAAAGAGCGAACAGAGAGATTAAAGGTTATTAGGTTCGATCAAACACAACTCCTCAGCCCACGCTATAGTACAATATTCCTTATTCCTCTTTGGTAGAGAGTAAGTTCAAGGGTAAAAACAGTGTGCGATCCCTGATGAGATTCCTACGAATGTAACTATCAAAGAAGAAATGAATCAATTAGGTCAATTTAGAAATAGGTGTCTCAAAATGATTGCGGCTAAAATATTGTAATAAAATTATAATAACAATGCCTAAATAAGTTATGGTCATTTGAAGATGAACTTAGCAGTTAAAACCAGTTAAGGCATAAGTAAACCGGACGAACCTCAATGAAACCTTTACGAGTGAGGAATAATATAATTGCTGTTGTATTGATCCAATATAATAAGTTTATTAAACATTCGTATGAGTTATGGATTAATTAAAGTAACTAATAAGCTTGTATTCTGTTATAGGGAGTTAAGAGGGTGTCAGGAGCTAGAATGGGAATAATAAAAACGATGTTAGAATCATGTATATTATATTGGTATACACATATATTTTATGATTAGATTATACTCGCGTACTCGGTATGACATTTTCGAAAAAAGTAATATACACATATTAAATATATGAATTAGACAAGATTTATAGGATGTCCAGTTTTGTACAATTTTTAGGTTTTGGACTGGCCGGTTAAAACCTGGTTTCCACTTGGCCAAAACCTACTAAACCTGGTAAGTCAGAAAAAACTCCCTAAGTAAAGATATAATCATATATTGTTCCGACTGTGGTGTCATAAAGTGTAAACATAAGTGTAACAATTTTGACAAGCAATAAACAATGTGCATTGTAGAATAAAATAATATGATAAATGGAAAGGTTTGGGCAGTGAGTTTTCCGTGCTTATAGGAAAAATTTTACACACATCAAGCCATCTCACCAGATCTGAAAGAAATTGGAACAGTTTGTCATTATTCAGTAGAGGCATCGTCATTTAGACGGATGCCATTTCTAAGTGTACCAAAGTTGAAAATTTTCCATACCTTAGAAAGTGCAGCGGCACAACTATACAATTGTTCATCTTTTTGATAAAAGCACCAAAATATGTACACATGTACTTTGATGTAGTGCGAACATTTTTGGATATTGAGGTAATTGAAAGAATGCCTATACCAGGCTATCAGCCATAACAGCTCGCCAAAGTAACCACGTCCGATAGTGTTCGGCGGACTTGTCTCCCAATAAAAACTTGTTCAAATTAAGTTTATCGTCTTTTTATTGTTGAATTCGGTTTCGAAGTAAATTTCCGATAATTTGATATTGACATTTTGTATTTCGAGAATAGATGGCCAATAAGATTAAACTTTTAAGCTGTGGGCTGTTTTAGCGACAGAATGTTGCTCAAGTATAAAAAGGTTTCGAAGATCCTGAAATGCTTCATATAAGGGGAGGTCGCAAGATAAGAATGAAGGATAGCTAAATGTGTGATTGGAATCGATTTGATTCATACAAACATTCATATTGTTTTCCATGGTTTCCAGATTAGTAGTAGGAAATAGTAATTTAAACAGACTCAAGTTGAGAGGGTAGTTATCTGTACAAACAACTTGAACTTGAACTTGAAGAATACATCTTTCAATATATTTATTTTGTTACTTTGAAGAAAATGATAATATTTGAGCATCAGGAAATTTTGCGCAAGGTAAGATCCGTACAACTGTAGAACATTTTTTGCATAGACTTGATATCATGAATGCAAGAAAGGTATTGGCGGGTTAATTAATTAATTATGTACCGTTTGATACAGAAATTTGTTCTGGGGGGGGGGGGGGGGGGGTCAAACTTTCCTAGAAACAGACTGTTACCTTGGATAAAGGAGCAGCATATACGTGTATAGGCCAAAATTAATGTATTTAGTTGGCATAATCATTATATGCTTTAATGGAGGCATCTTTCCTCGGGGGGAACTTTTGTTGGAGGGGGGGATCCCAGGGCTCCCCCACCCCCCTCTATATCACACCCTGGTACGGGTAGATGAAGAGCCGAGTAATCTCCACCCTGTGTAAGAGAACTCTGATTTTACATGTATTTCATCTAAATGTAGTGGAATATTCCTCTCTTGGTTATTAAATTTAGCAGTAGAAACCATCACATAAGTTTTCAACTCGCACTCCAAGCCTACAGTGCCATAAAGATTACGTAGGGTTGCTGGGTGGGGGAAGATGAAACAATTTAACGACTGTAAGTAGTTGTAGCAAGTAGGAGAAATCAAATGAGATTTTAGAGCTAGCACCATTGTAATTACATTTTACTTTCTTCGAATTTTAGGAATAAGAGTATTGTCAAGTGGCACAGTAAACTTCAGCTAGGGTAACAATTCTGAATATTTCTCCAATGTATCCTTTAAACTTTCTATAATCGAAATTGCACTTTCAATGTTAGCAGTAGCTTCGTTAATACATTTTTCAACACAATACTTAGTATATAGTGAAACATCACCAATATTTTTATCGATTTCTCTAATATCGCTGAGATAGTGGATTGAGAGAGGACTTGTGGAACGTATAACCTGCGATAAAAGCAAACAATTGAAGGAATTGTTGAGAGCATTCATTGGATGATAGATCGACAATTTCAGCAAGAAAAGGCGCTACAACTATTTCATCATCACTAGATATAACAGAGGGGAAGAAAAAGACTTGACAATGTCTAAATCGATTGGAAAGAGTCTTGTTGCTATGAAAATATGTTTAATATACTAGAAATATGTTTAATATACTAGAAATAGTCCATAATTATATGTTTTGCTGAGATGCCCCACCGTATACTATTATAGGACAAATTATTTAACTAAGTTTGTCATTAAAAATATCGATTTTGGTTTGTATGTGAATTTTTGGAATGTTACAACTATTGGGTTTGCCCCTCCAGTGCATTGGTCCGCCCCTTTCGCCACCCCTCCCCCCCTCCCTCCCTCAAGGGGCTGTGCTGGCGCCGCCCCTGATCATACGGAAGAGTTCAAAATGATGTTCCAAATGGTTAGATTGCAAAATGGATGATAATAAGTAAGAATTCAGTTAGATGGTTTGTTATGTGGTAGGGCAATACAGGCGTGTCTATAAATTAGTCAATTTAACCCGTTTTGATAGGTCAATCCTGCGAAGGCATCTAGCCAAATAATATACGTGTCAAAAATTAAAATAATTCATTGTTTAAGTTCAACGGCGGGGCTTACAATTCCGGGATCCCGAAGATTCAACCTCCGGGAATCCAATCCAGAGATTTGTTTTTTAATCCTGATCCCGATTGTTAATCCCGGGATTCTTTTTCAATCCCAAAATCCCAATGATTTTGTGCTATATAGTTATATAGTATTACGGAATTAGTGATTAGTTAACGATGGATAAATCATAAAAAACAGTTACCATTTAGCTTCGTACTTGTAAGTTAGGTAGATTTAAACAAGTACGTACATTGTATACATAATGTACTTTTGATACTGATTTATCAATAATGCAAATGTGCTCTATAATATATAAGGCCTTATCCGGTATGACTAAGTATAATTATTAACGCATATGGCTGAGAACATTAAATTTAAGGATTTTGTCGGGGCTGAGATATGGCAACATTTTCTAAGATCATAAAGTGGAAAATAGTACAATCTAAAGTCTGCAAAAGGTAATAAAATGCGATGGTGGCTCTACAAAAGGATTGCATGTACTTCTAAAATCAACCTATCAAATTGAGATAACGCTTAAACGTTATAATGATCAAATTCCTGAAAACTATTCTCAATCCAAATGTATAAAAGTCACTAAAATTGACATTTTTCTAAACAAATCAACTCTCCCAGCGGTTCTTGCAAGGATGAGTGCATGTGATGGGATTCCGTTTAATAACTTCATCACTTCGAAAGATCTAATAAATCTCCAATAGCCCTGGGCCATTCTTTACCCAGATCAGTAACTACTATTCAAGAGCACTATTCAAGTAATGCCCGCATGTATCATGAGAGAATTAAGCATGATTTACTCCTTCAGAAAATTAACGGTGAGAAGTTCAGCATTACACTAGACGAATGGACAGTAATAGTACTGCAATAGTCAACTTTGACACAATACAAGCTAATACATTGATGGCGTGGTCAACAAAGTTCGTAAAATTGTGAAACTATTCAAGCGTTCCCCCTTTTCAAAATCAAGTTCTGCTAACGTATGTACGAGAGAAACAACCGAATGGATTACAGTTTATTAAGGACTGTAAGACCCGTTGGAGCTCACTCCTAAATATGCTCGAGAGAATACTCAAAATAAGCGTACCAGTTCAAAAATCTCTACTGAATCTAAATATTGAAATTAAATTAACAGATGAAGAGTACGAATTAAATACGAATTAAATACGAATTAAATATACTGGAGCAAACTGTTAGAAGAGCAAATTTGCTAGAAAAGGTATATCAAATGTTGCTCACAGTACCGCCGACATCTGTGGAAGTGGAAAGTTTTTTTTCAAAGCTTAAATACAAACTGCATAATTAGACACATTGAAAATAATAATATAATAAATTATTCTTTTGTTAATAATAATTTCATTTCATTCAATCACGATTATTAATATCATTCATACACACAGTTATTATTAAACGTTGTGCTACTTAGAACATTAAAGTATATAATAACAGTTTAGTACTTTTTTTCGAAGAATTACCTAAACTGTATATGCTTCGTCTAATCCCGGGAATAGGAAAAAGTCTTCCCGGAATTCCGGGATTATAAAAAATTGTTATTCCCGAAATCCCTAGATTGCAAAATATGCACGGCAATGTACGCCCTAGTAGACGTTCTTGAGATACTATCATATAAACGGGACTCATTGAACGTCGTATTAATATTGAATATTGAAGAGTAAGAAGGATAAATACGATACTAGATGTATCATTACGATACTCCGGAAGACTCATAATGGATTTCAAGAGCAGATAGTGTAAGTTCGTTAACAACAATCAAATCCAAATTCACATTTTACCTTTCTAAACTAGAAGGAAACCAAGTTTTACAATAAAGTGAGAGGCAAGTTTTGCTAAACTTTCTCTTACAGAATTGCTGAGATGGAGTAGATCTTGAAAGGAAGCTGAATGCACATTAATGCACATTTATCAATCTCAAAATGTTCAATTTGGAAAATGTATTGTTTAATCAAAAAATTTGATTTAAACAATTATCGCGTATACTTTTCAATATATGGACAAAAATAAAAGTAAGGAAGATTTTCTAGAAAACTATTCAAACAAATTTACAGTCAATGAGTAGTTATCGGTAGATTAAGAACTTTAAACCACAATGACAATGGTCAATATCGATTATACAAAATTTGATAGTGGGAAAAAAATTTCAGCAGAGATAGATGCACATGGTAATAAACGGATGACACAAGACGATTTATTATGCAAACTAGACACTATAATCGTGAATACAGCTAGCGTTTTTGCGTTCGTTCGGTCGTTGAGGTTGAAGAATGGTATGATGGCATCCAGGAAGCAAGCACGGAACTGAGCCGTCTCTCAACTTGGGCTTGGTACGAGGTATTTCAGTTCAAGTTCCGTCTCATCTGGGAACCTTGTGCGAAATTTCTATAACTTCTTCCCGAAAAATGCTTGGCACATAGTTACTGTACAGGGCTGTATCAACTCATTTTGAGTTGGCAAAAAATTCATATTTTTGAATGAGTTGAATGAGTTTGTGATGGAAAAATGAATGAGTTGAATGAGTTGAATGAATTGGTGATAGAAAATGAATGAGTTGTTAACAGTGGAAAATGAATTGAAATGAGTCCAATTCATTCAAACCGTGATTTGGTTGAAAAACGTTTAGAATGAATTTTCTAGATCAAGTCATGTGGAGATTTGACTAAGCTTATAAGTGTATTAGTTTATTAGTATTTAATACTTTAGTGAGTATTATCACAATGAATTAATTAGCTTACACTCCTTATTTATCAATGAATAATACAATTGAATTTGTACTTTTGAAAAATTGGTATTAAGAGTTGGTACAATCAACTCATTTTTCTGATGAGTTGAATGAGTTGGTTACATAAAAATGAATGAGTTGAATGAGAGGCACATATATTTTGAATGAGTTGGTAGGGAGAAAACGAGTTTTTTTGCCAACTCAAAATGAGTTGATACAGACCTGACACATACATTAACTATCTTGAGGTCACTAATATTATCTATCACGATGAAGAACGCGTATTCAAGCTTGCTTCTATTATCTGGGCTGTAGTTACTTCTGCATCCGGGGGATGAGCAACTTTTGGGCATAATGTAGCGAATCTAACAGTTAGAAGTGAATAGGAACAGTAAGTGGACAAGAAAATGACAAAAATATATAAAGAGAGGCTAATATTCAGTAAGATATAAACTTAGTATTTAGTGGGGTAGTTTAACAAAAAAACTGCGGTTCATTATTAAATAAATATTATTGGTTAAATATTACCATCTAACAGAGTCCACAATTTCAAAGTTACTGTTAGACCTGATATTGAGTAAGCTAAGGTTGTCTGTAATCGGGAAATAAATCACAGATTTAGCATAGGCAAGATGTCATTATGAAAATAAGCAATAATTGTTAGACAAAAGTAAATAATGCGAATTGAGGAAGGATAAATTTTCAGTGGAAACCTCAACTTGTTTTCGTGAGCCAAAAGTTATCTCCATAATCCAAAAATCAGATTTAGAAACCTTCCAGTTTCATAAATCTACTCGGAACCTAAAAATAAATACACAGTTTAAGTATTTATAACCTGGAGGTGAATCTTTGAGAAATTGAATGTTGCTATATTCACTGGTTCATCAAAAGTTAGAACGATTGTTCTACTATTAAAATCAAGTACATCAAAAATTTGCAATTCTGGAGGTGTCAAATCTGGAAATATATTAGATGGAATCAACGGATTTAAGAACTTAATATAGTTTTCACTCATGTCTTTAATGAGAGTAGTAGAATAATAGAGAAATGTGCTATTTATAGAATTGAAAAGCCCAACAATAGATTTAAGGATATTCAAATCATTGTATAATACAGAGAAACGAATTATAGGTAGATTTTCTGTGGACAATAGAATACCACCAGAGAGAGTGTAGCTAAAAGGGAAAGAATGTTTTAAAGAAGTAAATAAAAGAAAATAAAGATCAACAATAAAATTAAAGAATCAGTAAATTCAATTTGGAGCATGATTGGTTAAAATATCCAATTTCACTTACAAAGAAACAAAAAAATGTCAAGAGTTATATTACTTCAAAGCTAATCAATTTACCCTACATAATCTCAAATATCCTACTTACACGCAACAAAATACTCAAATTTGCTTCAAGAATACCAAAATCCTGGGGGATCAAATAAATATAGAAAGGAACAAAAATAATAAATGACCAATGCAAGCATGTTGTTTTTAAACATAACTATACTGCTCTTCTACAGCGGACGGCCTAGGTCAGGACGAGGATGCTATATTCTACAAATACCCATTTAGCAGTCCGATATACTTATCCTGAGTGATGCCATTATATACTGGAAGAACAATCGAAATAGTTGAGGCGCTGCTGAGTTGGAGAATTTTTGAGGCAGGGGTAGATTATTCTAATCAAACCAAAGAATCCCGAGCATCATACACTAAATGATGCATAACAAATGCAAATTTCGCAGTAAACCTTGCGGTTTCCTAATGCAATAAAAGGAACTTAATGATTTTACAATGTTATATAGACGAGCCATGGTCTCAGGCGATTGGGGCGTGTCTCTCTCTCACAAAGGTCGCTTCGGGACTTTTGTTTGTTAATGTCAAAGATTATCCACCTACCTGTGTAATTGAGTAGTACAAGGTTACATTTTAATTCATAACTGGAGCAGATTAGATATGAAAAAGATATACATATTAAGAAAAGTCTAATATAAGATGTTTATACTAGTGTATCAAATTTTGTGTCGACCGAATCAAAAATGCAAGATCTGAATCCCAATTAATTCTTATTTGATGTCAAAAATCCTATAAATCGTTATAGTATTTATTTCTAATTCATGTGTCTTGTCATTTAAATTTCGAGTGAATAGGATTAAAAGCGAAAGAGTTAATCCCAAATATGTGCTTTTCTGAAGTCATAATCCCATGCGGTATTTTCTTCAGAAAACCAATAGATCTTTGTCAGCGTGTAAAATCATCCCTGTAGCTAGTATATGGCAACCAAAGAGGAAGTTTTCTATGATTATCGCAACAAATCATGGAGATGAAAAGAATAATCATAAAAAGATCAATAAAAATTTGCCAATATCCCACTTTACCTTAAAGTTATCCAGGAATACTTTAAACGTTGCGAAAGAGACTGCTTCTGGAGTAAATATACGCCCTCTAACAGTAATACTTAAATTAGTATGGTGAGGTGGATCCAGAGTAACCGCGTACGGCGTACTGTACGGTACGGTACGGACTTGGTACGCAGATTATCCTTCCGTACCGTACTTACGCACTCTGTATGCACTCGGTACGGACTCCGTACGTACTTATTTAATGATCGTGTTTAATCTTATCTTTTAGCACTTGATTCTTTTTTTTAATCGAATAATAAGTTATGTAAAATTATCAAGATTAACAATCCATTCTTAGTGGAAAATTCAATTTGCCTTTGTATTGCTTTGAACTTTGTGGTATTTTTAATTTTTGTTGGGTTCTGTATTTTCAAACTATACATATATATGTAAACCTCCCGAATACGAAGTAAATTTCATTCCGATCATTTATGGATGACCTATGGTCACCGAAGTTGACCTCTTGTCGTCATCCTCCCCAGAATTTCTTTCTTCTTCTCCAGCAAAAGTGGGAGGTTTTGGCGGAGTGATATCTCGAATAGTATAAAAGATAAACTTGAAAACTAAATGGTAGAGTTACTTCTTATCGGATGAAGAAACTTTCCCTATTCGCCGAAAATGCATTTTATCAATTAAGTAATTGATGAATTTATTTATTCGACATATAATAGCCCAATTATTTTGAAATATATTGTTAAAAAATTAAATAATTAACTATTCAACAAAGTAAGGATTGATATTTCTTTACTAGTGTAGTAGACATTAAATCCACCCTTAAACAAATTAGCTGAATACAGTTGTATAGTAATCTTGGCATAGCTAAGTTAAAAGCATTTACCGTACATATTTTGACATTTTTATTAGATCAATTATCTCCATGATTCAACCTGATCAACTCACTGAAACTTACACGACAAACGAGAAAACCAAGCAAAAACGAAAATTTCCCGATCTGATTGATCAAATCGATGAACTTTTTGTGATATCAGTTTATGGAAATAGTGGTAATCGCAAAATGAAGTGTAAAAGATGCGAAAAGAGTTTTACTGGTTCGGCGACTAGAAGAATCTCCCACATTGCTGGTGGAGAATTTGCGAATGGTGCACAGGTGTCAGCTTGTACAAATCCTGATAAGACATTAAAAATGGAATTAATATCACGAATTCAAGAAGAAAAAAGCCGAAAAAGACTTAAACATCAAACTTCACAAGCCTTAGATTCTCTGACATTAAGTTCAAGTGGTCCTTTTCCAGACACTAATTCGATTTCTTCAACAAATCAATCGCTTATTGTTGATTTTTCAAAGAAAAAGGTAGAAATTGATAAACTTTTAATTAAAGGTCTGATTTCTGCTGGTGTACAATTATCTGTACTTCGAAACAAACATTTTTGCGAATCACTTATAAAAATTTCTGAATTTGGCTGTAAGTACACCCCTCCATCAAATGAAACTGCCAGGACAAAAATTGCTCTTTCAGTCAAAAATGATGTTGATGAAGCGATTAATGTTCGTTTAGCTGGTATATCACGAACGGGTGGAACAATTTGTACTGACGGTTGGAAGGATATTGGGAATGAACACCTTTTAAATGGTGTTTTCGTGAGTACAGATGGCCCAATATATTTGAGAACAACTAATGTCACTGGAATGGTGAAAGATAGGTTTCTAATGGCTCAAGAAATTACTGAACTCATTGATATTGTGGATTCAGAAAACGTGTGTCATGTTGTTACAGACAATGCAGCAGTGATGAAGGCCGCTAAGATGCATATCTCTCAAGATCCCAAATTTAAGCATATTATTTTCAGTGGTTGTGGAGCTCATGCACTTGATTTGTTTATCGAAGATATAAGCAAAGAAACTTGGACTAGAGAAATTTTTACTCTAGCCAAAAATCTTGTTACCTTTATCAGAGGACATGAGATGTGTAACAGTGCATTTAAGAAATTTTCCGAAGGATTAAATTTGATAAAGTTTTGCGAAACAAGATTCGCAGCTAATTTAATTATGGGAGAGCGCCTTTTAAACTTGAAAGAAGCCGTACAAAGTGTATTCCTGGACAGTAGCTATGTGAAATATGCGGAAAAATCTACTTGGTTTGATTTGCATACTTTGAATCAGGAGGTCGCGCTCAGTTTAGACTTTTGGAGAAACTTGAAGAAAATTGTTGGACTCTTGATGCCTGTTTTAGTATTACTTCGTCTCTTTGATAGCGATATTCCTTGTACTGGAAAGGTTTATTTTAAAATGTTTAGATTGGGGGAGGATATTAGAATGTTTAGTGGCATAACACATACTCAAAGAACGAAGGCATTTGAACTTTTAAATTCTCGGTGGAAGCTGCTTCACTCTGAGATTCACTCAGCTGGATTTTGTCTTGATCCAGAATATTGGGGCAATGAGTATAAGCAGGAAACGAATAGTGAGGTAATAGAGGAGTTCCAATCTTCAGCTATTAGTGTGTTAGGGGAGGAATGTGGGTTAAAGGCTATTGAACAATGGAGTAGGTATAAGTAGAGAGAAGGGACATTTAGTTTAGCAATCAAGGTAAAAGCCGCCCAGAATTTACCAGCTTGGCGCTGGTGGCTGTTATACGGATCTTCAGTTCCTGACTTACAAAAGCTAGCAATGAGAATTTTATCTCAAGTTGTCAGCTCTAGTAGTTGTGAGAGAATTAATTCCGAAGCTGATCATATTAAGTCAATCAAGAAAAGCAGGATGTTGACACGGACTTTACAGCAGCACCTAGCCGTCCACCATAATTTGAGACTCCTTGATAAATTATCTTCGTATGAATATGAGGAGGAAACAATTACTTGGGAAGCTGTTATTTGATCAGATTAGTATATATTAGTTTTATTTAGCAGATTTGGTTGATAGCAAAGTATAGTTTTTAGTGTGCGCGACCAGATTATTAGGTACTGAATTGTTAATTTGTAATCGCATAATTTCGAACTATAATAGATTAGATCCTTGTTTATCAATTATTTTTTGAATTATAGAAATACTTGTTATATTGTTAATTGTTCACAACGTATTATTGCGTACCGTACGACGTACCGTACGCAATAATACGGTACGGAGACTCTCTCCGTACCGTACCGTACGAACGTACGCGGTTACTCTGGGTGGATCTTGTTGATACTATGTAAACCTACAAAGATGGTTACTACCGTTTTATATCGCACTACATAGAATATCTAACAAAATTCCATAATATTCGTCCTCTGGAAAGAAAAACAGCTATAGAAGTTGGTAATTAACTTGCTTTTCATATTCCTAGATTTAGCTGCAGCACATATCTAACAATCAGATAATGGTCGTGAATTGCGGGACAAGTGATGAATGGACGTCCCCGTCATCCGCAAAGTGAAGGATCAGTCGAGCGGAGCAATGTTGATATGAATACACAATTTATGGCTTGGATGCGAATAAGAATATATACAAAAAGGTGCTATGGAAATCGCTTCGTGCAATGGTCTACGAGCACTGCATTTCATTAACACCCAGAATGGAACCGTATAAAGCAATGAGTGGTAACAAACCACGGTGTGGGCTGAAAAGTATTCTGCCAAATGAGCGACCTAATGTCCATTCCATGAAATGGACAATACAATTACCCATTACACGCATAGAGCAATTTGTTTGCCCAATATATGAAATAGACAATTTCACTATTTTCGTGTAATACATACATGTTGCAAACGGGTGTAATCGAGATTACAATGGTATGTTGGTGTAATCGCGTTTATACCGGTGTGATTATACTAAACCACTATTCTTATCATTAATATACCACCAAACATCTTAACTAACCACAAGCTCAACTATAAACATAATCGCGATTACACCAACTTACCAGTAGCGCAATTGCACCGGTGTAATCACAATTACATCAAAAACTCGTTTGCACTGTAACATACACATCAATGTGTACAGTATAGCGCATTTATAATCTATTGTTTCACAAACCGATAGCAGTGAAGAAGCCAATCGTACTGATAATCTACTTTATAAACCTTGATATATAATATGCCATTCTGCGAATGTATTTCTGAAATCAATCGCTGCCGGAGTCATTTCGAGGCCAATAGAAGAGTATAATTTCTCTAATGTAAGAACATGTGGCAAATAAATAAATTATGAACTTAGGACAAAGCTATAACAAGCAGGAGATAATCTGTGGGATAATGTTATACTTCCTCTTCTTGTAGACACAGGCATTCTCTAATTGATCAATAATAATTTGTAATTGCGGTAGTTCCGAACAATTATAAATTTCGTAAATATTAAGTAGATTAGATATGGCCTCCTGAAAATGTTCCTTTGCTTAAAATAAGTGGTGGAAATAATTCTTCCAGGACAAGAGTAGGTATCAGAAGAAACTCTGATAAAAGAGGTTCAATTTGTCCGATATCAGTAAGAGTTAAGTGAGAGTGGAAATAATTGACCATTAATAAACCAGTTGCAGACAAAAAGAAATTTACTTCAGTGGAAAGATAGACACGTATGTCATGAATATCATCTTAGACAGAAGGAATCTTGCACAATTATCTGAAGAAAACCAAACCTATCTAAAACCAAACTAGCAAAAAGGGCAGATAAGGGGAAATTGAAATTTTGATAGCAGATATCCATAAATGAAGTATTATTGACATATAGGTTATTGATAGCTGCAAACCGAATCGCCACAAAAAAAATGTATGTAATCTCAAAACAGTAGTTTTGACGATCAACGGTATTTTTGATTAGCAATATTTTTGGTTTTGCAACAATCCTTCATTATTAACCCATTATTTTTTTATCATAAATCTTAATTTGGGAAAAAATAATTAAAAGTCCAATCATATTTCAGGATAATATGATATTGCGTTGAATTTAAGAGGATAGATAAATGCTGAGTGAAACTATCATAGGTGCAATTTCTCTTAGTAATCCTAGCTCATTCTTGGTAGCATAGTTGTCAATTGTGGAAGATAGCTAGCTCATATCTTACTTGATGTGCTAATTTATAAATTTGACCTTGAAATATCATAAATAACATTGTTCTTCATCAGAAACAATCAAATATTTGGAAACACCGAAGATGTATTAAAATTATAGACTCCTTTAGAGGAGTCTATGATTAATATAAAATTGTAATTTTAATTAATTTCCCTAATTGAAAGGGGTATTTGTTGGCTTAGATCAGTGGTTCCCAACCTGGGGTCCATGGACCCCTTGGGGGTCCACGGACCCCCTGTAGGGGGTCCACAGAATGTCTAATATTTACTATAGGGGGTCCACGGTTGAAAAAGGTTGGGAATCGCTGGCTTAGATAGTATAGGAAAGTTTCCAGTTACCATCAGTTCAGTCAGCAACCAAATTAATTTGAAAGATAATTTTCTCTACTTTAATATACTAATAGAAAATTCTAGCCAATACAGGCCAAACAAACCGAAGACCAAATATGGGATATAAATATATATAAAATGTATAAAGAGTGGAATGATAAAATGTATGCTCATCTGAACCGTAAGCGAGCTAATTAGTTATTATTATTATTTCAGTGTTAATCTAGGATAAAAATTGATTCGAATAAGCTTATCAAAATGCTTATATGCTGCTTTTATATTGATATAAATATAGATTAAATCTGATAGCAGAATAGTAAATCTTACTATCGCTAGGAATTCGTGTTGATGACTATTACTCAAATTGAAATAATTGAACTACCAATTGGAATGTTCCAAAAATAACTACATTTATTTGATCCTAAGATATCTTAGAAATAGAAATACATCAATCTCACGCTTATAGAGACATGAAAAATAACGCTATTTGCACCGGTTTGCCCACTGTGCGCTAGTAGAGAGTGTAATCAGAAATAACTTATCTGGCAATTCTTGTATGCAACCAACACTTAACTTGTATTTCTCACTTATCTTCTGACCTTAGGCTTAGGTAGGTGGCTTGATTCAATAAGTCATCTTCTTTTGAGTCAAAAGAGAAACGCGTACGTTTAGTTCCAAATGATGGAGATGGTGAATAATATGAATGACAGCCGGAAAGTAAAGAAGAAACAGCACCGGATTTTATTTTTGCCTTCCGTGTGGGACGTCATCGGATGAACCATCTCCTCTAGGTGCATTGTGGAAATATTCAAAATCTTCCATTTGGAAGTACATTTCGCACACGTACACCATCTTGAGGTCAGAAATATCTTCTCGATGGAGAGTACGTTTCCATGCGTGTCGTAAACCCTTCTGGAAGTTTGAAGACTCGAACGCGATCTTCTGGGATAGTTTCCCTTACATCCAGGGGCAGAATTGTCCGGCAATGATATATGAGCAAATTAAGGAACAAAGTGTTGTTAAAAACTATGCATGTTTTGTCGTGAACTACGCTATAGCATATTTCTGACAAAAAAATTAGTTACCATGTGAAAAAGTTGCCTACCCAGTGATCAAAAATTAAGAATACATATGTACAAAACTAATATGAGAGAGATATGGGTTAATAATATATCGTACGAGACTTTATGAGATTCTCAAAAGTGGTTTCATTGGACTCGCAATGGTTGATTACCCCATATCCAACCCAAATAATAACAATAGGAGGCATAGTTTATCCTAGAATTAAAATTATAAACTGGCCTTCTATTTTTTCGGCCTTCTCGGTGGCATACATGGCGTATATTAAGTAGGCCATGGGGGCGACTATTCGAGTAAATACTACAATATGCATGGGTGTTATTAAAAATTCCGGTCAATAATCTAATGAAATGAAATTTAGCAAATTTCTGAAAGGATAATACTTACTTGGGATGATTTGGGAAACTGTTAGCAAAAATTGAGATTGAAGTGAATGATAATTCTCTATACTGAACAGTTTCATCAAAGGTTAATGTGACATCTCCAGAATCCAAATCAATGTCCCAAAAGAGTAGTATTGGAGAAGTAGAATCCGGAATCAGAGACTGTACACGAAGAGCATTGGTAAAATCAATAAGTACAATATAATTATTATTCGTATCACGTAAAAAGGAGGAACTTATTGAAATATAGCAATTACCCACAAATGTACAAAATCCTGTTTGTTGCTTAAGTTGATTCAAATCATATGAAGAGAGCTGAATCAAGATTTCTAAAAGAGAGGGATTTAAACTATAAATAAATAAAAACAGTTGCATCTGAATTTCACATTGGAACCAATAATTAATGTGAATTGTAGAATTGGGAATCTACACTAACCGAACAAAAGTAATTCAACAACAAAGTTTTTATTGCCGACAGAAATTGCTTCTTGTACGGTATTAATTGCTGTTGATACTACTCTGAAATGACTTAAAATATATTGCTATATATCTACAATTTCATAAATTGTGATTTTAATTCATTATGATCCAATATCCATGAAGTGGGATAAGTGTATCTGCCACATACCACCAGTGTTCCCCCTAAGCCGAGTTATGGGTCTCATTCGACCGGCCTCGTGCCAGCTTCATCGACTGATAAATTTCAAAAAGGACAATAAACGGCTGGAGAATACGACACTTTTTCAACATATTAATACAATACGGGGGTATATGACGCTCTCACGCTAAAAACTGTAAAAGGCGTGCTTTTACTATGCCGACATACTACACGCAACCTTCAAATTAAATAGGAACCATTCCCCCATCCCTGTAAATGGTCTTGCTTTCGATTTTGAGGGGTGAAAAAGACATTTTGGAAGTCATTATAAGCGGCTGCAGAGTCTATTTGACCGGCCAGTCGGCCGTTCAAAAGGCTTAGGGAGAACACTGCATACCACTTGTGGCACAAGTGACACAAATAGGTAATGTGGCTGTATCTCAGTGGAAGATAATCGTAAGGATTAGAAAGGATGCACCTATAGTAATTTTACCATGTGGTATACAAATGCGAAATCAGAATCTGCATAAACAAAATGCATCATAATGATTAGAGATTCTATATTTAATTAGCTCATTATATAGATAATGAGTTTAATACCTCCATAAAAATATAAATTCAATTTTTAGGAAATTTTATTATTCCTAACAAATGGTTTTATGTCAAAATCGATTTTGAAGCACTACCAATGTTATTGTGCTTCAAGAAGCTTGAATGTATGAATATGTTGCAGGCCAAATGCGTTTACAGACTAAACGCGTTTAACCTAGGCCAAACGAGTTTAGCCTTAAAATATACGCCAAACGCGTTTGGCCTAGGCCAGATGCATTTCAATTAATCTATACGTACTATTAAAACACAAGGCTGGTATAGTACTATATATATATATTTGTTTGTATGTTCCGAATTGATTGAAGAAAGTGGACGGTTTCCAAATGTGATTTTTGGCATATAGGGCTAAATTTTGGCACCCGACAACAAGTTGAGGTTTCCACTCAAAATTTCTCACACCTCGACAGGTTATGACGTCATTGTCATATTTCGAGAACCCTGAAAAGTCACTTAAACGCACATAATTCGCGCCCTCTAAGAGATAAAAATCCGAAAATTTAATAGAACTGTACAATAATGATGCAGATAACCAATATGCTTATTCATTATCGCGTGAAGACGTGATCATCAAAATTTCACATTGTTAAATTTGACTATTTAGGCCTATTTCAGCTATAATTGACTTTATAAGCGAAATTAAACCACACACCAACCGCAAAGCGGTTGGTGTGAATGCTTGTGTTCTGCCGCGAAGCGACCCAGCAAGCGAAGCGCGCTAGTATCAAATATATTTCAACCTTCCTGAAAGATAATTCTAAAATGAGGTTCTTAAAAAGAACATCAAAAAAACTGACAGTTGACCCGAGGGTGCTACCCACGGCGTCCACAATTCTAAGGCCCATCCCTGTGCATTGCACCGCCCCCAAATATTTTGTGCCGGATGGCCCAGATCCATCCCTGTATATAGCAACCGTTTTCCAACATAGTGTTCTTATATCCGATATGTTCTTATAACGGCTGTACATATATCCAACATCTACTTTAATTACTCACCAAGCGTACCAAACTTCTTTACCTGTATAAACACAAATCAACTAGTGTTTGGTGAAAATTTGGGAGAACATCTCCACATTTTCATCAAGATGAGGCGTTAAAATGCACGAATATCTGTATTTTGCTGCTTAAGACAAACAAGAACAAATGTCGATGTATCCTTGGGTTGAGAACCAAATCTTTATTGAGATCTTATTATAGTATCTATGTTTCAAAATTGAGTTGACTTTTAGAATGTAGTTAAGCTAGTGCCAATTTCACAGTGGCACACCATCTGGAAATTTGGAATAATTTGACTTAATTCTAAACTTTCCATTTACGCTCATTTGATAGTAGTCAGGTCGCTTGAAATCGATTTCGGGAAACGCTGGACAAATCACCAAATTTTTTATACGTAATCTTTATGACCCTGGCATCAAATTTTTCCGCGGCCGACGACGAACGGATACATTTTCAATGTTATCTTGGACTTTTAAAATTGCGGCTCTCAACTAAATCGCCGGTATTACCCCGAACGGCAACTTTCCAGAATCAACTCTGGTCTACTTTTAAAGACCAGATTCGTTGTCCACATGAATTCCCCCGTCGTTTAAGGGGTCACCTGCCCATAGTTTATCCATAGCAACGCAATAATGTCTCAGGAATGTGACAACATTCCTTTCTCAAAATTTGTCCTACACCTATCGAGTGACCCCTTGTTCGACTCCCAACAGCTATCTGAGTCTAGTTATAAACATAGTGACACTCTAAATCGTTATTTGATGCTGTTTACGACAATTTCCTTAGATATCATACTCTAATAGTCCACCAGTGGGTAAAAGGACCCAGGTGGACTATTAGAGAACATGGACCATTTAAGAATTTAGCCTTAAGTAACATCAAATATACATAATATACTAACAACGTTATAGTTAAAGTATAGTAAAACTCGGTTAAGACGTACCAACCTGGGAAACAAGAAAAGGTACGTACTAACTGAGATACGTCTTATCTGTACACATAATCCACAAGTCGAAATACTGACTTGTTTGATGGTCTAAATACGATGTAGGGTATTCAAGTCTTTAACATACTTAATACTTAACGATGAGATTAAACTATTTAGTTTTAACCTACTCAAACCAATTACTAACTGAGTTCTGTTAATAGTTTTCTAGAGTACGTACTAACCGATTTCAAATACAAGTATATTTATTTACTTGGGAATAGAAATTGGTACGTCTTATCACAGGTACTTTATATCTGAGTACGTATTATCCGAATCATTTATAGTGGATCAGATAGGAGGAAAAATCGGCTAATAGAGTATGTAGTATCCGAAAGTACGTCTTAAGACTCTTAACCCTACTTCATGCAGCTGCAGGAACTGTAAATTTGCTATCGATGATTTCGTGAGTGTGTAATTTGTCGGGACCTAGCAGCAATATTTCTAAAAACTCTGTTAAGTTAACTAAAAGATTTTAGATCTTAAGTCCAGTATATCTATTATTAAAACTCGATTTTTATTTGTTTGTTTGTGTGTTTGTCCGGATTGTATTTAGGGAATCGAAACCGTATTTCTAGTTAAGATATAAACTAACTTCCAGATGTTATAATAGGTAAACAAATTAATTAAAATTCATAATAAACCTACAAGTTAGCTTCCAACGGGTATTATTGGTAAACAAGTTTAAACTATGGAAAATGGTAGAAAGGCTTGTTATAACATCCACTACCATTTTGCATGGTAGCAAAGATGATGAGTAAGCCGCATAGCGGCCGTTAACTTGAGGTGTGTAGCACCACGGTCTAGTAGATACCCGGACGCGACTAAGCCAAACCACAGTCAAAGATGCATGGGCTGAACATTGTATGACTGAAAATATGGTCAATTCTGTATTTTTAGTCACTAAATTTGGTATCTAACAGAATCTTTGGGCGCTGAATTCAAAAATGGCAATTTCAAGGTTCAAAAACTCACTCCCCGCCTTAATTTTGGCAAAAAGGCGTGGTCACACCCAAATATGGTCAATTCCATTTTTTTCTTCTATTACTTCATCATAACACTAAATTCGCAATATCCTCTTAACTAGGAACGATATTGATGAAAATATGATTAATAAATTGTTCAGCTAAATATATATTACTACGTGACGGTCGTGACCTTCGGTATACAAGGCCTGCATTGCTAGGCGAAAATTTGTGTACTATGGATTACTTAAAGTTCATTGAAAATTGGAGAATTGATCCATATTCCAATAATTAGCAATGATAGAGCTGAAAAGTGTATTATAACTATATAGGAATATGGTATCCAGGTATACATAGCACCCTCCAGAATTGTGATATGTCATCATCTGATGACGTTATGGTAATTTTGGTTGCGAATTATCTTGTTTTTCTAGCATACTTTTAACATAGTCAAACGCGTTATAAATGTTCAAAATTGGAACATGGTTATACCCAGAAATAGTTGAATAAAATATATCGAAATTATAAATGGAATGTGACACATTCCTCGGTTGCCATGGAAAATGTTTATTTCCTAAAATGTGCCATAGCTCAAAAACTATAAATGTTATGTAAACTAGGCTGGTACTAATCTGTCCGGAATAGGTAACTTCCTATTCATCGATAATACATTTTCAATGCCTAACTTCAATAATCTTTGAGATAGTGAGTCATTACCTAATAATGAATTAAGTGTTAATTATCTCATTATCTCAAAGATTATTGAAGTTAGGCATAGAAAATGTATTATCGATGAATAGGAAGTTACCTATTCCAGATAGATCAGTACCAGTCTAGTTTACATAACATTCATAGTTTTTGAGCTATGGCACATTTTAGGAAATAAACATTTTCCATGGCAACCGAGGAATGTGTCACATTCCATTTATAATTTCGATATATTTTATTCAACTATTTCTGGGTATAACCATGTTCCAATTTTGAACATTTATAACGCGTTTGACTATGTTAAAAGTATGCTAGAAAAACAAGATAATTCGCAACCAAAATTACCATAACGTCATCAGATGATGACATATCACAATTCTGGAGGGTGCTATGTATACCTGGATACCATATTCCTATATAGTTATAATACACTTTTCAGCTCTATCATTGCTAATTATTGGAATATGGATCAATTCTCCAATTTTCAATGAACTTTAAGTAATCCATAGTACACAAATTTTCGCCTAGCAATGCAGGCCTTGTATACCGAAGGTCACGACCGTCACGTAGTAATATATATTTAGCTGAACAATTTATTAATCATATTTTCATCAATATCGTTCCTAGTTAAGAGGATATTGCGAATTTAGTGTTATGATGAAGTAATAGAACAAAAATATGGAATTGACCATATTTGGGTGTGACCACGCCTTTTTGCCAAAATTAAGGCGGGGAGTGAGTTTTTGAACCTTGAAATTGCCATTTTTGAATTCAGCGCCCAAAGATTCTGTTAGATACCAAATTTAGTGACTAAAAATACAGAATTGACCATATTTTCAGTCATACAATGTTCAGCCTATGCATCTTTGACTGTGGTTTGGCTTTGTCGCGTCCGGTAATATAGTAGTCCGTGGTAGCACCGATCCGTCGCAAAGCGACCGAGACCGAAGGGCTCGTCACCATTATGTGTTAAGTGCCTAGCCTGTTTCTAGCTAGACTCAGTTCTCTCTTAACGTCCACTTCTCTATTTGAACACCTTAATTAGTTTCGATGTTATTAAGCTAACGTCCACATGGGCCCCCTAACTACAGATGGACTAGTAAAGACCAGATTTTATTACGTATTACTTACGTACAGTCCATACTCCCTAATACAGTGGTTCCCAACCTGGGGTCCATGGACCCCTTAGGGGTCCACTGATGGCTGTAGGGGGTCCACAGGATGTATTACGGTCAATGGGAGGGGGTCCACAGAATGACTATAGGGGGTCCACGGTTAAAAAAGGTTGGGAATTGCTGCCCTAATAGTTTATATTGACTCTATATATTCTCGATTATATTTACTTGTAGTACTAATATACTTTAACTATAACGTTGTTAGTATATTATGTATATTTGATGTTACTTAAGGCTAAATTCTTGAATGGTCCATGTTCTCTAATAGTCCAGCTGGGTCCTTTTACCCACTGGTGGACTATTAGAGTAATGATAACTAAGGAAATTGTCGTAAACAGCATCAAATAACGATTTAGAGTGTCACTATGTTTATAACTAGACTCAGATAGCTGTTGGGAGTCGAACAAGGGGTCACTCGATAGGTTTAGGACAAATTTTGAGAAAGGAATGTTGTCACATTCCTGAGGTATTATTACGTTGCTAGGGATAAACTATGGGCAAGTGACCCCTCAAACGACGGGGAATTTCATGTGGACAACGAATCTGGTCTTTAAAAGTAGACCAGAGTTGATTTTTGAAAGTTGCCGTTCGGGGTAATACCGGCGATTTAGTAGAGAGCCGCAATTTTAAAAGTCCAAGATAACATTGAAAATGTATCCGTTCGTCGTGGGGCCGCGGAAAAATTTGATGCCAGGGTCATAAAGATTACGTATAAAAATTTTTGTGCTTTTGTCCAGCGTTTCGCGAAATCGATGTTAAGCGACCGGACTATAGAGCAATATTGAATTTATAGCTCTGTTAAATATTGTATCAATTTGATTCGAAGAACAATAGGATTCCAAACAATAGGAATTGTCAACTATTACTCTCTAATGAAATTCATCTCAAGTTTTACCACAGCTATTATTTGAGATGAATCAAGCGTCAAAGCGTAAACAAAATATCAATTTCAAAGAATTCTTAGTTCTATTATATGCAACGTTTCATATAATGTAGAATGTAGAAAAGGATGCATAAATTATATATCGAAACTTCACATTATATTTATCCCTAATTTTGGAATTCAATTTTCTGTCTTATCACAACTTCGAGTACTCAGAACTTACTCTGTCGCGCTCTGTCAACTTATCTCGTAAGTTTCCTTATGTAGCCCTGATAATTCTCTATCACTTAAACCATGACTAACTTGCCCGAAGTTGACCCAAAATTGCTATATTCAATTTAGATAAGCCAACTTGATAAAAATCGCCCAAATTTCGCTTGTCAAAATAAAATATAAAATATTTTGGTTCTTTAATATTATTAATTTATTCATAATAAATAGGAATAAATTATGGAATTAGAGTACTTAAATTTATAATTTGATAGCAGCGCGAATAAGCGGACCGGACCGACCTGAGACCGATCGGTCCGGTACGGTCCGGTCCAGACCGCTGCATCTCTGCTCTCTACATAGGACAAAATCCATGCCCCAATGTGTCCGCTATTCGCAGACTCCACTGTATACATATAGCTGTCGGCACAGATGTAATTTTGAAAATAATAGAAACGCTCAAATTAAATTGCTAGCGATTGAAAGCCTATAAGCAACGGTATAGAAAACTTTTTCAGAGACAAAGAAATTGATGGTTCCATTTTGAGGTTAGGAAATATAGCAAATTTTGTCTCTATAATAAATACAATTCAACAATGCTGAATTTAAAAAAGAATTCGCATTGGTTGTCGAACTTTAACTTGAACTCAAACTTGAAAGTAATAAATAAAAAATCTCACATATTTCCGGAATAATATTTCAAACTGAGCGATTACTAAATGTCAGTGAATGTCTAGCAGATACTAATATTTTCTAAATTAGTATACTGTATCTAAAAATAAATAAAAATAAATTAGAGCTTACGAAAGCTTGTGCACATTATAAATTTTGTCGAATTCCTTTCTCACTTTTATGCTTCTATGCGAATTCCAGTGTCTCGTTTAGTAACTAGGTAATTAAATCTACCATTTTATATAGAAATAGTTCATGTTGCATGATATTTATCTCTATTATTCTTTACATTAAATCAGTATATAAAATAGTAGTCCAAAATTTTACAATTTAGTACATATTATTCCCACAAATTGATTGTTTTCATTCATGGCTGAATATTCGTTATCCCAAAAACAAGACGAACTTTTGCAAAGATCCTAACGTACGATAGTCACAACCTCATGAAAAAGCTGTCTCAATTGGAGATTTTGAATTGGACAAGGAGAAAAGAAATTCCTGTACATTCAATCCATGTTACAAAAGATTCGAGAGAATTAAAAAAGAAGCAAGAAGCCTATAGATTTATTGGATGGAGATGGTGGGATCATTAATTATATTTTGAACCTAATTAAAGAATAGGAATAGCATATTTAGAAAGACAATACCAATCTCCCAGATTTCGATTTGCTATGCATCTGGCTGTCACGGTGCCACACAAATACATTCATATCTAAATATTAAAGGTACTATGCGGGAATGCGGATTTTACACCCCAAAAGATTCATAGTTGGCAAATTCCCATTTTGGATAATACAGTGGATGCCAGTTATAAGCACATCGTCGGGAACTGCACTTAAGGGCACTTAAGGTGCTTATAACCGCTATGTTCTTATAACCGACATAAATTATACAGGGTATATGGCAACTGTTTTCCAACATAGTGTGCTTATATCATATATGTTCTTATAACCGGTGTGCTTATATCCGACATCTACTGTATATTTATGCCATCGAAATCGAATAAATACCGTTCAGGAAGCGCCATTTCCAGTAATGGAGGGTGTCAAATTCCTAATTCCCCGAAAACATTAAAATTTGTCAGAAAACATGTTTTCAAGATACAATAAGTTAATTTTACACATTAAACCGAAACTATTGCTAGGTGACTGTTTTGTTACGGCTATCGTGTATCAATCATATTAGGTCTTTAGGGACAACGTGACAAGTTTATTGAACTAGAAAAGCACCGAATCCCCATTTTTTAGATCCGGAGCTCCACGTCCTGAATTTCGGGTCGGGCCGATTAAATCATTTTTTATCTGAAAGTCAGTTAACATTCAACATTCAAAAGAATGTTGAATGTTAACTATCATTAAATCGTGTATCAACAAGGCTGGAAACAACTGCTGTTAACAGCTGTCAACACCTCACAGCCGTTTACAACTAACAGCAAATTAGGACCTGCTAACAGTCACATCTCAATTTTAACAACATAAGAGTTGTTACGAGCAGAATCTAATTACAAATCAATTTCAAGCAACCAAGACAAGTTTCTCCTGAAAAATAGTCACAGAGTGGATTTCCTAGTGAATTTCGGATATTTGATGTTGTAGTCCATTTGATTCAGCACTATCTCCCTTAGTTGTGCATAATAGTCTCCGTTGGGAGTGGAGCTAGTTCAACCAGAATATCAAATTACAAGAGTGAGCACAGGTATTTCGAATGCTATCGATCTAGAGATGATAGTAATATTATTTTAAACTGTAAACTAATAATAATTTAATCAACGCAAAAGAAATTAATAGTATGATGTAGTAGGCTATGATGGATTCACTAACAAAGTTTCACTATCAAATGCAATAGTTTAATTATAATATTATAATAGTACAGTAATAATGGCAATCACACTTCAAAAGGAAAATATGGCTACTATTTTATAGGTGGTAAATCACAAATTAATTAGTACAATAATTTAATGACAGGCTAAAATGTATTTTGATGATCAAAATTTTAAAAAAATTATACACAAGTGCATATGCATGGGACCCTAAACCATGGGATAATTGGCGTATAGCAGAATTCCGGGGGTCCGCGATTATTAAGGACCGGGCCTGAACGTATTCCGTGTATTTAACCTTGAACCGGAGAACGGAGGATCATCAAAATATGTTAGCTATATCCTGAATTCGTATTAATCAATTATCATTTTTTGAAAGGTTTTGAAAGGGAAATAAATAATGTTCGTATTAACCGGAATTTCGTATTTACCATGTTCCTACTGACGAGATAATAAAGTAATTACTAGGCCAGATAACATTATAAATATTGAAATTATCTAAAGATCTTAAATCAAACTAATTATATCAACCACAATGGGGTTAGCTGTCTACAAGCAATTCGTATTAGTAAGGCCAGCCGCCAGTGTTAATGGTAATATTGTTTCAGCTCCATACGAAGTCTATCAGAGGATGCGGGCGGGCGGGCGGCATCTCATTATCATTATATCATTATTTGATGAAGTCAAGTTGATAATTATCTGAGTAAATATTCTAATTTGTGAGTGCTTATTAATAAATTATGCAATATCATGTTGTTATAGGTTCTGATTTTGTTAATAGCTAATTATGGCTATTTTAGAGTGTGTCCTACCATAAAATTGGCAACGAACAGTGGCTTTACTTTGAAATGTAGGTGTAATAAATACTAATAATGGAATACTGACAATAATGACAATATTCTTGTGGGAGTGAATTCTGACGCGGGCGGTGGAGCTGAAACAAGATTCTAACAAACATTGGACTAAATGAACACTTCGGTTTCGATCGCTTAACGCGGGATCAATCTCTTACGAAGTCTGAAAACACATCAAAAGTCCTCCAAATGATATAAGGCGTAACTTAGACCACATAAAATAAATTACTAGTCAATCATCCCGCCCGTCCCAATTTATATTCACCGTCCGGACAATATATATTATTTTTATTCGGCAACCATTATGTTTAATAAAAATTTCATATAATATATACTAACGCGCTTCGCTTGGTAGGGAACTTTGCGGCAGAACACAACTACACACAGCAACTGCTTCGCGGTTGGTGTTGGTTTATATAATCTATAACATTGATTATAAAGAGTAATAGACATAAAATAGTCAAATTTAACAATGTGAAATTTTAGTGATTACGTCATAATGAGATAATGAGCAAGCATATTCCACATCATTAATGTGGGGGACCTTCAATTGTCCGACTCTTTATGTTGTCATTTGTTAGAATTTCATATGTTGTCAATTGTCCGACTCTTATAAAGCTATGTTGCCAATTGTCCGACTCTTATTTAGCTATGTTGTCAATTGTCTGACTTTTATTTAGCTATGTTGTCAATTGTCCGACTCTTATTTAGCTATGTTGTCAATTGTCTGACTCTTATTTAGCTATGTTGTCAATTGTCCGACTCTTATATAGCTATGTTGTCAATTGTCCGACTCTTATTTAGATATGTTGTCAATTGTCCGACTCTTATTTAGCTATGTTGTCAATTGTCCGACTCTTATTTAGCTATGTTGTCAATTGTCCGACTCTAATTTAGCTATGTTGTCAATTTGTCCGACTCGTATTTAGCTATGTTGTCAATTGTCCGACTCTTAACTATTTTCATCTGTGAATCCCTATAATATTGTTTCAACTTAACGCGAAATTTTGTTTACCCATGATGCAACGACAACTTGTGATATTTACCCTTGACACTTCAACCGCCAGTTTAAAGAATCCCGGTAATGTACATGTATGTAGTATTCATAAATAAGAAAATCATTACTAATCCTGTATTTAATAAATTAACAAAACTTTCCTTCCAAACAACAATTATGAACTATACTTTGGATACATTCAAACATATACGTGGGTTGATATACAGTAAAACCTCCATTAGGGAACACCTCCGATTAAGGAACAACTCTGCTTAGGGGACAATTTTTTTAATTCCCGATTTTCTACTATGCTTTAACATTGATACCTACCTCCCATTAAGGAACACCTCCCTACTATGAACAGGGAACACCCTTTTGTGTCCCAAATGTCACTTAACCATTCAGATGGACCTCTCATTAAGGAACATTAGTATTTATCATAATTTGTGGGGATAGTTTTAATCTCAAGCCCATTTTAGCCAATATACAGTGGAGCCTCCCATAACGGCCTCTCTTAATAGCGGACAACCTCTAAATAACGGACAACCCTCGTGGCACGGACGGATTGAATTTAGCATATGACTAATAGAAAAGCAACCTCTAAATAGCGAACAACGACTCCGATCCCAAAGTGTCCGTTGTTCAGAGACTCTATTGCACATGAATTGGCATAAGTGTCTCTGCCACGTACCAATTATGGCACAAGTGGCACTAATAAAATGTGCTGTATCTCAGTAGAAAAAAAAAATCCAAAATTGCAGCCTGTGCCGACGCATGTTCCTTTGGTGGCACTATATTTTGTTGGTGGTTTATTGATAGTGCCTCCAAAGGAACATGCTGTCGGCGCAGGATGCAATTTTGGATTTTTTTTTTCGCCAAGTCATGAACGCCCAAGGTGTGAAGAACCATTTGTTAATTGGTCCGAGTCACACGGACGTTAGATAAATTTGAAGTTCGTTTCCATCATAAACCATCTTGAGTTTAATGCCATTCATTCATTATGTATTGATAATTAATTATATTATTAGTTATTGATTTTAGCAATGTTATCCACGGTGAATGAGTAAAATCAACAAATTCCATATTTTATTTTATTTTATTTTATCCATTGTATAGTAATACTACAATTAAATAGAAGCCAGCTGGAATTTATAAGTTAAATCAATATATTTATCGCAAGTTGAAACAATAGAATATGATTTAACAAGTCAAATCAATATAATTATTACAAGTTGAAACAATAGAATTAGATTTAACACTTTCAATGGAACTGAAGTGTTAGTAAACAAAGGAAACTTGCAACTCTATTGTGGCACTAACGAAACCCAATTTAAAAATTCGTGCACTGTGAAAAGGTGTAGAATTTAATTCTCTATCCGTACATGTAAATTTTTTCAAGCTCAATATTAATTATTTCATGTTATGAGTTATAATTAGTTTAAATAGGTGTTGAAATCATTTGATAAAAAATCGTAACCCCAGGTGCAAATTAGACGGTCCCTCCGCAACTACATGCCAAGTTTCAGCCCTCAATGTATACAGGTGTGGCCAGGGCACCTGCTACGGAGAAATAATAAAAAAATCCAAAATTGCAGCTGTGCCGACGCATGTTCCTTTGGTGGTGGTTTATTGATAGTGCCTCCAATGGGACATGCTGTCAGCACAGCTGCAATTTTGGATTTTTTTTTCGCCATGTCATCATCACTATGAAGGTGTTAAAATATATCAAAAGGTGTTACAGAAGGCATCGACCCTTAGAGTGGTGGAAGTTTCCATTTAGTTCACTTCATTTTAGAGATATTCAAGTTTGAGTAGAATATAATAGCTGATGACTCAGCATTTTTTATGTGAGTGTTGGGTCATCACCCAACTTCAAATAACCCATTTTAAATATCGAATTAACAAAATTGTAAAAACACATTTTTTTTACGATGTCATCATCACCTCAAGGTGTCAATACCCATTTGTAGAGGTGTTACGTGACATTGGGATCAATTGATAAATTGGAAGTTTGTTTTTATCTTTTTTGAATTCTGAGATTTATGATATTTAATTAATTAGTATAAATAAATATTAATATTATTTATAATATAACACCAATTTCAATGTCAACTTACAATTATTAAGTTAAATTATTTTGTCATAAATAAATAATTAATTAATTTGGTAATCAAATTTCAATTCCGCACACTCGATAACCCCTAATACACAAAATGGAAGTATCTATATAAGTCATATACTGACTGAATTAATTATAATAAATTACGTCAGTCTATTAACAGTGCAAGAATATTCTCGCAGAAATAAATATAATCACTTAATCTGTCGTTGTTGTGGAATGTAAAATCTTAGGTTTCAATTAGAAAATAGAAGCCTACTCGATCTCACAAGTTGAATCAATATAATTATTACAAGTTGAAACAATGGAATTAGATTTCACAGTTTTACTGAAATTGAAGTGTGAGTAAACAAAGAAATTTCAACCCCCATTAATGGCAGAAATAAAACTCTTTATTAAAAGTTTTCTTCTCCCATCAGACGCAGAATTTTACGGTGAATCCAAATGTGGAATAAAATTTGGGGGTTTAGTAAAATATTTTTTTAGTTATGGACCAGACAAATTTTGAAAGGTGTTAAAGATGTGTCAAAAATTTGTTAATCAAAAATCGTAACCCCAGGTGCAAATTAGACGGTCCCATCGCACCTACATGCCAAGTTTCAGCCCATCAACTATAAAGATCAGGCCAGGGCACCTTCTACGGAGAAAAAAAAAAAAAAAAAAAAAAAAAAAATCCAAAATTGCAGCTGTGCCGACGCATGTTCCTTTGGTGGCACTATATTTTGGTGGTGGTTTATTGATAGTGCCTCCAATGGAACATGCTGTCGGCACAGGCTGCAATTTTGGATTTTTTTTCGCCATGTCATCATCACTATGAAGGTGTTAAACTATGTCAGAAAAGTGATTCAAAAGGCAACGACCCTTAGTGAGTTGGAAGTTTCGTTTTAGCTCACTTCATTTGAGAGATATTCAAGTTTCAGTAGAATATAATATGTGCTGAGTCAGCATTTCTTAAAGTGCGTGTTGGGTGTTCACCCAACTCCAACCAATCCATGCGAATTATTTAATTCACAAAATTGTAAAAATACATTTTTTTGACGATGTCATCATCACCTTAAGGTGTCAAGATCCACTTGTATAGGTGGTACGTGCCATAAGGACCAATTGATAAATTTAAAGTTTGTTTCTATCTTATATCATTTCTGAGATTAATGAAATTTAGATAATTTGTATAAATATTTAATTAATCTATTAATAATTTAACACCAATATTATGTACATCAAAATATATTAAGTTCAATCTTTTGCAATAATTATTCACTTAAATTGAATTTCACTATCATATTTGAATTCAGCGCACTCGATAATCCCAATAATCTATTTGGAAGTTGGAACCATTTCTATACATTAAACACAGAGCTAATTAATTAGAATTAAATATGTCATGTATCCATTGTGCAAGAATATTCTATGCAGAAGTAAATATAATACATAATCTGTCTTTGTTGTGGAATGTAAAATCTTAGTTTTCAAATAGAAAATAGAAGCCTACTCGATTTCACAAGTGGAATCAATATAATTATCGCAAGTTTAAACAATAGTGTAAGATTTAACAAGTTTAATCAATATAATTATTACAAGTTGAAACAATGGAATTAGATTTAACAGTTTACTGAAATTGAAGTGTGAGTAAACAAATAAATTTCAACCCCCATTTATGGCAGAAATTAAACCCATTAGTAAAATTTCTTTACCCATCAGACGCAGAATTTGAAGATGAATCCAAAGATGAAATAAAAATTGGGGGTTTAGTATAACATTCTTTGAGTTATGGACCAGACAAATTTTGAAAGGTGTTAAACATGTGTCCAAAATTTGTTAATCAAAAATCGTAACCCCAGGTGCACATCTGTAACCCATGAGACACCTGTCCTGCAAATTTGGGTTGTTAGTTAATCAAACTCTGTTCTGTGGATGAGCTACGGAAGAATAATAATAATAAAAATCCAAAATTGCAGCCTGTGCCGACGCATGTTCCTTTGGTGGAACTATATTTTGGTGGTGGTTTATTGATAGTGCCTCCATGGGAACATGCTCTCGGCATAGGCTGCAATTTTGGATTTTTTTTTTCGCCATGTCATCATCACTATGAAGGTGTTAAATTATTTCGAAAAGGTGTTTCCAAAGGCAACAACGCTTAGTGAGTTGAAAGTTATGTTTTAGCTCACTTCATTTCAAAGATATTCAAGTTTCAGTTGAATATATTAAGTGATGAGTCAGGATTTTTTATGTGAGTGTTGGGTCATCACCCAACACCAACTAACCCATTTTAAATGTCGAATTAAAAAAATTGTAAAAATAGATTTTTTTAACGATGTCATCATCACCTCAAGGTGTCAAGACCCACTTGTATAGGTGGTACCTGGCATAAGGACCAATTGATAAATTGAAAGTTTGTTTCTATCTTGTATCATCTCTGAGATTAATGAAATTTAGCTAATTAGTATAAAAATTTAATTAATCTATTAATAATTTAACACCAAAATTATGTACATCAAAATAAATTAAGTTCAATTATTTGCAATAATTATTAATTTAAATTGAATTTCATTATCATATTTGAATTCAGCGAACTCGATAACCCCAATAATCTATTTAGAACCGTCTCTATACGTTAAACACAGAGCGAATTAATTAGAATTAATTACGTCAGTACATTAATTGTGCAAGAATATTCTCGCCGAAATAAATATATTCACTTAATCTGTCGTTGTTGTGGAATGTAAAATCTTACGGTTCTATCATAAACCATCTTGAGTTTAAACTCTAAAGCCATTCATTCATTATGTATTGTTAATAAATTATAGTATTAGTTATGTATTTTAGCAATGTTATCCACGGTTAAGTTGAATTAAGTCAACAAATTCCTTATATTATAATATTTTATTTAATCCATTGTATAGTAATACTAGAATTAAATAGAAGCCAGCTGAAATTTATAAGTTAAATCAATATAATTATCGCAAGTTGAATCACTAGAGTAGGATTTAACAAGTTAAATCAATATAATTATTACAAGTTGAAACAATGGAATTAGATTTCACAGTTTTACTGAAATTGAAGTGTGAGTAAACAAAGAAATTTCAACCCCCATTTATGGCAGAAATTGACCCCTTTATTGAAAAATTACTTCTCCCATCAGACGCAGAATTTTATGGCGAATCCAAATGTGAAATAAAATTTGGGGGTTTAGTAAAACAATTTTTGAGCTATGGACCAGACAAATTTTGAAAGGTGTTAAACATGTGTCCAAAATTTCTTAATTAAAAATCGTAACCCCAGGTGCACATCTGTAACCCATGAGACACCCATCCTAAAATTTGGGCTCTTAGTTGATAAAACTCTGTTCTGTGGAGTGGCTACGGATAAATAAAAAATCCAAAATTGCAGCCTGTGCCGACGCATGTTCCTTTGGTGGCACTACATTTTGTTGGTTGTTTATTTATAGTGCCTCCAAAAGAACATTCTGTCGGCGCAGGCTGCAATTTTGGATTTTTTTTCGCCATGTCATCATCACTATGAAGGTGTTAAATTATTTCAAAAAGGTGTTACAGAAGGCATCGACCCTTAGAGTGGTGGAAGTTTCCATTTAGTTCATATAATTTTAGAGATATTCAAGTTTGAGTAGAATATAATAGCTGATGACTCAGCATTTTTTATGTGTGTGTTGGGTCATCACCCAACATCAACTAACCCATTTTAAATATCGAATTAAAAAAATTGTAAAAGTACATTTTTTTGACGATGTCATAATCACCTCAAGGTGTCAAGACCCACTTGTATAGGTGGTACCTGGCATAAGGACCAATTGATAAATTGAAAGTTTGTTTCTATCTTGTATCATCTCTGAGATTAATGAAATTTAGCTAATTAGTATAAATATTTAATTAATTTATTAATTATTTAACACCATTATTATATACAGCAAAATAAATTAAGTTCAATTATTTGCAATTATTATTAATTTAAATTGAATTTCACTATAATATTTAAATTCCACGCACTCGATAACCCCAATAATCTATTTTGAACCATCTCTATACGGTAAACACAGAGCGAATTAATTAGAATTAAATATGTCAGTACATTAATTGTGCAAGAATATTCTCGCCGAAATAAATATAATCACTTAATCTGTCGTTGTTGTGGAATGTAAAATCTTAACGGTTCTATCATAAACCATCTTTAGTTTAATGCCATTCATTCATTATGTATTGATAATAAATTATATTATTAGTTATTTATTTTAGCAATGTTATCCATGGTTGGTTGAGTTGAGTCAACAAATTCCTTATATTATATTATTTAATTTAATCAATTGTATAGTAATACTAAATTAAATAGAAGCCAGCTGGAATTTATAAGTTAAATCAATTTAATTATCGCAAGTTGAATCAATAGAGTAAGATTTAACAAGTTAAATCAATAGAATTATTACAAGTTGAAACAATGGAATTTGATTTAACAGTTATACTGAAACTGAAGTGTGAGTAAACAAAGAAATTTCAACCCCCATTTATGGCAGAAATAGAACTCTTTATTGAAAGTTTTCTTCTCCCATCAGACGCAGAATTTTATGGCGAATCCAAATGTGAAATAAAATTTTGGGGTTTAGTAAAACATTTTTTGAGTTATGGACCAGACAAATTTTGAAAGGTGTTAAAGATGTGTCAAAAATTTGTTAATACAAAATCGTAACCCCAGGTGCAAATTAGACGTCGACTCCGAATCTACATGCCAAGTTTCAGCCCTCTATGTATACAGGTGTGGCCAGGGCACCTGCTACGGAGAAATAATAATAATATAAATAAAGGCAGTGATTCTAATACTGGGCCACTATACTATAGTATAGTCGGCACAGTAATAATAATAACTAACCAAGGCACTGAGATTAGAACTGGGCCACTATACTATAGTATAGTCGGCACAGTAATAACTAACCAAAGCACTAAGATTAGAACTGGGCCACTATACTATAGTATAGTCGGCACAGTAATAATATTATTAAAGGCAGTAAGATTAGAACTGGGCCACTATACTATAGTATAGTCGGCACAGTAAAAATAAAAATAAAGGCAGTGATTCCAATACTGGGCCACTATACTATAGTATAGTCGGCACAGTAATAATCGTATTGGTTTGAAATTATGCACTTAGAGTAATTCGACCATGTGGAATTCAAATCCGCAATCAGAACTTGTATATTCTAACTGCATCTTAATTAATGATCAGTATTTTTTATTTAATTAGCTAATTATATAGTTAATGAGTTTCAAAAATTTCGCTATTATATTTTAATTGACATATAAATTTATCAAAATAGCCATGTTGAAACATCTAATAATGTTAATATGTACTATATACATTAATTTATGAATACAAATTATTGCTCTTCAAATAATTTTGGCCTGTTAGTGTACATCTTGAGCATGTTTATAACAAACATCCATACACCTTACAAAGTTTATGATATGATCCTAAAAGGCAGACCTCTTATCAAGGAACACCTCCATATTAGGAACACTTTTCAGCAGTCCCCAAAGTGTTCCCTAATTGGAGGTTTTACTGTATACTACATCTGATAATCACAAATATCTTGTTTCAAAGAGAAAATCAGATAATACCATATATTTAAAATGTGTCCTCTTCCGTGAAGGATGTAAGGCTACAGCTAAACTCAATCAAAACTCACTCCTTATAGACCAACTCGCCTCCTATAACCACGAAATTGATTCTTATGATGCTGATATTTATTCGATTAAAGCAAAATGTAAAGAGGCTGCAAAGGTATCTAGAGCTAATTTAAGAGAGGTTTTCAACGATGTAACCAGAATAGCCCCCGCAGGACGTAATATTTCCTTCACGAATTGCGAATCAAGTATGTATCGCTCAAGAAGGGAACTTCAGCCAAAGATTCCACAAACTCTACTCGAACTAGAGGAGGCATTGCCAGGAACTCCTTAAGGAATAAACAAAGGGTACAATAATTGTTGGTAATGATCGCGCATTCATATTTTTTTCTGAAGAAATCATTGCTATATTGGCAGATATCTCAGAAATCTGTTTCGATGGGGCATTTTATACAGTGCCAATTCAGTTCTACCAGCTGTGGACAATATTTATTGCTGTGAATCATCACGTTTTTCCAGCAATACAGCTAAATAAGAGCTAAATAAGAGTCGGACAATTGACAACATAGCTATATAAGAGTCGGACAATCGGCAACTTAGCTAAATAAGAGTCGAACAATTGACAACATAGCTATATAAGAGTCGGACAATTGGCAACATAGCTAAATAAGAGTCGGACAATTGACAACATATGAAATTCTAACAAATGACAACATAAAGAGTCGAACAGTTGAGAGCGCTCCCATTAATGTACATGTTCTATTAAATTTTTAGATTTGTATCTCATAGAGCGATAGAGGGCGAAAATTATGTGCGATTAAGTGAATTTAAATGCTTATCTAAATGTAACAATGACGTCATAACATGTCGAGGCAGTGGCGGCGCCAGGGGGGGGGGGGGCATGGCCCCCCTCTTTTGAGACTGCCCCTCCCTAGAATAACAATGTTGTACAGTGTGGCCCCCCCTACCTGAAAATCCTTGCGCCGACTCTGTTTCGAGGTGTGACAAATTTTGAGTGGAAACCTCAACTTGTTGGCAGGGTGGCAAAAGTTACCCCTATATGTCAAAAAACAAATTTGGAGACCGTCCAGTTTCTTCAATCAACTCGGAAATAGTAACAAATAAATATATACAGTCGACTCCTCTTAATAGAGCCACCGGTTGTAGATTTTACCGCTTAATCGGGTCCAAATTTCACAGGATTTATAGGACGGAATTACATTTTCGCTTAAAATATTTTCGGTTAATAGATTTCTCCGCTTACCGTATCAAAACAACCTGGTCCCGAGGTGACACTATTAAGCAAGGTCTATTGTATATATATATTCAGCCTTGTGTTTCTCAGCATAATTTACTTGTCAATTCAGGTATCTACCAACATAATATCACATTCCGATCTCATAAATTACAAAAGTATATCAAGTGATCCCTTGTTCAATTCGTATAGTTCTAGTCAGTCTAAATAAGGTAAAATTAACTTAATAAAATGTGCGTAACTCTGATATGAGAGTTAAACGATTTCTTTTTGACAACATATAAATATACACCATATCGAGTGACACCTTGTTGAATTTGCATAAACTGAGTTAATTATGTTAATAAAATTATGTAAAACAAATTATCTACATTTGGTATTGGGTCTTCGGTAATTTGAGGTGTGTAACTAGACTATTATCCGATCAGCGAATAACCTGGTAAATATTTACCACTAGTGACAATGAATGCCTTTGTGCTATCATATTTACTATTAACTTTCACTGGCGGATAACCGGCTAACCGTAGTGTGAAGACCAATCGTAACCCTGACCTCAAAAGGGATATTTAACCAACCCCACCCTATTCCCATATGATGCGCCATGGCCTACTTAATATACGGCTATATATGTCGCCGAGAAGGCCATAAAACAAAGAGGCCAGTTTCTAATTTTCAAAATGGAGAATTGATCTTTATTCGAATAATTAGCAATGATAGAGCTGAAAAGTGCATTATAACTATATAGGAATATGGTATCCAGGTATACATAGCACCATCCAGAATAGTGATATGTCATCATCTGATGACGTTATGGTTATTTTGGTTGCGAATTATCTGGTTTTGCTAGCATACTTTTAACATAGGTAAACGCGTTATAAATGTTCAAAATTGCAACATGGTTATACCCAGAAGTAGTAGAATAAAATATATCGAAATTATAAATGAATGTTGACACATTCCTCGGTTGCCGTGGAAAATGTATATTTCCTAAAATGTGTCATAACTCAAAAACTATGAATGTTGTGTAAACTAGGCTGGTACTGATCTATCCGGAATAGGTAACTTCCTATTCATCGATAATACATTTTATATGCCTAACTTCAATAATCTTTGAGATAATGAGTGTATTACCTAATAATGAATTAAGTGTTAATTATCTCATTATCTCAAAAATTATTGAAGTTAGGCATATAAAATGTATCATCGATGAATAGGAAGTTACATATTCCGGACAGATCAGTACCAGTCTAGTTTACATAACATTCATAGTTTTTGAGTTATGGCACATTTTAGGAAATATACATTTTCCATGGCAACCGAGGAATGTGTCAACCTTCCATTTATAATTTCGATATATTTTATTCTACTACTTCTGTGTATAACCATGTTCCAATTTTGAACATTTATAACGTGTTTAACTATGTTAAAAGTATGCTAGAAAAACAAGATAATTCGCAACCAAAATAACCATAACGTCATCAGATGATGACATGTCACAATTCTGGAGGGTGCTATGTATACCTGGATACCATATTCCTATATAGTTATAATACACTTTTCAGCTCTATCATTGCTAATTATTCGAATAAAGATCAATTCTCCATTTTGAAAATTAGAAACTGGCCTCTTTGTTTTATGGCCTTTTCGGCGACATATATAGCCGTATATTAAGTAGGCCATGGATGCGCACATAATCCCCACCTAATTCATATAATAATTTAAATCCCATCCTGATTACATTATAATGGGAATACTCAACAGCAGAAAAAACCTAGTATTCAGTGACAAAAAAAATTCGAATCAACACAATTATGAGAATACAAAAATGAAATTTTTTCGAAAAACCAATCACCACTTACTAGAGGATGAGTTTGTAGATTGAACAATTCCACCTGTAAGCGAGAAATAATCTGTTGTTGCAATTGGAAATGATATAAGAGTTAAACTGTCAAAATTAACTGTTGAAGGAATAATAAATTCGCTAAATATCAAACTTAACTTTCCATTGTCAAGATCAATAAAAGTGAAGTAAATTAGTTCAGGAGGAGTAAGGTCTTGTGTAAAATTGAACACTGGCAAACCAAAAAAGTTTGGGACAGCCTAAGAATAAATCATGAATAACATTAGTAAATACAAGGATAAAAGAAAGAAATACAGTTTGCTTCCATTGATATTATAAATCATCGGTTATAGTGGTGTACCATACAAAATGCAGCCCGGGGCAAAACGAAATAATGTAGCCCCCACTTAGGCGCAGAAAATATTTAGCTACACCCTGTTTTCTCTAATAGTCCACCAGTGGGCTTAGTGAGTATGAACTGCGTAAGTAGTAAGGGGAGCTGGCCTATCTAATAGTCCACTTGTAGATAGAGGGCCCCAATGTGGACGTTAACTGAAATAACAATAAGAAAAGTAACAGAAGTAGAAAATTACAGAAGTGGACTATTAGGGAATGGACTATTATACTATAAGAGATCAATATTAGAAACAAAACCATGCAATAAGTTATCACTAACAAGCTAAACGTATTTGAACAACACGAATATTAATGCAGACACAATATTCGTCAGGTGACTTATTATTATTACGGCTGTTTAAACTACGGTGAAATCACTGTAAATATCTAACTAGTTATAAATTAAAAAATATTCTGATTTCATGCCAGTTTAGCAAAAAATGTCTCTGCCACGTGCCACATGTGGCACAAATGAGAATGTGGCTGCTTTCGACAGATTATGTCTTTTGGAGAATTTCCTTATAGGGAATCGAGCTTTTTTTAATCCATTTAAGTGTGTAAAAATTCAGGTTCAAATATGTCCGTTTATCTGAGATAAAAGACACTTTCTGGATATCAAATGGTAAATAATCGTAACGATTAGAAATAAATACCTAGAGTAATACGACCATGTGGTATTGAAATCTGAAATCAGAATTTATATATTATAATTGCCTCATAATGATCATAAATTAATATTTAATTAGTTAATTGTATAGTTAATGAGTTTAACACCGACATAATAATGTAAATTCAAAAAATTTGCCACATTAATATAGTTAACATATTGATTTATGTATTTAACATCCATGTTGAAGCATCTCTAAATGTATTATGCTGATAGAAGCTTAAACGTTTGAATCCTATTTGTGTTGTTCAAATACTTTTGGCCGGGTAGACTAGTGTATATGCAACTTTAGATTTTATGAATATACTAGTTAATTAACCTGGAAATGTGAAATTGAAAATGAAAGTTAATTGAATTTCAATTGAAAGTGAAAATGGGTTTTTCCTATTTATACCTTTGATCCCAAGTAATCCGGAAGTTTAATTAATTAAACAACAAAATTATGTTAGAATATTAGGGATGTGGATTATTAGAGAAGTGGACTATTAAAGAGAACAGACTGGACAGTAAATAAATTGAACATTTGTCTAAATCCCACCATACACGATGCAACTGTTGCATCGTGTATGTTAAATTTTCCATGCAACAAAGCTACATACAACATTGTTGCATGCAACTTAGTTGCTAGTGTATGTTTAAATGTTGCATGCAACAATATTGCATATAAATTAAACATGTTCATTTACTTGCAACATTGTTGCACGAAAATATGGAAATTCAGTATACGGTATATGTTTTTCAAATTATTTTCGTTTGCATAAATAATTTCACCTTCTCAAAACAATTGAAGAATTCACATGTTCAAGACTTTCTGGTGTACCTAATTAATTTACTGGCTACTTTCTCAGTAGTATACCCTTAATCAAGCCACCTAGTATGCGATCAGAAATGTATATAATACAATTTTGAGCAAGGTTTAAAAAACACTTTTCCTAGAAATACTACACATCTTAAATTATCCGTGACCCGTTAACTACCATTTTTTAAATATTTTGAATGAATCTAGAAAATATGGATTATACCAGGGTTTTTTAAAAGGCCGATCTTGGTGTAAATTTTGCCCCAAGATTTTTTGGAGTTACACCACGATTCGGGTCGGCCTGGGCCTGTGCAGTGTTGCGTTACACCACGATTAGGGGTCGGCCGCTGCCGCTGCAGTGTTGAGTTAATTGACATTGGAACTTGACACAGATCAGAGAACAACTCTATAGGAGTTATAAAGACAACAAGCGGTTATACAATGCAACAGATCCCCGCAACTTGATTGATATCGTGACAGATATAAGTGACACTATAGCAGTAAAGTTTGGTATTTTGAACTCTAGTATTCACACAATCTGTTTGACGTGTGTGCCATATCCCTATACACCATGGGCGAGTAATTTATCTCCTGACAGCGGTTCAGCACGAATTCAACTGAGGTGGACAGGGATATGTGAGATGCCATTGTAGTGGTGCAAAGATGTGTAAACAAATAGATGTCGGTGTTTCAAAACAGGATAAATGTGCAATTCTGGATGTTGTTGCAATCCAAATGCGTTTCAACGCCAAACGTGATTGGCGCAATGCAATTCAGCCAAATGCGTTCTTAATCACTCACTGTTAATAACGAGGCAATTATTATTTTCCTAAATCCCAAGATATATATTTCCAACACTTAAATAAAAAACATTTGTTTACATAATACATACGATAACAATCTTTATATGGTTATAATAATTACAGTAAAATGTCGAGTATTGAATTGGGAAATAATCACTTACAATTTGGACCTCCTTATACACGAAATAATCTATACCTACGTACTAAGTAAATTTTCATATCATCAGTTTCGAATCAATGCACAGAAACAAACATTAAAACGCTAAAATAGACACAAATCCATCCCTAAATCGAAACCTTTTATTTCTGATCAGATTACAGAACCATAAACATTTACACTGGACCTGAACCGACACATCGAGGGGCAGAAAACTACAGATATTATCGAATTAGATCCAACTATGTAGTAAAGGAAAATCAAAAATTCGTGTTCTTGCAAAAGAAGAATTATTTGATAAATTTGAACATTTGCAATGATTGCATATAGAATGAATGCAAACACCTGGGAAGCAATCGCCTCTATTAGAAGCTAAAGAAGCAATAAATTGTGGCTTTTCTAGAAAACTCATTGCAGCTTTTGTTACCACATGTGTGTAATGTCAGCTGAAAAAGGTAAATCACTGAAGAGCACAGTTAGTAATCCCATAAGAAGTTCTGACTTTGCATCTCGAGGACTGGTTGATTTAATTGAATTACAAAGTACAGATGAGATAAATCGACCATAAGATTACTCCTAGTCTACCAAGATCATATGACTAAATTTGTTGTACTTCGTCCCCTCGAAAGAAAGACAGCAGAAGAGGATTCTAGTGTCTTGTTCGAAATTTGTCAATTTGTGTGAAATGACTGATTTAAGTTCACCAAATTGTGTTGAATGTGAGCAGCCTTGTAGCTCTGCACACAGCTGCCCTCGAAATTCACAATCTATACATGTTATCTTTGATTACTAGACTGAAGATTCAGAGGGCTACGGAAGTCCAGTTTGGTGTATGTCCTGTTGGCTAGATGAGAGATATTCTCGAATTTTTGACGGTCGAGGTGCAGCTAAACGTGGACAAGAGAAGCAAATTAATAGAATGGAAATACAATCTTAAAGAAAACACGAAATTATGAGATTGGCGAAAATATTCTTCAAAAATAAGGTCTCTATTTGACCCGCCTAATCTTCTCGGCGTCACTCTAAACAAATCCGATGAAGGTTATTATAAATTTGGAACAATTGCTGGTATTTTGACAGCAAATTCATTTCAACACAATTTGAATGTGTCAAACTACAACACTCACCCCTAATTTGTCCCGAGCATTGTTGTAACACTTTGCGAAGCTGTTTTTCGTGCATCTCTTGGTATCTCTCAACAAGTTTGCAACTGTACAGACATTTAAATTGTTTCAATCAAAATGCCATATAAAATTAAACTGCCACAATAAGAATTAGAGCAATGACAATTAGTATTTACTTGGAAATCATGAGTTTATGATAAATATCACTAGTATGTACTAAATTCCAAATATTGTCTAAAACTCATTCTAATATTGTATATATTGCATTTCGGATTATATAATTATTATTCAATCAAGGAATACTTCTTATGGCGGAATTAAAGTGTTTCATAGATAGTTAGCAATTATAAAGTTGAACGAATACTGGAATAAAAGTTGAGAAATCTAAGTCAAATGACTTGCCCTGTCAGACATTATAGTTCAGGCGCGTAACACGCAACTAAAAGTCAGGCCAAACTGGATTATCCCATGTAATTGAATTACAGCACCTAAAAGTGGCCTGGTTATGGGTGGAGCTGTTCGTTGGCTTTAGATTAAAACAATCTTAAATCGTGACCTTCGTTATATAAGGCCTTACTACTACTCCGAACCATGGATTACTTAAAGGCGATTGATTATTAGCTGACATACCTTTATCTCAATAGCTAGTAATGACAGACCTGAGAAATGTATTATAATTATATAGGAAACTAGGAACATGATATTAAGGCACATAACACCCTTTAGAATTGTGATATATCACCATTTGATTACGTAATCGCTATTTTTCGTGGGAATTATCGTGTTTTTATAGCCTGCTTTTAACATAGTTAAACGCGTTATAAATGTTCAATATTGGAACATGAGGCGTTCCATTACTAGTTGAATGAAATATATCGAAATTATAAATGGATTGTTGACATATTCCTCGGTTGCCAGGGAAATGCATATTTCTTAAAATGAGCCATAACTCAAAAACTATCCATTTTATGTAAACTATGCTAGTACTGATCTATCCGCAATTGGCAACTTCCTCTTCATTGATAATACATTTTCTAGGCCTAACTTCAATAATCTTTGAGGTAATGAGTGTATTAGCATATAAAGAATAAAGTACTAATAATCTCATTATCTCAAAGATTATTGAAGTTGAGTGATTTCAATACTGGGCCACTATACTAGTATATAGTATAGTCGGCACAGTAAAATTTGGAAGATATGTTAAATACAGACTGAATTAATTTGAATTGAATAAGTCAAGAATGCTAGTGCAAGAGTATTCTTGCAGAAGGAATATACTCACATAATAAGTCTTTGTTATGGAACATATAATATTCTTAGTTTTCAAGTGGAAATAGAAGCCTACTCGATCATTCAAGTTGAATTAATATAATTATCACAAGTTGAAACAATAAAATTAGATTTAACACTTCAATTGAACTGAAGTGTTAGTAAATAAAGGAAATTAACGACTCAATTATTGCACAAACAAGGCCCAATTTGACAATTAGTGTACAGTGGAACTCGCTTAGTAAGTGCTCGGCTTAAGATGGACTCTTGGCTATTACGTACTGTTCGCTAATAACCAATTTTTCCTCCTATCTGATTCATTATAAATGATTCGGTTAATACGTATAAGACGTGCTCGGATAAGACGCACAAATTTCGATTCCCAAGTAAATAAAATGTATGTATTTTATTACTGTTCCGACTATAGTATAGAATAGTGGCCCAGTACTAATCTTACTGCCTTTATTTATTTATTTATTACTGTGCCGACTATACTATAGTATAGTGGCCCAGTTCTAATCTTACTGCCTTTAATATTATTATAACTGTGCCGACTATACTTTAGTATAGTGGCCCAGTATTGAAATCACTGCCTTTATCGATATTATTATTATTATTATTTCTCCGTAGGCGGTGCCCTGCCCACACCTCTATAGATTAAAGAGCTGTAACTTGGCATGTAGGTGCGTATGGACCGTCTAATTTGCACCAGGGGTTACGATTTTTGATTAACACATTTTGGACACATTTTTAACACCTTTCAAAATTTGTCTGGTCCATAACTCAAAAAATGTTTTACTAAACCCCCAAATTTTATTTCACATTTAGATTCACCATAAATTCTGCGTCTGATGGGAAAAGAAAACTTTCAACAAAGGGTTTAATTTATGGCATAAATGGGGGTTGAAATTTCTTTGTTTACTCAACACTTAAATTTCAGTAAACTGTGAAATTTAATTCCATTGTTTCAACTTGTAATAATTATATTGATTTAACTTGTTAAATCCTACTCTATTGATTCAACTTGCGATAATTAAATTGATTCAAATATAAATTCCCGCTGGCTTCTATTTAATTGTAGCATTACTATACAATGGATTAAATTAAATTAATTTATATAAGGAATTTGTTGACTTTACTCAACTCACCGTGGATAACATTGCTAAAATATATAACTAATAATAAAATTTATTATCAATACATAATGAATGAATGACATCAAACTCTAGATGGTTTATAATAGAAACAAACTTCAAATTTATCTAATGTTCCTTGTGACTCGGACCAATTAACAGCTGGTTTTTGACACCCTGAGGCGTTGATGACTTGGCGAAAAAAAATCCAAAATTGCAGCCTGTGCCGACAGCATGCTCCTTTGGAGGCACTATCAATAAACAACCAACAAAATAAAGTGCCACCAAAGGAACATGCGTCGGCACAGGCTGCAATTTTGGATTTTTATTTCTCCGTAGACGGTGCACTGGCCAGAGTTTATAGTTGATGGGCTGAAACTTGGCATGTAGGTGCGGTGTTATCGTCTAATTTGCACCTGGGGTTAGGATTTTTGATTAACAAATTTTGGACACATTTTTAACACCTTTCAAAATTTGTCTGGTCCATAACTCAAAAAATGTTTTACTAAACCCCCAAATTTTATTTCACATTCGGATTCACAATAAAATTCTGCGCCTGATTGGATTAGAAATTTTTTAATAATGGGTTTAATTTCTCTCATAAATGGGGGTTGCAATTTCTTTGTATATCCACACTTCAATTTCAGTAAAACTGTTAAATCTAATTCCATTGTTTCAACTTGTAATAATTATATTGATTTAACTTATAAATTCCAGCTGGCTTCTATTTAATTGTAGTATTACTATACACTGGATTAAATTAAATAATATAATACAATCAATTTGCTGACTCAACTCAACCAACCGTGACATTGCTAAAATAAGTAACTAATAATATAATTTATTCTCAATACATAATGAATGAATGGCATTAAACTCAAGATGGTTTATGATAGAAACAAACTTGCAATTTATCTACCGTTCCTTGTGACTCGGACCAATTGACAAAAGGTTCTTGAGACCTTGAGGCGTTGATGACTTGACGAAAAGAAAAATCCAAAATTGCAGCCTGTGCCGACAGCATGTTCCTTTGGAGGCACTATCAATAAAACACCATCAAAATATAGTGCCACCAAAGGAACATGCGTCGGCACAGGCTGCAATTTTGGATTTTTTTAATTCTGGCATAAAACAGTACGTACTCTAGAAAAGTATAAGCAGAACTCATTTATTCTTTGGTTTAAGTGAGTATGTGACAAAAAAATACTTTAATTTAATCGTTAAGTATATTAAAGACTTATATACCCTAAATCGTATTCATTTCATTGAACAAGTCAGTTTTTCGACTAGGGCTAACAATACCGGGATCCCGATCCATTTCACCTCCCTGATTTAATCCCGGGATTTGTTTTATTAATCCCGATCCAGATTTCCAATTCCGGGATTATTTCTCAATCCCGGGATTTCGAACTGTTGTATAATGGCTTTAATTGCAGTCAAAGAATGGGATAGGTTTGAATATATGATCCAAACATATTTAATTAGATACCCAACCTAGACGAACAATCATCCAGCTGTGGGGTGCATATAATTTCCTATCAACATTTATTTGGATTCAGTGTTCAATGATAACCTTTGTGGTCATTGATGTTAAAATTTAACAAACAATGACTCGAAGATTCCTATTTAATTAAATTAGGACTAATACAGTAGATGTCGGATATAAGCACAACGGTTATAAGAACACTATGTTAGAAAACGGTTGTCATATACCCTATATAATTTATGTCGGTTATAAGAACATACCGGTTATAAGCACATTAAGTGCAGTTCTCGACGATGTGCTTATAACCGGCATCCACTGCATCATAGAATTCTATAAATAAGAAATTATCTACCTAAATTCGATATTCTATGTTTAAAGGCTGAAAGTACTAAATTTCAAAATTTTGCTGGTGCAGAAATATGGAAACAATTTCTGAGATCTGTATGTGGTAAGCTGGCTGAATGCAAAGCATGTAACAAAATATTAAAGTGTGAAGGTGATTCTAGAAAAGGATTGCACGTGCATCTCAAATCAACGCATCACATCGATAACTCCTAAAGCGAAAGAATACCGAAACTCTTGAAAATGAATCTCAAACAAAACGTACTAAAATTCATACTATTGACAAATTTACCAAAGATGCAACTCTATCGGTATTACTTCAGGGACGTCGCCACGGGGGGGGGGGCATAGGGGGGCAATGCCCCCCCCTGGTAGAAATCCTCGCCCCGGAGCAATGCCCCCCCTGGTAAAAATTTCGTGCCCCGGGACATATCCCCCTGCTAAATTATTGCCAAATAACGTTGTATGTGTATTATTATTATTATTATTATTATGTATATTATTATGTATATTATTATGTATACAAGCGCGCTTCGCTTGCTTTCGCTGCGCGGCTGCAGAAAGCACCCTTCTGGTGCCTCATATATCCCAACCAACAAATAACAGAAGTAAACGTTTGTAAATTCCTTATAACGTCTACATCTAAAGAACAAATATATACACATGGGTTGTTAACAACATCATATTTGGAATCAGCTTACTTAATTACTCCATATATTGTCGTTGGAAGTAAGCGGCCACGACCATTTAAAACATGTAAATTACAAATAATTGATTGGATTTATTATTTTTCTCTCGCACAATTAAATTGCAGTTTCAGATTGGCATTCTATAATGCCGCTTAACAAATGTTAGAGACACTAAATCAATTTATACTAATTGAATGCTAGCTGCTAATCCATACTGTGCCACATCGAATTTAATTGGCTAAAGGTTTTGTTACCTTTTGAGATTGAAGATGTGAATATTTTTCTTAGATATTAGAACTTGTTTCTAGATACGTAGTTACCCACCTCCCAGCCAAATTTCAAGTCTGTAGCTCTTACCCAGTTTCTCAATAAATTCCGAACAAACAAACAACAAACAATAAAACAAACCATTTAGATTTAATATATAAGATAAAAACTTTATAATTTCATATTATAATCGACTCTCGTTGATAAGAATTTTGTGAGGGGGGGCATGCCCCCCCTGGTAATTTTGCCGCCCCCCCTAGATGAAAAATCCTGACGACGTCCCTGTATTACTTAGAAGGATGACGGCATGTGATGGACTCTCTTTCAGTATTTTTATCACTTCACAAGACCTTAGAAAAACTTTAATGGCTGTGGGTCATCATTACCAATATTAGTAACAAGTATTAGAGAGCAAGTTATGAAGTATGGACTACATTTAACTGAAATGATTAAACATGATTTATTCCTTAAAAAATCCAAAGGTGATAAGTTCAGCCTTACCTTAGAGCAGGGGTCCCCAACCTTACTCAGTTGAGGGTCACATTAGTTATAAGAACTTGATCGAGGGCCGCAAATCAAATAAACTAAAATTTAACAGCATATACATTTCAATTTTTATTGTAACCTAGCATTAAATCTTTAAATCATGTTAATTTTAATTAGCTATTATCAATTACAAAACATAACTATCACTATCACTATAACTATATGTGGTTTCATTTGGCGCTCTGAGCCTGTTTGCTTTTCACAATATTCTTTGGCGGGCCGCATTTGGCCCGTGGGCCGCAGTTTGGGGACCCCTGCCTTAGAGAATGGACATCGTTGCGAAATTGGATGACTTAAATCTTAATATTCATGGGGTTGGATATTTCTGGAATATGGGATTATTGAGAATCCAAGGAAGCTTTTCTGCGGAGATATGTTTGATACATTATCCTCCAGACTAAAAGAATTTGAACTAGATTTACATTATGATATTATTGCTATTACTACTGATGGGTGCTGAATGATGAGGAAAGTTGGACGATTATTTTCAACACTTCATCAATTGTGCTACGCCCACGGCCTTCAATTGGTAATCCATGATATCTTTTATCAGAAACAAACCACAACATCTGAGCATGAAATTAGTTCTAACTATTCAAGTGAAACTGAAGGATATGATGAAATGGAAGATACAGATGGATTAGCTATAGTGGACCAAGACAATGTCTTAATGGAAAATGTTAGCATTGGTGACATAGTTTATAAAGTTCGAGAGTTGTAAAACTCTTCAAAAGGTCCCCTCTTAAGAATGAAATTTTACATTTACAGAAACAACCTAATTTACAGAAATTTTACAGAAAAAAAACAAATGGATTGCAGCTGATACTTGATTGCAGGGCTCGTTGGAGCACTCTTTGAACATGCCAGAGAGAATTGTTAAGTTAAGGATACCAGTTCAAAAGGCTTTACTTGATCTTAATATTGACATTAAGTTAAACGACGAGGAGTTTCAACAAATTAACAATATCGTAAAAGCATTTGACCCAAATAAGTTAGCAGTGGCGGCATTATGCAGAAGAGAGGCAAATCTCATTACTGCTGAGGCAACGATAAAAAAATTATTTGATGAGATAGAAAACTATCCTGCTACAGAACACATTAGAATTAGTGATGCAATTAATCAGAGGAGTGTTCAAGAACGCTACATAGAAGATTCGGTGATAATGTCATATCTACACAATCCGATGGCCAAGCTTTAAAAAAAGTTGTTGTGAGGAGATTCTGTTATACTTATACACTATTATCCAGAATAGATATAAATGAGGTTACAGAAGTAAATAATGTAGATGATATGATACCTAATTCGAATTCAGAAAGTCAGGAGGCAGACACCTTTCCCGTGGCAATGAAATTACAATTAGCAATCGATGCTTCGCTTAAACTAGCCCAAAAACGACAAACATCCGACGAAAATCTATCATCTTCTATGAAGCATCAACTAAACATTGCTGAACAAACATGAGAAATAGGTATCTTGCTAGAGAGGGTTTATCGTATGTTGCTTACAGTACAGACTACCTCTGAAGAAGCGGAAAGGATTTCTCATAATGTGCATATCTTTGCAACAAATTTAGAAGTTCACTCAGTGACAAGAGTTTAAATACTCTTTGTCTAATTAGAAATAATAAAAAATAATAACATGCGTAAGTTTGATGCGTACTTTGATTCATAAAGTAGTTAGTTACAATCATAGACTACTTAATACAATGGACTGTCGACTCTCAATCTCGGGTCTTCATACTCGGGTCCATTGTTATCTCTAGAACTATTAAGTGTATTGATATTAAATGTAATACTGTTGAATAGGAAGTCGTATATGGTGACGCCATTGGTCGTATTGGCATATCTCAAATATCTCTGGTTTTTTAGTTTTGCGGTTTTCACGCCTTTCCATAAATGGTAAAATGTTGAAAACTCGGAATCAGTTAAGTTAGACATGAAGAATGTATTATGGGCGAATGGGAAGTTGTATATAGGGAGTTTATTAACCCTATTGGCTCACCTTAAATATTTCTAGTTTTTTAGTTTTGTCGTTTATGACTAATCTATATTTTATCCATATTTACTCTATATTTTTGGAGTTTTTAGTTAACTATTTACTAGCCACGTTTCAATCCAAAGATGCCCAGACGTTGTGCAGTATTTAATTGTCGAGGGAATTATAGTCGTAAACTTTACTCGCAATTAGTTAGCTTTCCATCAAATGAAAACGAAAGAAAAACTTGGATTGGTGCAATGCCCAATAAAGTTAAATTCTCCTGCTTTCGACTTAAAGATGAATCTCGTGCTCCTTGGTCTGATAATTGCGGAAGTTTTGATGCTTTGCAAAAAATCTGTGAAGTAATTTCAAGTTGTAAATGGACTGGTGGGCGGGAACGGAAAAAGAAGTTGACTAAATTCACTGCTGAGGCATTTGTGACTACAACCATTAATAATATAGCTGCATCTAAATATCTGTTGGGAAATTATTATTTCCAATATATTCTTCCTTCTATATTTTCTCAAGATCCTCTAGAAAAGTTATTTGGTCAGGCTAGGCAGCGTTGCGGCGGAAATTATTACATCGATATTGAAGATGTAATATCAGCTGGAAAAACTCAACACGTTCACCAATTAATAAAATAACACATAATTCCCATGGCAACACTGGTAGAAATTGTTCGGTCTGTGACTCAGAAATTGACATACAACTACTACATGAGTTGAGTGTCGAAGATACACAAAATTTGCTAAATTCAAGTGATTCATTAAAACATAAACTCATAAAGTCGTTTACATTGGTGGATTTTTAGTTCATAAGCATGCACAACCTGACGTTGATGAAGGAGAGGTATCATCAGAATTTTTTAAACGAGCTTAATCGAGGTGGGCTATCAATACCCACTTTAAATACAGTCTTTTTTGTTCATTGTGCAATAACTGCTCACGAAAACATTCCGGAATGTAGACGAAATTGTACTATATAATTCAAAAAACTTTTATCATATGCTGCACCTATTTCCCAAATGAGAATGCATGCCAAACAGCAACCAACGTTGTATACAAGGCATATGTATTAAATAATAGTGACACTGAGAGAGAATTAGGTTGCTTGAGACGCAAGGAAAAGCTTTCTAATAACACTTAGTATTCTCAATCCTAAGAATTCATTATACATATTTATTTTTAATTTTAATTACTTTTTATCAAAGAATAGTTATGTGAATTTATTTATCCTTGCATTTATTATTAGTAAGTTCCGTCTAACATATATTTTAGTCTCTTTTTAGCTTAAGTACAAAATATAACTCTACTTCAATGAAAGATTACTAAACTGCGACTATAAACAAAAATCTACAATCGGTTCCGAGTTATTAAGATTATTAGCATATTTTGGGGCGAAAAGGAAAAAAACTAAAAAACTAGAAATATTTAAGATAAGCCAATAGGGTTAATAAACTCTTCCCATTCGCCCATAATACATTCTTCATGTCTAACTTTAACTGATTCCGAGTTTTCAACATTTTTACCATATATGGAAAGGTGTGAAAACCGCAAAACAAAAAAATGGATGGACCCGAGCTTGAAGACCCGAGATTGAGAGTCGACAGTCCATAGTATTAAGTAGTCTATGGTTACAATAAACAATCTGTTTAAATGTTACTTTATGACTGATAGAATATATATATTTATAACATTAGCTCAGTATTTAGTAATTTGAAAAACAAATAAACGGAGAGCCTGTTCATTAGGGACCCTTGGGTTTCTTTGTCTAATCCCGAAATCACGATATACCGGGATTAGACAAATGTTAATCCCGGAATCCCGGGATTGCAAAATATTTCCGGGATAGTAAACCCTAATTTCGACTGTGGATTGTTCATACGGATAAGACGTACCTGGATTAGTACGTACTTTTCCTTGTGTCTCCACGGTGTACGTCTTAATAGAGTTCTACTGTAGAGTGAAAAGGTGTAGAATTAAATTCTCTATTGAATGCATATTAATTGAATATTCGGGCAAATTTCAAAAAAATATTGATCGAAAATAGTTACCCCAAGTGCAAACTTGTAACATAAGAGACACCTATATCGAAAATTTGGGCTGATATTAGAAAAAACTCAGTTATGTGGAGAGGATACGGACTAAAAACTAACATAGGCAGTTAGATTAGAACTGGGCCACTATATATATACTATACTATAGTACAGTATAGTCGGCACAGTAAAAATAAATGCAGTTATTTCAATATTGGCCCACTAGTTAGTAGACGGCACAGTAAAAATATGAAATATAAAGGCAGTCATTTCAGTACTGGCCCAGTCGGCACATTAAAAATCAATATTATTAAACATACAGTGTTGTTTGGGGCGCATGCATTAGTCCGAATTTCCATGTAGTCGTTAGTTCGAATTTCCTATGTAGTAGTTAGTTCGAATTAAAATGTGGCCATGTAGTCGTTAGTCCGAATTAAAATATGGGCATGTAGTCGTTAGTTCGAATTAAAACGTGGGCATGTAGTCGTTAGTTCGAATTAAAATGTGGCCATGTAGTCGTTAGTCCGAATTAAAATGTGGGCATGTAGTCGTTAGTTCGAATTAAAATGTGGGCATGTAGTCGTTAGTTCGAATTAAAATGTGGGCATGTAGTCGTTAGTCCGAATTAAAATGTGGGCATGTAGTCGTTAGTTCGAATCGGAATTTGGATTGGGGCGCAGCATTAGTCCGAATTTCAATGTAGTTGTTAGTTCAAATTTCCTATGTAGTCGTTAGTTCGAATTTCCTATGTAGTCGTTAGTTCGAATACAATTTCGGGAATGTAGTCGTTAGTTCGAATACAATTTCGGGAATGTAGTCGTTAGTTCGAATACAATTTCGGGCATGTAGTCGTTAGTTCGAATACAATTTCGGGCATGTAGTCGTTAGTTCGAATACAATTTCGGGTATGTAGTCGTTAGTCGAATTAAAATGTGGGCATCTAGTCGTTAGTTCGAATTGTCTGAATTAATCATAAACTGAGAGTTGTAATCTTCTATGAAATGTGATAATATTATTCTTTTCTAGGTGTTCATTTGAGTGTTTATTCAAAATAATAGAAACCAGTAACCCTACAAATATAGTTACTGCAATAACAATAACAACCTCTCAAGTATCGTATAAATAGTGCTTAGACGCTTTCCCAAGTTATATTATTTAAACTTTCACAATGGAATATAACACTGGCGATATATCCGAAGCAGAGGGATAATTTATACTTCATCTGACAGGTACAAATATTTTTCTTCAAAAGTTGAAGGAAATCGAATTTATCTCAAATGCACCCATTTTAGAAAGAGCTGCAAAGGGACTGCTAAATTAGATCTAGAAATAAATTTAATATATCCAAAATCCCAACATAATCATCCTTCGGAAAATTATACTTCTGAAATGTATGCTCTGAAAACAAAATGCAAACGAGGTGCACAGAATTCACGTGATAGCTTGAGGCAAGTATTTAATGATGTTACAAGATCAGATCCATCAAGATCTCATATCTCGTTCAATGAATGCGAATCAGCTAAGTTTCGTTCACGGAGATTGCTTCAACCACGAATTCCTCGTACAACCTTGGAATTCTGTGAGATTTTGCCAACTTTTACAGAATTCGCAGTAAATTTAAAAGCCACAGTTATATTGGGAGATTTAATTGGAGTAATTTTTTTCTCTGATAAAATATATGAAATTGCAGCAGATATTAGTAACATCCAATTTGATGGAACATTCTACACTGTCCCTAAACTATTTTATCAGCTTTGGACAATATTTTTCTCTGTTGGGAAGAATAGTTATCCATTGCCTCCTAAACTCCAAAGAAGAGGAACTTTACAACGCAGTTTTAAGCAAGATCGCAAATATGATTCCCCAATTAAATCCAACAAATGCAATGTCAGATTGGGAGCAAGGTGCCAGAAACGCTCTCAAACAACAGTTATCCATTGCCTCCTAAACTCCTAAGAAGAGGAACTTTACAACGCTGTTTTAAGCAAGATCGCAAATATGATTCCCCAATTAAATCCAACAAATGCAATGTCAGATTGGGAGCAAGGTGCCAGAAACGCTCTCAAACAACAATATCCTACTACTAGAATGAATGGTTGTTGGTTTCATTATACTCAGGCGATTTTGCGAAGAATCCAAAAGGCTGGGCTCGCGCATGAATTTCAAGTAAATAAAGTATTTTCATCGTTCATGCGAAATATTATGGGCATTCCTTTTCTTCCACCTGATCTCATTAAACCAACATATTCGCTTCTACAAATTCCATCCCTACCTACTAATGAGGAGCATAAACTAAAGCAAATCTTAAAATATTTTAAGAAGCAATGGTTAATTAAAGTTCATCCAGAGGAATTGTCAATTTTTGACCTGGAAAAAGGGACAAATAATGGAGCAGAATCTTACCACAGACAACTGAAGGCACGAATCAAGTGTGGTCATCCTAGAATTTGGAATTTTTTGATGAAATTGAATGATATAATAGTAGACACTGACAATGAAATTGCCAGATTGCAACAGGGTATGGAAATTACAAGACAAAGAAAAAAGAAAGACGTAATGAATGATAAACGCCGTGCTCTAGCGACGGAAAAGCTTATATCTGGAAATTATTCTCCCCTGCAATATCTCCAGAACGTAAGTCATTCTTTGAGTGATACAAACCATGTGGAAAAAGATACAATATCTGACATAACTGATGATTCTGAATATTCCGATGAGACAGAAATTGAGGTCAGAAATCCAGTATGTGTAGTATGTCTACAAATAAGGGATGTTACATACCTATTTCTGCCATGTAGACATGCAAATTGTTGTCAAAATTGTAGTGAGCTGTTAGAGCAACTTAATCAGCCCTGCCCAACTTGTCGTACTTCCATAGAGAGTAGACTTCAGATTTTTCAATAACCATTTATTATTCATTATTTATTATCATTTATTCTTCTTCACAACAATTTAATATTCATTATTTTCACATTCTCTATGGTATATAAGATTTAATTAATTAAATATTCTCAGTTTTAACTGATTCCGATTCGAACTAACGACTACATGCCCAAATTCCGATTCGAACTAATGACTAGATGCCCACATTTTAATTCGAACTAACGACTACATGGCCACATTTTAATTCGAACTAACGACTACATGCCCACATTTTAATTCGGACTAACGACTACATGGCCACATTTTAATTCGAACTAACGACTACATGCCCACATTTTAATTCGGACTAACGACTACATGCCCAAATTCCGATTCGAACTAATGACTAGATGCCCACATTTTAATTCGAACTAACAACTACATGGCCTCATTTTAATTCGAATTAACGACTACATACTCGAAATTGTATTCGAACTAACGACTACATACCCGAAATAGTATTCGAACTAACGACTACATCCCCGAAATAGTATTCGAACTAACGACTACATACCCGAAATAGTATTCGAACTAACGACTACATCCCCGAAATAGTATTCGAACTAACGACTACATGCCCGAAATTGTATTCGAACTAACGACTACATAGGAATTCGAACTAACGACTACATAGGAATTCGAACTAACACTACATTGAAATTCGGACTAATGCTGCCCCCTGTTGTTTGTGTATGTGTGTGTGTGTGTGTTTGTTTGTCCAGATTGTATTAAAGTGATGGGTAATAGAAACCGCATTTATATACGAGATAGAAATTAACTTCCAAATGTTATAATAGGCAAAAAATATGCTGATTTCGAATTTCGCATTTCTAAATGTATAATATAAATATATTTTGTTGTTGTTTACACAAATAGGTAAAAAAATTAAAAAAATTAAAAATGTTCCTAGAAAGAGCTTTCAGCGAGTATTATGGGTAAATAGGTTGCTGAACACGAATTTCGCATTCATAAACATCTAATATTAATATTTATTGTTGTTTACACAAATAGGTAATAAATTATGAAATTTTAAATCAACTTAGAACAGGGCTCTTCGAATAGTTTTATCCCCGGGCCACTTTTGAAAAATCAGGCACTTCCCCGGGCCACTCCACGGGATACCCCGGGCCACTTCGTAACGAGTAGCCATAATTGATTACTTATACGCTAATAACAAATAGGTAAGAATAAAACACATTATCTGATATACATAATATGGATACCAGACAACAAGCAGTGCCGGCTTTAGCTCTTTCGGCGCCCCACGCAAAAGGTATCTTAGCGCCCCGCGTTTTCCCATCAAATATGAATTGATTATGTAATTTTCGCCCCCTAAATCATAGCTCCCCACGCGGTTGTTCGTGTTGTGTGTGCCTAAATCCGACCCTGACTACAAGTACAAGCAAGAAAGGCAATTGGGCATATTAATGCATGTGACAATTTAATGAAGAATATCGGGAATGTAACGTGCTGTAAAAACACTATGCCAATGGTCGTCTAATAGCTAACATAAATTTGAATATTGAATGATCAGGTAACTAAAATATCCTAGCCTAGGGCCTAGAAGGATAAATTACAGTTTCAGTTGAGAGCATGTAGCTATGAGCGAAAGAATATCGAATAAATTTATAAACTGAAAAGATTGGGCGGGCCACCAAAATATAGGCAGCGGGCCACTAATTGAAGAGCCCTGACCTAGAAGTTAGCTTTAAACGGATATTTTAGGTAAACAAGTATGCTGAACAGAAATTTAGCATTCATAAAATATAATATGAATATTTGTTGTTGTTGTTGAACAAATAGGTTACCAAATTAATGAAAATCAAAATCAACCTACAGGGTGTGATACAGAGGTGGGGGGGCCCTGGGAATTCCCCCTCCCGAGGAAAAATTTCTGTATCAAACCGTGACCTAGAATTAGCTTTCAGCGGGTATTATTGTTAAACAAGTCAAAACTATGGGAAATGGTGGAAATGGAGAGAAGTAAGGCCGCATAGCAGCTGTTATCTTGAGGTGCATGGCCCTGATGCGTCTCAAAGCGACCGAGACAGAAGGGCTCGCATAAAGTACAGCAAACCAAATTACTGTGCAATTCTTGTAGGAACTACTAGGCTGGAGTCAGTATAGGGATGTTTAATTACGCAATTAATCACCAACAAACGTGCACGTGTATGATGAAATGTACATGCGGAACGTATACTCCTATATAGTTTTTGGTGGTGTGTAGCACCGATCCGTCACAAATCGACCGAGACCGAAGGGCTCGTCACCATTATGTGTTAAGTGTCCAGAATGTTTCCAGATACACTCAGTTGTCTCTAAACGTCCACTTCTCTATTTGCCCACCTTAATTAGTTTCGATGGTATTTAAGCTAACGTCCACATGGGCCCTCTAACTACAGATGGACTAGTAAAGACTAGATTTTATTACGTATTACTTACGTACAGTTCATACTCCCTAATAGTTTATATTGACTCTATATATTCTCGATTATATTTGCTTGTACTAATATACTTTAACTATAACGTATGTTAGTATATTAGATGTTACTTAAGGCCAGGGGTGGGCCAAGGGGGCCATGGCCCCCCTTATTTTGAGGCTGGCCCCCCTAGAGTAACAAAGTTATACAGTGTGGCCCCCCCTAAATTACCCTGCCCCCCCTCAGCTCCCCTACCTGAAAATCCGGGCTCCGCCTCTGCTTAAGGCTAAATTCTTTAATGGTCCATGTTCTCTAATAGTCCACCTGGGTCGTTTTACCCACTGGTGGACTATTAGATTAATGATAACTAAGGAAATTGTAGTAAACAGCATCAAATACCGATTTAGAGTGTCACTATGTTTATAACTAGACTCAGATAGCTGTTTGGAGTCGAACAAGGGGTCACTCGATAGGTTTAGGACAAATTTTGAGAAAGGAATGTTGTCACATTCCTGAGATATTATTGCGTTGCTAGGGATAAACTATGGGCAAGTGACCCCTCAAACGACGGGGAATTTCATGTGGACAACGAATCTGGTCTTTAAAAGTAGACCAGAGTTGATTTTGGAAAGTTGCCGTTCGGGGTAATACAGGCGATTTAGTAGAGAGCCGCAATTTTAAAAGTCCAAGATAACATCGAAAATGTATCCGTTCGTCGTGGGGCCGCGGAAAAATTTGATGCCAGGGTCATAAAGATTACGTATAAAAAAATTGGTGCTTTTGTCCAGCGTTTCGCGAAATCGATGTTAAGCGACCTGACTATTTAGAATTCGTAGTTTCGTACAATTCCATTATAAATTTTGGGATTTTGTCTATCGGGGTTTTCTCAATCAAATGGACAAAAAAACTCGATTTCAACTATAATGTATAAACATAATTATTTTAGACACCTAGTAGAAGGGTATAATAACATAATATAAAAATCTAAAATTATAGCTGTGCAGTGTGCAGATATATTTTCTTTTTTGGGGATACTATATTTGGTAATTGAGTGATATATAGTGACTAAAATAAGATCTGCTAAGCGGCTACGGAATCAGAATGCTGCTAACCCACAAGTGATAGTGCTCAATCAATACGAATCTGATAGTTGAATCCTCGTCACAGCCACCACCAGCAAAGCATCCTAAGACATGTCAGTTAACAGATGACATCTCATAGCATAAAGACTGATTCTGCTGCAGCTAACCAATTACATATTCAGGTAGCCAGGTTCTTTTATGCATGTAAAATACCTTTCAATGTCGCAGAACATAAAGAGTTCAAAAACATTATATCTCTTCTGCGGCCGGGGTACTCCCCTCAAAACAGAAAAGATCTAGCTAGACACTTGCTAAATAGCGTATATGATGACAAGTTAATGAACATATTGTTGAAGATACACGAGGTAAAGACGTTACGTTAGTTCAAGATGGGTGGAGTGATATCCATAATAATCCGGTTATTGATACTTCCTTCCACACTGGTTCGAAAACATATTTTCTTAATGCAGTAGATACAGGTTCAAATAAAAAAACTTAAATCTTTCTGTGCTTCATTGTTTCAAAAGTCAATGTCTGAAGTTGAAACAAAATTCCAATGTCGTACGGTAGGAGTTGTAACAGATAATGAAAAGAAAATGGAAGCGATGCGTAACAAGCTCTATGAACATGCCTCTCTCTTCTTCTCACCTGTTAAATCTTTTGGGACAAGATGTGACTCCTCAACAGATAATAAATCCAATTATTGATGTGAGCAAATATTTTCGAAATCACCATACTCCAGGTGCTCTTCTTTCTGAAATTTCGCATCAGGGTGCACTTAAACCACAACTTCCAGGAGCACCAGATGGAATAATCAGCTAGAATGCATTAAGACTTCCAACTAGAATAGACCCTTTTAACTAATGATCATAGCTCAAAATGAAATACTATGGAGAATCGAATAGTGAGTATTATAAATAATACTGGCACTTCGAACGAAGCAAACCACCTTCAAGATCAAATACAACCAATTTCTAACGCGCTAAATACTCTTCAATCCGACCATTCAGGTATCGCTGATAGCTGCAATTGGTGGCTAAAAGTACTTGATAATTAGATGCTATCTCCTTATAAAGAAAAAGTCCACCATCGCTATATACAAACAATGACTCATTTTCATTTTCTAGCATTTTGCTGACATCCTAAGTACCGAGGAAGAGGTCTGGATAGGGAACAGCTAGAATCCGCTCATCAGTTGGTTTCTAGCAAGTGGCATGGAATACTAGGTGACTTGTGTGCATTCCAGGCTGAGGCAAAGCCGTTTCCACAACATATGTTCGATGAGAGTTTTTTCGAAAAGTAAACCATGTGTTTGGTGGTTATGCATATAAAAGACATACAAAATGTAGATCCAAAGTTGTGTGATTTAGCCCTTCTTCTACTACGGCTACCAGCAAGTTCTGCTTCTATTAAGCGGATATTATATAACTTTAGTTTAGTCCAGAACATACTTGAAATAGATTAAGCTTAGAGAAAACAGCAAAATTGGTAACCAGTTATCGGGAATTGAGAGGTTCAGTGGAGTTTGACTGGTGATTTGATCTTCATTTGTTTTAGATTTTCATTAGTGTATTAGATTTTGATATGCACCTCTTACAATAAATACGCTTATATAATTAAATATATCGTTGAATTTGAAAACAAGGACACTAACCAGGAAAATCCGGTTCTGGAGAATAAAACCCGTTTAACCGGGGTTAAACTAATTAAACCCACTGGGCTGGGCAAAACCTATTTAACCCGAGTTAAATTCCAATCCTGATTACCGCACCTATGTTTAGTTCGTTTAGTGATGGATAACTTAACCGGTAAGTGGAGTATTTTATAATAATTAAAATATAATATATCTGTATATTTATATGATTCTTAAAATTAACAAAAATGAATTTTTTAAAATTGTAAGTTGACAAAATTAGATTCAGTATATCACTATATTCTCGCTAAGTGAGAATACAGGGGGGGGACAGTGCCCCGCACCCCAACAAAAAAATAAAAAATTGCAGCCTGTGCCGACGCATGTTCCTATGGTGGCACTATACTTTGATGGTGGTTTATTGATAGTGCCTCCAAATGCACATGTTGTCGGCACAGATGTAATTTTATATTTTTTTATTCGTGTAATCATCACAGTAAAGGTGTTCAACCATTTCAGAAAGGTGTTCAACCATTTCAGAAAGGTGTTCAACCATTTCAGAAAGGTGTTCGGAAGGCAACGACCCTCAGTGTGTTGGAAGTTTCCTCTAGCTCACTTCATTTCAGAAAATTCTAGTTTCAGTACGAATATAATTGTGACGAGTCAGCATTTCTTCTGTGCAAATCAGGTATTTTTCTAAGGCTAACCAACACAATCGAAATGTAGAATTGAAAGAACTGCAAATACATTTTTTTGACGTCATCATCACCCCAAGGTGTTATGACCGATTTGTGGTAGGTGGCATAAGGATTAATTGATAAATTGGAAGTTTGTTTCTATCATGCACCATCTCTGAGATCAATGGTATTTACCAAATTAGTTTAAATAATTATTAAAATGATTAAAAATTAACACGTATTTCAATGTCAACTTAAATTTATTAAGATTAATTATTTGTCATAAATAGTGAATATAATTAATTTGGCCACCATATTAATTTCACACACTCGATAATTATTCCCTAATAAACAAATTGAAAGCATATATATAAGTCAAAATACGGACTGAATTAATTATATAATTAATTACGTCAGTATATTATTAATGCAAGAGTATTCTTGCAGATGGAAATATAATCACATATTCTGTCGTAGTTATGGAATGTAAAATCTCGGTTTTCAATTGGATAATAGAAGCCTACTCGATTTCACAAGTTGAATCAATATAATTATCGCAAGTAGAAACAATATAATTAGATATAGCACTTTCAATTGAACTGAAGTTTTAGTAAACAAAGGAAACTTCCAACTCTATTGTGGCACAAACGAAACCCAATTTAAAAATTCGTGCACTGTGAAAAGGAGTAGAAATTAATTCTCTATCGAATGCATATAAATTAAATATTCGCGCACTATTTATTGTTCTTTTTCTAATATAAAACAGGAGCAAAAATGTGGCCAAAAATTTGTCATAAAAATCGTGACCCCAGGTGCCATCTGTAACCCATGAGACACATATCCTGAAAATTTGGGCTCCTAGTTAATTTAACTCTGTTGTGTGTAGAGGATACGGACTAGTAATAATAATAATAAAATCCAAAATTGCAGCCTGTGCCGACGCATGTTCCTTTGGTGGCACTATATTCTGTTGGTTGTTTATTGATAGTGCCTCCAAACATGCTGTCGGCACAGGCTGCAATTTTGGATTTTTTTCGCCCAGTCATCAACGCGTCAAGGTGTCGAGAACCATTTGTTAATTGGTCCGAGTCACAAGGAAATGTAGATAAATTTGAAGTTTGTTTCTATCATAAACCATCTAGAGTTTAATGCTATTCATTCATTATGTATTGATAATAAATTATACTATTAGTTAATTAATTTAGCAATATTATCCACGGTTGGTTGAGTTGAGTAAACAAATTCCTTATATTGTAATATTTTATTTAATCCATTGTATAGTAATACAACAATTAAATAGAAGCCAGCTGGAATTTATAAGATAAATCAATATATTTATCGCAAGTTGAAACAATAGTGAAAGATTTGACAAGTTAAATCAATATAATTATTACAAGTTGAAACAATAGAATTAGATTTCACAGTTTTATTGAAATTGAAGTGTGAGTAAACAAAGAAATTTCAACCCCTATTTATGGCAGAAATTAAACCCTTTATTGAAAATTTTCTTCTCCCATAAGACGCAGAATTTTATGGTGAATCCAAATATGAAATAAAATTTGGGAGTTTAGTAAAATATATTTTGAGTTATGGACCAGACAAATTTTGAAAGGTGTTAAAGATGTGTCAAAAATTTCTTAGTAAAAATTCGTAACCCCAGGTGCAAATTAGACGCTCCCTCCGCAACTACATGCCAAGTTTCAGCCCTCAATGTATACAGGTGTGGCCAGGGCACCTGCTACGGAGAAATAAAAATCCAAAATTGCAGCCTGTGCCGACGCATGTTCCTTTGGTGGCACTATATTTTGGTGGTGGTTTATTGATAGTGCCTCCAATGGAACATGCTGTCGGCACAGCTGCAATTTTGGATTTTTTTTTGCCATGTAATCATCACTATGAAGGTGTTAAATTATTTCAAAAAGGTGTTACAGAAGGCATCGAACCTTGGAGTGGTGGAAGTTTCCATTTAGTTCACTTCATTTTAGAGATATTCAAGTTTGAGTAGAATATAATAGCTGATGACTCAGCATTTTTTATATGAGTGTTGGGTCATCACCCAACATCAACTAACCCATTTTAAATATCGAATTAACAAAATTGTAAAAACACATTTTTTTGACGATGTCATCATCACCTTAAGGTGTCAAGATCCACTTCTATAGGTGGTACGTGCCATAAGGACCAATTGATAAATTTAAAGTTTGTTTCTATCTTGTATCATCTCTGAGATTTATGATATTTAATTAATTAGTAAAAATAATTATAAATATTATTTATTATAATAATATAACACCAATTTCAATGTCAAATTATATTTATTAAGTTTAATTATTTTGTCATAAATAATAAATTAATTAATTTGGCTATCAAATTTAAATTCCGCACTCTCGATAAGCCCTAATAAACAAATTGGAACCTTCTATATAAGTCAAAACAGACTGAATTAATTACGTCAGTATATTATCAGTGCAAGAGTATTCTTGCTGATGGAAATATAATCACATAATCTGTCGTTGTTATGGAATGTAAATCCTAGTTTTCAATTAGAAAATAGAAGCCTAGTCGATCTCACAAGTTGAATCAATACAATAATCACAAGTTGAAACAATAGAATTAGCTGTAACACTTTCAATTGAACTGAAGTGTTAGTAAACAAAGGAAATTTGCAACTCTATTCTGGCACTAACGAAACCCAATTTATAAATTCGTGCACTGTGAAAAGGTGTAGAATTTAATTATCTATCGAATGCATATAAATTAGTTATTCGCGGACTATTTATTGTTCTTTTTCTAGCATTAAACAGGTGCAAAAATGTGGCCAAAAAAATGTGATAAAAACGTGACCCCAGGTGCACATCTGTAACCCATGAGACACATATCCTGAAAATTTGTGCTATAGTTAATAAAACTCTGTTCTGTGGAGAGGATACGGAAGGAAAATAATAATAACTAACCAAGGCAGTAAGATTAGAACTGGGCCACTATACAATAGTATAGTCGGCACAGTAATAATAATAACTAACCAAAGCACTAAGACCAATACTGGGCCACTATACTATAGTATAGTCGGCACAGTAAAAATAATATAAATAATAAAAATAAAGGCAGTGATTCCAATACTGGGGCACTATACTATAGTATAGTCGGCACAGTAATAATAATAAAGGCAGTAAGATTAGAACTGGGCCACTATACTATCCCTCGGCTGGCTTGGGGTAAAAGGTATAAATAGAAAAACCCCACTTTCACTTTCACTTTCAATTGAAATTCAATTAACTTTCAGTTTCAATTTTACATTCCTAGCCAGACGAGGGTTAAAAGTATGGTCGGCACAGTAAAAATCCAAAATTGCAGCCTGTGCCGACAGATGTTCCTTTGGTGGCACTATATTTTGTTGGTGGTTTATTGATACTACTTTGATAGTGCCTCCAAAGGAACATCTGTCGGACAGGCTGCAATTTTGGATTTTTTTTTCGCCAAGTCATCAACGCCTAAAGGTGACAAGAACCATTTGTTAATTAGTCCGAGTCAAATTGAACGGTAGATAAATTTGAAGTTTGTTTCTATCATAAACCATCTTGAGTTTACTGCCATTCATTCATTATGTATTGATAATTAATTATATTATTACTTATATATTTTAGCAATGTTATCCACGGTTGGTTGAGTTGAGTCAACAAATTCCTTATATTGTAATATTTTATTTAATCCATTGTATAGTAATACTACAATTAAATAGAAGCCAGCTGGAATTTATACGTTAAATCATTATAATTAACATCGAGTTGAATTAATAGAGTAAGATTTAACAAGTTAAATCAATATAATGATTACAAGTTGAAACAATAGAATTTGATTTAACACTTTTAATTGAACTGAAGTGTTAGTAAACAAATAAATTAAACCCTCACTTGTGGCATGAATTAAACCCATTATTAATATTTGTCTTCTCCCATTAGACGCAGAATTTTATGGTGAATCCAAATTTGTAATAAAAATTGGGGGTTTAGTATAACATTTTTTTATTTATGGACCAGACAATTTTGAAAGGTGTTAAAGATGTGTGCAAAATTTATTAATCAAAAATCGTAACCCCAGGTGCAAATCCATACGCACCTACATGCCAAGTTTCAGGCCTCAACTATAAAGCTCTGGCCAGGGCACCGTCTACGGAGAATAAAATAAAATAAAATAAAATAAAGGCAGTAAGATCAATACGGGGCCACTATACTATAGTATAGTCGGCACAGTAAAAATAATAATAATAATAAAGGCAGTAAGATCAATACTGGGCCACTATACTATAGTATAGTCGGCACAGTAATAATAATATCGATAATAAAGGCAGTGATTTCAATACTGGGCCACTATACTATAGTATAGTTGGCACAGTAAAAAAATAATAAAGGCAGTGATTCCAATACAGTATAGTCGGCACAGTAAAAATGAATCCCGGACAAAACAAGCCGGAATCCCGGGATTAAAAACCCTATTTCCTAGTTAAATCCGGATATTCACTATAAGTTGAGAATAATTAAAATGCATTTAGTACTCTGGGGGAAAATCTCCATCTATCTATATATTAAAAGCGGAATTGTTGTGTGTGTGTTTGTTTGTGTGTTTGTCCAGAATTAATTTAAAAGACGACGAGTCCCAGAAAGCTGAAAATTTGTATACAGGGGTAATTTTGTACTGCGACAACGATCTATTGGTTTTTGAAACAAAATAACGGGATTATGACGTCATAAAGGCACATATTTGGGAATAATTCTTTCAGTTTTTACTTGCTTCGCTCACAATTTTAGATGATAACACAACATACAATGAGACACGTATACCAATTTCTGGGAATGTGACGTCATAATTTGGATTCAGCTCTTACACCTTTGGTTCAATCGTCAAACAATTTTGTCACATTATAAAACAGAATGTATTACATGTCTCCAGAAATTTTTAAAATTTTCGCAGTTAATCTGAGCCAGACAATAACAAAAATGTAACCTCCAATTGCTGCGGCATTGCACATATTGAGGTCTGATGATTTCACCTATAATATTTCCGAAATTGCATACTTGATTAATCCAGTTTGGCTTCCAGTCTATTTCTATTCGTGATGTATTTAGCTTACGTCAATTGCATAAGTATGCATAAAAATATTATCAAAGTAGTAAACTATTTACTAGTATACCTATATATTCTGCATAATAGAAGACATTGATGATGCAGCGAATTAATAATAATTAAACAATTTACTATGCAGTAAATGCTGGGTTTAAGTGGGTTAGTAAATAACATTAATTAATTAATTGATTAGTTGACATACATGGGTCCCAAATAGCAGCATACTGAATTGAATACCTTTAATTTACAAATCACAGGTTTAACTTATTTAATATGAGTGATATTTGAGGAAAGTAAGGCCGCAAAGCGGCCGTTAATAAATTGTGTTGCGTAGTGTCTAATACAAACGAACAAAAGTCGTGAAGCGACTTGTGTGGAGAGTGATCCGTCGCGAAGCGACCGAGACCGAAGGGCTCGTTACGTTAAAAGCGGCTATTTCGATATGTCCGACTTCGTCATAACGGGATTAACTGTAGTGACTGTACTATAATAATAGTCAAGAAATCATGTTAATCTCGGATGCGAAAAAATTTCGCCACCCCCAAATAAATTCCCTCAAATTGCCGCCTATGTCTATAATGCGTAAACACACCTAAGATTAATATTATAAATAACAATAATTATACAGTACCCGGACAAAAGTATTCGACCACCCAACATTTTCCCATTGAAAATAGCACTATAGTGGGGTTTACAATGGACAATGGTGTTTTACAATTGCATGAGATATTGCTATTTCGATTTCATATTCGTATTATGCACATTCGAATTTACAATCGTAGGATCTTTCAATTCAATCCCTTTTTGATTTGGTTAAAAATTATCTTCCTGTGCCACTATGCACCACTTTTCCAAAATTGCCTCTATTGGAGATATGGGAACTGGTGGCACATGTTGCCATTTGATGATAATTTTCAAGCGAATTAATATGTTATCAATTGGAAGCATCTACAATAGGTAATTCGATGCGTAGAATACGAATCTGAATTCAAAATAACAATATGTCATAAAGTTTTAATACATTGAACAATATTATTAGGCATACTATAGTACTATTTTCAATGGGAAAATGTTGGATGGTCGAATACTTTTGTCCGGGTACTGTATATAACAGAGATTCAGCAGTCCAGGCTAAACCGCGGTCCAGACAGCAACCGGAGCGGACCGACGGTCCAGTCCGGTACGGCCCGTAGATTTTTGGTCGGTCGAGATCATTGAGCAACTATGGTAGCCAGAAATTTGTGTTATGCTATAACTTGATATTAACAAACTATTTACAATTACATTAAATCAATAACTTTAGAATAGTTAATTAATTAATATGGGATAAGTCCATAAAAATCATCCCAATACAATTCATATAATATACACTCGAAATAAAGATCGGTCCGGACAGGTCCAAAATTGTACGTGTGCGGTATGGACAGTCCAGAATAATTAAATGACAGTCCAGTCCAGTCCAGTCCGGTCCGGTCCGGTCCATGGCTTGCCGGATCGCTGCATCTCTGGTACAAATAATAAAGGCGGTTTTCAATACTTGCCCACTATTAATCAGATGGCCAGTAATTGGCACAGTAACCAACAACAAAAATTCGAGGCCAGTATTTCAATACTGGGCCACTATAAAATAGTACGTATAGTCCGCATAGTAAATGAATATAATAAAATACATATAAATATACCTGAAGACCAACGTGATCTTCTATAGTCTCTTCATCCCAAACTAGGTAACAATAATCTCCAGATGAACATAATAATGCCCTTGACTTGATTTCATTTAGATCATCAACTGATAGGTTGAAATCAAAACTGTCTAAACAAATCCTTCGTGAAACAATTGAAAATATATATAATGAAGACACAATGAAGAAAAAATAAAACTTCATAGTCCAATGTTGATAAAGTAATTAGCAGATATGATTTCCAAAAGTTGTTATAAATCGTATAAAATATATCTATATTATTGCTACAAATCATGAAACAAGAATTGTAAGATTTACAAAAAGAGAAATAGGATTGTATATATTATAGATAAAAAACCAAATCGTAGTAAAGCATATAGGAAGTGTTGTATACTATATATAAGTAATATAGACTATTGAATGTGTACTAAGTATCTTAGCAATAATGATTTAAGGTATGTAAACAAATGAATTTTGTTTACTTTATAAGTGTAACGAATATGAAGTAGGGCAATAGCATTCTAAATACAAGAGGCAATTTTGCTGATTGATGGACTTGGACCAGGGATTGGTTAGGTCATACCCTACTATTAGATCAAAATCCCAATACAGCTCTAAATTAATGGTAACTATTAATGTGAAGGAAAATAATTAATAATCCACCACCATTCTAAGATAATTAGTAATTTACGAATTGTAAGTATATATATGACGAATGGGAAGGGAATGTGGTTCCGATGCGTCCTGAATGAGCGGCTTGATTGTAGGTGTTAGTGGAGCTCTTCGTCTAATGATAGCAATGTGGAGAACAGAGTCAAATGATGGTGTAGAAGCAGCACATGTATATAATTATAGGTATATCAGGAAGGAGATATTGAAAAGTCGAGTGAGCATGCTCATAGGGTCGAGTTAGCATGCTCATAGGGTCCAGTAAGCATGCTCATAGGGTCCAGTGAGCATGCTCACTGGATTGGAAGGAAAGAAAAGCATTAAATCGTAAGTTATAATTGTTAAGCGAATGGTAATAAGCTTGTTTAATAAATAGAAGTACAAGTGAGTATAGGTTCTGGGTAACTGACCAGAATTACAACCTAATGATTATATAGTATAAATGATTAACAAACTAACTACGCCTATAACAAGATTAGGGACCACCCGGTAACTAAGTGACTAGACTATAACATCACCCCCCTTTTTCATCTAATTGGTTACATCCCGTGGCACGTCGTCCCAATTTGCATAGTTGGAGAAATGCGCTGGTTTCCTCCTCTCTCTGGAGGGATATCGTCTATATTGTGAGTGGGTAACTCCTGTTATTAGCTCGTCTTCCTGACCCAACTCATGTTCAGTCTGATCTGTATTTTCATCGATGTTTCCGTCTCCCATTTCGTTTGTCTCTTCTTCAGTGGTGCTGTAATGTTCACACAAGTTGGGTGGGTTATCTACATTCACTGTGTGCTCCTTCTCACTGGAACGGTCATCGTTGTCAGGTTCGCATGTTCGTCCTATTTGAATTACGGCTGGCTCGCTACCAGCATAAATCTTGCAATGATTCAAGTGGACCCATTTGTCCCGACTCGTTAAACGTAGTTTGAAGCTGGGTCCATTCCGTCCGATTACTGAGTACGGACCGTCGAAGCGCGGGGCTAAAGAGTCTTGTAACTTGTTCCTCTTAAGCATTACGCGGTCACCGACTTCGATGCTCGAAAAAGTTCTTCCTTTATTTCTGCTGATGCGTACCCTTTCGAGATTGCGATTGATGTTCTCCTGTGCTATTTTTTGTAGGGTTTCCTGTTTCGCTTTGAGGTTACTCAAGTATTCTTCGTATGAATTCGCCTCGCCTTCGTGAAGTATATCGCACCATGTGTCCATGGGGCATTTTGGTTGCTGCCCGCGGGTTAACATGTGTGGAGAGGTACTGCTGGTGGCATTCTTCATTCCGTTGCAGTGGAAAGATACCTCTGTTAACAGAGAAGGCCATGACTCTTTTGATAGTCTCCGATCTAACTGTAAACAACGAATAACTTGCTTTACCATGCCTATGTTACGTTCGGCCATACCATCTGCTTCTGGGTGGTACGGCGTGGTTCTCTTCTTTTCTACACCCAACGAACGACAATACTCTCTAAATTGCACTCCGTCGATACTGCTTCCTTGATCACTTAGAATCTTTAAAGGTACACCGTGTCCTCTATATATCCACCCCTGTTCGAAAGCTTTTACTAAGCTACTCGCCTCCTGATCTGCCAGTGGGTATAAATCTACGTACCTGGTGAAGAGATCCACCATCAGGAGGAAGTAACGATAGCCACCTTCTGCCCAGGGTAGTGTACCCACGTCGATTCCAACCGCCTATTGCTCCTTTTAGGTAAACCGCCCATTTACGTATCGCAGCAATCGCGGCCCATGCTTCCAGCTGACCGGCGGAGTAGTTTCGCTGACTTGGACTGAGGGAAGAGGAAAAGTATTCGATCGGTCTTACTTTCCCGGTCCTTTCATCCATTTGCCCCAGAATCGCTCCAATTCCAGATCCGCAGGCGTCTGCCTCAATATGAAACTCTCGGTCCCAACAAGGGTAAGTGAGTGTAATGGGTTCTCTTAATAACCGATGCCTTAGATCAGTGGTTCTTAACCGGGGGGAAATTTCCCCCTGGGGGGAAATTTCGGGAATATAAGGGGGAAATCAATTTTGACAAAATTAATAATAATATTAAAACTTAAATAAAATAATACAAACCATATATTTTATCTACATAGGTCATAACAAAATTACTGATCACCAATCATATTGATGTTGTGCACTATTGTTTGCTAAATTTTCAACCAGCAGAAAGCTAATAAATTGTATGTTTGAGGCTACTTTTTTCCTTATACAAATGATGGGGGAAATCGGGTAGAGTGAACAGGCCAAAAGGGGAAATGAAATTAAAAAGGTTAAGAATCCCTGCCTTAGATCGTCGAATGCTCGTTCACATTGCTCATCCCAGTACCATTTACTGCCGATGCGGGTGAGGGCGTAAAGGGGTGCTGCCACCACTGAGAAATTCTTGATATAAGATCGATAGTAATTTGCCAAGCCTAGATACCTCTGGAGTTCTTTCATATTCTCTGGTAGGGGAAAGTTTTGCACCTTCTTTGCGTAGCTCTCCAAAGGGCTTCTTCCTTCTTCCGAGATTCAGTGTCCTAAAAACTCCACTCCTCGATAGGCTATTCTGCACTTGTCCCTTCGGAGTTGCAGGCCGGCGGTTTCTAAGCATTGGAGCACTCCTTGTAGATGAGTTAGATGTTCTTCGAAACTGTTGGAAAATACTAATATGTCATCTACAAAACTTTCGGCGTTCGAAGTTTTCCTCAATGCCCTATCCATCAGTCTTTGAAATGTGGATTGACTATTACACAAGCCAAAGGGCGTAACCAACATTTCGAACAGACCTCGCGGTGTATGAAATGCGGTTTTCTCGACATCCTGCTTACGGATAGGTACTGTCCAATATGCGCTAGCAATATCCAACTTAGTGAAGAAGCGGCTGCCTTCCAGCTTGTCGAATATGCTTTGTGGGTTAGGCAAACTATATTCATCGCGTTTCGTTATCGAGTTTAAGCGTCGGTAGTCTACGGCAAATCGAAGACTACCATCTTTCTTTTTTACTAGTACTACATCAAAACTCCAGGGTGAGTTACTTGCCTGACATATTGGTGGGTTGGCGCCCATCATCTCCTCGAGCTGTAGATTTATTTCCCTCTCCCAACTAGGTGGTACTCTGCGTGGCCTAGTGCTTTGTGGTGGGCTGTCTGTAGTAACGATAGCGTGTTGTACGTCTAGTTTAGTTCGAGTAGGTCGTTTGCGATTCTGAGAAAAGACGTTCTGATATTGTTCAATCAGAGCTCCTACTCCTGTTCTTTGCCTTGCCTCCAGTTCTGGGTTAATTAGTTCGTCCGTTTCCTTCCTGGCACTCTCATCGAGTTCTTCGTCTTGTTTGATAACCTGGGCCCTAGCTAGAGGGGTGGCACCCTCTACAGTAGACTCTATGTCTGTCCAGTAATTGCCTAACTTGATGCGCCCTCTCTCAAAATCGAATTCGACGCGCCCTAGTTTTTGCATAAATAGTCGCCCTAACAATAGGGTAGGCTCCACAGTTTGTAGGATCTGAATACGTTGAACTGTCGGCTCTCCTCTCTCCATAAATATTTCGGCATCAGCGTAGCCAAGGACAGGAACGGGTTTATTACACAGTCCATATACGTCGGTCGGGGCTGGAACCATTTTTTCGAGAAGTTTGGTTCTTTTCGCAGTACCGCTATCCATTACACAGGGGCTCGCTCCGGTGTCCAGCATCGCTGCTAGTCGTTTTCCTCCAATTCTGACTTGTACGGTAACTGCGCCTTCTCCCATTGATACTCGATAAACCCGTTCTTTACCCCTCCAGTGTCCATCTTTTCCGTAATATCTGCCTTGGTTCCCCCTACTTGGGTAACGATTTCCTCGGTTTGTAAACCGTTGACCATCACTGTGTCTACGTTCCGGACAATTTCTAATGATATGACCTGGTTTGCCGCAGCCATAGCAAACTGCTTCTTGTCCTCGCGAGGTAGTCACTCTTCTCTCTGAGAGGTTAGTCCTCCTCGATTGTACGAAGTTCACATCTCTTTCCTCTTCAAAGCTTGCTCGACTTCGGCTATAATCTTGTCTCTCTTTGGGCCGTACCTTGTCTGGGTCCTCTTCATCTCCAGATTCTTGAGATTCTCCTCCACTGTGCTTTCTTGATGTGTTTACACGGGCGACTCTCCCAACTGGAGCCCCTCTGAATCCCTTATCCAGCGGGATATCTTTGAGAAGTAGGGCTCGTTTTATTTCTCCTGTCATTTTCATGGCGTTATCCTCTGACATTTCAGCTTCCTGTGTTCTGGTCCATTCCTTGAGGTTGACCTGTATTTCCTGAGGCATCTGTGTTACGAAAAATACGCATGCTTGCTTTGGCGTTAGTTCGGCTTGTATTGCTTCTTCGAGGTATCGTACTAAAAAGTCTGTAGCGAGTTATCCGGGTGGCCAAGTCATAGTCCGGAATCTCTCAGCGGCCCCGAATATATCCTTCTCAGGGTCTAGTCGTTCCTTTAGATATTCGAATGCGGTAGCTATAGTGTCTAACTCGAGTACCTTCAAAACAACTTTCTCCTCGAGCTTTCCCCTCTTCACGTATGCGGAGAGTAGTCTTATAGCTGCTTTTTCTCCCCCTTCCGACCCGATTAAAGTTGATACTGCTGCGGTGAAAAATGGTTGCCATGATTGTATCGTCTGACTTTCTCTTAGGGGAGGTATAGCAACTGCGATTGGTGTAGCCATGTGCCTGATAATTATCACTTGTACTTATGTTAAGCGAATGGTAATAAGCTTGTTTAATAAATAGAAGTACAAGTGAGTATAGGTTCTGGGTAACTGACCAGAATTACAACCTAATGATTATATAGTATAAATGATTAACAAACTAACTACGCCTATAACAAGATTAGGGACCACCCGGTAACTAAGTGACTAGACTATAACATAATTATGGCCGAATTTAATATCGAAAAACTGATGAAGAATCATTTTGCTATTTAAAACTAGTTTGTTGCGTTAAAAATACAGTAGTTTGTTGCATTGTGTATTAACAACATGCAACATTAGTTTCCATCAATTTTACATGGCACGAACGGTAAACGCCCGCCGGTAGGGCTGAAACGAATATTGGAAATGTAACGAACGAACCTTTTTCTAAACGAACGAATATTCGAATATTCGTTCGTTTGGATGACTAAGCATTAAAAGCATTTTCCAACAAAATAAATACAAGAATACAAGAAATAGTTATTTATTCTAAAACTGATATGCATATTTCAAAAAAGTTGACTACTCGGGGTCACGTGACTCTCCTAACCTCGCTTTCACTTGATCTCCCGCCTCACCCGACATTTTATTATGAGCATGCTCACTGGACCCTATGAGCATGCTCACTCGATCCTATGTATCATGAGCATGCTCACTCGACCCTATGAGCATGCTCACTGGACCCTATGAGCATGCCCACTCGACCCTATGAGCATGCCCACTCGACCCTATGTATTATGAGCATGCTCACTCGACCCTATGTATTATGAGCATCAGTGGCGCAAACAGGGGGGGGGGGGGGGCGCGGGGGGGCATGCGCCCCCCCGCAAAAAGATGAAGGGGGGCAAGATTAATGGTGCGGGTGTTACCGTGCCCTTTGGATAAAAAATAAAATGTTCAATATAATTAGGATAGTAAATATACGTATAATGCATTCAAAAAATGTCATTTGTTGCAATCAAAAGTCCCTCACCACACTCGCTCCGCGCCCCCCCAACTTTAACCTCATAATTGTAAAACTTTGCGCCTATGATGAGCATGCTCACTGGACCCAATGAGCATGCTCACTCGACCCTATGTATTATGAGCATGCTCACTCGACCCAATGAGCATGCTCACTGGACCCTATGAGCATGCTCACTGGACCCTATGAGCATGCTCACTCGACCCAGTGAGCATGCTCACTCGACTAATCATTATATGCAGGAAGATATCTATAAGAGATTTATGTAGTGAATTTTTTAAATTTTGCTATTATCTCGACCAACAACTATTGAATTGAAGTTTCTAACCTTCTTCGATAAAATACAATTAGCTACAGTAGTATTTAAAAAATTTAAGAATTCACAGTTTGCAACCATACAAACACACCATTGCCTCCATAGTACAGTCAGGTTCTTTTATTGTGAACATTTAAGGGACCAAAAATTGTGTTCATAATAGAGAGACTTCATAATAAGCGAACTCCACTTACAAACCCTATGTAAGTTGTTAAATTGGGACCGTAGGATTTGTTCATAATAAATAAAATCCAAAATTGCAGCCTGTGCCGACGCATGTTCCTTTGGTGGCACTATATTTTGTTGGTAGTTTATTTATTGATAGTTCCTCCAAAGGAACATGCTGTCGGCACAGGCTGCAATTTTGGATTTTTTTCGCCAAGTCATCAACGCCTCAAGGCGTCAAGAACCATTTGTTAATTGGTCCGAGTCACAAGGAACGGTAGATAAATTTGAAGATTGTTTCTATCATAAACCATCTTGAGTTTAATGCCATATGTATTGATAATAAATTATAATATAATGTTTAATAAATTTAGCAATGTTATCCACGGTGATTTGAGTTGAGTTAACAAACTCCTTATATTATTTTATTTTATTTAATCCATTGTATAGTACAGTGCAACCTCTATAAGTGGGGTCTCTATAAATGGGGAACCTCCATAAGTGGGGAATTTTTTTACCATATTCGTATATATCCATACAAATGAACCTCTATAAGTGGGGAAGTGGGGAATGGGGGACCATAAATTTCAAGGAGTTTTTATCTGCATACAAAACAACCTCCATAAATGGGGGGAATGGACAAATCCTAACATGATTCTTATAAAATAATACAATATTTCCAATAAATCGACTCTAAAGTTCTACAGAAAAAATATTTTCGATTGATCTACTCTGATGTTTTTAGAAGAAATCACCTAGTGTAGATCAGCAGTTAACTAAATTGTCATAATATACAAATAATAACTATAACGTGCATTAATGTGTGTGTTATATGAATACTTTGTATAATATAGCATATATAATGTTTTTCCAATTGAATTTTATAACCGGGGAATGGGGGGCAATTGAAATTTTCGCCGTCCCATGCTCCCCACTTATAGAGGTTCCACTGTAATACTACAATTAAATAGAAGCCAGCTGGAATTTATTAGTTAAATCAATATAATTATCGCAAGTTGAATCAATAGAGTAAGATTTAACAAGTTAAATCAATAAATTTATTACAAGTTGAAACAATAGAATTAGATTTAACACTTTCAATGGAACTGAAGTGTTAGTAAACAAAGGAAACTTGCAACTCTATTGTGGCACTAACGAAACCAAATTTAAAAATTCGTGCACTGTGAAAAGGTGTAGAATTTAATTCTCTATCCGTACAAGTAAAATTTATCAAGCTCAATATTAATTATTTCATGTTATGAGCAATAATTAGTTTAAATAGGTGTTAAAATGATTGGACCAAAAATCGCTACCCCAGGTGCAAATTAGACGGTAACTCAGCACCTACATACCAATCTTTTAGCCCTCAATGTATACAGGTGTGACCAGGGCACCTGCTACGGAGAAATATAAATAATAATAATAATAATAATAAAGGCAGTGATTTCAATACTGGGCCACTATACTATAGTATAGTCGGCACAGTAAAAATGTTAATATTAAGCAGACGAAATCTTGTTCATAATAAGCAGACCTGACTGTATTTCACTATACTTTTCCTCTACAAAAATAAGTGACAACTAAACCAAATTCCGACGGCAGGATCCCTCGTAAATAGTTCATCTAAATGTGAATGGTTGTCAATTTTCAAAAAGTTTCACACATTTTATGATGAAATTGGTAGATAATTTCAGATGGATACTAAAGTGAGCCTCTATCAAGGAACTAAACTTGAATATTTTTGGGAGATCGTAAAAAATCTTGGCAGTTTCGACATTCTTTAGAACGAAAAGATTGCATACCCAGACACATATTTAGGGATTCAATTTGTGAATTATCAAATACAGGGTTACCAATGTTAATTATTACTGTGCCGAGTCACTGCCGCCGACTATACTATAGTATAGTGGCCCAGTTCTAATCTCAGTTCCTTGGTTAGTTATTTCTGTGCCGACTATACTATAGTATAGTGGCCCAGTATTGGTCTTAGTGCTTTGGTTATTATTATTGGTCCGTAGATCCTCCACAGAACAGGGTTTTAGTAACTAAGAACTGAAAATTTCAGGATATGTGTCTCATGAGTTACAGATGTGCACCTGGGGTCAAGTTTTTTATTATTATTATTAGTCCGTATCCTCTACACACAACAGAGTTTAGTTAACTAGAAGCCCAAATTTTTAGGATGGGTGTCTCATGGGTTACAGATGTGCACCTGGGGTTAAGATTTTTTATTAACAAATTTTTTACAAATTTTTAACACCTTTCAAAATTTGTCTGGTTCTTAACTCAAAAAATGTTATATTAAAGCCACAATTTTTTTGACCATTGGATTCACGATAAAATTCTGCGTCTGATGGGAAAAAATGCAAATTTTTAGAATTGGTAATTCATGCCATAAATGGGGGTCGAAATTTCTTTGTTTACTAACACTTCAGATCAATTGAAAGTGTTAAATCTAATTATATTGTTTCAACTTGTGATTATAATATTGATTCAACTTGTGAGATCGAGTAGGCTTCTATTTCCAATTGTAAACTAGGATTCTACATTCCATAACAAAGACAGATTATTTGATTATATTTATTTCTGCTTAGAATATTCTTGAACAATGGATACATGAAATATTTAATTCTAATTAATTCGCTCTGTGTTTAACGTATAGAGATGGTTCCAAATAGATTATTGGGGTTATAGAGTGCGTTGAATTCAAATATGATAGTGAAATTCAATTTAGATTAATAATTATTGCAAATAATTGAACTTAATTTATTTTGATGTACATAATATTGGTGTTAAATTATAAATAGATTAATAAAATATTTATACTAATTATCTAAATTTGATTAATCTCAGAAATGATATAAGATAGAAACAAACTTTAAATTTATCAATTGGTCCTTATGTCACGTACCACCTATACAAGTGGATCTTGACACATTAAGGTGATAATGACATCGTCAAAAAAATGTATTTTTACAATTTTGTGAATTAAATAATTCGCATGGGTTAGTTGATGTTGGGTGATGACCCAACACTCACATAAAAAATGCTGACTCATCACTTATTATATTCTACTGAAACTTGAATATCTCTTAAATTAGGTGAGCTAAATGGAAACTTCCACCACTCTAAGGGTCGTTGCCTTCTGAAACACCTTTCTGAAATAATTTAACACCTTCAGAGTGATGATGACATGGCGAAAAAAAATCCAAAATTGCAGCCTGTGCCGACAGCATGTTCCTTTGGAGGCACTATCAATAAACCACCACCAAAATATAGTGCCACCAAGGGAACATGCGTCGGCACAGGCTGCAATTTTGGATTTTTTTATCCTTCCGTATCCACTCCACAGAACAGAGTTATATTTACTAAGAACTGAAATTTTCAGGATAAGTGTCTCATGGGTTACAGATGTGTACCTGGGGTCACGATTTTTTGTCACATTTTTTTGGACACATTTTTGCACCTGTTTAATATTGAAACAGGAACAATAAATAGTACCCGAAAATTAAATTTATATGCATTCGATAGAGAATTAAATTCTACACCTTTTCACAGTGCACGAATTTTTAAATTGAGTTTCGTTTGTGCCACAATTGAGTTGCAAGTTTCCTTTGTTTACTAACACTTCAGTTCAATTGAAGTGTTAAATCGAATTCTATTGTTTCAACTTGTAATAATTATATTGATTCAACTTGTGAGATCGAGTAGGCTTCTATTTTCTAATTGAAAAAAAAGATTATATATTTCACAACAACGACAGATTATGTGATTATATTTACTTCTGCGAGAATATTATTGGACTGTTAATATACTGACGTAATTAATTATAATTAATTCAGTCAGTATATTACTTATATAGATGCTTATAATTTGTTTATTAGGGGTTATCGAGAGTGCTTAATTGAAATTTGATAACAAAATAATTAATTTATTATTCATGACAAAATAATTTAATTTAATAATTGTAAGTTGACATTGAAATTGGTGTTAAATTATAAATAATATTAATTAATATTTATACTAATTAATTAAATATCATAAATCTCAGAAATCAAATAAGATAGAAACAAACTTCCAATTTATCAATTGATCCTTATGCCACGTAACACCTCTACAAGTGGGTCTTGACACCTTGAGGTGATGATGACATCGTAAAAAAAATGTGTTTTCACAATTTTGTGAATTATATAATTCAAATGGGTCGGTTCGTTTTGGGTGATGACCCAGAGCTCACATAAAAAATGCTGAGTCATCAGCTATTATATTCTACTGAAACTTGAATATCTTTGAAATGAAGTGAGCATAAAAGAAATTTACAACTCACTAAGGGTCGTTGCCTTTTGAAACACCTTTCTGAAATAATTTAACACCTTCGTAGTGATGATGACATGGCGGAAAAAAAATCCAAAATTGCAGCCTGTGCCGACAGCATGTTCCATAGGAGGCACTATCAATAAACCACACCAAAATATAGTGCCACCAAAGGAACATGCGTTGGCACAGGCTGCAATTTTGGATTTTATTATTATTATTATCCTTCCGTATCCTCTCCACAGAAAGAGTTATATTTATTAAGAACTGGAATTTTCAGGACAGGTGTCACATGGGTTATAGATGTGCACCTGGGGTCACGATTTTTTATTACATTTGTTTAGACACATTTTTAAACCTGTTTAATGTTAGAAAAGGAACAATAAATGGTGCCCAAATATTTAATTTATTTGCAATCGATAGAGAATTAAATTCTACACCTTTTCACAGGGCATGAATTTTCAAATTGGGTTTCGTTTGGGACACAATTGAGTTGCAAGTTTCCTTTGTTTATTAACACTTCAGTTCTATTAAAAGTGTTAAATCAAATTCCATTGTTTCAACTTGTAAGAATTATATTGATTTAACTTGTTAAATCTTTCACTATTGTTTCAACTTTCGATAAATATATTGATTTAACTTATAAATTCCAGCTGGCTTCTATTTAATTGTAGTATTACTATACAATGGATTAAATTAAATTAATTAATATAAGGCATGTGTTGACTTTACTCAACTCACCGTGGATAACATTGCTAAAAAACATAACTAATAATATAATTTATTATCAATACATAATAAATGAATGGCATTAAACTCAAGAAGGTTTATGATAGAAACAAATTTCAAATTTATCTACCGTTCCTTGTGGCTCAGACCAATTAACAAATGGTTCTTGACACCTTGAGGCGTTGATGACTTGGAGATAAAAAATCCCAAATTGCAGCCTGTGCCGATAGCATGTTCCTTTGGAGACACTATCAATAAACCACCATCAAGATATAGTGCCACCAAAGGAACATGCGTCGGCACAGGCTGCAATTTTGGATTTTTATTATTAGTCCGTATTCTCTCCACAGAACAGAGTTTAATTAACTAAGAGCCCAAATTTTCTTGATATGTGTCTCATGGGTTACAGATGTGCACCTGGGGTCACGATTTTTTATTACATTTTTTTGGACACATTTTTGCACCTGTTTAATATTGAAACAGGAACAATAAATAGTACCCGAAAATTAAATTTATATGCATTCGATAGAGAATTAAATTCTACACCTTTTCACAGTGCACGAATTTTCAAATTGTACTTAGTTTGTGCCACAATTGAGTTGCAAGTTTCCTTTGTTTACTAACACTTCAGTACAATTGAAAGTGTTAAATCTAATTCTATTGTTTCAACTCGTTATTATTATATTGATTCAACTTGTGAGATCGAGTAGGCTTCTATTTTCCAATTGAAAACTAAGATTCTACATTCCATAACAACGACAGATTATGTGATTATATTTCCTTCTGCAAGAATACTCTTACACTGTTAATATACTGACGTAATTAATAATAATTAATTAAGTCAGTATATGACTTATATAGATGCTCCCAATTTGTTTATTAGGGGTTATCGAGTGTGTGGAATTGAAATTTGATAGCCAGATTAATTAATTAATTATTTATGACAAAATAATTAAACTTAATAATTGTAAGTTGACATTGAAATTGGTGTTAAATTATAAATAATATTAATTATTATTTATACTAATTAATTAAATATCATAAATCTCAGAAATCAAATAAGGTAGAAACAAACTTCCAATTTATCAATTGATCCTTGTGCCACGTAACACCTCTACAAATGGGTCTTGACACCTTGAGGTGATGATGACATCGTCAAAAGAATGTGTTTTTACAATTTTGTTAATTCGATATTTAAAATGGGTTAGTTGATGTTGGGTGATGACCCAACACTCACATAAAAAATGCTGAGTCATCAGCTATTATATTCTACTCAAACTTGAATATCTCTAAAATTAAGTGAACTAAATGGAAACTTCCACCACTCTAAGGGTCGATGCCTTCTGTAACACCCTTTTGAAATAATTTAACACCTTCATAGTGATGATGACATGGCGAAAAAAAAATCCAAAATTGCAGCTGTGCCGACAGCATGTTCCATTGGAGGCACTATCAATAAAACACCACCAAAATATAGTGCCACCAAAGGAACATGCGTCGGCACAGCTGCAATTTTGGATTTTTTATTATTATTATTATTTTACTTGTAACTAGTCAAAATCAAACTCTGGGTGCATTTCTTCATCGTCCTCCTGTGTATAATTTTGTCAGACTTGATTAATGCTAAAACATTTGAGAAGAATAGAGTATTAAAGTCGACTTTCACTCTCCAAAATTTGACAGTAAGATATATTATAGTTTGAACCAAACATTTGACGATATAGCCAGAATTGATGTTCTAATGGGTCATTTTGTATTCGAGATGTGTTATTATATCAGATGTCAGCAATTGTTCAAAACCACATTGAATGGTGAATCTTGTACTAAGAGAGGGAGGGCAGTACAAGTATGTCTAAAACTAGTGATTGTGGTGTAAGCTTCCCTCTAAACGTAGGAAGTGATTTCTAACAATCCAGCCATTAACTACATGGTTCAAAATGGATAATCTAGGATCGTTCAAGCGAAGCGGAGCAAAATCTGGATTGTTGAAGCGAATATCTTTTCCGACACAAATAACATTGAATATGTTGCAGATTTTATTTATCAAATGTATGAATTTTACTACCTTATTATAGGAAATTAACGCGAATTGGAGCAATTCGCGTTAATGTCATGGCGCGTTAATTTCCTATAATAAGGTATACCCTCGAGTATATAATGTCCTAGTCCAGTGGCGGCGCTAGCCAGCCGCCACTGGTGGGGCACAATTACGTCACAGGTTGGGCACTTACATTAATGAGGTGGGGCACAGGCCCCACCTGGCCCCACCCTCGCGCCGCCTCGGTCTTAGTCTAATTATACTCCTGGGTATATGTCCTAGCCTAATTATACTCCCGGATATATACTGTCCTAGTCTAATGACCTTATTATAGGAAATTAACGCGCCGTGAAATTAATACGGCGCAAATTAACGCTCCATGAAATTAACGCGAATTGGAGCAATTCGCGTTAATTTCATGGCGCATTAATTTCCTATAATGAGGTACAGTCGAAACCGGTTTATTCTAACTCGGTTTATTCTAACTTATCGGTTTATTCTAACAATTAGTAATCTATCTTTTGTAAGAAATTCCAACTATACTGTATTTTTCATCGGTTTTTTCTAACTATCGGTTTTTTCTTACTATTTTTATCTGAAAAGAAATGGTTAGAAAAAACCGGTTTGAACTGTATATGGCGATTTTCATTTGTTGTATCCTCATTATAGAAACTAGAGTGTTCCGCAGCTGTAGATTCATGAAAGATCTTAAGAGCTAAGTTTATATTTTCACAGTGGGCAAAAACAGGTACATCAGCCGTAGTACAAGTTAGGGCTATTAAATGTATTAATTGACGATGGGTTACCACCTATAACAAGTTGATTGGCAACAAAAAATCTTTGACATAACAAAAATTAATAGCAAAAATTCTTAAATTGTCATTTCCCCAATATTTTAATTATTATGAGCGAAATAGTAAAACTTACCTTGTGGTTGTATACGTCGATAAATGTATTACAGATGAACGAGTTGCAAGTTATTTTTCACTATGAAATAAACTAAGAACCTAGTATTAGAACATAACTAAACTTTGAAAAAGTTCTTCATTTGTGAAATATGTATTGACATTTTTTTTTCCAAATAAGCTTTCTTTGGGAGAATGCGATATAATCAGATTGAGAAGTTAGACTAATAAATAGATCTTTTATATTCTTTTCGAAAGAAAATTTCATAAATAATTGTTTCGCGGTAACGTCGAATATGCTTCTAACACGCCTCCAGATCTCTTCTGAGAATGATTTATACCATCATTGTACTCTTCAATAAACTGGGGAGCATGAGCTAGTACCTTGTGGAAGGTAGGAGTGATACTAACTCAATGAAAGGTGACACTTATTAATTCGTAAGTATCTCTACACAATGTTGTAAATTTTTCGTTATAGATTGCAAAAAAAATCCAACCAGTTGCAGAAACAATCCAAATATTCTCTAGTATCCATGGATAGGGAAACTGAGAGAATATTTTCATCTGATATGGGTTTATGTGTAATTCCAAATCTGTATTTGCTAGAAAGAGAAAGAAATTCTTCATCATAGGTGTCTTCAAATTAGGGTTTTTAATTAATCCCGGGATTCCCAGATCCCGCGATCCCGGCTTGTTCTAGCCAGGATTGAATCCCGGGATTCATTTTGCAATCCCGGGATACTGATAATTAATGCAGTTTATATATCACACATTTGTTGTAATGTCTATTGGTTTGTATATACAGGGCCGGGTTTCCCATAATTGGATGAAATAGTGATTCAATATATATAACTCACTTTGATTAATACGTATATACAAAGTGTGATACTAATAATATGGTCAAATTGAACTTACAAGGACCTTTCTGATGTATTATAAAAGTGTTTGTATGTGACTCGTACACTTCAAATTTACAAATATCTATATGATGGCTGAGAAAAAGTTTTTCAAAATTTTGCAGGTGCACCCATTTGGAAATATTTCAAGCGTTCCCCATGTGTGAAATTACTTCAAATTAGCTCAGTGTAATTCATGTAGTAAACAGCTTAAGTGCGAAGGTGGTTCGACCAAAGGATTACACATTCATTTGTGAACGATCCACAAAATCGACCTATCTAAACGCACTGATACGAAAGAAACAAGTGCGGAGGTCTGTAACTCTGAAGTGTCCATCTCAAATGCTAATAGGAAACTAGATATTTACATGAACGACGCCAGTCTATCTGCTTTATTAGCTAGAATGACAGCAGTGGCGGCGCTTAGGGTGAGCGCGGGAGCGGGGGGCGGGAATCGCTTGTCTGATATAGGAGTACTTAATGTTAATGCGGAAATGCTATACGCCCTGGGCAGGGAGTCCACAGTTAGCAGTTTTGATGAGATGGCCCACCGCATATTATTATAGGACAGATTATTTAACTAAGTTTGTCATAAAAATTATCGAAATTGTTTTGAATGTGTATTTTTGGAAGGTTTACAACTACAGTCAGGTTCTTTTATTATGAACATTCAAGTGACCAAAGATTGTGTCATAATAGAGAGACTTCATAATATGCGAACTCAACTTAATACAAACCCTATGTAAGTTGTTAAATTGGGACCGTAGGGTTTGTTCATAATAAAAAATCTTCATATAAGTAGACGAAATCTTGTTCATAATAAGCAGACCTGACTGTATTTGGTTTGCCCCTCCAGTGCATTGGTCCGCCCCCCTTTCGACCCCCCCCCAAGGGGGCAGTGCTGCCGCCGCCCCTGAATGACAGCTTGTGATGGCCTTTCCTTCAACATCTTCTCTACATCTCCCGACCTTAGAAAATCTCTTAGTGCTCTAGGTCACTCATTACCTGAACCAGTTGTGGGAATAAGAGATCATGTGCTCAGATATGGAAGCCAATTACGCGAAAAGGTTAGCAGTTATTTGAGTAATATTAAATCTAAAGGAGGATATTTCAGTCTCACTCTAGATGAATGGACATCCTTGCAAAATAAGGGATACCTCAATATAAATATTCATTGAAATGGATTCTTTTGGACTCTAGGGTTAATACGAATAAAGGGACGATTTTCTTCAGAAGCATGTTCCGGGGCAATCTCACAAAAGCTCAAAGAATTTGGGATAGATTTTGAAACAGATATTATTGCCATCACAACAGATGGGTGTGCAATGATGAAGAAGTTGGGACGAATAATTCCCAATTATCCAACAATTTTGCTATGCCCATGGGCTCCAGCTTGTAATATAGGATGTCTTTTACCTGAAGCAACAAAAGCACCTGAAGATCAAGAGATTTGGTCTAGTACAAGTGAAACTGATAATAAAGACGAAATAGAGATATTCGACGACTGTATGGATGATGGGCTAATTGTTTCAGGATCCACTGATCTTCAGGATGCTCTCGTCCTAAATTTAGAAATTTTCAGCTTAGTGAACAAGTTACGTCGAATTTTCAATGGCGAACGATCTTCAAGCGTTCGCCATTGAAAAACGAAACCTTGCAAAAATATGTGAAAGAAAGGTATCCAAATGGGCTGAATCTACTACTTGATTGCAAAAGACTCACTTGATGGAGTTCATTGCTCAATTTGCTGGAAAGGATAAATACCAATTCAAAAGGAACTGCTAGATCTTGATGAAAATATTTAAATTACTAATCCCGGGATTCAGAATTTGTCAATCCCGAAATCCCGGGATTGGAAATTTAGACCGGGATTAAAAATCCTACTTCAAATATCTGAAATGCAGAATCAATTAAACGATTAATACTGAAACCTGCTTAATAAAAGATCAAATATCCTTCAATTGATTTTGAGTTGATGTACATAAGTGGAAAGATGCTCCAACTGCTCCGTAAGATAGATGCCATTTTAGTATCAAATCTAGGACTTTGTGAGATCGATATTAAATCAATGTGGTTGCTTTTAAATTTAATGGATTTAATTAAATTGTGTGATAATTTTTGGTATTTCAAAATTATTTAGTTATACGAAAACATGAACAATATTCAAGCGTATAACATTCTCCAATCCTGCAACAATAATACTCGTGAAGCGTCAGAACAAATACTCTACAAGTCCCAATTACCGGAGACATACGTGTTAGTTAATGGATCTCAAGGACAGTAGAATAAAATTTGTGTAGAATGGTGATCAAGAGAGTTGGGAAGTAATGAATATTCCATCTTTTCCTACTCCGACATGGAGCTTGAAGAAACGAAAGTCTTCCTATTTCTCAAATGAGCCGACGCCCAAACTCATGTTTGAACTTCATTCTAATAAAGAAATCCGAACGCCACTTCTAAAGTTACACCTTCAACAACTTATACACAGACTCGTGTCATAATTCACTATTGCCATACATAAAGTCCATAGCTGAACTTGAGGAAGTTACACCAAAGGCAGTGTCATCTTTATGTCTCATTGCTAATTGCCAATGAAGAAATGGATTATACTAGCATTGGCTTTTGCAAATAAATTGTTGAGAAGGGAACGTATGGAAAACTGAACAATACATCACTGTACGATAGAAACTCCTTGTTCTTATTGGATTTTCTTTCAATTGAGAAACTCAAGTCCGGGAATTGAGACGTTTTTTAAAGCAAGATAATTTATTAATCGCATCTTACAACAGAGTTGCCATATTTTGTCAGGAAAACTTTTTATTAAATGAAAGGAAATATTTTCACAAAGAGCGCAAAGTAGCGAAAACAATTCGTCAGATAGTTAGGGGAAATATCTTGAAAGCGCTAATTATCCTCTTACCGCAAAGCTAAGTGATGGTTTAGATGGATCAGGATCACACACGGTTTACAACCAAATACAAAATGATCCAGGGCTCACAACTAAATGATTTCCCTTGTTCGTATTTAAAATACTCTGGCTCAAAGATTCTTTAGTGAACACTCTATGGACGAACCCTTCTCCAAATTCTCTTTTTTCTATGAGACCAGTTGCCATATTGGCATTAGGTGAAAGCAATAATAGTGTTTAATCGATTCTACACTTAAACCTGCTACTAATAGTTTAGAAGTAGCTGCAAATATCAATTAATAGCTGGAAATGTTAATAAAATAACAGCTTGCAGAATTGATGTAATTTAGTCCGAAAGATAACTTTGGGCCCCGAAAAAATTGATTCCGAGACCAAAATTCCATGGAATATTGGTCCACCGGACCACCCCCCCGGCCGAGGAGAAGTCAGGGAAGAAAAATGGAAAATTACTGATTCCATAATGAGTTTATATAAATTTCAGTTGATGATGTATATATCTATACAATTATCCCCATCCAACACAGGGACGTCGCCACGGGGGGGGAATAGGGGGCAATGCCCCTCTGGTACAATATATTGAAATATTTTATTCCTCTGATTCATTGATGCTATTGAATTCAATTTAATGAGTTCACACTTTCCAATCCATTTGAGTCATATCCCTGTACGGGGCTCCAATTTCCCCTATACATAATGTCATTGGTCAAGATCCCTAGACGCCTCAATTTTTTTTTCGCTCACTTCGCTCGCTCGTCTAAAACGTAAATCTACACTTATATTGAAATGAATTACGCTAACCAAAGCATTTTATTATGTGTGTCAAGATATAAATACGAACATGTCATTTATTCTAAATCAAAATGATCACTTAGGGACGCAGATAATATTGAAATATATAGTTTGTACAGAGAATCCGTGTACGCTTGAATAGGGTATTAATTTACACAAAACAAAATGCTACATTTTAGGGTTAGGCATTTTTATGTATTATTCCACAAACAATCAATAATTTAAGCAAACTAGTAATCCATATACAAATTTATTACATCCCTGGACATAACATCCAAAATGGTTCTAACTTACAATTAACTGTTTTACAAACCCAATACACCTTTTACTTTAGACCTGTTACCTGTCAAAATTGACTTTTACTGTCATTATAGCTTGTAGTTAAGCTGTAGTATTAGCTGGTGTTGCAAAATTATTGTTAATACGTATATTGATTTTTGTAGGCTACTTTTAATACTTTGCAGAACATTAAACTAGAACGCTTCATCTTCATCGCCTAATTTTGGTAGCGTTAACTGCTAGATCTAACACCAATATAATGTTTGCCCTCCTGACAATTTCTATGCCCCTCCTAGATGAAAAATCCTGGCAACGTCCCTGATCCAACATTGATTTTATCCCCATACGCATTGTTTTTTAAACTTTGACATTGAATATTACGTCACACCCTCGCTAGCGTTTGAGAGTTTCGGCGCCCGTGGTTGGATTACATGGATGTACAACTCAAAATTGCAACATTTTTGCCTCGTATTCTTATGAAAATAATATAAATACACTCATATTTAGAGGATAACTGGCACGTTACGCTTGCTAGGTCGCTTCGCAAAGAACACAACCACACAAACCAACCGCGAAGCGGTTGGTGTGTGTTTTCTAGAGACATGCAACACATTCTGTTTTATTATGTGACAAAATTGTTTGACGATTGAGACAAAAGTGTAGGAGCTGAATCCAAATTAGTTCTTACGTGACATCACAATCTCATAAAACGGCACACGTGTGTCTCACTGTACGTTGTGTTATCATTAAAATTGCGGGCGAATCGGATAAAAACTGAAATAGTTATTCCCAACTATGTGCCTTTATGAGGTCATAACCCCGTTATTTTGTTTCAAAAATCAATAGATCGTTGTCGCAGTACAAAATTATCCATGCATGCCAATTTTCAGCTTTCTAGGACTCGTAGTCTTTCCTATTAATTCTGTCCAAACACACACACACACACACACCCAGTGATTGGGCCTTTCCCCGCTTGAGCGAAACTCTGTTGAGCGACACTCATTTGAGCGAAATTATTTGAACGAAAGTGATATTGAGTGACATACAAATTCAGCGAAACGCATTTGGGCGAATTACATTAGAGCGAAATGCCGTTGAGCGAGTGCGACTTGTGCGAACATTAATTAAGCAAGAAACATATGATAGTTTAATATAAATGAATTAAGCAAGAATCATATGATAGTTTAATATAAATGAAATAATGCGTTATAGTTTATGAAATATTTATGGAAGAGAACATATGACTAAATTGATAAAATGTCGAAGAAAAAGAAAATTATAAATAAATATAATATAACGCCTATTAATATCAATGGATAAATATAATAAGACGCTTGTATCAAAGAGATATATTAGTAGGTTGAGCTAAATTATGTGCTATCCCAGTTAGGAATTGATCTATATTTCTTATTCCATTATTAAAATCTCTAGTTATTATACTTGATGTTATTGGAGTGCAATTTGATGTTACCTGCTTCAATTTGAGCTAACAGAGTTTCTGTTACTCCTTGTTCTTTGATTATCTTGAGTATGAATTCATATATATTGGCATGTGTCTTTCCAATTGCCCGATTTAGACGTAGGTGCCACCCTTCAAGGTTATTATTCGTCCTTCTCTGTATACCGTACATGTTCCAGAGATTATGATTTACAGTATCAATCCAAAAGTTCTCAAAATATGTGAAGAGACTTTGCAATTCAAGGTGGCACATAGTTTTTAAATTCTGAAATGTCTGTGGTATAAGATCCATTGGAACAAAAGCGATTGCGAGAAGCTTTCGAATATAGAGCCTAGATTCTTGATCGTGAATATATAATTGTGATAATCCCAGTGTTTGGACGCGTCGATATACAGCTTGACAAAAGTGAAAATGACACCCTCGAATCGAGGCAGTAGGGAATTCTAATCTGATACTAGAAATTAAACCTCTCTCGAAATCACATGTGAATAAACTTGGCATTAAAATAATATCTAGGGTGTTAGCTTTATCTTTTAGGGCCCGAAATACCTCTGAGTACATTGGTTGTGTTTTTGATGATAGCAAACAGTAGATAAGTGGTATAAGTTTATCTCCTTCAAACACATGAAAAGTGAAAAGCTGGACAAATAATTTAGGCACGCTCTTAAATGTGCCATCCACACACCAGTGAGAATTTGTTGAAAGTTTTCGTATATTGCATTCAGTGCCGAATACGATTAAATCGTTATTAACAGAAGAGTAGATATGGAAATTATTACCAGTTATAGTTTGTTTCAGATGATCAGGCAAATCAAGTTCTGATCGCAATTTTGGAAGTGCTGGTAAATGTCTCAGTCTCTCCCGATACAGAGAAGTGTCAATTTGGTTGAATAGTGGAAAACGTGATGCAGTAATTGGACTTTTCGAAAGCATAGCAGCAGATTCATCGAATAGTGAAGGAATTGGAGTTGCTTGAGATCGTACTTTGATCTTAAGTTCAGTTATGACCTTTTCAATTGATCTCATTTCTGGATCAGGGATACAATGTTCCCGATGAGGAGTTCGTAAGTCAATATTAGTATTTTCTTCGTTATTATTAGTATATAGACTTCCGTTGCAGTCTCGCGTACGACACCGCCATCGCTTTTTGGTATCCTTTGTAATCAATTTATCAAATCTATAAGAATGACCCTCGATAGCTAAGGCTGGACAATTTTTCGTTGTTTCATAACTTGACGCCATCTAAATTATAAATTTGTTTCTCAAATGGACAGATACTTTCTATTTATACATGTGAAAATATACATATTGAATATCTATTGTCTCACCAATTATAAAAACCATCGCTTTGTTTCTTAAAATTATCCAATATATGAATGGTTTCCTATTTAATTCCATCACCTGATTTCTATATCACACATTTTATATTATGTGAATTTCAAAACATCTATTCGTTGGATTCACTTTCGGGAACCTATGCTTCTGCAGCAAAGGGTTCGCACATGTCGCACTCGCTCAAATGCATTTCGCTCTAATGTAGTTCGCCCAAATGAGTTTCGCTGAATTTGTATGTCGCTCAATATCACTTTCGCTCAAATAAGTTCGCTCAAATGAGTGTCGCTCAAGAGAGTTTCGCTCATGCGGGGACGAATCATTCTGGGGCCAACCGCCAGAATAAAATTGACTTCGAGATACGCAGATATCGATTTGTTTTGATGAATAATACGTATATTTACAGCCTAGAAACCGTATTGAGCGAAACAGTATTGAGCGAAACCTTATTGAGCGAAACAGTATTGGGCGAAATTGTGAAACGTCAATTGAATCAACAATAATCAATTTCATGATCAATGGTTTCATTGAAAGTGATTAACGTAAATACATGCATGTTATCCTAAATATTTTGATATAAATACGAATATTGCTAAAAACATTATCAAAGTATATTGTCAAATGACATCAAGGTACGAAACGACAAAAATGTGTCCTGCGCTAAGTTTTGAGGGTCATTCTTATAGATTTGACAAATTAGTGGCAGCAAACTTTAAAAAAAGATGGAGGTGTCGCACCCGAGACTGCAATGGGTGTATCTATAGCAAAAACGATGAGGAAAATAGCGATGTTCTAACGCGAATACCCCACCGTGAGCATTGCATTCCCGATCCGGATGCTAGACACGTTGAAATAGTCATAACGGATCTTAAAATACATGCGAGGACTCAATTAACACCAATACCTACGCTATACAGTGATGCTACAGCAATGCTCTCGGTCAGTCTTACAATAGCATCACGATTCCCTTTGTTTTGTCAAATCGATTCATCTTTATATCGACAGAGATTGAAGAATTTCGCTACGCTCCCAACTTCTAGGGGACCGCTCAATTTTCCTGCAAACCTCCAGCAAACAATTTCTGGCGCAAATTTTCTCATATATTCTTCTCAAGGTAACGAAATACTTATCTTTGGCACACAAGAAAATATTGCAAAACTTTCTACTAAAGTACATTGGTGTGTAGATGGTACTTTCAAAAGTGTACCTCACTTATACTTCAACTTTTTAGCATTCATGCCTTTGAAGGTCACAAACTAATTCCACTCATATACTGTCTACTCTCTGCTTAAACACGAGTCATATATTCTGAGTTATTTCGATCTCTCAAAGACAAAGCAAGTGATTTAAATGTAGTTTTATCACCAGAGTTAGTCACTTGTGATTTTGAAAGTGGTCTGATAGCCAGTATTATACTAGAATTTCCTACTGCGTGTATCCGTGGCTGCTACTTCCATTTTTTCCAAGCAGTTTATCGAAAAGTACAAGTTTTAGGTTTGTCTCAATTTTATATAATCAAGAAAGTGATCGAATCTATATACGAAAGCTTCTTGCCCTGGCCTTCGTCCCCATCGAACTTATCCCTAACATTCCAAGGGCTAAAATATGACTGTCCTGTCGAGTTGCATGCTCTTCTAAATTATTTTGAAAATTATTGGATGGAAGTCGTGGACCATAAACTCTGGAATATGTATGGAGTACAGAGGAGAACCAATAATAATTTAGAAGGGTGGCATCTACGGTTAAATCGGGCGATTGGGAAGGCACATGCGAATATTTATGAATTCGTATAAAAGTTGATCACAGAGCAAGGAAGTACAGAAACTCTATTAGCTCAAATTGCAGCAGGAAATGTAAGGACTCATAGTAACAATGTAAAGTATAAACAAATTAATGAGAAGATCAAAAACCTAACACTAGATTTCAACTTAGGGCAAAAGAATGTAGACGAATATATGACCGGAATAGCTCACAACATATCACAACCTACCAGTATATCCCTATAAAAGCACATATTCCTCTTGATAATTTCCTTAATACTAATTTAAATAATTAATGTGCATCCTCTACTAATATTTTTTTCATTTATCTAATTCTATATATTTTGAGTTCGATTATTAATATAATATAGTTCATTATCGTTATTAAATTATTCTATTCTCCTTAATAAGTTTTCGCTCAATACGGTTGAACTTAAACGAGTTCGCTCAATAAGGTTTCGCTCATTACAGTTTCGCTCAAATGAGTTTCGCTCAATTAAGTTTCGCTCATCTGGGGAAACCCCGTTTGCGCCACTGGTATGGTGGCTGAAAACCATTATGTTGGGCGGCTATAATTGTATACATATATAAATCACCAAAATTATTTAGAAAAACTCCTTATGGAAATATAATTTTTCAATGGGTCTACGTGTATGTTTTATACTTGTAAGATTAAAGAATATGTCTAATATATCCTCCCTGACTGTTTCCTCAGCCAGGGGGGGTGAAACCCTCCCTAACAAAAACCAGGGAGGGTGTAACCCCCCCTGACCCCACCACTTTCGGCGCCTATGCTCACACACATCACACACACAATAATTCCGCTTTTAATATATAGATAGATTATTGGTACATATTGTCTCAACAAATAAATCACAGCACTCTATATCACCAATTCTTTTGTAATAATTGGATAAAAATCTGCAGCGGGGGAAGAGTCTAACGGAATGAGACGAACAATGGTGGAAAACTTTTTCATAAGAATGATAAGACTGGAAATCATAATTGAAAATACAGTTGTGGGGGGAGGGTGGTAACTAGGATGGGGCCAAAACCTCCATTAAATATGAAGCATCACTACAGATGTGAACATCGTCCATTTGAAGAATGAAAATTCCCTATGGTTAAATTGGAGGTTACTCTAGGATTTGAAAGTAATCACCTCAATTACAAGTGTTTTTATACCAATCAAATTTCTCTCGTGTGGCAAGATTAAGCAATTCGATGATTGAATAAGTCGGTAAAAAGCAGGTGATATTCCATGAAATTTTAGTGAAAATACTAGAGTTAAGGAGTTTCTTGAGTCGTAATTATTACAACTTGTTTACTTGGGATTGTTTTTTGGAAAAAAGTTTGTTTTCTCTTAATTACCATTTTACACATGAGAGCAATCATTCTGAAGTATTTTTACTGCCAGTGTGCATAAGTATTGAAAGTTCCAGGAATTGTTTAAGATCACCCAAAAATACTGGTTTGTTATTGGATCTATGGTTCACAAACGACCAACATTTGTTAAGTAACCACAAATGTCAGTTATTATGACAAATTATACCTTCAATATTCAAATTATTTCTAAACATTATGGTTGTTCTATAACTCAATTCTATAGCGTTGCCTAATAACAACATACATACTATTACTGTGCCGACTATACTATAGTATAGTGGCCCAGTATTGGTCTTAGCGCTTTTGGTTAGTTATTTTTATTCTTCCGTATCCTGTCCACAGAACAGAGTTTAATTAACTAAGAGCAGGGCCGGATTACCGCATAGGCCAAGTAGGCCATGGCCTAGGGCCCCGCGCTTTGGGGGCCCAATTATTAAAAATGAGGCTTCATGTATTGGGCAGATGGACTCATCGTGTCAAGCAAGTATGCTAATATTTATATTGTGTCCGTTATTATCGGATATAGTGTTACTAATTTTAATTTATAAATTGATATAGATGCATGCAAATTTCTAATATTTATAAGGCAACCAGATTCAATATACGTTTTTATAACATTAATATGATTGTAATTCATACATCCTTTATTTTTTCAGCGTTTACTCCCGCTAAGTTGTTTAAAATACCTTTTTCAACATTTATTTGTAATATGTATTTTACCCTTTAAAATATATGTTGTGTTCTTTGAAGTTCTACACTGTCGGACTACTAATGTTGAGAACCTATTTCTAAACAAAATATTACCTTGTAATTGAAGTTAGATTGATTTTAATACATCTAAATTACTAAATGATAGTTTTTGTTTAGAAACTTTGACTGGTTTGACATTTCGTCAATTAAGATGTGATCTGAATTTTTAATAATTATATCTCGAAGTGGCAACGTATTATGTATAGTACGTAATTTAAGTCTTACTAGTTAGACAGTCTTCGCACGGATATCATTGACGACTTAGCAAGATAAAAGCTTGAAAAAGTTGTTTAAAGGATATGTAATGATTCTTGTATCTAAGAAAATAATACTTAATAAATTTATTTTAATTAATATGTTTAGTCTTAGGGGGCCCCCAAAAATGTTTGGCCTAGAGCCCCGCGCAGTATTAATACGGCCCTGACTAAGAGCCTAAATTTTCAGGATATGTGTCTCATGGGTTACAGATGTGCACCTGGGGTCACGATTTTTGATTACATTTTTTTGGACACATTTTTGCACCTGTTTAATATTAAAACAGGAACAATAAATAGTACACGAATATTCAATTTATATGCATTCGATAGAGAACTAAATTGTACACCTTTTTACAGTGCACGAATTTTCAAATTGGGCTTCGTTTGTGCCACAATTGAGTTGCAAATTTCCTTTGTTTATTAAAGGTTCAGTTCTATTAAAAGTGTTAAATCTAATTCTATTGTTTCAATGCGTTATTATAATATTGATTCATCCTGTGAGATAGGTTAGGCTTCTATTTTCCAATTGAAAACTAAGATTTTACATTCCACAACAACGACAGATTATGTGATTATATTTGCATCTGCGAGAATATTCTTGCACAAAGGATACACTGACATTTTAAAAATTATAATTTATTCTCTCTGTGTCTAACTTATAGATACGGTTCCAATTAGATTATTTGGGTTATCGAGTGCGCTGTATTCAAATATGATAGTGAAATTAAATTTAAATTAATAATAATTGCAAATAATTGAACTTAATTTATTTTGCTGTACATAATAATGGTGTTAAATAATTAATTAATTAATTAAATATTTATATTAATTAGCTAAATTTCATTAATCTCAGATATGATACAAGATAGAAACAAACTTTCAATTTATCAATTGGTCCTTATACCAGGTACCACCTATACAAGTGGGTCTTGACACCTTGAGGTGATTATGACATCGTCAAAAAAATGTATTTACAATTTTGTGAATTAAATAATTCGCATGGATTGGTTGGAGTTGGGTGAATACCCAACACGCTCTTAAAAAATGCTGAGTCATCACGGATTATATTCTACTGAAACTTGAATATCTCTCAAATGAAGTGAGCTAAATGGTAACTTCCACCACTCTAAGGTTCGTTGCCTTCTGAAACACCTTTCTGAAATAATTTAACACCTTCATAGTGATGATGACTTGGCGAAAAAAAATCAAAAATTGCAGCCTGTGCGTACATCATGTTCCTTTGGAGGCACAATCAATAAACCAAGTGCCACCAAGGGAACATGCGTCGGCACAGGCTGCAATTTTTGATTTTTTCTATATTTTTTCTCCTTAGACGGTACCCTGGCCGGAGTATTATAGTTGATGGCCTGAAACTTGGCATGTAGGTGCGGATGGATCGTCTAATTTGCACATGGGGTTACGATTTTTGAATAACATGTTTTGGACACATTTTTGACACCTTTCAAAAACCTTTTGGTCCATAACTCAGAAATCTTATACTAAACCCGCAATTTTTATTTCACCATTCGGTTCACCATAAAATTATGCGTCTGTTTACTCTGTTAGGAACAGAAAATTTCTAATAATGAATTTAATTTCTGCCATAAATTGGGGTTGAAATCTCTTTGTTTATTCACACTTCATTTCAGTAAAACTGATAAATGTAATTCTATTGTTTCAACTTGTAATAATTATGTTGCAGAGTATATGCACTTTTGGTGTACATGCATGTACACCAGTGCAAATGCAAGTGCATTGATAAGTTGATGTACAAGTGTATATACGCCAGTGTATAGGCGTCGTACCCCGCTCGGGTGCCCGGAAATGTCCGGGCGGCCCGGAAGGGTTGCCCCTATGCTACTAATACTATACCCGGAGTTTACCCGGAATTTCCGGGCGGCCCGAAGGATTGACCTTTGCATTTACGACGCCTATGCACCAGTGTATACACACTTTTTTATCCATTTTTTATGTCAATGGGTGCTTATGAATGTTAATTAAGTATTGTGAAATCCTGTGTAACTATCTAGTTATGATTCACTCGAAACAGGTTTTTCGTAACTAATCGTTTTTTATTTATTCTAAATGTGTAAGAAATTCCAATTTTGTTTTATCTTCAATCGGTTTATTCTAACTATCGGATTTTTCATACTTTATTTCCATGAAATGAATTGTTTCGAATATACCGGTTTCGACTGTATAACATTTGATTCTATTGATAAGATACAATTATAATCATGCAATGCATTTCAATAAACACAAATTCTTTGAAATTAATTCTAATAATATTCCCAGCAATGCATCCTACAATTGCATTGGTGAAAATCTAATTGATTGCAATTTTTTCAAAGTAATTTACGCGCGCCGTATGTCATAATCATAACATACGTATGTATAATACTAGCTACAGTCAACTCCCGTTATAACGAAGTGCTCGGAACCGTAGTTTCATTTCGTTATAAGCGAAGTTTGTTATAACCGGAGTTCGTTATAAGCGGAGTTCGATCTTAAAAGAGTTCATTATAATTTGGATTTCGTTGTAACCGGAGTTCATTATGAACATATTTCGTTATAAGTAGAATTCGTTATAACCGGAGTAAAATTAATAGATTAGAGACTATATGGGATTTAAATGACTTCGCTATAAGCGGAGTTTCGTTATATCCATTCCGTTGTAACCGAAGTTTTTATAATGTAATAAGATAGAAGGATTACCGGGCCAGTGAATGACTTCGTTATAAGCAGGTACAGTACATAATAGATATAGTGATATATTGGATATAGTGATAATTTTGCAGCTTTAGGTGCTTCCCCGAGCAAATCCCATATAAATTTTATTGGATATTGTGATATCATTATTGGATATAGTGAAAATTTGTGTACAGATTACACAAGAATATTGGATTTTTGACCTTCCTCGGACCCATAATTTCATACTTTTCAGTATAAATATCGTTACCACTTGAATTTGATAAGGAATTTGATTATTCTTTTCAGAATATAAGTATTGACAATGTATACAGTCAAATATTAGATGCTGTGATACAGTGGATATAATGATATAATGGGCATAGTGATATATTGCATATCGTGATATATTGGATATAGTGATAATTTGGCCACAAATCAGATGTCCCCACCATTATCACTATATCCAATATGTACTGTACTTCGCACAGTGGGAATTTGAGGGGAAATAGGGTAAAATTATTATTCTCTTGAAACTTGAATTCGTGGTTACCACTGAATTCAGAATATCAAATATCCTAGTAATGCATAATTTCATTCTGATCTAAGAAATATTTTGGTTATTATGACTATTCAAAGTATATTAGACAATTGGAATTTCTATTTTGCGGTTATATTTGAATTTCTTAACTCGAATCCAGTGAGTTATGGATTACAATGAATTAGAATCTGACTCAGTGATGTTTTGGGGGGGGGGGCTCGGGGGGGCGCCCCCCCACTTATTTCGCTAGGGAGGGCGCTCCTTCCTATCAGTTATCTATAGATTAATTACTGGGGGCCGTTTTCACCTATGTTTTCTAAGAAAATGCTAAATTTGAAAAGGGAGCGCCCCCCCCTCCCCACTTCTTTTTTTGGCAAACCACCACTGATCTGACTAATATCAAACAATTCGGTGTCACTTTGATGAATTAAAGTTTAGTAGGGAGCTGAACTGTCGGCAAATTAGTAGAAAAATACTTTTACATACTGAGATCTCAACAATATTGTCAAAACTAGGTTCTACTAGCTCTAAAACCTAGGTGATGTAATATTCTTATAAAATAGTTTCTAAATGCGCGAAAAGGTGCGACGTAGATTACTTAATAACTTTGAACCATATATATTAGGATTTTTGAAAAAATTATACCTTGTTTAAGAAATATAATCAATAATCATGGGTGAACAATTAAAAAATTGTTAACAAACGTAAAGTATAATTTATGATAGAATTAACACGAATTGTCTAGAACTACGTTTAGGAGACTACATACATCATTTTTGATAATGCCATTCAGTTTGCAGCTACCGATAACCTATATGTCAATAATACTTCATTAGAGTCTATCTAGCATAGTTTTCCTATTTCCACTTACACCCCTGGAAATTCCCACTGTGCTTCGTTATATCCGACTTGGTTATTAACTTATAATAGTCCTGCAAGAAGTGGTCGAATTGTGCACATTCAGATAAAAGTAACAAATTTTGCACAATTGGAGTATTATAGGTTCTGATCAACTTCAGCTATGGCACATAGCAGAATTTTTGGAAGAACAAATTTTTCAGGGGGTCAAAAATTGGTGCCCAATCGAATCGCCGAAATATAAATACAGGATAGATCTTTCAAATGCATTCTTAACGACTTTATATTGTCAGATTCGTGTTCAGCACTTGATTTCCAGCATTTTGATAGGTATATTGACTATATTTGGTGAGAATATCTTTTGGTTTTCCATAGCAACGGTAAGAATGTGATAAACATTCCGATCTCCCAATTTGGAGTAACCATATCGAGTGACCCCTTGTTTTTCTCGGGTATGCGTACTGAGTGCGAATATACCACAGTGGTTTGGGGCACGTATTTGGCAAAAAAATCGTCAACCCCAAAACGCAAAGAAGCATCGTGATTTGCTTCCTAGATGTCTAAATAGTATGCATATCAAATTTGGTACGAATTGAAAGCTTAGAAATACAAAACGACTTCGAAGTCTGATGTGGATTGTCGCTACATTAAAATTCACATTCTGCGGTTTGAAAACACTCTAAAATGTACATACTTAATTTTAACCTCAGTAAGATATAAATACATTTAACTATTTTAGTACATAGTATTGACACTAAACAACATTTTGGAACCAAAATATTTGATTTCAAATCTAGTTTGTGAAATTTTTAGCTTCGACTTTGATGGAGTCGGTAAACATTATAACATTATGATATTTTAAGTTTCAAATTAGCCGCAAAAATAAAGACCACCTTTGACCAATTTGAAATTTTGTATGCTGATCCTGTAATGCCATATAATTAACATATTTGAATTATAAGATGCGCTTCGATGCGCAACATTATAAAAATTGTTACATTCCATAGTCATGTATTCGTTGCTAGGTTACGCTATATTGGCAAATATATGTTTTAATGGCCTCATTCTTTATATAGTGCATAAAATAGTAACTAACAAAGCATTTGAAACTACTACATCTGCATAACATCGCGTTATCGCGTAAGAACAACTTTGAAAGTAATATTATTGATATTTTTGTGAGACTATCATCACAAAGCGACCCTGAACTGGTATAATATCGGAGGAATTTTTTTTTGTGCAAGATGTGGTCAATCAGGGCATACCGAGAGAATGAAATGCAAGATAGAAAGCCGACAAACCTAAAACATTGAGAATCTAATTTCTTTATTATCAATTTCTACCAATGCAGATTGAGAAAAAGATTTTTCGTAGAAATCTAGAATAGATGAATTTACTGATATTCAAATATATTCACACTGTAACTTACACAAATATTCAAATAGTGCTATTTGGTTAAATAACTTGTTGGTCGGAAATTGTACGATTAGGAATTTCGTATAACAAATAGCCAATCTTTGCAAAGGTAACAGGTATTTCAATTATATTAAATTTTGTATAATCATTATGATGTAATAATCCCAAGACGAGTTGAAGTTTATGAGAAAATAATAGTGCCATAGCATAAAACATAAATAGAACCACGATCAAGTCAACTTTGAAACAAAAATATATAATATTGGCAAAGTAACATTTGGTTTTGAAAATTTTCGAAAATCGTCTAAGGTGACAATGACGTCATAACTCCAAAAATATAAATCCCACCAACTTTTCAAAATTAGGGATGTATTCACAAGTATTGATAACCCATATGTAAATAATACATTATGTGTCGCTAGGATTTACACAGATACCTAAAGTTTACTAAATGCGATTTTAGACCACTGTGTATACTATTAGATGCTATTTCACCCAAATTTCAATACCTACTTATAGTAGGGTCAAAAATGAATGTTCCGTGACCAACCTCTGGCTAGTTAAGTTTTATGCCTGATTCTGATACTTTAGGATATAACTCGCGATTTAAGCTCCCATGCCGCTCTGGAAAGTTTGGGCAAACTTTTTTATAGCGACAAATTCAAAGGGCCTCCGGCAATCATTTTGAAAAATTAAGGCCCCTCTCTGAACATTTCATAAATTGAGATTAGAGTATTTTTGAACAGTATGCAATAAGTAGTAGCTGCACTGAAAATTTCAACTCAATCGGGACTATACTTTTAATGTAGTAACCTTTTGAAGATTCTTACGTCATTTGTCACCATGGGAGGTCCCTTCTTTAAACTATTTTTTTAAGGGATTTGAAGCATATCTCATCCTATATACATGCAATAGCCTTTTAACTCGCTATGTAGTATGTCTCCATGTAAATCTCGGTAATAGACCGAAATTTACCACTTTTACTATACAAAGATTAAAAAATCCAGTCATTTGACGTCAAAATTGTGATAATTATATATATATAAAGTGGCCGAATAAAACGATTATGGGTCAATTTTTTTTGCTTCGTCACCCCCATGTGAGATCTCCAGAAGAGTCAAAGTGGTTCTTCCAAATATTCTGCTATGTGCCATAGCTGAAGTTGATCAGAACCTATAATACTACAATTGTCAAAACTTTCAAGATAAATAATTCTGAATACGGTAACTAATAATTTCCATTGAATTTTGATAGAATATTTAATTCAGCACACTCGATAACCCCTATAAACAAATTGGAAACGTCCTATTTCTTAAATACAGCCTGAATTAATTATAATTATAATTAAGTTAGTTTATCCATTGTGCAAGAATATTCTCGCAGAAGGAAATATACTCACATAATCTGTCGTTCTTATGGGAAATATAATCGTTTTCACTTAGGAAATAGTAGCCTACTCGATCTCACAAGTTGAATCAATATAATAATCACAAGTTGAATCAATATAATTATCACAAGTTGAAAGAATAGAATTAGATTTAACACTTTAATTTGAACTGAAGCAGGGGCGGCACACCCGGTACGGCTGGTCCGGCGAGCGCCGTATCAATTTTTCAAAGTGTTCCGGCGTAGCCGCACCACTTCAGGATGGCCAGCTTTGTACACTACATCTATCTGTTCGATATTAAACAATTCATTGAAAATTTATCCAATTAATGCTTTTATGATCGCTGGACCACACAGAAATACCTGCTGTTGAACCGCCGGACGGCATTCAAATACCTGGTGCGGAGTCGCCGGACCACATTAAAATATTGTAAATTCTCCGCCATACCACTTTTCGAAAGGACGTGCCGCCCCTGTGAAGTGTTACTAAACAAAGGAAATTAGCAACTCAATTATGGCACAAACTAAGCCCAATTTGAAAATTCGTGCAATGTAAAAAGGTGTAGAATTTAATTCTCTATCGAATGCATATAAATTGAATATTCAGGCACTATACATATATTGTTCATTTTCATAATTTTCATAGTTGAGTTGTTAATTTCCTTTGTTTAATTGAAAGTATTAAATCTAGTTCTATTGTTTCAACTTGTGATAAGTATATTGATTCAACTTGTGAAATCGAGTAGGCTTCTATTTTCTAATTGAAAACTTAAATTATATATTCCATAATAACGACAGATTATGTGATTATATTTCCTTCTGCGAGAATATTCTTGCACAATGGATATACTGAGGTATTTAATTGTAATTAATTCAGTCTCTATTTAAAATATAGAGACGCTTCCAAATTATTTATAGGGGTTATCTAGAGTGCTGAATTAAAATATTGAAACCAAATACTTTAAAATTAATATTTTCCCAATTAATTAAAATTAATTATTGTGAATATACATTAATTGGTGTTAAATTATTAATAAATTATATAACTATTGATACTAATTAGCTAAATATCATTTATCTCACAGATGCTACAAGAGAGAAGCAAATTTCCAAATTATCAATTGATCCTAGAATATCTCTAAATTGAATTTGCTAAAAGGAAACTTGCATCACACTTAGGATTGTTACCTTCCGAAACACCTTTCTAAATGGTTTTTAGAAAGGAAAAAATATATATAGTGAGGAAAAAATCCAAAATTTCACCTGTGCCTACAGTATTTCCTTCAGAGCCACTATCAATCAACCAAACATCAAAAGGTAGTGCCTCAAAAGGAATACTTCGGCACAGGTGTAATTTCAGATTTTTTGTATTTTTCTTCATAGATGGTGCCCGGGCCAGAGCTTTATAGTTGATGGTCTGAAAATTGGCAAATAGGTGTAGAATTACACCTGGGCAGGATGAAATCAAATCATTTTGATCTGAAAAATCAATCAATTTTTGAACTGATTTGATTGAGTTATTCAATAGAAAATGATTGAACTGATTGAAGTTCCTTGAACTGCCTACAATTTGAAATGATCTGAAACTGATCTGAAAATGAGTTTTGATCTGAAAATGAGTTTTTGATCTTAAAATGTGTTTTTGATCTTGGGAACTGGAAATATTATCTTTATTTGATATTACACGTATCTATATATAAAAAGAGGAATTGTTGTTTGTTTGTTTGTTTGTGTGTTTGTCCATAATTAATTGGAAAGACTACGAGTCCCAGAATGCTGAAAAGTTGTATACAGGGGTAATTTTGTACTGCGACAACGATCTATTGGTTTTTGAAGAGAAATATTCACATTTGAAGGTGACAAAATATGTTAGCCAATTAAATTCGAGGGTTTGTTAGTATGGATTAGCAGATTTCATCAATTTGTATAAATAGCCTGTGCATAATAGAAATATTTCCTGAGGCTCCAATTTGATTGATTGAAAATTAATTCATTTTAACCAATCAATCATTTGTCTATTCTATTGCCTGTTTTTCTTTTAGTATTATTTTGATTCGAGCTTTTTTATCGTGCAACTGAAATTTATTGAGCTATTAAAACTCAGAATTAATGTGATTGCTTTTGGGGAGGGAAAGGCCGCGAAGCGGCCGTTAATTGTATCGCTTAGTGCCTAACACGAAAAAACAAAAGTCGCGAAGCGACTTTTGTGAGAGAGTGATCCGTCGCGAAGCGACCGAGACCGAAGGGCTCGTAACATTTAAATGCAATTCTTTTATTTTATTTTATTTAATATACCTTGTAGTATAACTTTTAGTGTAATTAATATGGATTTAGTTGAAGACAAGATAATTTAATTTTGATCTAAAAGTGAGTTTTTGATCTGAAAATGAAGTTTAAGTATATATTGATATGAGTTGATCGATTTACAAAAGTTAAATAATTGAACTGATTGTACTTCCTTGCAATTTATGATTGATCTGAAAGTATAATGAACTAAATAGACTCATTAAATTATCTGTGACCGTTCACTGCACCTGGGATTACGATTCCTTATTAACTAATTTTTGACATATTTTAACACCTTAAAAATGTGTCTGGTCCATAACTCAAAAAATGTTATACTAAACCTCCATCTTTTATTTGACCATTGGATTCACCATAAGATTCTTCGGAAGATGGGGTCATACAAATTGTCATATTGGCTTTAGTTCCTGCCATAAATTGGGCGTGAACTTTCTTTGTTTACTCACACTTCAGTTTGAGCATTACTGTTAAATATAATCTATTGCATCGGCGCCGATTTCTTTTGATTTCCTCTAAAATTTGGGCGGGTCGTTCTCAGATTCTGAGCCATAGGCGCCGATTTCTTATGATTTCCTCTAAAATTTGGGCGGGTCCGGACCCGCCCAAATCGGCACTATCGGCGCCTATGATCTATTGTTTCAACTTGAGATAATTATATTGATTCTAATTGTGAGGTCTAGTAGCAGTGGCGTAGCCAGGTCCGGGCCTGGGGGGCACAGGCCCGGGCAACCTCTCTCTGTGCCCGGGCAATATTTTTTCAATGGGGTCAGTGGCGTAGCCAGGCCCGGGCCTGGGAGGCACAGATCCGGGAAACTTCCCTCTGTGCCCGGGCAATCACTCAGGGCTGGCTACGCCACTGTTTAGTAGGCTTCTAGTTAATTATAGTATTGTTACACAATGGATTACAGAAACTAAATTAATAATGGCATTTACATAATAAAATTTAATTCACAGTGGATACTAATGTTAAATTACTTAAATATATATTAATATATACATATAGTGCAACATCTATAAGTGGGGGGGCGTGGGAGTTGGGATGGGCAAACTTTTGAATTGCCCCCATTCCCCAGTTATAATTTTAAATGGATAGACACTACATATGGTCATATTATGAAATATATACTTATAACACATCCATTAATGTAAGTTCTAGTCAGTATTTGTATATTTTGACAATTAAGTTAAATTCTGATCCACCGCCGATGATTTCTTAAAAAAACATTATAGTAGAGCCATCAAAAAAATTTATTCTGTAGAACTTTGGAGTGTATTTATTAGAAATGCAGCATAATATAGTATAAGTATTATGATATAATTTGTCCATCTCCCCCATTTATAGAGGTCATTTTGTATGGGGATACTAATTCCTATATAATTAAGGTCCCCCATTCCCCACTTCCCCACTTATAGAGGATCATTTGTATGAAAATTAAGGAATATGGACCAAAATTCATCGCTTATAGAGGTTCCCCATTAATAGAGACCCCACTACATATAGAGGTGGCACTGTACCTAATAAATAAATGAAAACAGAAAAAATGATGACTCATCACCTACACAAGCGTAGCACGCGGTCCGGCAGGCCCGGCTTTGGCCGGACCACTTTAACTATTGGGCCGGAGACTTTTCAAAGCCGTGCGACGCCCCTGATCAATTATATCTATAGTATTAAAACACAAGGCTGGGTGTGTGCTATATTTGTTTGTATTTTACGAGTTGATTGAAGAAAATGGACGGTTTCCAAATGCTATTTTTGGCATATAGGGGCAGGGCCGGATTAACCCATGGGCAACCGGGGCAACTGCCCCGGGGCCAACTGCCCCGGGGCCTCCACCACCAAAGGGCCTCCACCACCAAAGTTGTACTTAATTTTTCACTGGACTGTCAAGGAAATTTTGGTCCCCTTGGAAAACTGGTTCGGGGGACCAAAAACTTTTATGGAATTTGGTCCTTCTGTGGAAAATTGGTCCCTCTGAGGTTTGTGTTTATTTAGTTACCAAATTTACTTGAATTTTAGCCTATAAAATTTTTCGCCATATGGACAGTAGCGTTACTAGGTAGGGGCGAAGGGGACACGTGCCCCAGCGATACGCTTTGGGGGCGGCATTTTGACATTTTGTTTACCATTTTTCCTCACAATTGCACTAATTACATGCTAATAAATATCTCTTTGAACCATTTCAAGTTAATTTTCCTGGTTTTTTCTTTACGATTGCATACCTGCCAACCGTACAGAGATTCCCTGTACAGTACAGGGAATTTATCCATTTTGCTGTTCTGTACAGGGAATTATTACATTTAACAGGGATTTAAGTCGGGACAAAATTAAAGTTTGTAAGTCAAATACACCTAAAAATGTCTTTACTCTCAAAGTGTAGCATTTTGTTAAAGTAACAATTCCTAATCAAGCGTATAATGTTTCCCTACATGAGCGAGAAAAAAAATTCGGGTGTACATGGATTTACCAATGTACAGGAGAAATTGGAACCCTGTACAGGGATATGACTCAAATAGGTTGGCAGGTATGCGATTGCAGTTGTCACCCGACAACTGGTTGCAAACTTGCAATATATTAGCTGTGTACTTCAGTTAAAAATACACTGTCTCCTGGATAAGTATATAAGCAAATATTTATTTTTTGTTTGTTTATGAGCTAATTAATGTTTTTTGTCTGTTGGGGGGGAGCGCGCGGCGTTTTTGATGCTTGCCCCCAGCGGCACTTTACCATGTTACGCCACTGCATATGGAGACCAAAAAATTATTAATAAGCATGTCAATGGAAAATTGGGCCCCGAAAAATTTATCCGAGACCAAAAATCCATGGAATACTGGTCCTAGGACCATTTTCCATGGAATATTTGTCCCATGGTGAGACCAAAAATTTTAGGCTAGGACAATTTTCCATGGAATACTGGTCCACCGGACCAATTTTACCAGAAAAAATTGGTTCGGGGGACCAAAATTCCATGGAAATATGGTCCTAGGACCAGTTTTCCATGGAGTTTTGGTCTCCCGGACAATTTTTTTTGACCAATTTACCAGTGACAGGACAATTGTAGTGGAGGAGTTAGGGGCCTCCACAACACTGGTTGCCCCAGGGCCTCCACCTATGTTAATCCGGCCCTGTATAGGGGTAACCTTTGGCACCCGCCAACAAGTTGAGGTTTCCACTCAAAATTTCTCGCACCTCGCCAAGTTATGACGTCATTGTCACATTTCGACAACCCTGGAAATTCAATTAATCGCACATAATTCGCGCCTTCTAAGAGATAAAAACCTAAAATTTAATAGAACATGTACATTAATGATGCGAACAAGTTGGTCACACCAGATTTCCAATATACTACTCATTGTCGCATGATGACGTAATCACTAAATTTAACATTGTTAAATTTGAGTATTTTAGACCTATTTACGCTTTTTAATCAATGTTAGAAATATATGAACCACACACCAACCGCAAAGCGGTTGGTGTGTGGTTGTGTTTTGCCGCGAAGCGACCTAGCAAGCTAAGCGCGCTAATTCTACTGAAACTAGAATATCTCTGAAACTAAGTGAGCTGAAAGGAAACTTCCAGCATATAAGGATCGTTACCTCCGAAACACCATTCTGAATTTTTTTAACACCTTTATAGTGATGATGACATACGTAAAAATCCAAAATTGCAGCTGTGACGACAGCATTTTCCTTCGGAGGCACCATCAATTAACCAGCCAACACTATATACTGCCTAGTGCCTACAAAGGAACATGCGTCTGCACAGCTGCAATTTTGGATTTTTTGTTTGTGTGTTTATTTGTGTTGATGTTTGTCCGTAATTAATTGAAAGATCACACCACCTAGAGAGCTGAAATTTGGTATTTAGGTGTAGTTTGGATAGCTACATGAGTGTATTGGTTTCTTAGCGAAATATTGGGATTATGTTCCTTGATAACTTTTACAAATTTCATTCAATTGTTATAATTTTATAGAAAAATATCAAACACATATTGGAAGTTTGGAACACCTTGAGAAAATTATCACTAATAAAAATATATTTTCCGAAAGCTATAATGCTTATTATTACTATTAATGAAATATAATTTACAACCAGAGTTTATTTATATAACATAATTTCCCAAACAAATTACATTATGGAGCATTAACGAATCACAATCCAGAATGCATTAGTTATAAATTGTAACTTAAGGAATGTATGCCGCGAAATGGTCTATAGTTTTAGGCACGCAGGTACGAACGAAGCAGAAAACTCGGGTTGGTAAATATTCTCTTCCAAATAACAACATAGTGTAATGAATTAAGTAGTAGTGTGTAATTTATAAGCCACAGGTTAACTTATTTACTATTAATAACTGTTTTTTGAGGAAGAAAATGCAGCGAAGCGAGCGGTAATTGTATGGCGTAGTACCTAACACAAACGAACAAAGGTAGCGAAGCGACCTTTGTGAGAGAGTGATCCGTCGCGAAGCTACCGAGAACGAAGGGCTCGCTACAGAAAAAACTACTAGCTATAATGACAGGTAAAAATCAATTTTGACTTTACTTCCCTCAAGTAAAAGGTAAATTGGGTTTGTAATACAGTAAGTGGCATATTAAGGTACGGGCGGATTAGGCGGCCGCCCGGGCCCCAGGCTTAAATGTGGCCCATGCTAGTTCTATTTGAATAGGCCTATTCCTATCTAGTAGGAAAAAATTTCAAATATCGAGTTAAATCCTGGAAGTAAATAGCATACTACTTTACAATTAATTCTAAACTAATAAGCCTATTTAAAAGTGAATTGATTACAATTACACTACTTTTGTTTTTTCAATATATCGTTTAAAAGCATGCAAATCATCAGATTTCTAGAGCAGTGGTTCTCAACCTATTCAATTTACGGACCCCTGGTAATAGTAAAGTTTGCTACCCAAAACATGTACTAATTAAGGTGTCCCTTATAGGAAACTGATAAATCACTATAGAACATCTCTATAGATTCTCTGAATACTTCTAAGCAACCTCAGAACTTTGCCTGGATAAAAATAGAAAAGAATTTATTCATTCAAGTGCATATTGAATTGTTTTGTCTAGGTATGGATTCTTTTAATATACAGTTATGTGCGTCTATTCAAAATAGAATAGGCAGTGTCAAGCATCTACTTAGTTTCTAATTGTTCTAGAATGTTCTCTAGCTCAATTTAACTATATAAAGGCCTAATCTTTCCAACCTGTGACCAACAACATGTGATTTCGAAATTCCATCAACGAATATGAAGGGGGAGCGTCTAAAGGTAAGGATTTTTGATTGTTTATTTTATTTTGAGATTGTTTCTCTCTTATTAGTAGAAGTTCGGTGTTTTTTGCTTATTCAATCACTTGTTTTTAAATGTTAGTGGTATAGAACTTGTAGAAAAAATTTGAGCTCTTAACCTATCTTGATTTCGTCACACTCCGTGACATTAGCCCCCAAACACCGGCATTTATATTATATTGAGAAAAAGGCCGCAAAGAATCCCCACACGATTAAATTTACGAAGTAGTATTCGATAACTATACCATCTAACTTAAAATGGATTACTGATGTTACTAGGAAGTTGGAACTAAGCTCTAGCTTATTATTTAATGATAAAGTTCATGGTTTCAGTTCTGAAATGACATCACCATATATGGGTATGTAAATTTATAGAAGATTGACCATTTGGTTGCGAGTCTCATTTGTACTTCCAATGAGTTTGTAGTAGGATATTGATGTGAATAGATGGTTAGATCTAAGCTCTAGAGTTTATACTTTCGTTGATATAAATTTTGCTTTGTCATCAAAATTGGGCACATTACATGCCCATATAGGGATCATTTTGAAAACGGAGGGTGTTAGGTTCCCAAAATGTATTATGAACGTATAGGAAGTCGGGTATTGCGAGCATTTTGAGACGTATTTCTTGATTCTAGCTGCTCGGGTGCCTGAGAAAGAAAATGGACAAGAAAACGTACCCTGGAATGAGATTATAGACCATAAATGTTTAGATTTTCACTTTTTGCGAATTTCTTTTGATCAATTGTTGTTTATTTTCGTCATTGATTGCTAGGATAGAGTAATGATACCACCAATCTTACCATTGTTGAGGAATACTGTACTGATATTAGTTCAAAGTGGGGAAACCAGTGATCCGCTGTACAAAATAGCTCATAACTCTGAAAATACGAGTGGACGTGGCTCAAAACCATATCCAAACGTTAGTTATGGTCCATTGGCAGTGTTTGGTACAAAAAAAAATGTAGTTCATGTTGTCTTTTGGAGCGAAATTTCCGATTTTTTCCCTATAAGGGACACCCTAATATGACACTATTATCGTGATAAGTTACGCGGCGGACCCTTTAAAATCATTTGCGGACTCCAGTGAGAACCACTGTCCTAGAATATAGTTTCATCTTTCTTATTAATTCTGGACTAACACATCACCACAACGAACAATTTTGTTTTTAATATTGTTAAGAGTACGTCAATGACGTTTCTAGTACTCGGACCACACACTAAGTGTAGTAGATTAGGCTTAGTATATTATAGCTATATATCCGTACTTTAGTAATAGTTAGTAGACCAGTACAACACAACTTAATTGTATTTTCTATATTAATAAACTACATGTATATTCTTTTGCGAACTCGTAACATAAAATACAATTAGTTATTTCTATAAGATGGCTGCACCAGTCAATATAGCGATACCACCTTTATCCGAAGATCAGCGTATAGAGGATTGGCAACCTATTTTTATTCCGGGGACTAGTACATTAGTGGCCAGCGCCGGCGAGAAGCCAGCCATTCAGATGTTACCATCCTTTCTAATTCGACACACGTATGAACGGGCAATTGTCTTGGAGGCGCTGAAGGAAGAAACTTTGACAGCTGCATTCAACCTCCTTAAGTTAAACCTAGATCCAGTGGGCGATGTTTACGAAGCAAGCCTGCTTTATCGAGGTATGACTTGGTGTGTTGGTGAACGGGTTGATGATTTCCTTTCTAAGTTATGGAAAGAGGCAATACGAGCCCAACATAGAGCAAACAGATGTGTGTGGCTCTAATAACTCAACTACCGCCGGAGGTGCGACCGGCAGCTAATTCATGGTTAAACGCTAAAGGAGAGGAAGCAATCTCAGATAAGGAAGCCCGAGAGTTAATCCGATTAGTGCAAGATATGTTGCAGCAGAAAGGCCTGCCACTGGATTATGGCGCACGCAAATTAGAAATGTCATTAGTGAAACGAGTGGAACAAAACCTCAACCAACCGGAAGCTGAAGACAACCCAAAAGAAGAGCTGGGAGAGGATAGTAAAATCCATGCAATCCGCGAACAACTACGACCAACTTCCAATAATTATTCCGAAGCACGTGGAACCTATCGGCAACAAGCTCAGGGTTGTTTCACATGCGGGAAACCGGGACACGGGTGGAGGTTCTGTCCAGAAAGAGTTTGTAAAAATTGCGGACGGAGAGGTCATGACGCAAGTACATGTCGACAAAGGCGAAACCAACGGTGGAATTTCAGGCCCAGTGACAAGGTATTACGTTCACGTGGTTTTGGAGATGATGAACATTCAGTAACAGTCGAACTTAAGGTGGAAGGACAGCTAATAGCAACAGTCCTAGATACAGGAGCCAGGCCATCGGTGATGGATATTCGTACCTTGGACAACTTAGGCCTACGAGAGATACTAGCCCCAGAGAGAGTACCGTATATGGGCTATGTGAAACACCAGTTCTCGTCCAAGGGTTTGTCAACGTGTCAGTAGAAGTACCGGGCGAATCCCCCATACAGAGTCGCATTTTCGTCATACGAGACTGTGAACCGACCATGCTCATGGGCCGCCAATTCTTGCGTCAGTTTAGGAAAGTGTCTTTCAATTGGGACGAGGGAACCATTGAAAAAGGAAAAGCCAAATTGCCGATCTTGTCAAATGCAACAGGAGGAGATCCTGTGTTTCAGCCCAAACCGTTTTAGGGATCAAAAGTGAAGACGGATCTCGGCGCTTACCCTCACCTTACAGCATCGGAGCTAGAAGCCCTGAGCTCACTATTGGAAGAGTTCAGTGATGTTTTCAGTGAACGACCAGGAAAAACCAGTATGTGCGAACATCCAATTGATACAGGGACTTCACTCCCAGTTAGAGTGAGGCCACGACGCCTTCCGCCACGTTGGGAAGAAGAAATCAATACTCAGCTAGACGATATGCTTATCCAGAATATATGCCGTCCTTCTAATTCCCCATGGGCGAGTAATGTTGTTTTGGTGACAAAAAAGGACGGTCGGCAACGCTTTGCGATAGATTATAGAAGGCTTAATGACATCACCAAGAAAGATGCCTATAGTATCCCAAACATCCAAGCAATCTTGGATAGACTCCATGGAAATTGCTATTACTCAGTCATTGACATTTCTGCGGCCTACTGGTGTGTTCCTCTTCGAGAAGGTGATATTGAGAAAACGGATTTTAATACTCCAAGAGGTTTACATGAAATGCTTGTCATGCCATTCGGGCTTGTAAATTCTCAGGCTACGTTTAGCGACTAATGTACACTACGTTTCGGGGAATGAAACAAGTCGAGTCGTATATAAGCATTCTCATTAAAATATACAAATTCTGAATTCGGATTTGAATTCCTCACAATCGAACTAGTCTAGGTGCTAAATATCTATTCATTACGATAATTTTACACTGGGATACAGCCTCATTCACATTAATGCGACAAGTGGCACGTGGCAACGACACTATGCCATTTGATGGATATTATTTGAAAATGTCCTAAATCAATTTTTTTAAAATTTATAAATATAGCACTAAATGTAAAGTCATTTTAGGCTATTTTCTTAGCCTTCAACATTCTGCTAGAAGAAGAATTTTTCTGCATTAAAATACCTCTTGTTCAAATACTTTTGGCCAGGGAGTGTATGTTGCAGCGTGTACGCAAGACTAGTGCGCATGCATGCACGCTAGTGTGCATGCATGTACACTAAGTTTCTAGCCTGCATGCATGCACACTAGCTTATATGCACGAAAATCACTATTTTCATATTCGTGCATATACACTAGCGTATACACACGATAAAGTGTTCTCTTTTGCTAATGGTTGTCTAATTAACATTTGTTCTAGTTCCATCTTTGATCTTTCACCAATGTCTAGTGTGAATTTTCACATTTTTTCTCGTTCGCTCCTCAGTTATACAATACAACACGTATTACTCAACAATTTTTGAAATCGAATTGCTGTATATTGCTATATATAGTTGAGATATATAGTATACAATTTAATTAATTAATTACGTATACTTTACTAGCCAACAGGTTTCAATTACTATTTATAATATGAGTATTATTTGAGCCAACGAGATAACCTTTTAATGTAGCTGAAACCAGCTACCCTTAAGAATTATTGAGCTATTAATTAACTAATACAGTCAAAATCGGGGTTTTTTGCCACGGGTTTTTTTTGCTTATTGGGTTTTTTTGCCTCCTTTTGTCGTGCATTTTGGGGGGCAAAAAAACCCGATTTCGACTGTAATTAATAACTAATAAAGTAATGAGAATAACTTCATTAAATAAAATTAACATACTTTCCAAAACAAATTACATTATTGCATTATTAACGAATCACAACCCAAAATGAAGTACTAGTTATAAATGGTAACTTGAGGAAAGTACGCCGCGAAATGGTCCATAATTTTAGGCGCGCCTGTACCAACGATGCAGAAAATATAATATGAGTTAGTAAATATCCTCTCTCAAATAACAACACACTGAAATGAACGACTTAGTTGTGAGTAATTTACAAGAATAAGGTTAACTTATTTATCATTTACAGTCAACTCCCGTTATAACGAAGTGCTCGGGACCGTAGTTTCATTTCGTTATAAGCGGAGTTTGTTATAACCGGAGTTCGTTATAAGCGGAATTTCGTTATATCCATTTCGTTGTAACCGAAGTTTTATTAATGTAGTAAGATAGAAGGATTTCCGGACCATTGAAGGCTCGTAGAATTAATAAATACAAATTATTTCTATTAACATACAACCATTAGCAAAAGAGAACACTTTATCGTGTGTATACGCTAGTGTATATGCACGAATATGAAAATAGCGATTTTCGTGCATATACGCTAGTGTGCATGCATGCAGGCTAGAAACTTAGCGTGCATGCATGCGCACTAATCTTGCGTACACGCTGCAACATGTACATCAAAGACTAACTATATTACTTTTCATAATTCATATTCAAATGGTGGGTTTGATTCCACTAATCATTTCTGAATGACAACAACAAGTATTTCTAGCTCGGGAGCGAGTTTTAGGGATCGCAGTGATCAATTGGATTTCTTTGATGATCTCGAATTAGTCAACGTTTTCGCTTCTCAAGGTCAGCAATTTTGAAGAAAAGTGAATTGATAGAAAATCATCTCAACTGCACTCAGGGACTTCGCCACGGGGGGGAGCATAGGGGGGCAATGCCCCCCTGGTAGAAATCCTCGCCCCGGGGCAATGCGGCCCCTGGTAAAATATATTGAACTATTTTATTCCTCTGATTCATTGATGCTATTGAATTCAATTTAATGAGTTCACACTTTCCAATCCATTTGAGTCATATCCCTGTACCATGCTCCGATTTTCCCATGTACTTTGGTCAAGATCCCTAGACAGCTCAAATTTCTTTTTCTACGTGCGTCAGTCTGTCTAAACATGAAACAGTCAAGTTCTCTATACATATACAAAGTAGCTTTGATGCCAAAATAACAAATGCATATAGGTCCATTGAAGTTTATTTTTCGCGGTGGAATTAGAAAAATCTTAATTGTCCCATTTGTATAAATTGCTGTTGAACAAAACCAATTCTAAACGTAATGGAAAAATCTAAGAAGTTAAGTTGGACTAAGGAAGAAGAGTGCACGCTCATTGGTAAATTTTATCTGCTGGTGAGTTATTGAGAGCGCTGACCTCAATAAGAAGAAGAAGAAGGAACTGTGGAAAACCATTCCAGGCAAAGTAAACGCTGTGTTAGGAAATAATAGAGGGGTAGAAGACTTTGGAAATAAATGGAATAACCTCTTCTTGGAAGTGGGAGACCATTTATAGGCAATGGCGTAACTAGGATCTTTGAACTGGGGGAGACAAAGCGGGGGGGGGGCAAGACAAAATCCTGGGGGCTCAGGGTATGTCGGTCGGATGGATTAGTAAATTAGCTATGATATGTATTCTAAAAAAAGTGGGGTGGAAAATGGGGAGCAAGCTAAAAACAGGGGCCATAGATACGCCATGTTCATAAGTGCCAGACTGTAGATGATAAATGACTGACATAAACCAGCGAAAGATGCAGGTGTAAATATGCAGAGGCGAAGCAGGTAGAATATCAATATCAGATATTGGTTCCTGAGTTAGATTATTTTTTTGAGATGGAAGGGAGAAGAATTCTTCTCTATTTACAGAATAGAAAATTTCTTTATCAATTGAAATAGTTCTGTTTATCGGGAGACTAAACGAGATCTAAATCTCTTAGTTCCTTGGAAGTAGCTGTACACAACTAACAGCTTGCACCACCAGTACCACTTAATATCCCCAACATTTACCGTCCAACATACTTCGAATAACGGAGACATTAACATTTCCGCTTGGAAACTCGAAACCTTTCTGAATGAGAGTGACTTGATGACTAATTAGTTGATCCATCATAAAATCCGCGAAATTTCTTTTGTGCAATCAATGCCACTGGGCTAATACCGAAAGTAGCATTCGATTAGAAAATACACATTCACCATTGGAATCAGAAATTCTTGTGACGCGAAAGGCAAAAAGTATATAATTTTTCGTAGTCAAGTGAACATTTTCACGAAGTTGACTGTAAATCTGATGTGAACCTGATCCATTAAGCCCATCCATTACCCTCACAGTGATCGGAAACGTACTGATGGAGAAACATGAGCCTCAAGAGTCAAGAACACGTTCGACAGTTTGGTGTAATTTTTAGTGATAAGAGATGGAAACGCCAATTATATCATCATTTTTTCGAACAAATTATACATCATCAGAGAGGATAATGTTATTGCGTTAACTACTCACCTTATCATATGAGGAAATAATCATCTTTTCGGATTTGCAGAGATCTCGAAGTGCATTGTTCGACTTTTCCTGATTTCCAGTAAGTCTAAAAGAAAAGTAGACTAGGGAGTTGAGATAAACTGGGTAATTTTCCGAAAGTACCTTCGCCAATCCAGGATTTACAAATGTCTGATGTCTTTATGACATGAATCTAGTCGGAAATTAGTTGTAAAACATAGGTGGAGATCACTTTAGATTCTACACTATAATTTTCTGCAAATGTGTTAATCAGCTGGAGGATAGGGTTAAGCCGGTGTCGTAAACCTTTGCTTATAAGTTCGGACAGTGGTTTTCATGTGTCACAATTAATCCCTGCTGTGATAATAATTCCCTGATCAGAAATTCGCTTTTTCTGATAGAGTAAGGAAGTACATGTAAACGTAAAGTAATAATGATTTCAAGTTTCGACGACATTAACCTCCCTGTAGACAACTCGATCATGCTTTAGAATGGAAAATTTTCGACGGTTTGATGTGTTCTCATCACCCGAAAAGTCGTGTTGTTATATAAATTCTTCAGTAGCAGATAATTGGTGTCATTCAAGATGTACTACACATTTCATTTATTACTGAAATTAGGAGTCTATGCGCCTAATTCTAAAACAGATTTATAAGAATTATTAGGTAAGTGATTTTAATCATAAATATTGACCATGAATTAACATTTTAACGTTACTTAATCAGAGGCGGATCCAGACACAAATCTGGGGTAGGTTATAATTTTGGGGGCATATGCCCCCCCCTTGGCTCCGCTACTGTACTCAATAATAGCCTAGGCGGTGTGGTATAACAAGATTATATTTCCAATTGATATGCTTTCTAGGTTTTCGATAGTGCTTATTATGATTAACTTATTATTGAATAGATTTGTACAACTTGAAAATCAAGCCTATTTCCCGTGTATATCCACTGTGCTTAGGAGGAACGCTGACTGTAATTAATAATCATACTAAAAATTAGTATTCGTACTATAATTGTTACAACTGATCAATGTCCATTGTTGGTGCATGTGTTATTTACATAGGCGTAGAGTATGATGGGGCGTCCGTGGCACGCCCCGTCAGCTTTCTGTTAAAGATCCCGGAAAATATATAAATATATAAATCATGACTATTTCAACCAAGAATAATTATACTTTCCAGATATTTTATCAATAATTTACTGCACAGCACAACTATACCAATTGTGGAATCAGAATAACGATAATCCCGATTTGCTACTAATTTTTATATTCTCGTTCAACCAGTTATTAACATTAGTATTAATTGATTTTGCAATTACGACCACCCCGCTATTCAAAATTTTGGCCATTGTTTATGAACGAAAAAATATTTTCAAATACAGAATCACGCCCCGTCAGCTTTTGGTAAAATAATTAATAACTCTACGCCCATAGTTATTTATACAATTATATGGTATATATTTTTGGAATCAGACATTTCATACAATAAAGTTGTGAAAATGTAACAAAATATAAAGCTTTAGTGAAGATCTTTTGAGTCTCGTTCTTTTATAGCCATATAGTGTGAAATAGACCAAAATTCAAAATTCAGTAGGGATGTTCGTTCCGCTCGCATCCACTGTTTACCAAATTTCCATACAACAAGTAGGGACATTTTATTTGTGGTGTTATTAATGTCAATGCAGTGGAATTAAACCACTCACCATGGACGGCCATGATTCTTTAAATAGTTTCGGTCCAACTGTAAGCAATGGATCAGTGCAGGGCTTTATATAAATAATTGAATTTGATTTAAATATAAATCACTCAAAAATATGTCGTGTAAAAAATCAATAAAAAATCAAATCATTCAAAAAGTAAGATAGAAAAATCAATCATCAAATCATTTTGATTCAACACAAAATCTTCAAAAAATTTAATCAAATCATTACCAAATTGCGAAGTTTTAAATTTTAATTAGTTTTATTTACTCCCGAGTAGGGTTGCCAACCTCTGAATATAAAAAATCGTGTGATTTTGCCATTTTGGCGGGAGTTTTACCAAAAAAGTGGGAGGTCAAAGATGAAAAAACTGGAGAAAAGCGGGAAACTCAAAATATATGCCATTTCTTTAAATCTATCATGAATAGAACGATACAATATGATTATTTTTTATCTTTGGATATCTACAATTAGAAAACGCTTATTACTGTGCCGCCCAGTATTGAAAGACTGCTTTTATTATTATTTATATTATTATTATTTATCCGTAGACGGTACCCTGCCCACACCTTTATAAATAGAGAGCTGAAACTTTGCATGTAGGTGCGGAGTGACCGTCTAATTTGCACCTGGGTACGATTTTGATTAACAAATTTTGGCACATTTTTGACACCTTTCAAAATTTGCTGGTCCATAACTCAAAAGATGTTATACTAAACCCCAAATTTTTATTTACTATTGGATTCGCCATAAATTCTGCGTCTGATGGGAGAAATTCTTTTTAAATAATGGGTTTTATTTCTGCCCTAATGGGGATTGAAATTTCTTTGTTTACTCACACTTCAATTTGAATACGGCTTTACTAAACTTTACACAACTCTTCAATAAAAACTAAACAGCTTAGCTATATTTCAACTAAGCCTACACAGTCATGGCCGGTGTCCCTGTCAAGAGAAAACAAGGAAGACCACCGAAGGATTCAAACGCAGTGAGCACTTATATTGACGATGGAGCTAGCAGAGATAGTATCACGGAAAGCTGTGAAAATTATACTTCAGTTTTTAATGACACACAAGGTTATTGTAATTCGTGCAAGAAATGGGTGTGTGAAGGCAGGGCCGTCGAGAGCGCGAGCGGGCCCCGGGTCAAAATTTTGGGTTCGGGCCCCCTCTGATATTTTTTTCCGTTATCGTGAAGTGAATAAACTAAACGCAAACTATCGCATTCGTATTATATATATTTTAATTATTAAATAAATTAAATCCTATTTACTCATATTTTTAGGAATTTTCAAATAACCTTTAGCTATATAGCTATAGAGTTTATGATATACAATTTATTTTGGCACCAGATTTATGTTAATAAGAGGACATCACAGTTTGTGACTTATTGTTCTAAACAGTGAAAGAAACAAAAAGGTTGTTAGCCAGGTTATCATCCAGGCGTGCGCGACGCGCCTCTAGCAGGCCCGTAGCACGCCAACATTTATTGGTGCGGCACAGTGACGTAACCATATTTATTATAGACATACATGAATCTTTTCTTCTTTATACGCGCTTAGACTCTATGTTTTTAGTTACTCCACTAAGGGAAATTCATAAATTCAATAATATTAATAAAATTTTATAGTCTTTATTGAAGAGTAGCAAGAGTTGCTACTTGGAAAAGAATCTAATGGTTACAAATACGATATTATAATAATGGTTACGAACAGTTTGGCGGTGGCAGCAGCACGCAGTTGTGTTTACCAATACCATTATGCCGCTCCTATAGTTGTCGGTGACTTAAATATGTTCCCGAATATTTGTGTGGTCACTAAAATTATTGGTGCGGCCATGGCCGCACCTGCCGCACCTGCTCCTACGGCCCTGTCTAGGCGCTTAATTTTGAAAGAAAATTTTTTAGGTGCTCGAAAATCGAGAGGTGCTACCATAACGTTATACAAATTGAGTATTTTAGGCGCTTGTGAGCGAGCTCAAACTTAATCTAGGCGCGGAGAAAGATTTTCCTGGGTAAAAGCCTGTGTTAGCCTATTTACGCGTGGCTGTCGTTTGGATCGGATCCCGTACCTGAGTTAGTTATGGAAAATTATATAACTGTTACAAAGTAAGTCAGGACCGGGTTTCTAGGAAGGATTAAATAACCAAGGTATTACTCTACCCAGCGATGTCTGTATTTACCTTGACTTGTCTACCTAATAGAGCCTATAAAGCCCATGTATACCTTCACAGACAGAATTTCTCGGGGCCCCTCGGGCCCCGGGCCCCGGGGTAATTAACCCGCCTACCCCCCCCTCTCGACGGCCCTGTGTGAAGGTATATTTTGTGAAGGAAAGTGTCAGTCGTGGTACCATTACAATTGTGTTGGTCTCAGTGATGGTGATTTCAATAGATTGAACTCTGACAAAAATAACCAGTGGTTTTGTAGTCCATGTCAATCATTTTTGTTCCTACCAGAATTTAGTCCAGCCACTGACCTTTCAAAGGCTAAATGGGGAAATCTGGTTGGAGCTGACATAAGAACTACCCTTGAAGAAGTATATATGAAAGTCATTACATGGAGATTTAATTTCTTCAAATTACCATCTGGTACGGCAGGAAAGACTTATATTGAAGAAAAGACAAGACTGTGGGATCAATTTACTAATAAGACTCAATTTGAGTCAATTGCCCTACTAGCGGATAGTGTTTTTGATCCCTTCATGTTACAGAAACCCAGCGCTACTTCAAAGAACAGCGATCATATTAAATATATTAAAGAACGAATGAAAAAATGGGAGCAAGGACAATTCTTAGAGCTAATTAAAGAATGTGAAGCTATTCAATCACGACTTACTAAGAAAACGAGAAAACCAGAAGAAGTGCAGAAGGTATTTGTTAGGTTGATGCTCCAAGGTAAAATTGCTGCTGCCCTTAGATGGATTACTAGTAATAATTCCAAAGCTCTAAGCACAACACCTGAGTTGATATCTATCCTAGAAGGTAAACACCCGATCGCAGGCCCTATTTCCATTGAGAGAGTGATTTCCGGTGAGATCCCTAAAGTTCAGCCCGTGATATACGATAACATTGATGGCAATACAATATATAAGGCAGCAAAACTGACAAAAGGTTCAGCGGGTCCATGCGGACTAGATTCAGACGCCTGGAGAAGAATTATGTGCTCGAAATCATTTAGCAAAGCTTCTTCAAATGCATGTGATTCTTTAGCTCGGCTAACTCGTAGGTTATGCACAGAGTTTATAGATCCTCTAAGTTTAGCCCCCTTTCTAAACTGCCGCCTAATACCGTTAGATAAAAATCCAGGGGTTCGCCCTATTGGTATTGGAGAGGTTATTCGGAGGATAATCGGGAAATCCATTATATTGTTAGTAAGACCAGAAATAATACAATCTGTCGGCCCCCTACAGCTTAGTGCAGGCAGAGAGGGTGGTTGTGAGGCAGCATGCCATGCAATGAGAGAAATATTTAACGAAGATGAATGTCAAGGTGTGCTATTAGTTGATGCCTCTAACGCTTTTAATAGTCTCAATCGAAAAACATCTCTTCTAAACATGAGGTATCTATGTCCAGAGTTTTCTATCTATATCATTAACACGTATAGACAACCTTGCAAGCTTTTCCTACCAGATGGTACTTATATCACGTCATACGAAGGGACCACACAGGGTGATAATTGTGCGTCGGGATTTTACTGCATTGGAATTACACCTCTCATCAAATCATTATCTGTAATTGCAAACATTAAACAAATATGGTATGCAGATGATGCGGGAGCAGGTGGTTCAATCAAAGCACTTAGACAATGGTGGGACGAACTTGAGAAAATAGGTCCGACACTAGGCTATTTCTCAAATCCTTCGAAAACCTGGTTGGTAGTTAAAAAAGAACATTTCCCAAAAGCTAAAGAGCTGTTTAATGGTACAGGAGTCCAATTATCAGAAGAGGGTAGAAAAGAAGGTCAAAGATACCTCGGGTCATTAATAGGTACTCAACATTTTAAGAGGAAGTACGTTAGTGATAAGATAGTAAAGTGGATAGCAGAGTTGGAAGAACTTTCTGGGATTGCTAAGACAGAGCCCCAGGTTGCATATTGTGCATACATATTTGGACTGTCCAAAAGATGGAGTTTTGTCATGAGGACTATTAATAACATCTCTGACCTCTTCCAACCTCTTGAGGATTGCATTAGAAGTAAGTTTATCCCTGTAATTACTGGTACATACGAATGTAACGACCTAGAGAGAGCCATTTATAGTCTTCCTACTAAACATGGTGGTTTAGCTATCTTTAATCCAGTTGAGGTTGCTAGTCTTGAATATCAATACTCAATTAAAGCTACTAAACCTTTGTGTGATATAATCAAACAACAACATATGGAACAATCATCAGAGCAGTACCTTCAGTTGAACTCCATCATAAAACATCAGAAAATAGAAATTACTCAAAACAAAGTATCCTACTATAAGGATAAATTGAGAGAAATTAAAATCGAAAGCTCTGAGCCATCCGCTAAAAACCTTGATATCCTATGTGAAAAAGGTTCGTCATCTTGGCTGACTGCACTACCCCTAAAAGAATATGGTTTCCTACTAAATAAACAAGAATTTATAGATTCTATCTAGCTGAGATATAACCATCCGTTTAAGAATATACCAAAGATATGTGCATGTTCCTCTCCGAACAGTATAGATCATGCTCTGATATGTAAAAAGGGTGGTTTCGTCTCGCTCCGACACAACCAGATCAGAGATTTAGAAGCACATTGGCTTTCCGAAGTATGTAAAGGAGTCGAAACAGAGCCAAAGTTGATTCCATTGACTGGGGAAACATTTGAGTACAAAAGTACCGACACAGCACCTGAGGCCAGACTTGATATCCTTGCCAGAGGGTTCTGGAGTAGTTTGGATAGGACATTTTTTGATGTCCGTGTTGGGAACGCGGAATTTGACCAACGAATAAGTAGGAATTTGACCAATGCACAAAATAGGAATTTGACCAACGCACGAAATAGGAATTTGGCCAACTGTTTGTTCTAAGTAGGAATTTGACCAATGTACAAATAGGAATTTGACCAACGCACGAAATAGGAATTTGGCCAACCGTTTGTTTTAAGTAGGAATTTGACCAACGAATAAGTAGGAATTTGAGCAACACAAGAAATAGGAATTTGTCCAACCGTTTGTTCTAGGTAGGAATTTACCAATTCATAAAGCAGGGGAGTAGCTTTTCCCCGTTGCCAAGTTGATCGAACCCTTTTAATTCATTATAAGATATATTTATTGATTTGAATGGAAAACAATTATAAGATAAGTGATAAGAAAATAAGTAAAAGATATGGAAGTAGAAGTTTAGTGATAGAATACTAAATAAAGAATTTTTATGTAAATATCTCCATAATTGTATTTATTGGAGTACGACAAATTGGACAAGGTTTTTCTTCATTGAGAAAATGCTGTCCACAGTTATTACACAAATTTGCGTGTCCACAAGGAACCAATGCGAATGAACGTTCCTTGGTTTGGCAACAAATTATGCAGTCGTTTGGTGAACTTTCTTCTACATCACTATACATATCTTCCATCTCAACCGTATATTGTGAATAATCTGCGGGAATATTTTTACCCTTTCGTCCAATAGTAAGTGAGACAGCAGTCAAATATTGTTCAGTTGAAAATATTCCATTCTCTAACTTTTCTTTATATTCCTCCCTCCGTTTTGCTTTTTCGATGATATTTCTTTTTGTAGGTCTTGTTATTTGTAGATCATTCTCTAGCCTCATATATTCAGAAGCAAAATCAGTGATTACCTTCGATAACTCGGTTAAAAATTTCCATACATTGGGATGATGCACTTTTATACTCGATTTCAATGATTTGTGGAACGACTCACATCCATTGTTCGTGGCAATCCGAGATGAATAGACAGACAAATCCTTTTCTCCCAATATCCAAGTTTTTCTAATGTATTTCTTCAATTTATTGACAAGTTCCTTATCAGTACCACATAGTTCAAATACTTGTGCCTCTAATACAGAAAAAGTGCTCGTGATTTCGCTTTGTGGTAATAGAGGCAAAGCCATTAGCTTTCTCAACCAATCGGCATATATTTCTTGTGTTTTGTACAATTTTCCCAGGCCCAGTATTTGAGTTTTTTTCCAAATTGCCTGGGTGAAATGGAACCAGCATCCTATCATTTTTATTTCCGGAAAAAGATACATAAATGCGTTTCTGGGGGCTTTTTCAAAATCACTCACCGCTACTTTTGGACTAAATCCAGGAATGAGGTCAAGTAATTTCAAAATTACTGCTGAATATAGCCCTTCAGTTTTCTTTTGCATTAAAACGTATATAGCAGGGATACAGTGCCCACGAAATGGAACGAATATTGTGAAGAGTTGATAAAAGATAGACGGGACGGTGTAGAAAGTGCCATCAAATTGTATAATGTCAGCATTACTCGTTTTCATGAGCATGAAGTCTGCTGCTAAAATGACTGCCACTGCACCATCATGATTAACAGTTCCCCGATACAAATGTGTAAATGGAGAAGCAACAATAAGTTTGGAAAAATCTTCTGCGTCTTTAGGGAGAGGTGGAAATAAACATCTCCTTCTTTTGCACATACTGCTTTCAATTTGCTGAAATTCTCGACAGGTTTCGTTAAAAACTTCACGCAGTCTCTCAGAAGAAGTTTCGGCTGCCCGTTTCAACTTATTTCTCAATGAATATACACCACGTTTATACGCTTCCTCTCCATGATCATGCGCAGACGTAGTGATCAGGGAGTTAGTAAAATTATCAATTTTAGCATATCCTGGACAACCAAAACTTCTGTTAAGTGTACATCTTACATATGTAAATTGCTGAGAAGTCCTCACTATAACGTACAGAAAACCTTCTGATAAATAATTTAAAGAATTTAACTTCTTTCCTTCAACCAAAGTGACTTGCATTTGAATGTTTTATGAAAATGCTCAAGTAAGAATACTTAAATAAACTCAAAACACAGAAACCATCAATTTTGAAGAAGACAAAACATGAGAATCCGTTAAGTGATGGTAATATAACAGTAATGCGTTAAATAAAAACAAGAGTTGGTAAAATTCCTATTTATGAAAAACAGTTGGTCAAATCCTACTTCGTACGTTGGTCAAATTCCTATTAACGAAAAACAGTTGGTCAAATTCCTACTTCCTGCGTTGGTCAAATTCCTATTTATGAAAAACAGTTGGTCAAATTCCTACCATTTATTTGTTGGTCAAATTCCTACTTATTTGTTGGCCAAATTCCGGCGTCCCGTCCGTGTTCTCCACCACGGTTGCAAGTCAAATGATTGTGGAGCTTAGTTAAGGTATATGAGAAACACGAGACAGAAAAAAAAGATTTGTATAACCACAGAATCTTAGAGGTAGAAAAATCTTCTTTTACCCCCCTAGTTTTTTCAACCAGCGGTGGCATGGGCAAAGAAGCGGATAAATTTCACAAAAGGCTTGTATCACTCCTTGTTAGCAAAAGGGGAAACTCTTATAGTGATATAATGGCCTACATTAGAAGAAAACTCCGCTTCTCAATCCTTCGCACCACGCTAATGGCTGTTCGGGGCTATAGAGGTACACCAGGCAGCAGGGATAATGAAAATAGCGATATAAACACTATACCCTATAGCAAGCAATTTTATTAGATGTAGATATATTTTAATCTTTACTGTAAATATTCACTTGTCGAGTAATTTTTCCTTTTTCCTTTTTTCCTGTACGCGTATAAATTATTTCACTTATTAAACTTATTCATTATTTGAATACAACTGTTAAATCTAATTAAATTGTTTCAACTTGCGATAAATATATTGATTTAACATATAAATTCCAGCTGGCTTCTATCTAAATGTAGTATTACTCTACAATGGATTAAATTAAATTAAATAATATAAGGTATTTGTTGACTCACCGTGGATTGCTAAAATAAATAACTAATAATACAATACATTATCAATACATAATTAATTAATGGCATTAAACTCAAGATGGTTCAAGATAGAAATAAACTTCAAATTCAACAATCGTTCCTTTGTCCCGCAACAACTTGTTAAATGTGTCTAAACACCATGAGGAGTTCATGACCTGGCGAAAAAAATCGAAAATTGAGGTGTGTCGACAGCATGTTCCTTTGGCTGTCGGCACACCCCAATTGGCAGGAAATTCTAACCCGAATTCTGGACTGCATTCGCTTCCTCTCTATACAAAGTCTTGCATTCCGAGGTCACCGAGAAGTTCTATCATCCAACGAGAACTCAGGAAACTTCCTTGAGCTTGTGAAATTCCTTGGCAACTACGATCCGGTTGTACGAGAACACCTCACTCGGATCCAAGCCCAACCAAACACAGTGTCGTATCTCTCCCCAGCTATACAGAACGAGTTTATCTCCATTCTCGGTCAACATGTGTTGGATAAGATTCTGGATGATATTCGGGAGGCAAAATAGTTCTCGATCATGTTTGATAATAATCCAGATCTTGCTCATGACGATCAGATGTCACAAGTAATAAGATGTGTAAAAATCTCTGTGGAAAGGTTGAACTAAAGGAAACCTTCCTTTGCTTCATTAAGTTTGGCGAGAAGCGCGCTGAAGCACTAACAAATTTAATCTTGGCCAAATTATAGGAATACCATCTGGATGTCCAGGACATGCTGGGGCAGGGCTACGACAACGTGTCCATTATGGCGTGCAGCGCAGAATTCTGAACTTCAACCCACTTGTTACCTACATCCCTTGTAACAACCACTCTCTGAACCTAGCTGCAGTCCACTCTGCGCAAGCATCAGTTAATGTCACCACCTTATTTGGTACGCTGGGTGGTCTCTTTGTTTTCTTCCTGTCGTCAACTCACTGGAAAAACTGTCTAAAGAACCTACGAAACAAGATGGAGCTCAATACATGATGATGTTGATGGTGTTATGTTGGGTTTTGAGTCTATTGTTGGTGCACTTGAGCAACTCCGATACGGTGGTCACGAAACGGCTAACACGCGCTCTGAAGCAGATATCCTGCTATCGTGTATTATGTCATACACCTTCTTAGTCTACCTGGCCTTTTGGAATCCAGTACTGAAGGAAATCAACGATGTTCAGATCTTTCTACAAACGAGTGGGCTGGGGTTGGACTGTTATGCGACAAAACCTACGAGCCTTGTCCTCTTCTGGAGGAACGCGAAAACATTGTTGAAACAGCAAGGACAAAGGCCACATCATTATGTGATGAAAATGAAATTCCGACCGAAAAGAGGGTACTGCGCAGAAGAAGAATGGCGGGGAAAACCGCAGGTGATGTTGGTCTGTCAATGCTAGCGGAAGTGAGACGAGAGCAGCTCCAGATAATGGCTACATTATATGGGGAGATGAAACGGAGAAGTAGCCATATCTGGAAGTGAACGCTAGGTTCGGTTTTCTGACCAAGATGGAGGTTTTGATGGACTCGACCAAGGACGAGGATATCGTTTCGGCAATTGACCTACTCAGTACTACATACTTCGACATCTCTGCTACAGATTTGAAGAACGAGGTACGTCGATTGCGGCGTCTTATTAGAAGCTTTGAGACGCAAACAGAATAGGTGAAGCCCTGGAATTCGCTCGACCTGCTTCAGTGGATAGTGAAGTGGGGACACCAGACATCGTTCCCGAACTTGCTCGTGTTCTAAGGATATTCTTAACCATGTGTGAGTGTAGCATCGTGCGAGAGAAGCTTCTCAAAGCTGAAGCTTATTAAACATACCTACGTTCAAGCATGGGACAGGAGCTGTTGTCCAGTCTTGAGCTTTTGTCAATTAAGGGAGACTTTACCAAGTCAATTGACTTCACGCCTGTGATCGACAATTTCGCGAGTCGCAAAACAAGAAGGATCAGTCTGTGAAGGAGCTATTAGCGACCCAAACTAGTTTAATCGTATATCTTACATAACATTTTGTTTTTGATGTGCTCGAAAATAGAATTTATACTGCAAATGAATTAGATAACACATGTTGCAATATATTAGCTGTGTACTTCATTTAAAAAATACACTGTCTCCTGGATAAATATATAAGCAAATATTTATGATTTGTTTGTTTATAAACTAATTAGTGTTTTTTGTCCGTGGGGGGGGGGCTGCGTTTTTGATGCTTTCCCCCAGCGGCACTTTACCACGTTACGCCACTGGTGCATCCAAAGGAACATGTGTCGGCACAGCTGCAATTTTGGATTTTTTGATAGTTGTATCCAGTGTTTTTTTTAAGGATTTGCTTAGAGGGCCCTGCCAACAATTAGAGGCCCTCACCCCAACAATTAGAGGTCCACACTCTACATTTCATGATATTGAGTACTTAGCACGTTAAAAATTAGAGGCCCATTGAGAAAAATTATAAGTCCACTTTGGGCCTCTAATTTTCCTTAAAAAAACACTGGTTGTATCCATCAAAATTCTTCCCGCGTATCTCATATTCACCCAATCTATGAATAATAGAACAAAAACGAAATAGCTAGATTAAAAAATTATAGATTTTTACAAATTATATTTTTTCATCAGATATACGTAGATGTAGCAGTTTAAATTTCTTCGAAAGTTCTCGTAATTTATGGACATTTATCTCGAGATTTCAAGGAATTTCATGACGATTAGGCCATCAGATTTGTAGAATGTGTTGTAAACTTAATCCACCCGTGGTAGCATACAGGGGGTTATCTAGGTGCCTGGCCGGCACTTTTAAGTGCCGGCCAGGCATCAGTTGTGGTAAAGAAGTGCGTGATTTTCAAATCGATTTAGGTGCCAGGTGTATTATCAGATTTTCTGGTCCAGAAATGCTTGGATAAACAACTGTTGTGCACCGTAGCAGTTTACCTCCTTAAAATAATGCCGCATCATTGAATTATATTGATTATGTATTATGGCTAATGCCTCTAGGAGGGGCGCATGCATTTGTCCGACAGCTCTAGTATGCATTTGTCCGACTTGAGTATGCATTTGTCTGACAAAAGATACCTGCATTTATCCGACAGCTCTAGTATGCATTTGTCCGACTTGAGTATGCATTTGTCCGACACATGCATTTGTTTACTAAGTATACTTCTATTGTAAGGTTTGTTTTCCAAAATCACGATGTAATGTGTCAGAACATAACAAGGAAATGTATTATGCTTACTACAAGTACGCATGGTTACACATTGGTGTACAAATATATATACACACTTACACTTTTGAACTTTACCTAAATTCTTCAATTTATTGTTAACGATGGAATATTCAAGAAGCGAGTACAAGAATAAGCGTGGAAATGTTTTTACAACAACAGACGGTCACAAATACACACTATCAAAAGAGCTTAATTCAGTAGCTTACCTCAAATGCATTTTATTTCGAGAATCATGCCCAAGCACAGCTAAGTTAAATATGTTAACCAATAAAATAGCTGTTTTATGTCCGCACAATCATGATATAGATACTTATCATGCGGAAAAGTTCAAATTAAGAACGAAGTGTAAAATTGCTGCGAAAAATTCTACTACTAGACTAAGAGAATTATTCGACGACACAACAAGACAAGTTGATTTTGCTACGGAAATTTCTTTTAAAAGTTGTGAATCAATAATGTATCGAGCACGCCGTGAAACACAACCGAAAATCCCAAAATCTGCATTCGAATTTTCCACAATTATTAAGGACTGTACAAACTTTGGGCAATTTAATAAAGCAACTATAGTAATCGGAGAGCATTGTTCAGTGATTTTTTATTCAGAGAACATGCATGAATATTTATCTGTTGCAACAAATGTATTCTTTGATGGCACATTCAAAAAGTGTCCCAAACAATTTTTCCAACTTTGGACACTATTTGTTGAGTTTGGAAGATACGTATTGCCTGCAATTCACTGTTTGCTAACAAGTAAAAGTGAAGATATTTACACTTCTACTCTATTAAAAATAAAACAACTAGCTCCCCAATTAAGTCCATCTTCCACTATGGGTGACTGGGAACCGGCGGCAAGAAATGCAATTAAAACTGCCTATCCCAGTATTTCATTATATGGCTGTTGGTTTCACCATAATCAAGCTATTTGGAAAATAATAACAAAATTAGGGTTAGTAAAGGAATATCATGCTAATGACAGCTTCAAAAACTTCTAGAAATCAATCATGAATTTGCCTTTGCTCCCTTCAGAACATATTGAACATACATTTGATTACCTCACATCCACGTTTGTATCCTTCACTTTAAGTGAAAATATTCAAATTGAAAAATTTAAACGTTATTATAAACACCAATGGCTAACAAGAATCGGACCTTCCCAATTATCAGTTTTCAAAAGTAAAGTAACTACAAACAATGGCGCAGAGAGTTACCATGCAAAGATTAACAAAAATTTCAGATCTAATCACCCGAATATATGGGTATTTTGTGAAACTCTGAATAATATCATCGTTGATACAGACGCAGAAATCGGTAGACTGAATAATAGTTTGGACATTTCCAGGAGTCAAAAGAAAGACCAAATTAAGAAAGATGAGCTAAGAGAAATTTGTAGAGAAAATCTTGTAAATGGGACATACACACCAGTAGAGTTTATAACTGCTCTTCACACTACTCTCGACTCTGTGGCAAGTCTTAGTGTAGATTTCGACGATAATGATTCAGATTCTGGAGAGTCAGAATACAATGTTTTAATAACAGAATCAACATGTTGTATATGTTTACAACCACGTGAGGATACGATTTGCTTTCGTCCTTGTTCGCATGCTAGAGTATACTCTCGCTGTGACCAGGTTCTTAAAGAAGAGAACAAACCTTGTCCGATTTGTAGATATATTATTCAAGATAGATTTAAGATATACTAAACTGAGTTTTCTACTAATTAGTTAATTTTCTTCCAGAAATTCCTGAATTTATTCTCAACTATCATAATGCTATATTTCCAAATCATGATACCATACAGAAAACTATAATCACTTTTCTCAAATACTACAGTGATTACTTATCATTTAACTAAATTATAATTGTTTAGTTCTTTATATAATTAATAATTTTATATTGTAATACATTGATCTATTATACAAACATAAATTAAAATCATTCGCAACTTGAGAATTAATTGATATCAACTTAGTTGTAAAACAACGTAAATTATTATATAACTGAAGATGAAAGAAATAATGTAGCAGTACAAATGCATACTCTTGTCGGACAAATGCATAATCTTGTCGGACAAATGCATGTGTCGGACAAATGCATACTCAAGTCGGACAAATGCATACTAGAGCTGTCGGACAAATGCAGGTTTCCTTTGTCGGACAAATGCAGCGTCCCCCTCTAGGGTGCCTCAAAATTTCAACCTCCATAATAAAGTCCCAGCCAAGAAAATCTTAGATAAACCCCTGGTAGCATAGATCGACATATAAGCTAAACGAGAAAAAAATCAGCATCGTATCTAATATAACAACTTTCTGGAGCCTGTCATCGCAAGGCCATCCTGGATATTTTTAAGAATTTCTTCTAAATTCGAATTAAAACATAATAGTACAGTGTATTAATAAGGGGCTAAAGAAAAGAATCTCTGGACAAACATACAAACAAACACACAAAACATTCCTCTTTTAATATATAGATCTGCGCTAACTATCCAGAATATAGAAAGAATACTCCGGAGTTTGTTGATACCCTTCTTACTGTTTGGAAATTATTCAACATTACACACCATTTAAAGGAATACGTTTGAACGATAATTTCTCGAAACCTTTGACTTTTAATGACGAGCGATTTCTATTTTTGACTTATGTAGTTCTTGGTAAGATGCTTGGCAAACTTTACCAGAAAAATTGGCAAACTGAGTATACAAACATACACCAGTTTTAGACATGCTTGTATTGGCTTACCACAAATTACCAACCATTTGACTCAAACTTGTGGCTTTACATATGTGTTGTCCTCCTTTATACAGACGGATCCCTTGGAACACTTTCTAGCATAATCAAACATATTTACTGACCAACAAGACACTTCCTTTCAATCTATTCAGTCATTTGTCAAGTCATTTTCTTGTCCGCCATTTCTTGATGAGATCATGACCTATCAACAATTAATTGATTGTGGTTCACAGTTGATTCATCCATTAGCCTTTATTGCATATTGCATATTGCAGGCTATTCTGTCCATCAGTACCTGAACGAACAAAACCGTGTCATGTCTGTCTACATATGCTCACACTTGATAAATAATTGCTCCTTTATTTAAACTTGGACTCTCAGTATAAACTTCTGCAGCTAACGGACCGTGGCGGACTTAAATATCCATCTGAGCCAGTTTTGAAATCCATTCTTGTTTTATGGAATACCTTTAGTCCATCGAAAACTATAAAGAACTGTTGGCGAAGCTTGTAAGTGGACCTTCTAGAAAAATACTAGTTGAACTCACGTTGTTGTATTTGGAAGATAGTGATAATCGTGATCCAAGTATTTGGAAGTCTACTTGTATTAGTTGTGGTGTGTTTAGTTGGAACATCTTATCGAAGCTAGTCTTTACCGAAGCGAATTGCTTTCTTGCAAACAAAGTTAAGAATTATAACTCGCTGGTTCTTTCAAAAAGTATAGAATAGCGTAAATTAAAGAAATTATCTTAATTATGTGTCTACTTATTTGTATTTACCATGATTTGTATTACTCTGTTTATTCTTATTTTTATTATGTAGTTAAGTGTGTCGTGTCGTGTATCACTGCTAGAGCCAGAGAGAGAAAGAGGAGAGAGGAAAGAAAGCAAATAATTGTGTAGTATTTACTGTATATTCATATTAGAAATTGTACTGTTTGTGTTTATTATTACTATTAAATTATGAAAATCCAATCACCCTTCTCATTACAGCAAATATTAATTACGGGCTAGCACGGCTGAGTTACGTTTACGACCTAGAGACCCATAAAGAACTTAGTAGTTCAATATATAAAACATTAAAAAATTAAAATTTCCCATCTTCTTGTGCATCCCTGGTATATCTACTGTCAGGCCATATATAGAGTAGGCTATGGGTATACTTATATATTACTATTTCCAATAGGAATTTTGGTGTACGAATACTTTTGGTAGGGAGTGTATACGTAACTAACGTAAGTATATACACTAAGCCACCAAAAGTATTTGAACAACAGGAGTTTTACACAATATACTTTGTGTAGGCTAATTAAACTACTCTGAATTGACTTTAAATATCTTCTTATACTAATAAGTATCATATCATTGTGATTTAAAGTAATTTTTATCCAAAAACCATGAAGTGGAATAAGTGTTCATGCCAAAGTGCCACTTATGCACAAAAGGTAATGTGGAAGTATCTCAGTGGAAATTAACCGTAATAGATAGAATTACCCATCTAGAGTAATTCGACCATGCAATATTCAAACCTGAAATCAGAATTCAATATTCCAAATGCTTTAAAATGTTCAGAAATAATATTTTCAATTATATAATTAAAAAACTAATGAGTTTCAGACCTCCACAAATTTCTAAATAAATAAAAAATGTTATTGTATTTTTTGTTAACAAATCGTTTCATGTTAATATCCATGTTGAAGTATCTACAAATGGTATTATGCTGCTAGTAGAAGCTTGAATGTACGAATACAATTATTGTTGTTCAAATAATTTTGGCCGTCTAGTGTATTTCACCCCTTAAACCGGATCAATCTAATACTATTGGTATTGGGTTGTTCCTGGTCAAGTGATCTGGTTCAACTTTGGTTTCGATTTAGCTCATTGATTGTAGTTTCAATAGGGGGTGAAGTGGAAATGATAAAATGTACATAGACCCGCTATTGTATTTATCGTGCTCATACTATGATAACCAGTGTTCCCCCTAAGCCAAGTTATGGGTCTCATTCGACCGGCCTCGTGCCAGCTTCATCGACTGATAAATTTCAAAAAGGACAATAAACGGCTGGAGAATACGAGACTATTTCAACACATGAATAAAATATATGACACTCTCACGGTAAACTCTAAAAGGCGTGCTTTTACTATGCTTACATACTACCCGCAAACTTCAAATTAAATAGGAACCAATCCCCCATCCCGGTAAATTGTCTTGCTTTCGATTTTGAGGGGTGAAAAAGACATTTTGGAAGTAATTAAGAGCGACTGCAGTCTATTTGACCTGCCGCTGGGTGATTAAATTGGCGTTTTGACCGGCCAGCCGGCCGGTCAAAAGGCTTAGGGGGAACACTTCACTCCCCGGAAGAACATAAAACATAAATATAGATTAGTAATACAATATAGAGCAGAAAAATGATTTGAATAAAAAAATCAAATCATTCAAAAAATTAGATCGAAAAAATTAATCATCAAATCATTAATTGTAGTCCAGCGGCATAACCATAAATTTCAAATGATTGTTCATTTTTTTAATAAAAGCACCAAAATTTGTACACATGTACTTTGATGTAGTGCGAAAATTTTTGGATATTGAGACAATTGAAAGAGTGTCTATATCGGCCATGACAGCTCGTCAAAGTTAACACGTCTGATAGTTTTGATATATCACATGACCATATTTGAAAGAATTTTTACATAGCAACGCGGGAATGTACCAGGAATGTGTCAAAAATTCCATTCTCCAATTATGTCCTTACCCAATCGAGTGACCCCTCTTTCGACTCCACTCAACTACCTGAGTATAATTATATATATACCGACCCTGTAAAACGTGATTTGATAAAATTATTCGATATTCACCGTGATTTACCATAAATATCGAATACTTTTATCAAATCACGTATCAATCATAATTCATTGATTTGATTTGAAAAAAATCATCAAAATGATTTATGCAAAGCCCTTGAGTACATTACATTTGCGTACAAGGCTTACCTTTCACAGTACAATAAACTATTTACTAGCGCGCTTCGCGGCAGAACTCTACCACATACCAACCGCTTTGCGGTTGATGTGTGGTTTATACAAGTCTAACATTGATTATAAAGCTTAAATAGGCCAAAATGGTCAAATTTAACAATTTGGAATTAGTGAATACGTCATCATGGGACAATGAGTAATCATATTGGCAACCTGGTGTGACCAACGTATCCGCATCATTAATGTACATGTTCTGTAAAATTCTAGAAATGTGACAATGACGTCATAACTTGTCGAGGTGTGAGTAATTCCGAGAAGTATGAAAGTGAGTAATTCCGAGTAAACTGAGTGAGTAATTTCGAGTAATTCCTAAACTTGTTGGCAGATGCCAAAAGTTACCCCAATATGCCAATAATCACATTTGGAAACCGTCCACTCTGCCATTAACTTGTCATACTTACTAACTATCCAGAGACTTTAGGGACTTCATCGAATCTCCAAGGATTTTTGAAATCATATTTGCTTATATTTCCCTTGATAAATAAGCATTGTATGTACAAATAATGTTATTCTTGATGGAAATATTTATCACATAATAGTTCAAGAGGAACTTAGAATTTATTTAGCAATTAAAATCCAGGGAATCCCCGTTATATTTAGGAAATAATTTGGAATTGTTAAGAAGCTAAAAACGGGTTAGATACGTTCCTAAAATTGTGAAAATATCTGAAAGTTTGCACGTAAACTGTAAATGGTGTTAACGGTAATGATACACGTGTACAAATCCACACCCAATTTATACCTCCCACCCAGTGTATTATACAGCCCTTTGTAAATACGCTCCTAATCCTGGTCTGATCAAATTTTCATACCCCTAAACCACAAATTAATGTTACGGTACAGGAGAGGATTCCAAATTTTCACGCTCCTACTTTCCAAAATATCATACTCCAAAAGGAGCGTCTCGCGCTCCTGCATAATTCCCTGCTCCCACCGTTGGGAATTTTACCCATGATCTTCCCGTTCAGATACGTATTTAGTCTCCTGGACTCCACAAACTTAGTATATCACTTCTGACAGTGACAAAGATCTGTATTTAGCAGTGCTCGAAAATTAGGTGGTTTGGTGGCGCTAGCCACCAAAAATCTTATTTAAGCCACCAAATTTTGCCTTTGGTGGCTTAACTAATCTACCATAAATTGTGAATAATTTGACTTTGTGTAGATTATATTTTTCGTTGCATCATTAGTATAATTAACATTAGTGTTGTTTTACAGCAGTGGTTCTTAACCTTTTCTCTGCCATGTCCCACTTTGGAATACCTGGATACTAAATTCCCCACCTAAATATGAACTTAATTTGAGAAGTAAATGGTGCTCATATACTTTATGGGTACACTTAATAATAGGGCTGAAACGAATATACCGAATATTCGTTCGAAATGATTGAACGAATATTCGTTCGTTTGCAAACGAATATTCGTTACAAAACGAATATTCGTTTGGACGAATATTAGATTAAAGCGGATATTCGTTGACTAATTTCGAACAACAACAAGACTATTGTATAGCTTAGAGATATCGTAAATATAAATTCCCACTTAAACTAGCTGATTATTAGTTAACTTGTGTATAATACACTTTGTAACTATTATTATACCATTATAACATTATCAAAAACCTATTTTCCAATGTATTTTGTCTCTAGAAATCGATTTAATGCTTAGTCATCCAAACGAACGAATATTCGAATATTCGTTCGTTTAGAAAAAGGTTCGTTCGTTACATTTCGAATATTCGTTTCAGCCCTACTTAATAATATACCTTTTAATATTATTGTTTTTAGTCCAGTGCAGTGGCACACTTAATTTAGGTGGGGCACAGGCCCCACCCTCGCGCCGCCTCTGGTCTAGTGACACTTATAAATACATAACTATATATCAGGGTTGTAACTTGTAAATCAAGCCAAATATTTCAAATATTTGATTTAATTTGAATTGATTCACGGGAATATTGAGTGGCAAATGATTTGATTTGAAATTATATGAAATCTCAAATGATTTGATTTAAGAAAAGATAAATTATTTATTTACAGCCCTGCTATATGTTCATTGAGCATTTTTCCCACAAGGGAAACTAAGTCTTTGGAAATTCTCCGGCCAAAGATTTTCTGTAGTCCAGCCAAACTAGACCATCCTATAATATAACATAGTTACAGCAAATGAAAACTAGTCCGACCAGGCTTTCATCCACGCAAAATTTTCAACGCCCCTAGATTAAGTTTCAGCTCGCTCACAGGCGCCTAAAATACTCAATTTGTATTACGTCTATGGGAGATCTCTCGATTTCGCGCGCCTAGAAAAATTTCCTTTCAAAATCACGCGCCTGGAGGCGCGTCGCGTACGCCTAGATGAAACCCTGAGTCCGACCATAACCGGACCAGCAGAACAGCGTGTTATGCCTTTGCCAAGGCTTTTTCTTGAAAAGGGCAATATAAATTTTCTAAACAAGTCAAGGCGATATTTGAATTTGATTCTATATGGATTTGAGCACCCCAGATAACTCCGTTCGCACGGAGTTCCCAGAGGTGCTCAAATTCGTATAGAATCATATTGATTCGTGATTTCCACACTAAATTTTGATTGAGCATTTTGTTTTTTAATATTTGATATGTCAAGGGAATCTCAAACTATTTCTCGTGTCAATGTTTATAATGAATAAGGGGCGAGCGTAGCGAGCGTGCGAAATTTTTTGGGCGCTCGAACCCTCTAGAAGTCCAGAATTTGTCTGGACAACACTGCAGGTATGGTCTGGAAGCAGTGAACACCTGTTTAATATACGTACGAGTTCAACCTAGAAATCTTAAATAAGTACAAGTATAATTTAATACAATAATTGAACAGGTTGAATTCCAAGAAAATATTCCAAACTACTGTTAATGATTTGTAAACTTTTTAGCCTGAAGCTCCATTCCCCACCTGAGGACCCTCAATTCCCCACTAGTGGGTAATTCCTCACCGGTTAAGTACCACTGTTTTACAGCATCAGAACTTTGTCAAGTCATCAGTGGTTTGTTAAACCGGCAGTTGTTTATTCTTTTGCCACCAGAAAAAGTGAGCTGGTGGCTTAATTAGCCACCATCAAAATTTCATTTAGTCGAGCACTGGTATTTAGTAATAAAAAGTATTTCATTTAGCGTATTTATATGCGATTATTGTTTTTTTCGCCATTTGGGACGAAAAAATGTATAAGCTTTCGAGAATTCCACGTTGTCACAATTACTTATTAAAGTTGGTAGGGCATAAGTTCGAAAAAGGTGTTTACTTTGGGCAGTGGTACTAAATAGGGGGAGCGATTATTCGAGACATTCGGTATTAATATGTATGTTGTCGATGAAAATTGACCGAGCGTAGCGAGCGTGCTAAATTTTAAGACATTCGAGCCTCTAGAAATGTGTCCAGGAGAATGGGTCTGTCACTGGAAAAAATTTCTCCGAAAATATTGGTCCCCCGGACCAATTTTTTCGGGTAAAATTCACCGGCGGACCAATATTCCAAGGAAAATTGACCGACCCTGAAATTTTGGTCCCACCATGGGTCCAATATTCCATTGAAATATGGTCCTATAGGACCAGCTTTCCATGAAATATTGGTCAACCGACCATTATTTTCATGGACCAATTTCCCAGTGACAGAACAACCCGCTAATCTACTCAGTTTACAATATTGTAATAATACTGCAGTAATACCACTTGAGTTCTATAAGCTTCTGTTTCATGAAAGCCCAGCAAACTAGGCGTCAAATATAAACTAACTGAACTACTGTATTTCTCGGTCAATTATCCGATTCGGGCAACCAATTATCCGATTCGGGCAACCAATTATCCGATTGGGTCAACCAATTATCCGATTCGGGCAACCAATTATCCGATTGGGTCAACCAATTATCCGATCGGAATTACTTTTGATTTTCATTGGTTTATCTATTTAGGATACTGGGTTGATATGTATAAAACAAAGTAATACGAAATAAATATATTCCTAAATATTCAATATTCATTATAAATTATGGCTTCGAGTTCATACGATGCAGGACAACACTCTGCCACATCATCTACAGTTGCTATTTCACGAGGTGGGAGAGCAATTTCAAATGAATTACGGCAAAGACTTATCGGTGCCCACGAGTCGGGAGTAACCTATAAACAGATGACCAGATTGTTTGGCGTTAAGAAGGATACCGCTTACAGAATTTGTAGCACCAGACAATATTCTACCAAACTTCGCGGTGGTCCAAGAGGAAAAAAGTTGGACGAGGATTCGAAAAGTCTTCTCTTAATTTCCATTGAAGCCCGTCCCGATATCACACTTTTCCGAGATGAGAAATAAACTAATTCTCGAACGAGGGATAACTGTTTCGATATCTACGATCGCTCGGTGTCTTGAAGGATGCTTAATTACAGTAAAAAAACTTGAATTACTTCCGAGTGTACGTAATTCACCGGCAAACAAAGATTGTAGAAGAACTCATGCTCTATGGTTGCAAGAACAGCATGAAATAGGAGCAAGATTCTGTTACGTTGACGAGTGTGGATTTGGCTTATATACCGTTCGGAGTCCATCTCTCGTTTGGTTTGGCATTGGAACCAAGTAGCTCAGTTGACACGGCATTTATCGTACTTGACAACGCTCCTTGTCACCGTGGGATTGAAAATAGACTTGAAGCTTCTATCCCTTCACACATCGAATTGAAACGCCTCCCTCCATACAGTTGCGAGTTGAATCCGATTGAGTTGTGCTTCCAAAGTCTAAAATCCTATATAAAACGAACTCTCAGCGCTCAAGGACCAATTATACCAATTGAGGGCCAAACTATGGTAAGTGCAAGGAGAGATAAACTATTGCAATTATGCCCAAATGCTTTGGCTCAAATTACTCCAGCAACTTGCCTGAATTCGTTCTACCATGTATTGACAGCAACAGTTCCGAGAGCAATACGCCTTGAAAATCTCTAGTAGCTACATTATCCAATATATATATCCAATAAATCACTTTATCCTATATTAATTAACTGCATTCATTATCACTATTATATCAAATATATCACTATAATTGTTGATTGCTTGAATCGGATAATTGGTTGCTCGAATCGGATAATTGGTTGCCCGAATCGGATAATTGGTTGACCCAATCGGATAATTGGTTGCCCGAATCGGATAATTGACCGAGAAATACAGTAGTAGGTATTTGTGATAATTATATCATTCTAGGCTTCACGTTAATTATAATAATACAATTGTACACTTTTAGTGTACTGTACAATTGTATTATTAATTACTGAATCTTTTTACACAGTTTAAAAACACAGAAAAACTAGATTATGTACTCATGGATTACATGGATGTTTCATGGGCTAGATTTGCAAAATCTAACTTTTATAATAATTGCGATCATTTTAATCCAGAATACACGTATTTTGTTTTATAAGGAACCTTAATTCAAACTTGAGGCTGAAGTAACAGTGAAGTTCCTTATTTATTTTGTCAATTTCAGCCTCAAAGTTCCTTATATTCTTGGGCAATAAATATTCCTTTGTAGGACGTTACTGCGATTTTTTTTAAACTAACTTTCCCGTTACATAATTGATTATATTTCGAAGGAGGATATTGACAATATTGAATTAATCTTATTATAAAATTAATCTTAGTAAATAAAAATTGATATGTATATGTATATTCTTAACGGAGAAATCTCTAACCGAAATATTTTAGGCCAAACTGTAATTCCGTCCTATATATCCTGTAAAAAATCTATTAATTAATCGGTGGATCTAATAATTAAGTGGGGTCGACTGTACTTCTAAGGTAGATGAATAAAAGCTGGAATGGAACCAGCGATATTCTGATCAGTCCAAAATTTAGATTATTTTTGAAGAAAGAAAAATAAAATAATATTGTATCTACACGAGAAATTGAGTTTCGAATTGGTTTTCCAGTGCACGATAAGTTGGAAAATCTAAGACTGTTAAAAATACAATCAATAGAGCGTTTTCTTCCTGACTCACAATTTACACGTTTTTAAAAAGATAAGGAACACCTTTATAAGGAACTGCCCAGGCTGTAATGAGAATTCATTAATATGGTCAAACTACCGTGGTCCCGAAGTGACTCTATTAAGCGGAGTCGACTATTAATATTCAACTCCATTTGAATAGAGAAGCGGCTGAAGTAGATACAACAATTTTGGAATTACTTACTACATGTACCCCTTTGAGTAAGCATACAAACACCAACTTGACCAACGAGAATTTCCCGATCAAGGATCAAACAAAAACGAAAGGATCAAACTCAGATTCCGATGTTTGTGAAAGGTACAATTTCACAATCTTACCTCACCTAGATATTTTAGTGTTTTGTTAGAGGTTAGATTTTTATTGGATAGAGCTTTGAAAATAATGAGTATTGGTCCAAACAGGGAGAAAATCGGATAAAAACTGACTTAGTTAGGCCGTGACCTTCGTTATATATGGCCTTACTACTACTCCGAACCATGGATTACTTAAAGTTATTGATAAATAGGTTATTTATAATTATCTCCATAACTAGTAATGATATACGTCATAAATGTACTATGACTATATAGGAACTTGGTATCAAGGTATACATAGCATCCTTCAGAATTGTGCTATTTCACCATATGATGACGTAATCGCTATTTTGGGTGCGAAATATCGTGTTTTAATAACCTGCTTTTACCATAGTTAAACGCGTTATAAATGTTCAAGATTGGAACATGATGATGCCCATGACGAGTTAAAAGAAATATATTGAATTATAAATGGAATGTTGACACATTCCTCGGTTGCCAGGGAAATGTAAATTTCCTAAAATGAACCATAACTCAAAGACTATCAATTTTATGTCAACTGGGCGAGTTCTGATCTATCCGGAATAGGTAACTTCATATTCATTGATAATACATCATTTATGCTTAACTTTTCTAATAATGAGATAATTAGCAAATAATTTTTCTAAGCTAATTATCTCATTATCTCAAAAGTTAATTAACTCGTCATGGGCATCATCATGTTCCAATCTTGAACATTTATAACGCGTTTAACTATGGTAAAAGCAGGTTATTAAGACACGATATTTCGCACCCAAAATAGCGATTACGTCATCATATGGTGAAATAGCACAATTCTGAAGGATGCTATGTATACCTTGATACCAAGTTCCTATATAGTCATAGTACATTTATGACGTATATCATTACTAGTTATGGAGATAATTATAAATAACCTAAAAATCAACGGCCTTTAAGTAATCCATGATCCAGCAAAATCTACTCAGTAGTAAGGCCTGTTGCATGATATTCTGAGACGCGTGAGATTTTGAGACGCCTATGTGATACACTAAATACACCATGGATGTGCTATTAGAAATTATACAGTGATATTTTGAGACGCTATAAAAGGAAATTTTTGGCTTATTTTACTTTTTAATATGAATTTAAGAATAATATAATTTTGAGACGCGTGATATTTTGAGACATTGTATTACCAAACCATGGATGTGCTATTAGAAATTATACAGTGATATTCTGAGACGCTACTATAAAAGTAATTTTTCGCTTATTTTTACTTTTTATTATGAATTAAAGATTCTAACAATTTTGAGACGATAGTAAAGATAAACCAGAGACATAGATGTGCTATTTTGTATTCTTTTGAGACGCTGGTATATAACAATTTCTGAGTGAATACCTGTTTTGAACGTCTCACTATATGTTATCTTCTATCTACAATAAGTATCTCTTTTAAATTAATTTAAATTACTGATAATTATAGCAACTTAAACGCCCAATTTCCAATGTATATCTGATTTGACTAGTTTTCCTAATCTACTAATTTCCCAATTCACCATATGGTTATAATACTAAAAATTGTAGAGACACAACTTTAATTAAGTAAAAACAAAAACAACTATTACAAACAAACAGAATAAACATACTAAATTAATATAAACGAAACCTAATAATAAATACATAAACTAAATAAAAAAACATAACATTAAATAAATTATTATAATAACCCCATCAATATCCCCCTCCTCCTCCACAACCTCCTCCTTCTGTCCTCCCTCCTCCTCCTCCTCCGGCTCATTCCCTCCCTCAGCAGTCCCCTTAATGTTAGTATTTCCCCATCCGTCCAATATTTCTTCTCCTCCCATGCCCTTCTCTCCCTTTCCCAATCCCTCCTCTCCCCTTCCCACTTTCTTAAATAAAATAGTAATAAATATAACAGTAACATTCAAATTATGTAGCTTTGTTAGCTATTACTTATAGTTATAAAATTTTCATAGCCAACCTACGAAATTCTAATACACAGTGTCAATTACGTCAATTGCCAGCACTTACCTTATCTGATTACGATTAACAAAATAATACAAACAAACTATTTCTAACAAACTTTGTTGTTACGAAATAAAACGATTTTTAAAAAATGTTTAAACCTTTATATTTCTCCTGAATTTCTATAATATATTCCTAGATTTCTGACGACTTATGGTTACTAGCCTACCAATATAATAGCTAAAAGAAATAATCACAACGATTAACTTATTTCTTAATGTATCATACTCAAACTTGGAGAATGTCTAGAAAGAGATATACATATATTTATAAGATCAGTAAAAGGTAAACTATTTTTTCAATCAGTTTTGATTGTATTAACCTATTATTATTTTGGGGGCCTCCTCCTTTTCCCCACACAGCCGCCCTGTCCTCTCTATTCATACAGTGGAAACCGCACATCTATAGCCATTCAATCGGACCCCATTTTATAATTTAATTAGCCTTCGTTCGTATGTGTGTAACGACATAACAGAATGAGCATCGCATTGATGCGCCCTGATAATGCGGTTCCCAGTGTACAAAAAAAACTCTCAAAGGAAAATAGGTTAATTAAGTTACAGTAAATTACTCAAACTATGAAATTAAACACTATTACAGTGAACTCCAAGTCGGCTATAAATCGGCTTATAACAAAGTTCAATAGTCCGGACATCCTTATATTTAACTATACTATAGTCAAATAAATTGATATATGTAATCTCTTTTTAACGAAGATATTTCTTACCCCATAAATTTCTGAGTAATTAATTTTAATCAGCTTATAACAAATTTGGTGTATACAAATATTAAATCGATGTACGCAATTCGTTATAACGGGAGTTCACTATACTTAATAATATACGATGTAACAAAGTTACATCGTCTATGGTGGACTTACTAAATAGAAACTAATTAATTACTTAGTATAAAGTATATTAGTAGATAATTAAAAATGTTAACTCACTTGATTCCACAGATAATTTACCTACATACTAGTCGTCAGTCTTTTGCATCCTAGATCGTAGATAACAGCTCGTCTTTCGCCACTGGGGATGTGCCTTTGCAGGTCACGTTTCCATAATCTGGGCTCACCATGATTGGGATTGCGTTGCCTGAATAACCTCGAGCAGAGGTCCCCACAAAGTTCGATGTACCTTGCCTTTGAGCGCTTTCGATAGTGTTGTGAGCCGTTATTCAATCGTTTGGACATCATCTGAAATAGTTCCATATGTCTTGTAATTCGTGATCAGCATTGATACGACAGGTTGATAGTGGTCGAAGTAGTTTTGGATATAAAGGATGGCTGTAGGCTTATATGTGGCTCTGTATAAACTTCAACGCACCTCGCGAATTATTGAGTCTTTCGTTGTGTAGAAGTTATTGGCAATGTATACATCGGCATCAAGAATAGCAGAAGCAGCATAAATTTCCACATCTGTTCCCCAAATGGATTCACGATTCATAAGTCTTTGTGTGCTAAGGTATTCACACGGTGTCGTTCGTTTGGTTTTAAAATACCATCCTAGTTTCCTTGTTCCTTCACTGGCGATAAAGCGAGAGATGATGGAACGAAGATGTAGGTGACTGTTTTCACTCCCAGTAATTAATTTGGATATGCATCGAAATAGACAATTACCATCTCCTTCGATATGTTCCGCATCGCAAGGTTCAAAATCGCTAAGTAACTTCCCAACGCTATTAAATGGTTGTCTACAAACTGATTCAAATGATATCCCCAACATATCGCATTTACTTCGCTGCCAATTTTCATCTATCACTGTGATCCTTGGGTCCATCGGTGTGTCGTAGGGATTACGAAGCGGAACTGCGTCGTGAAATGATTCCCATAGCATTGTGTTTAGATACTGCATTCCCTAAAATATTAATTTGTTTACCATTTAATAAATATAAGAATTATTATAATGTCACAACTTGCTTTGATATACTAAACAAACATACTAATTTAAATTGAATTGAGTTGTATGAGTGTATTGGTAGATAGTTTTGACTTATCAGGAAATACAGTACTTTGTGTGTGTATCTAGCACGTTGGGTATCTGTATAGCTGGGGTAGAGATCTGGAATGGCGGAAAATTCGTCGCTTGAAAAATTGGTCGCCGGAAAATTGGTCGCCAGAAAATTAGTCGCAGGGACAATTCTTCGAATATATAGTTGACTCTTGGGTCACTTTAACGGAAACACATCCAAATAAAGGAAAGTGACGAATCCATATTAGATAATAGAATTAAATGATAAATGGATAATTAGAATTGCTGTTTTTAGCACTCAATTGAAGAAACCATATTATTGAAGAAAAATAAATAAACAACCTTGCACCCATTGAACACGCGACTTATTTTCCATGCGACCAATTTTCCGGCGACCAATTTTCCAAGCGACCAATTTTCCGCGACCAATTTTCCGGCGACCAATTTTCTGGCTACGAATTTTCCGATAACGAGAGATCTGATGTCCATCCGAGTATAATCTCCATAATATCTCTCTTCTACAATAAATGGGTAAAATGGTAATTTGTAGTTATCGTATGAATCATTGTTAATTAACTTACAACTTCCTCTTCTTTTCCGCCATCCAAATACTCGAATAACATCGTGTTGGGAGTGTAGCTGTGCGCTTTGTATAGCAAGTGGTGCAGCTCTTCATGTAGAAGAGTCATGAAGGTCTGCCCACGTATATTCTGCTTTAGGATTTCCTACAAATGACAACATTGTAATAAGAAAAATATTATGGAATGTTACAAATATTCTGGATTGACGTCAAGAGAAGGTGTAAAGCGAAAATAACAATGAGTGTCAATAAAGATTACACTAAATGAATTAGACTCTTACTTTTAAGTTATTAAGGTGTTGAAATATAGATTCCGTAGAAAATCCGAAGAGATTCTGGTACATCTAAAAAAGGAATATTTTACTATTAACACTATTTTATATTTTAAATAACAACTCAATCACAATGAATTTACCTGTGAGGTGTTGATTCCGATGCTAGTATCGAGGCTTACTTTCTTCTTAGTATTCTTGGGACTAGAGGATCTTTCGAAGTAAGGTCTTGTAATATGGATTGGAATCTTTTTGTCCTTCTTCGTTCCTAATTCTGTTTGAGAAATTATAACATGGCTTTCTGTTGATTTCGACACCGTGTAAGGCCCGAGATGTTTCGTTTGCTTCTTTGTTTTGGGCATGTGTTTTATTTTGGGCATGTTGGTATAGATGATCTTATCACCCTTCTTTAGAGGTGTACTAATTACAGAGATAATAATTATGGAAATAATTATTATCGAAGGAATGAATCGAACTTTAGTAACAAGATAGACTGTGTGATAATTATGTATGAATTAAATATCGTCAGCAGTTCAACTAACCGACTAGTGTTAACTTTCTTATCATATTGTATCTTCTGCTTGAGTTGTTCAAAACTGATGCAGTCCATAGCTGATTGCTGTGTTGAAGTTCTAGATTCATCGATGTTGCTAACTGCTTCGAAGGGATTATCAGGAGGTGGGCAAAAGATGTCGTTTATACCTTCGGTATCATCTAGATTCTAGTGGATCTGTGAGTTCTGAGAAAATCGATTCTTCCAAATCAAAGTCTTCCTCATCGTTGGTATGCAGGTCGTTAATGGTGGACAAGAGGTCTTGATGCCGGGACTCTCTTCCCCACATAACCTTGAATGGAGTTTGTCCGAGGGATCTTTTCTTGCAGGAGTTCATTGCAAGCACAGCCTGTTTGAGCAGTTTGGACCAATGATCCCCTATCTGGCTCTCCATTTTAATCAGTTTTCTATATGGATAATTCGTAAATTGGTCTTAAAATTATATTACAAAATACTAACTGTTTCAGAATCTTGTTGTGCGCTTCGACTAAGCCGTTAGCCATGGGGTGGTAAGCACGAGTGCTACGATTGTCGATACCCAATTTCTGGTTGAATTCCTTAAATATCTGTTAATTAAATACAATAAATAAAAATACAATAAATAAATAAATACAAATAACAATACATACTATAATATAATTATTAATGTTAGTGTGTAAAATTAGATAATTATGATAATTATATAAGTTATTTAATTTTAATGAATTAATTAATTAATTAACACTAATCTAACAAACAGTATTACATTATACTACTCACATTGCTTGTGAACTCTTTGCCCTGGTCGTGCTGGATAATATCAGGTAATCCCATATCGAGATAAATGTCCTTCAGATTCTGAATAACTTCTTGTGAAGTCTTGGTCTTGAGAGGGCGTACTGCAACATATTTGCTCAGGTAGCATACAGTGACTAGAACGTGTTTGTAGCCGTCTTCACTCTCAGGGAGGTCGCATATAAGGTCCATTCCTATATGTCTCCACGTTTTAGAAGGAGGTGGTATTGGTTGGAGTTTCTTTTGCGGTTGAGGTGGCAAGGCCGCTGTCATCTGACATATATGGCACGTCTTTCCTTAATAATATAAGAAAGCCATTACTAGTGTATAATTTAAGAAATATATTACAAGATAAAGTCATTTGAGAGTAGTTTAATTCAGCAGGCTTTATTACGCTAACGAGAAGTATATTGTAATTTTTTAACAGGAATAAAAATACTGTTCAAATAGTTTTGGTGACTTAGTATACATTAAGTTAGAATGCATCATACCCTTTGAAATGATTCAAAATTAAAATACCCCAATTGAATAATATAAATAAGAATGTTCAATTGAAACGAGATAGGTAGGTAAATCTTACAAGCTACGAACAAAATACAGAAGTGGTCCGGCCAATGACCGAACCACGTGCTACATAGGAAAGTATACCGGATAATTTAACTAACATATTCTTTAACGTCTTGGGAAACGCTGCCCATGTGTATCTTTGCTGAACTGAATGTAGGGTCGTATTTATTCCGGGATGACCGACTTCGTCATGGAACTTCTCATAGATGCTGTCCAACTCAGACTGCAATGGAACTGCCAAATCTGCTTCTGTGCCTTCCAGTTTTACTCTCTAAAGGGAGAATTCAATTAAACCATGGAATATATAAAAATGGTCTAGGGGAATAAGCAAGTCAATATTACCTTGTAAAGTCTGTTGGTATCTCCAATAAAATAGGAAGACACTCTTCTTTTGTAGTTCCATTTTGTCTGACGTGAAGCTTGAGATGCTTCAGGATATTTTTCTTCACGAAGAAAGTGAATGATTTCGTCATATTCATTTGGATTCATTTCGAAATAAGAATAGATTTGTTTGTTTGTTTGTTTGTTGTAAATGAATAAGACAATTAATGCATATTTAAATGTCTTATATAGTAAATTTGATAATAGTATAGGGTTTATCTATACTATGATATGAAAATCATAGTATTTTTAATTAAATTCATAATAATAAGTAAAAATAAGCCAAAAATTTCCTTTTATAGCGTCTCAAAATATCACTGTATAATTTCTAATAGCACATCCATGGTGTATTTAGGTATCAAATAGGCGTCTCAAAATCTCACGCGTCTCAGAATATCATGCAACAGGCCTTATATAACGAAGGTCACGGTTAGGGCAAATTTTGTGTTATAAGCCAAAATCTATGGGAAACTTAAAATATAGCAAGATTATTTGGAATATCGAATTTTGTGGTTGAACACTTCCTTTTGACTAATGCCTATCGGATTTTTTGTATTTTTGTAATTTTATAATAATCTTTTTTCAATTTTTTTAATTTTTTTAAAATAAATTTGTATTTTTTATTTTTATTATTTTTTATTATACCATTTAAAAAATACTTATTTGTCTGTTATATAGGGAATATTCGAGAATCTAATGGCATTGAGGTAAACCTCCTTGTCTCCTCTAACGAATGATATCAAAATAAATTAGATTCAGTTTGATATTGGATAAGAATTGACACTTTGAACTAACCCTACTCAATGTACTTTTCAAAATTATTCTTCCACTCATTTTCCAAAATTCAAGTTTGAATGTTTATAACTCGAATTCTTTTGGAAATTTTAAATAAAATTGATATCACATAAACCTCCATTTCTCCAAAGTATGATTGCAAATTTTCAGAATTGTAAACAATGTTTGAGATAGTGATTTTTAATGAAATACCAACCCTGAATTGTATGATAATAATAACTAACTGAAAACTATTTTTTTCAAAATAAATAATATTACAGTAAACCTCCGTATCTCCTCTCTCCAATGATAGTAAATTTATTCAAATCTGATAACTAAAAGCGAGTCAAATATGTGACTGAAGTGACCCTGGTCGAATACTAAGCCAACTTCACACTCGTGTTCTCTTCCCTATCTTTTCTGTGAATACTTTGGGAACGTTGTATTTAAATATCAGGAATCCTCCAAATTCAGAACTAAATAGCTAAACAAAAATATATACTGAGTTCACTCTGACTGAAAGTGGTATTTGGAATATTAATTACGTGTAGAATAGATTTCTTTGAAGTATATTTAAGATATTTCAACTTATTTGAAAAATTCTTTCTAAAATGAGGTTCTTAGAAAAAAGAACGTCCAAAAACTGACACAGTTGACCCGCGGGTGCTCCCCACGGCGTCCACAATTCTAAGGCCCAACCCTGTGCATTGCACCCCCTTAGATATATTGTCCTGGATCCATCCCTGCTTGGCAGAATGGACTCCCCTGCAGAAATGGACCCCAAGTTCAAATTTGATAACCCAATAGAAAACAATGTAATTCTAAGTTTTATCCCAAGAATTTAACCTTATTTTATGAAAAAAATCAAGTGATGTCGCGGGCTCACTCAAGTTTTTCTCACTCTACTTTCACATATGTTCTAATAGGTTATCTCTATATTTCATACAACAAAAGATGACATTTTGAATTTACAAATTATTTTTTAGTGAGTAACCATACTTCATTGTGATTCACGCCGGAAAGTTGCTTATACAGTGTAACCTCCATTATCCAGACTCTTTGGGACCACTCAAACAAGTTCGGATAATCTACAGTCCGGATAACTGAGGTTATGTTTTGACAAAACAGTTGTACTGTACATACGAAAAACGTACATGAGTTCAAACTATGACATTTCTATTTCTTCTGACATATTTGATTCCAGAAATTCATTAAATTCATTTCTATACAAATGTGTTGCGTACAAGTTACAACATCCCACTAATTATCACAAGAACAGTGCAGTGTTGGTTCAACAGTTATATTTACATTTGAAGATTGAACATTGCAAATTAGTACAAAATTACGTAATAATTAATGCAATATTTTGTCACCTCAAAAAACGAAGTAATCAAAATAAAATAAAGTTTTTGATTACCATTTGTTGCATAATGTATGTATCTAGTCACAAATTCAAATTCACTATAAAAATGTAGATACTTAATTCAAGAAAATCTATTCACTTATCTTGGAGGGGACGTCCCCCCCCCCTATTGTAACAATGTACCCCTCTACAGTGCCTAAACAAACTTAATGATCAATATTACCTCAAGATGGCAGTGTTGCGATCGAAATAGTTTGATTGTACAAATTATTCCGTAATCCCATATAATTAACTGATAAATCGCTGTTTTAATATAACCCAAAAACGGGCTGTTGTCTTCCTTATTCGTTAATTAAGGCTGTAAAATGTACATTAATGTTATAGAAAGGGGGGTCCATTTCTGCCAGGCAAAGTAAGATTTGTCAGAAATGGACCCCCGGTCCAAATCTGCAGGGGAGTCCATTTCTGACAAGACAATTCTACTATCTATGTCAGAGCAGGCCTGTAGCCAGAAAGTGATAGTGGGTGGGGCAATGGAAATTGTAGGGGGTGCTGAGTCTCCTATATTATGAAAACCCTATGTATATTCAACGGAGTTTAATTGGATATTAAGAATTCTTCGGAGCCGAAAATTCTCCCCCCTGGCTACAGGCCCGCGTCAGAATATTCGCTAGTTGATTTTTGAGCTCTTTATTTCGGAAATATACTATTATTATATATATTTTCTTTTATTTATAAGCTTTGAAGATGTCCTATGAATCCTGTATTCATTACAAATTTGGTAATACAACAAATTTTTGTTCTATTAAATTTCAAGGGCTGGAAATATCTCTTTCTGATCTCAAAGTACGTATTATTCAGGCAAATCATATGAATCATTCGCCTTTGGAGATAATTAATTCACAAAATAAGAAGGTCTACTACGAAGATTCTGAAATGATTCCAAGGAACACTTCAGTGATTGTGAAGCGGATTCCTCCTCCCCAATCCAATCATTCCTCCAAGGTAATTATTGCTTCACAAAGAAAGCGTGCAGAAAGGGACATGGCCGATAGAATTCAATCAAGTACGTTTGATGTTGGAAATCAAGAAGCTAACTTATCTAAAATTGACGAGTCTGAAGAAAATAAATTAAAAACTATGATGGATCAAGCCAGTATTGGATTCGAACAAAGTGTGAGAAAATCGAAAGATAACCCCACTATTCGCTGTTATAGGTGTGAGCGTTTAGGGCATCACAGAGATAAGTGTCCTCTAATTACTAATACATATGGTTATTCCGAAACTCCAAGAAAGCGTCCTAAAGGTATACCATCCACTATGTTAGAAATTATACCAGGAGATTCAATTGATAAACATAATATTAAAGAAGGTGTATATGTTAATCGTAAAGGCGATTTTGTGATCCCTATTGTAGATAAAATAGCTATGGGAAAGAGGGTAAATTCCTCTTCAAAAAGTGAATTTACTCCGTGTTCTCAACAATTTATTCCTACTGAGTTGCAATGTAAATTATGCTATAAAATATTTACTGATGCTGTTGTGATTCAATGCTGCGGAAATAGTTTTTGTGATGAATGTATCCGAACATTCTTGATTAATAATAATTTCCATTGTCCTCTTACAGAGTGTGGCAAAGGCGAAATACTTCCTGATAATCTTGTTCCCAATCAACATTTAAGGAAAACCGTTAAACATTTTCTCGGAAATATCGCAGAGGAGAAGTACAACTCGCATCCAATTAATGCTCAGTTATATTCTCCTGAAAGAAAATGTACTACAATAATGATGCAGAAGTTTGAAGGAGTGGAGGAGGCAACTTTCACTAAAAATACAATTGAAGAAGTACTCAGAAAACCACCCAGAAACGAAATCTTGAAAGATATCCCAACACAGGATTCATTTGTTCCCATACCCTTTTTGTTTAACTCACACAATTTGTATATATCTAGCTTTAGTTGTAACACTGTTCCTTCTACTCCTTCTGAACCTACACCACTTGATTTAAGTGAACCTTTGCAGCATCATAGCACAAATATAGAACATTATATTAGTCCAAATCAACAGTTGACACTTCCTTGTCGTTTTAAATTAGAGAATACGGATTCATTAACTAATTTAGACACACAATTTTATCCTATCTTATCTGAAAAGGAATTTTACTTACAACAGACTATTTATAGAAAAAAGCAATCTAAAACTAATTCACCATATAATAATATTAATAATGAAATTGTGTCAAACAATAATATTTCAAGAAAATCAAACAGAAAACATAGGAAACTTTCTCATCTTAAAAATGAAATTAAAACTAATCAAACAAGTGCTCATGCAAATGTAGCTTTTGCTACCTTGAATAAATCATCACTGGAATCGAATGATTTTGCGAACTTCACTATACTCAAAGATTTACCCAATTCTTCCAAAATCACTTCAACTGAGGAGTATACAATTTACTCAGGACAACTTATTGAGTCACCAATTAATAATTCCAAACTTAACGCTATTAATAGTAATTTTAACGAAAAGATTATCTTAGAGCCAGCTGTATTTCAAGAAAATTCCTCTATTATTAAGAAACACAAGCTCAGCGAAGATTTCGATTGGAATCGGACCAACAATAGAAATAACAGTACTAATGAACTACTTTATGATTCAACCGAAGGAAATTCAACTAATATTAATCTCTCTCGACCTTTAATTAATTTGTCTATGAAGTCTAATTCAAGACTCTCACCCACCCCAAATGCATTTTCAGCACCAGATTCACTCATCACTTATGATAACGATGAAAATGATATAAAGAAACGTGACTCTTTAGTTTATAACGTGTTGGATAATTCAGATTCCTCAGGTCATACTTTCCAATCTCTTCACACGAATGATCCATCTTGTTTGAAATATTCATCTTACAAAGGAGTGAGCAATATTCATCAATACAGGCTTCAGAGTACTGTAAAAAAAGTTTTATCAAATGTATCTGAGGATCCTCTCACATTAACATCTCATAAAAATTTTGCTGAACACATTAATCAAGACAGAAAAGGATTTGTCCAAATGCCAGATTCTACTAATAAATCATCGCAAGATTCTTCTGAATTAGAAGATGGTCAGATTGTAAGTAGCGGCAGCGGTAGTAAATGTGTTCCAAATAAGAAAAAAACCTTCAAACCTCTTAAAAATTATTCTTTTAAGTTGAAAAAAAAATATCCTCAAGTTAATTCTTCCAAGACAAATGAATCAATTTATTATAAAAAAAATTTGAAAAATAAATCTCATGGGAATTCGAACCTTAAGTCTAAAATTAAGACTCCGGATCGAATTGTAGTTATTAAACCTTCTTCCAAATTATTGTTTCAAAGTAGGAATAATAAGACGTTATTGCAACGTTCCAGGCATAAAATACCAATTTCAATACATCAAACTTTACCAGTGAATTGCCGAAACAGCCACCAACAAAAACATTCTCGGCTTTTAATGACAAAAACTGAAGATCAACGAATAGTTAAGATTCAAACAAACAAGAAAAATAATTTCCCACACTCTAATATATCTTTTTCAAGGACAAAATTATACCAACGGAAGCAGAGTGGGTATATTTGATTCAACTTTTCAATTGTTTTTGATCTTTATCATTTGTGAACCTCGTATCTCTACTTGTTCTTTAAATTATGATATGATTAGAAAAAATTACAATTTTAATTTTGAAAATTTGTTGCTTTATACTTTAATCATAATCTATTGACGGGGTTTTTTTATTTATTTTTCAAGCGTGTGGACCAGGTTTTAGAAGTAATAATTTATTCGATTTTTTGAGTAATATAAATCATTGATAGGTATGAGCATTTGTATATGGATTACTTGTTTGGATAAATTATAGATTGTTTGTCGAATAATACCTAATATTGCCTAAACCCTGAAATGTAGAAGTTTGTTTTGTGTAAATTAACACCCTATTCAAGCGTACAGGGATTTTCTGTATATAATTCAAAATTTTCTGCGTTCCTAAGTGATCATTTTGATTTATGTCAAACTGAATAAGACTAAATAACATGATCGCACGTATATCTTTGACAAACATAATACAAAGATTTGTTTAGTGTAATCATGGCCTACTTAATATACGGCTATATATGTCGCCGAGAAGGCCATAAAACAAAGAGGCCAGTTTCTAATTTTCAAAATGGAGAATTGATCTTTATTCGAATAATTAGCAATGATAGAGCTGAAAAGTGTATTATAACTATATAGAAATATGGTATCCAGGTATACATGGCACCCTCCAGAATTGTGATATGTCATCATCTGATGACGTTATGGTTATTTTGGTTTCGAATTATCTTGTTTTTCTAGCATACTTTTAGCATAGTTAAACGCGTTATAAATGTTCAAAATTGGAACATGGTTATACCCAGAAGTAGTAGAATAAAATATATCGAAATTATAAATGGAAGGTTGACACATTCCTCGGTTGCCATGGAAAATGTATATTTCCTAAAATGTGCCATAACTCAAAAACTATGAATGTTATGTAAACTAGACTGGTACTGATCTGTCCGGAATAGGTAACTTCCTATTCATCCATAATACATTTTATATGCCTAACTTCAATAATCTTTGAGATAGTGAGTCATTACCTAATAATGAATTAAGTGTTAATTATCACAATAATTTCGATATATTTTATTCTACTACTTCTGGGTATAACCATGTTCCAATTTTGAACATTTATAACGTGTTTAACTATGCTAAAAGTATGCTAGAAAAACAATATAATTCGAAACCAAAATAACCATAACGTCATCAGATGATGACATATCACAATTCTGGAGGGTGCTATGTATACCTGGATACCATATTCTTATATAGTTATAATACACTTTTCAGCTCTATCATTGCTAATTATTCGAATAAAGATCAATTCTCCATTTTGAAAATTAGAAACTGGCCTCTTTGTTTTATGGCCTTCTCGGCGACATATATAGCCGTATATTAAGTAGGCCATGGTGTAATTCATTTCAGTATACTTGTAGATTTATTTCTTAGACGAGCGAGCGAGAAAAATATTAGGGTGTCCACTATCCAGGGATTTTGGCCAATGTACAGGGGAAAATTGGAGCCTCGTATAGGGATGGATCAGAGGAATGAAATAGTTACAAATTGTTTACCATGGGGGGGGCATTGCCCCGGGGAGAGGATTTACCAGGGGGAGAAAATGAGATAATTAGCTTTAGAAAATATTTGCTAACTATCTCATTCACTCAAAAGTTAATGAAGTTAAGCATAAATGATTTATTACCAATGAATAGGAAGTTACCAGGGAATGAAAGATTCACGAACGGACTTAATAAACCCAATTGAGGTCATTTAAGTTAACGCACGTTCAGTTCGTTGACGTTCCCTACCTAACTTTTTACCACCAGCGTTCGTTCGTTCAGTTCGCTCAGTTCAGATGAGTTGGTGGTGGTTATTAGACATGAAAAGCAGGTATAAGTACTAGTGATCTATTTATATTTTACTTTTCTAGTGATATATTTATATTCTACGTATGGATTAATGATTCAGTATTTCTAGTTATCGATATTCAGTTTAGTTCTTTCAGTTCGTTCGTTCAACTGCCGTTCAGACAACCGTTAGCCTTCGTTCAGTTCGTTCAGCGTAAATGCCATTTAAGTTCAGTTCGTTCAGTTCAAGTTCAATAAGTTCGTTCGTGAACCTTTCATTCCCTGGAATTTACCTATTCCAGATAGATCAGAACTAATCCAGTTTACATAAAATTGATAATCTTTGATCTATCGTTCATTTAAGGAAATTTACATATCTCTGGAAACCGAGATATGTGTCAACATTCCATTTATAATTTCAATATATTTCTTTTAAAAAGCTTGCAAAAAAGGTCTCATCCAACCGTATGTTTTTTATTCCCATTTAATTTTAATCCTGATGTACAAGAATCGAGAGATGCTCCCTTAAACTTAATACAAAATGAGCAACTTAGGCGCTTCTGACGAGCTCAAACTAGATCTAGGAGCGCGGTAAATTTTTGTCTGGATGAAAGCTGGTTGCAACCCCCTTTTTAATTTCAAATGACCATTGATATCTAATATACAGTTAGGTTCTTTTATTATGTACATTCAAGGGACAAAAAATTGTCTTAGAGAGACTTCATCATAACTTCATAAGCTAACTCAACTTAATACAAACCCTATGAAAGTTGTTAATTTGGGACGATAGGTTCATAATTTAAAAAAACCTTCGAAAAATTGTTCACAAAAGCAGACCTCACTGTCTCCGTCTTATTTAATGTGCAGTTGTGCCAGATGCTACAATTCCCTCTTTTAATGACCCCAACATATGTTTATGTGATTATTTCCATAAAATTATTATTTATGATCATTGCATAGTTAGTAATAATGTCAGAAACTATAGTTGCTACTTAGTGATTAATTAAATATCGTTGGAGACGATAGATCTAAGATTACCTAATACCTACACAATTATAAACTTCTCTACCATAATATAGTATGGAGATTTATAATTATTTGATCTCAGGATTACATATTCCTTTTAATTAATTAATCACTCCTCCATCCAAATGGGGGGATCTTACATCGCCCTCAATGTCCACTCCTTACACCAGTTGTTCCAACGGGGGTTCTACCGCTCCAGGGGGCTTTTGCTTGCCTCTGGAGGGCGCTGAGAAGAGAGGGGCGATAGGTAGGGGCTGGATGATAATTTATTGTAACACAAGTAATGTAAATTTTATGGAATCATTGTATCTTTGTTGTGTTGCTAAATTTGACAACAAGAAAAGCTTATTACTCACCAATTAGAGTCTATGTTTTGAATCAAGTTACAGATGGCTTCTTAGCAAGGAATTAAAAAAGGGATTATAACATGTCATTTCAATAATAACCTGAATAGTAGACATATTTATATTGTCTTTGACAACCTATATTGCTGCTTGTACATCCAATAATGGCTGAAAAGCACAAGAAAAAATGCCGTCAATACTCCATAAATTCCCTGAAATTTGGATCCATCGCTTCACCCTCTAATCAACAGTTACCCTTTTGTTTACTCTTCAATCAAGTGTTTTCTAAGTAATCTATGAAACCTTCACGAAAGAAACACCCAGATAAGAAAGACAAGGATCTCAATTATTCCCAGGCTCTACGCAAGCAGTTTGAAAACCTTAGTTCCATTACCGGAATGTTTAACAAATTTTTACGATGACCTTTACATTTTAAAATATTCTCTTTTAATCGCCAATGTGGAAAACCTCATACCATCGGGAAAAAGCTCATTCTTCCAGCTATAAGCGAGGCCATTTCTACTGCCATTCATCAACATGTATCTAGTGTAATTAACGGTGTCAATCAGGCTTGTCAAAAGTTCCCGCATTGTTAGGTCAGGTCAGGTCAGGTCTTATATACAATATTTACGGTCAGGTCAGGTCAGGTCTTGGTGGAAAAATTCATACAGGTCAGGTCAGGTCTTTCACATTCTCAGGTCAATTTCAGGTCATTTCAGGTCAATTTCAGCAGGGCTTTCATGAGTGACCGAGTCAACTGACTCGTGACATAATTCTGTGACTCGAGTCTGACTCGATGAGTCGCGAGCCATTGAGTCAATCAAATGACTCGTGAAAAGCCCTGAATTTAAGGTCATTTTAGGTAAAAAAATGTCAGGTCAGGTCAGGTCAGGGCAGGTCATGACCTGACCTTTTGACAAGCCTGGTGTCAATGCATATATTTCAATTTGAATAGGCTTTCCGAATAGCGCATATATTACTTAAAATGAATAACTTCCCAGGCTATGTTATCCTTAATATGCTTTTATGCTTTCATCAATGACACCCACGACGAATTCTTACGTCTAAGTATAAAATATTTTGAAATAAGCTTTTGGGAGTCTATCCTGTATAACATAATTTATTTGAAATTCCTAATTAGCTTATACTTATACTTGTTCTAGAACGTTCTAATACTCTACAGTATTCTACTTTTGACATTTTTCTGTTTTTGCTTCTGGGTGGGAATATTTAATTATTAATGTTCCGGCGACAAAAAAGTGTATATTTTCCTCAATTTGATCATGTTGGGTAATTTTCTCAATGAAAGAATGCAGATTTACTATTAACAAAAAACTGACAACTTTTGGGGTATGTATATTATATTGTGTGATAAAATTTTAAACCTTCAACTACTCTGTCGCCTCCACAATCAACAGAGTTTACTGCTGCTTCTGGTCAATTACAATATTGTTTGAAAAATGCCATTGAGCGAATGCAATAATGTTGGAAATATTTCTTATTATCTTATAGCATATTAAATTACACCGTTGACAAATATTACATAACAATTTGCAATTATACATATTTACTTCTCTCTTTCTCACCCTATAATCCATCTGCCATCACTTTTCTCCCCCCGCTGTGGATCTTCTGTCGTCTGTCCCAAGACTACTACTCCCTACGAAACACTTCAACCAAGTGTCTCCTGTCTCGTCACAGACTAGTTATTATCAATATTCCTAGTACACTCCTTAATTAATTAATGGAAATATTTTTAGAATACGTAATCTAGAGTCCATTCAAAATTAAACTGTCTAAACTGTGGTTAAACTGTGGTAATGTTATAGTAAGTTCTCTAGTCATAAATTACTGTTATTAAGGATTAAAAACAGACAATATTTATTGGAGGAAGCACATGTCGAAAGGAAATCAAATACAGTACTCGCCCGATATCTGGAGGAATCGACATTTCCATCGGTCGTATCGATGAAAATGTTGGGCAATCCAAACGATAATTCAAAACGATACAAAATTCAACAAGTTCTCTCGATTTTATTGGATTGGCAAGCCAAAGAAGAAATTTCGGTGATGATGGAGTAATAATTATACTATAGAGCCAGAAAATCGAGTTTATCACTTAAAACTGTCTAAATACTGAAGAATTAAACTAAAATCTCGTTAGTCATCTTTTATGGATTACATTAAATGGACGCATTCAAAAATAAATGTTGTTATGTGTACATGTCCAATCCTTTTGAAGTTTTATATATGTAACATAGTCTTTGTATGGCCACACGTGACATGCCTGAAAGCCATGTAGGGGTTTATTTTTGGGGCACCTTCAAATTTGGGGGAACCCCCCAAAAAATCTAAATACTTGTCAATTATTTTGGAGGTCCCTCTCTATTTGGGGGTGCCCCCCTAAAATTGAAAGTAATAATTTATGTTAGAATTTGGGGTTGTATGGCTCCAGGTATCTTGTGGTTAATCATGATTCTCTCGATTTTTGTAGGTATATGTGTAACATTGTCTATGTGTTTGTTTGTCCGGTTTATATTATAGTAATGGGAAGGGAAGAAGGATCTGTATATACATTAGGCATAGGCGTAGAAGTATCCCGGGCCCGCCCGGGGAGGTTCTGGAAGTACACGGGCGGCCCGGGAAGATTTTGGATCGAATTATCATTTAAATATACTATTATCTTTCCCGATATGCCTTCTCCAAATACTTATATAGTGCACTTTATTGAATTTCTCATTCAATTGCGTATTCCTTATTTGTTTGTACTGTTACTTGCTAAGTTGCTATATACCTATACCTTGAGGCTTGTTAGTGTCCAAGCTGCTCTCCGAGAATGTCTAAAAGGCATATTGACGATGACTCAAAACAGCCAAGTATCGCTAACTCGCCCGGGCAGATTATAATGATTGTGGGGAAACGTTTACGCCTATGACATTAGGGATGGGACAGAGCTCCGCATCCGTATCCGCGGAGCACCGCATGATTATCAAATCCGCCTTTGCATTCGAATCCGCGGAGTTTAAAAATCTCGCATCCGCGGAGTTTATGAATTTAACATCCGTCCCGTCCCAATTACAGTCTCTTCTCTCTAATAGTTTTAATTTAATTCGCAAATCACATGACAATGCCCAAATAATTAAAGTAATGGTCTAAAATACAAGACTTATTAAAATTGATACATTAAAATTACTTTACACAAGTTTATAACCAATACATTGTACGATTATGTTCATAAGATTATATTAAAATATAATACTGTTGCGTGTAAATTTGAGGCACGTGTAATTTTGACTCAAATGCATTAGTGGACCATGGATATTACTTTACGGTGTAATTTTGAGTCCAACAATATCAATATCTGTAATAATACATGCAGTCCAACTTCATCTTATTCAGACAAAGATAATTTTACTGATTGTATTAATTTTATTGAATTATTTTAACAATTGACTATCAGTGAAAACTCAATTCAAGAGCTCAGTTGGAACGGGGGACCTGCATTTGTCAGAATTTTGAAGTTGTAATTTGTCAGAATTTTCATTACTGGCATTTGTCAGAATGGTTTTTATTGAGTTTTGACTTTGTCAGAATTGTTTTTATTGAGTTTTGACTTTGTCAGAATAGTTTTTATAGAGTTCTGACTTTGTCATAGTGGATCTTACCCAGTTTTGACTTTTATAAGAATTTATAGGTGATTGATACTATTATCATGATGTGTATTGAATTAGTATTTGTAAACTTATTGGAAAAAATAATAAAAATAATAAATTTAGTACATATGCTTAATTAACTTGTGAATATTTGAAAACTATCTTCTATTTGTGTACGACATATAGGACAAGTTTGCCCCAGCCCTCTTAGCCTATCGCTGCAATCTCCACAGAAATTTGCGTGCCTACATGGCATGGAAATACAGGTTGTCACGCGTTGTAGAACACAATCAACACTGGCCTTCTCTGCAATTTTAACGTCTTCTCCTTCTGACTCACTAGAAATATCCTCTTGTAGAGATACTCTATCATGGATTTTTATGAATAAATGAATAAACTCCAATGGATTTAAGAGTCCACTCCTTAGCTTCTCCTTATAAGTTCTTCTCAGATCATCATTTTTTAAATGAGCTTTCTTTCTTGCCATGGAGATATCTTTCCCTAAGCGCAAACGACCGATATCATTGTCCGTATCTTGAATGACATTATTGAGTGCTGACATAAATGTCCATATCCTTGGGTGACAAGTTCTAATAATCGACTTAAGTTTGGAGTGATAACTCTCGGCAGCATTGTTTGTAGAGATGTTTAGTTCATTGATTGAGAGTTATTCAGGAGTAATTTTGGTGATCCAATGCTTCTTGTAATATTGCTGCAACTTCTTTAGTTTGCTCAGCTCAGAAGGCTCAATTTCAGGTAATTCAATGCAACTATAAGTTGGATTAATCAAGCTAGCGGGAAGAAATGGGATAGTCATCAAGAGTCGCACAAATGTTGATACTTCACTATTTGTCTTGAATGAGTGGCTGAGGCCTAATTTCTGTGTCGTCCTCTAAATACACTGCGTATAATGTAACCAACAAACATAATTTCCAATTTGAGGATAAACTTCTTTCAAAGCATTCCTAGGTGCAATTTCCCAATCAGACATCTATGCGAATGGTTTAAAGCAGTGTTCGGAAAAAACCGCCCTTTTCTAGAAAAGACCGGGCAGGTGGAAAAAACCGCCCTTTCTGCCTTTTTCTATTTACTGGCCCACGCATGATTAATATATTTCGGTGACAGTGCGGCTACTATTTTACTGTCTATAGTAAGTAAATGCATATTCCACAATTTGATATCTTTCATATGGTCAGATTACTTTTAAATGATTATTTGGTATCGAAGAATTCCTGTATACCACACTTATCAGCGTTCACCTAGCACCTTTGGTACTTCGTATTAGTAAACATATCATATACGTATATCAGACTTATTATCAGTGTATTCAGTGGTTAATCCACTAACCATAGTTTAACATTAGGGACGTGACCCACTCTCAAAAGTCCCAAATTTAACAATCGGTGCACTAGAAGTGTAGAATCTCATTAGAAAATTTGTCTCTTGCATATAGAAGCATACCATAGATGGGCATGCAGTGTTGCCATATATGGTCATAAATGGTTTTTTCCAAATTTAGTGCCCTTTTCCGGGGTGGAAAAAACCGGTTTTTTCCATGGGGTTTTTTCCGGGGTGGTCTTTTCTGGAAAACACTGGTTTAAAGTGAGGAACCTTGGAGCTAATCCTTTCTAAAACAGCAATATATAATGCTTGACTCTTACTGGTCATCACTCAGGCAATGTATGGCTGGCAAAGAATGTCTGTCCACAGCAACGAAAATGGTCCATAACTGTGCAAATTGAATGGGCACTGTATAAAAGGTACCATCAAATTGTTTGTTAACGACTTGATGTAATAAAATATTCATCTCCTCAGAAAATAAAATCGCAGCAGTGTCAGTACCACATGTTACTGAAAGTTGATAAAATTTCCCAAAACTCGTAGAAATCATCTCGCAAAATTCACTAGCTCCTAATGGGATTTTAGGTTGCAATTTTCGTCTAGCGCGATACATTGCTGACTCGCACTCGGTGAAGAAAACTTCACACGCTCTAGGGTCAATTCTTGGTGTCTCATCAAAAACTTGGCTAAGATTATCTTGGCTGTGCATAGCAACTGTTTTGCATTTAGTTTTCAAACTCGTAGACATCTGATTTGTATTCTTCAACACTAATTGTGTTGGAATAGAGGAGTGATAAGATTTGTTTCCCTATTGAGTCTGGCAGTTCCTTTGCATCCAAGGCGAAAAATTGCACACTTAAGATAAATATACTTATCCTGTTTTTTAGAACTGATAAATTTAAAGCCATCAGAAGTACAATATACTCTTCCAACAACCTTTTTGTAAGAATTTAAAGTGTATTCCATCAGATAATGATGTCATTAATACCAAATAACCGTTTTATACTAACATTTAGAAATAGAATGGAAGCCAGTTTGTTGATTAAAAACAAAACAACAATTGAAAACAAATAGATTATTCAGACTTGTTATGAATTGTCAAATTGAGACAAGGGTAATGTCAAAAACAAATTGAATAGTTTTCCATTACATACCTTTGAAAAACTATTCTGACAAAGTCAGAACCCAATAAAACTATTCTGACAAAGTCAAAAGTCTATAAAAACTATTCTGACAAAGTCAAAAGTCAATAAAAACTATTCTGACAAAGTCAAAAGTCAATAAAAACTATACTGACAAAGTCAGAACTCAATAAAAACTATTCTGACAAAGTCAAAACTCAATAAAAACCATTCTGACAAATGCCAGTGATGAAAATTCTGACAAATGACAACTTCAAAATTCTGACAAATGCAGGTCCCCCGTTGGAACTCGTTTTATAGTAGTTAACCAATTACCGGGGCTAATAGTAATTTCAAAATATTCCGAGAAAATTGAACTAAGAAACATTTATATTTTATTTATAAAATCCACTATGGCGATGTACGTTGGACTGTATGTATTACTATTATTACACAAAATGAACTTTGTTTGACTCAATATGGTCCACTAATGCATTTGAGTCAAAATTACACGTGCCTCAATTTTACACGCAACAGTACTGTTGCGTCTGATTTTAACTTGTTACTATAGCAGTACCATGGATACTGTTATACCGTCTGATTTTAACTCGTTACTATAGCATACCATGGCTACTTTTTACCGTCTGATTTTAATAACTAGTTGATAACTTCGTAATATAGTAATATATTGAGCCTATACAATTCATACAGTCAACATTAATTCTTCTCAATCAACTAACACAGGATGTTTACAATACATTTACATTCTTGCGTAATTATAACTCTATTTTAGTTCCAATAACAGGTATCTATTATGAAATTTTCAAAGCTTTATTCCCACTAACAAATTTCTTCGCTTTTGGTAATGAATATTTTGCAAACAATGGGTACAATCAAATTATGAAATCATACTTTCATTATTTGCCGTTTGTGCAATACATTCTAATTCAATGAGTACCACTATTCAACACAGTTGATATTATCAAGAACGAGTTAAAATCATACGGTAAGAAAGTATCCATGGTACTGCTATAGTAAAGAGTTTAGATCAGACGCGAGTTAAAATCAGACGCAACAGTACTATTGTAAAATGAAAGCCAATAGGTTTGAGCTCCGCATCTGCATTCGCGGATGTAAAGATGAAAACTCCGAATCCGCGGAGTTAAGGAAAGCTAGGATAATTTTGCCTTGTTTTTAGAATGGATCGTGACCTTCGTTATTTAAGGCCTGTTGTATCGTATTTTGAGGCGCTATCGTATATTGAGGCGCAGCGCCTCAAAATACGATACAACATGCATTACTACTACTCCGAACAATGGATTACTTAAAGGCCATTTATTATTAGCTAACAAATCTTTATCTCAATAGCTAGTATTGACAGACCTGAGAAATGCATTATAATTATATAGGAAGTTAGGAAGATGATATCAAGGCATACATAACACACTTTAGAATTGTGATATATGTATCACAAATTTGATTATGTACTCGCGTGACCTACGTTATATAAGGCCTGATCACCAAAAATATTTTCCTGCACCATGGATAAAAGGAAGTCCATTTTATTAGATAACCATAATATTTAGGGATAATTTTTATATGACATTCGGGTTATATTTTATATTAGCAATTAATTTTCACGATACATTTACATCATATCAAACATTCTTCTAGTATTTATATGCTATCCCAATTCCTACCTCTATTATATGTTGATTTCATACCTGTTTAATTAGATAATAATTGGAATTCTATCTCCTACTAACATAATGCCAAATAGATGTTCAGCACCTGGCTGCAGGAGTAATTACTCTGGCGAGACACCTACACCTGTATTCAAGATGCCAAATGGACCACCTAAACTTGTTAGTCAATGGAAATCATTTCTTCATAGAGAAAATGTTGAAGATATTAAAAACGTACATGTGTGTCTGAAACACTTCCATGATGAAGATGTGTAAACGCACTTTTTATTTCCTCAACCTGATGGAACTAAGTTAGAAGTCAAACGTAGCATGCCTAGACTTCACCGAGATGCTGTTCCAAAGCTCCTACCTGGTTGTCCTAATTATCTCTCTGTTTTAACTAAGACACAAACTCGTTTGGTTGATGATATCTCAAAATCAGAGGACAATGTTTGTAAGGAAGATAACAAGTTAACTGCCATACAATTTATAATTTGTCAATTAGAAAACCTCCTATGTCCTAAACACCATCGTAGCTACAATATTGGAACTATCATAGTAGCACTGAAGTGTCAACTTATTTCCCCATCATGTTATCAATACCTACAATCACTCGACTCCCTCTTCCTCCCTCATCATTCAACACTCAAGCGTTTATATTCAAAGTTTGGCTTGGACAGTGAATTTAGTTCGTTTTTGGAAAGTGCTACATCCCAATTTATCCAAAGGGAAAGACATGTAATAGTCCAAATGGACGAAATTCATGTTAAATCAGAATTAACCTATAAAGGAGGAAGAGTGTTGGGCTCATCTTCAAATACTAATGAACCTGCCAAAACCATCTTTGCTTTCATGATTTCCAGTCTATCTAAGAAGTGGTCCACAATTGTTCGTCTGTTACCTTGTTCCAACTCCCCATTATAAAAATGGTTATCGAGGATATTGAACGTTGTGGTTTATATGTTCAAGTATTGTGTTCAGATAACTACCCAATGAATGTGAGTATCTTCAAATTGTTCTCACCGACTACACCTTAGATCATGTTGTACCACATATTATAGATGCTGATCGACCTTTATTCTTGATATTCGATTTTGTACATATTCTTAAAACTATACGTAATAACTGGGTGAACCAAAAAGATTACAGAAGAAGCTTTAGTTACCCTAACTTTGAGGATTTTTCCACCATCTATAGTGCTTCATTCGAAGTTATCCGATCTTTATATAAAGCTGATCAACACTCTGTAGCTAAATTGGCTCCTCGGTTAACAGCCAAAGCATGCTGGCCTTCCAATTTGGAACGTCAAAATGTAAATTTATCTTTGAGAGTGTTTGATGATTCTACACATTCTGCACTCAAGGTTCAATTTCTTAGATTTACTGAGAGTACTGGAAGATGAAGAAAGTGAATACTGGAGGAATAAGTGCCCGAATTGTCATACAATTGGTTGGGATATATTAAACACGCTAATCACTACTGGCGCCAACTGTTTTCTCTCCAACAAAGTGAAGAACTTGAATGCTCAGCATAGACTCGAAGTTGAGAATACACGTAAATTGAAGAAGTTTAAAAGCATTTGATAGAATCTCTAACTACTCTTTTCTAGATTCCTATAGTTCCTTTCTATATTGCTATTACTAGTTCCTTATCATTATGATTAATGTTTAATCGTCCTTTACTAGTTGCATTGCACTTCACTGTGCTTCTGACTTGATTAAGACATGATAATAGTTAGACTATGTTAATAAACTAACATATACAATTATATATAGTATTCATAGGCGTAGAGTTATTAATTATTTTACCAAAAGCTGACGGGGCGTGATTCTGTGTTTGAAAATAATTTTTCGTTCATAAACAATGGCCAAAATTTTGAATAGCGGGGTGGTCGTAATTCCAAAATCAATTAATACTAATGTTAATGAGTCGTTGAACGAGAATATATAAAGTAGTAGCAATATCGGGATGATCGATATTCTGAGGTAGTCGTTAAGCGGGATTCCCCAATTGGTATACTCGTACAGTAAATTATTAATAAAATATCAGGAAAGTATAGTTATTCTTGATTGAAATAGTCAATATTTCATACTCCGTATATATTTATATATTTTCCGGAATCTTTAACAGAAAGCTGACGGGGCGAAGAGGGCTCCGCCCCGTAATGCATACGGGCTGAAGGGGCGTGCCCCGGCCGCCCCGTCATACTCTACGCCTATGATAGTATTATAACATCGTTTGAAACAAAGGACTTCCTTTTATCCATGGTGCTGGAAAATTATTTTGGTGAACAGGCCTTATATAACGTAGGTCACGGTACTCGCTATTTTTCGTTGGAATTATCGTGTTTTTAGAGCAGCTTTTAACATAGTTAAACGCGTTATAAATGTTCAAAATTGAAACATCAGGATGTCCATAACTAGTTGAATATCAATGGAATGTTGACACATTCCTCGGTTGCCAGGGAAATGCATATTTCTTAAAATGAGCCATAACTCAAAAACTATCTATTTTATGTGAACTATGCTAGTATTGATCTATCCGCAATTGGTAACTTCCTATTCATTGATAATACATTTTCTAGGCCTAACTTCAAAAATATTTTAGATAATGAGATTATTAGCACTTAATTATTTATATGGTTTTACAATCATTATCTCCTGTTCCAATTTTGAACATTTATAACGCGTTTAACTATGTTAAAAGCATGCTCTAAAAACAAGATAATTCCAACGAAAAATAGCGATTACGTGATCAAATGGTGATATATCACAATTTTAAAGGGTGTTATGTATGCCTTGATATCATCTTCCTAACTTCCTATATAATTATAATGCATTTCTCAGGTCTGTCAATACTAGCTAGTAGTTATTGAGATAAAGATATGTTAGCTAATAATCAATAGCAACAAAGGTATTCAAAAACAAGCAAACTGAGTTTTCTAAGGAAAGAAATTTCATAATTAGTCGTTTAGAATCTACTCTACAATATTCTATGGTATATCTTTTTCAGGACAACTCAAAATGTCCATAATACAAGGATCTTTTGCCCCTACAGGGGGAAAAAACCCTACAGGGGGCAAAAGACCTTTCCCTAGTGCTTAGTTCTTACTTCCGGACACTACCAGCGGCTGATTTTATATGCTCTAACCTGAAATACTAGTATATAACAAATGTATTTGCCCCCTGGGCCCGTATTCACTAAGAAGTTAAGTACGTACTTAAGTACGTACTTAGTACTTAAGTACTAAGTATGTACTTAAGTTGTATTCACTAAGATTGGTATTCACTAAGATTTAAGTGTGTACTTAAGTACATACTTAAGTACAAAACTTAAGTAACCTACTAAGTTGACTTAACTTATAAGAATTTTCTTTTATTGACTCTTTAGACGTTGGTGTTTAATTAGAACATTGTATTAGATTTCTAGTAGTACTTGCTTTACTTTAGGGGAAGTTTATGATTCTATTTTCAACATTTATTACAATTGGTTGTTGTTTTCTAAAAGTCTGATTTTTCTCAAGCACAAAAATCACAGGAACTTCATTGAGAATATTCTTTTTAAAGTTAAAAGAATACAGCAAGCTATTACAATAGCATTCCATACACTAATATGCTATGCTATTAAATATAATTCAATAAATATAATTCAATTTCGTACTTAAGTACGTACTTAGTTAAGTATGTACTTAAGTACAACAATTTTTCTTAGTGAATACGACTTAAGTATGTACTTAACTAAGTACGTACTTAGTACTTAGGTATATACTTAGTACTTAAGTACTAAGTAATCTTAGTGAATACGGGCCCTGATAAATTACAGATGCTGTGTGGTATTGGGACCTTTTGACCGATTTTTGGAAAGATTTCAGGACATTTATTAGTTGTCCTGACAAAAATATACCATATAATATTGCAGAGTAAATTCTAAACGACTGATTATAAACTTCCTTTCCAAAGAAAAGTCAGTTTGCTTCTTTTGGAAGACCTTTGTTCAAACATCCCGTCCATCAATGCTAAAAACAAGTTAAAATGTAACCTAGCTCTCCTTAAATATTTGGCATCCGCATGCACATCCGTATTCGAGGATGTGGAAATATTCTCATCCGTCCCATCCCTAATATACATTAGTAATAATTGCCTCTGGTGGCGATATTGGTAAGGTAAACAACTATCCAGTGGTAATGGTTAACAGTCTATTTTGAATATACGAGGGCCGAAAGCTTGAGTTGAAAACCGCATAGCGCGAGCAAGCGAAGGGCGCTAGTATTAATTAACTCTTATGTATTCCGAGATAATAAATAGTTACCACTTGCTGGAAAATTTCGCAAAAATATTGATTCGTACCCTCCATGAAGTACCGGGTGTACCTTTCAAAATGGGACCCACCACCTGGCGATGGTTCAAGTATCTGCCGATTGATCCCCCCTGAGTATAATCAACTTGACTTAGCATTATGAAACCATTCTCATTCTTATCAATGCTGTTTTACCTCCTACCACAAAGGATGTACTTTCTAATTCCATTTGAACAAACCAATTCGTTTTCACCACTTGTCACTTCAACAATTATGCTACGCCCACGGGCTTCAGCTTGTAATACAAGACCTATTTTATAAGAAACAATCCAGTAGCATGCAAGAAATTTATATTTATTCAAGTGAATATTAAGAAGAGCAAGTTTTTGATGAGAGGATACATATTGTTTAACTGTAATAGGTACTGGTGGTATAGAACAGGAAAATACCAACAGTTAAGTATTGATATTAATGTACTAGTGAATAAAGTCCGTAAAGTGGTGAAAGTTTGGAAATGTTGCTTACAGCACCTCCAACTTCGGAGAATATTCTCTTCCTGTGCATATTTTTGTAACAGGTTTAGGACTGGATTGAGCGATAAAACTTTGAACACTTCATGTTTCATTAGAATTAATAAGTTAAATATAGATAATAAATGATATAGGTCAAGATCATTATTATACGTATTTTATAAGTATATGTTATGCGTAGTTGCTTCAAATCTTAACTTAATTCAATAAAATATTTCAATCATTTACTTGTATGTTTGTAATAATTATTGTTCATTCCCCGGATCCCGGGATTAGCTAAAAGTCAATCCCGAAATCCCGGGATTACAAAAATAGCCCGGGATTGTAAGCCCTAATTGTAATTCACTAAAAACGCCAGTTAGTAAAACTGGTGAATAACCAAATACAGTGTAACTATTTTCTCTTATACGTAAAATTTTTAAGGGAACCACCGCAAATTTGGGCGTGCATATGACTTCTGTATATAATGTACTTCATAATAATAAATCACCAAGGGAGAAGACTGCCCAAAATATTCCAGTTATTAAACATTAAATCGATTTTGGGGGACTCACCCGATAATTACAATAAATTAATACTTTGCACCCCCAAATAGAGAGGGCATCTCAAAAATAAGTGACGAGTATTTTGATTTTTGAGCGGGCTCCCCAAAAATAAACCCCTACAAGCCCCACCTTACGTGTGCCGGCGAATACGAATAATATTACTATTGGTTAATTAATAAAATGACAGGTCCCCGAAACCAGCTAGGTCTACATTAATTGCCCAATTAAATCAAAATTCCATTTAAGTAATACTTAGCTAAGTTTTAGGAGGATCAATTAGATAGCTTTAAATGTTGAACAGCTTTGTGAAGTTTTACAAACGACAGAATTCGCTCTTCAGCTTGATGAATCAACCTTGCGTGATGACGAAGCTTGACTTATGACGTATATGCGATATATCCGCGACTAGGGTTGGCAGAAGAGGGGCGGCCTGGGCCGCCCCACTTTTTTTTGTCATAATACAAGGCCAAAAAGTGGGGCCTAGGCCTGGGCCGCCCCACTTTTTCTGTCATAATACAAGGCCGCCCCACCTCTCACGAGCTTCCGCCGGCCCTGTCCGCGACGGTGTATAAAAGAAAGTATGTTCTTCCCCTAGCCATTAGAAACAGATACAGTCAATATTTGCAGCCGTTACGCAATTTGTGAACAGAAGAGCATAACATTGGGAAATATTATCTCATGTGGTACTACTGATGGAGCACCTTAATTAATTGATTGGACAATATGGTAGATTCATAGCTCATGTCAAATGAGCTGTACCTATAGGTACATTTACCATTAATCGTGGCATACATCGTCAGCATTTGATCGCTCTGCACTTAACAGTTGATGTTTACCAATCTGCAAATCCTGATTACTGCAACGAAAATAATAAAATTGAATGTACTGCACTGAATGATCGCAACTTTCAGCATCTTTGTGACAACGATGACGAAATTACAAGCGCCTCCTTCACACTGAAGTTAGGTAGCTTTCTAAAGGTAATTGTTTGAAACGGTTCCATCAACTTGATTCTATTGTACAGTTACTTGAAGAACAGGATTCAACTTTGGCAGAAAAGTTTAAACAGCTAAGGATTGATGTTGCTTACCTAGCTGCCATATGCAAGAAAATAAAGTGAATATATCTACAAGGGAATAATACTACTCTATTTGGTACAACTATAGAATTGTACCGGATACACACTTTATAAAGACTATTCTTTCTTAATGAACCATAATACACACTAAAAAAGACGAGTCTTTCGATATGCACATAATATTCCGGTACAATACTATAGTTGTACCCTCTATTTAAGGAAAGGGCATTGTCCTATCACTCCTAAGTAAATTAACCTTGTTCCGACAAAATATTGCTTGTCGTGAACTTTGGCACTTACTACGTCTGCGTGAACTGGATATGGCAAAGAATATCAGCATTACAGAAGAAAACATCAAATTTACTGTTCGCATATCAATACCCTACGAGAAGATATGATTCGGGTCAAATATTTGACAGAACTAGTTATCCCCAATTTAGTTATACAGTATATCCATTTGCAACTAACATAAAAACTTCGGACTTGCAATTGCAATAGGAATTCATCTAGTTACAGAATAATATCGAATGTAATGTCATATTCACCCAATGTGGATACAATGCATTCTGCAGTAATTACTCTCCTCACAAAACAAAGAAATACTGGAAATATCCACAAAAGGCGAGTTCCGACTCTTACTGACTCAGTTAGAATCAGATGTGGTCAAACTAGCGAAGAGCCACCAAAGTCAAGGATCACATATTCCAACTCAGGGTTTACACGCCTTAATTTTTTTACTCGCCATAAGCCTTGTTTTTTTTTAATTTAAGAAAAAATAGTATGGCAAATATGATAAATGAAAAAAGCGAAATATAAAAATTAAGGCGAGTAAAATTATCCATTGGGTGCCAGAAAAAAATTATGGCTAGATAATAAATTTATTAGATGGAAAAAGTAAGGCGTGTAAAACTTAAGGAAAGTAAATTTAAGGCGTGTAAATATTTGGTGAACAATTGATATTCGAAACAAGTGCTTTTTTGAAGTCTTAATTAATTAATTAATCCAATTAGTGGCAAAGGTGTAATATTTTATTAAAAATCTCTAATAAGGAAAAAGCTAATAATGGTGTTTTTACATATAGTAAACAGTAATTGTGCAAAGTATAATTTGAAAAATTGTGGCTATTCAACATTTATTCATACTTAAATGGATTAAAGGTTTGTTATATGATGAGTAAAGCAATTGGGCTGTGACTGAAAAAAAGTAAGGCGAGTAAACCAATTTGGGTATGACCGAAAAAAAAGTAAGGCGAGTAAACCAATTGGGGTAGGATCGAAAAACAAACTAAGGCGAGTAAACCTATAGGAGGAATTCTGAAAAAATTAAGGCTAGTAAATCAATTGGAGCTCGGACGAAAAAAAAATATGGCGAGTAGATATGAATGACCAAAATTAAGGGGCCTTAATTTTTACACTCATTTTTTAGAACCCTCTTCCAAACTACACTAATACTTAGATAAACATATGTTGAAGCATCATCATCATCATAATCTTCTTATGATACTCTAACAGTCTAACTTATTTAATTATATATAATCACTAATTAAAAACTGACTCAGTAAATAATTAAGTAGGGTAGTGTTCGGGAAAAAATCGCCTTTTTCTAGAAAAGACCGGGCAGGTGAAAAAAATGTTTTTCCCGGGAAAAGACCGCCTTTTTTAGACTTTTTCAATTGGCTGGCTTACGCATAATTAACAGTGCGGATCAGGGTGTCCAGGTCTACTATGTCAAAAGAGGACTTTTTTCATACTCAAAACATTTTTTGTTTAATAATATTGTTATTGTACTTGTATTGTGAGATACAATTATGTGATACAGTAGAACTCGATTAAGACGTACTACCTTGGGAGACAAGAAAAAGTACGTCTTATCCGTATGCATAATCCACAAGTCGAAATACTGACTTGTTCAATGAAATGAATACGATGTATGGTATACAAGTATATAACATACTTAACGATATGATTAAAGTATTTTAGTTGTCACATGCTCACTTAAACCAAATAATAACTGAGTTCTGCTGATACTTTTCTAGAGTACGTACTAACCAAATAAAAATACATACATTTTGTTTACTTGGGAATATAAATTGGTGCGTCTTATCCGAGGTACTGTTACGAAATATTCAGTCCGGGGTAAATTTGGTCCGGCCGGACCATTTACCCCGGACTGAATATTTCGTAACAGCTCTATTAGCAATTTATTTTCATTCACAAGCGAGCATATATTCTTAATTCTGTTCCTATAGTAGAATATACCCTATTAACTAGCAAATGCCGTTTGCTATCACGCGAACCTCACTATACATAAATACAGTTAGTACTATTTCAACCTGACCAATTTAAATCGACTGTCACAGCCCTATATACATTTGAGAACTTCAAATGGTATTACAGTACACCCTCGCTACCCGAACAGGAGATCCAAAACTAATTTTCGTATAAATTTGGGGATTCAGCCATAATAATATTTTGATTATAAACGGATTTCTGTCGATTGTAAATTTGTACCTGTAGGCGTGACCTCCGATATAAAAGGCCTGAGTGCTAAGCGAAAAATTTGTGTACCATGGATTACTTAAAGTGCATTGAAAAATGGAGAATTGATCTTTATTCCTATAATTAGCAATGATAGAGCTGAAAAGTGTATTATAACCACAGTAAAACCTCCATTAGGGAACACCTCCGATTAAGGAACAACTCAAGGGGGGGTCAATCGACAGATACTTGACCCATAGCCAGGTGGTGGGTCCCATTAAAAAAATATTTCATGAATTACCTGGTACTTCATGGAGGGTACGAATCAATATTATTGCGAAATTTTGCAGCAAATTATCAAGAATTTACACCAAGGGTAATTTTGTTTAATTTTATCACACCTAAAGGTGATAATTGCTGACTAATTAAAATTGTAATTTTTTTAAAAAAAGTGTGTCTTGGGTAAAAATGCTCATAGGACAGCATAGGAGACTTCAGGGACCAGATGTAATTAACTTCGTATCAATCTATGCTAATCTGACACAGGTGACAACTCCAGAGTGTCACTTGTGGCAAATACTGAATGGGTGTAGGGGTCCAAAAGCAATAAATTCGTTAAGTACTTAGTACTTCGTGAGAGGGGGTGGGTGGGTATGCCCCAAAAATATATTTTTCCATGAAGTCACCTATGGGTTAGTATTCTTAAGATTGACCCCCCCCCCCCTGAACAACTCTGCTTAGGGGACACTTTTCTTTAGTCCCGATTTTCTACAATGCTTTAACATTGATACCTACCTCCCATTAAGGAACACCTCCCTACAGTGAACAAGGAACACCCTTTTGTGACCCAAATGTCACTTAACCATACAGATGGACCTCTCATTAAGGAACAATCGTATTTAATAATATTTATCATAATTTGTGGAGATAGTTTTGATCTCAAGTCATTTTAGCCAATATACATTCATTGGCATAACTGTCTCTGCCAGGTGCCAATTCTGGCACAAGTTCTTCAAACTATTCATCTTATCAAAAACACATTTCATCAATCAACAATTCCATACAATCTTTAATATAATAGTTCTCTTTCTGTTAAACACCTGTCCAGCTTATATTTTATTTACTATAAACAACATCGATTTTCAGCTCATGCAAACCCATTTCATCAATCAACAATTCTCCTTAATCCTTAATATAATAATTATCTCTCTGTTAAACACCTCCACAGCTTATAGTGCATCTTCCATAGAAGATGGATTATTCTTCAAACTATTCATCTCATCAAAAAAACCCTTTCCATCAATCACCAATTTTTCTCTATCCTAAATTTACAAGTAATACTTCTCTTCATGTTAAATACCATTCAAGCTTCAAACGAAAAAAAGATATCTTCATAACTATTTACATTAATAATATTGAATAATGCACCACCTTAAAATCATTAATCTTCAGACTGGAATATTATGGAAACAAGACACACAGAAGCATTATCATTAACATGTATAGACAACATTAACAGATAGCCATCCCATGATTATCTACTCAAACAATGAGACTTGGTATAGATTGATAAATTTTCCCCCAAACAAGACACTAGATCCTCAAATCTACACTAGTCCTCAGCGCGGGTCGTATGCGTTTGCTGCCCCGCAAAACAGTGCAATAACCAAATAAACCCGCATATAGTTCACAATAACCAAACCGCAACCGCAGGTATTACGTTGAGTATTATAGTAATTCAAAACCTAGATGGTGCTCAATTAAAATAGTAATATACTTGATTCAGTGACTCCAAATTCCTCTGAAGTAATTCTCTTGCAACTAATCCACGCTAACCCACACCAACCTGCAAAAAAATCAGTGACCCGAACCCGCACGTCCCAAAATATTCAGATCCTTTGGCCCGCAAGAACCCGCGGGTTCTACGCCTATGACGCGACGTAGAGGTCTAATCCACGCAGGCCCGGATTTACCCTACGGCAGATGCGGCATATGCCGGGGGCCCCGCACTTTCGTTACCCCGCGCTTGGGACCCTCCGATGGGTAGATTCTTTTTTTGAAAAAAAAGTTCAAATTCGATGTACCTACTTTATGTCATGTGCCATAGTTTAAGACTTTAAGTATTACTATATAATCTCTTTGTCCCGCGCAATGAAGCAATTACCATACCAACGTGACCTAATTCTTTGAATTTTCGACTAAATGTACTTGGGTCATAATTATTTACTAATTTTAATAATTAATCCAAATTCTACTAATTGACCTGAGAATTTAACAAGTATAAAGTTTTTTTTAAAAATCGGGGGGCAAGCCCCCAAATCCCCAAATAAATCACTCGCTACACTCGCTCTAAAACTCCCTTGCCAGACAGGTTCCAATCACGTGCCTCGGCTCTGTATTGAATTTCAGACTAAATTCAGATGTATATTTCCTTATTCGTAAATAGGAGCCCTTCGGTCTTGGTAGCATTGCGACGGATAGGTGCCAGGCACGTAGCTACGGGGGGGCGAGGGGGGGCGACTGCCCCCCCAAAAGTACTTCTCGCCTCCCCTCCCAAGAGAATTAGGAAGTGTTCGTTATAGTAAATAGAGTGATTCGTCCCCCACTTGCCCCCCCGACTCCCTGCACTTGCCCCCCCAACTTAAAACTTGCCCCCCTGAATTACATACTCTAGCTACGTGCCTGATAGGTGCTACACACATCAAGTCAACGGCCGCTACGCGGCCTTACCCCTCACTAGACTAATCATTATATGACTCCATAATTTTAAATTTAACCCATTTGTTTACATATTTTGTCAACAACAACAAGAAATATTAATATTGAATTTTTTTAATGCGAGAATCGGAATCAGCATACTCACTCGTTCACCTATTACACCAACTGGAAGCCAGTCTCCTGGTTCATTTTGAATTTTCAGCAATTTGTTTACTTTATTAAACACAACAACAATAAGTATTGATATAATAAATTTTTTAATGCGAAATCCGGAATCAGCATACTTGTTTACCCTATATGACTATTTGGAAGCTAGCCTCTATCTCAATTATAAGTGCGGTTTCTGGTCTCCTATCACATTAATAAAAACCGGACAAACATACCCACATACAATAATGGAGTTTTAATTTCGTAAACACACATGTGAAATGTTAATGGCATGGGGGACAGAAGGAAGTGCGTTTAATCTTAAATATATTATGAGTAGACAATATTTGCCCTAGCACTCCATGATCGATCCAACCAAAAATCAGTTTTCCGTGGACAAAGGAAGCCAATTTTAATCGTTTGCAATATGATCAAGGGGCCCCGAGCGGAAAAATATGCCGCGGACCCCGCACAATCCAAATCCGGACCTGATTATCTACGCCAACCAATTCGTGATGTACATCAAACAAGAAATTCATATACTCTCTCTCTCCACTTCTGTCATCAAATACACCTATCTTACATACCAAAGTTAATATTATATGTTTATTCTGTACGAGGTATTGTCTGTGAGGTATTGTGTATTAAAAATCAGTTGTCTTTGTATGAAATAGCAGTAAATAATAATTTGAGTTTTGAATGCGTTATACATGTTGAGCATAAAATAAGAGAACTAGCCTGTATAAGTATAAATGATAATCGTGAATATATATCGAAAGGCAAAACTATAATAAACCATTATTGAATTATCACCAAATAGATGAATAATATTACCAGTAAAACTCTTGTGCTGTTCACTCGTTAATAAAAGAAATAGTATATAATCTGAAGTAAACACATGTTCAACTTTGCCAAGCTATATCTCATAGGAATGTTGATATTTTTTTGAAATATTTTGGCATAAGAAACGTCCCATAGTCACAAAGATGTATGCAAAGTTTTGAATTCAATTTCCAAAAAATGTTGTCAAAAAAAGGTTTTTTAATGCTCACTCATGATGTAAAATATAAATAGAAAAAAATAAAAAATATATTTTTTAAATCCAAACCATAAACACCTCTTTAATATGTGTAATTTTTATCCAAATCCAATAATGGGAAGGGCCTCAACTTTAATTTTGATCTGTGCTCAGTTGAATACTGCGCAAACTTCACACTCGTCTAAAACCCCATGCCATCTTAGGGATTAAACGCTTTAAAATGTTCAAAATTGGAACATGAGGATGTCCATAACTAGTTGAATAAAATATATCGAAAATGTAAATGGAATGTTGACACATTCCTCGGTTGCCAGGGAAATGTATATTTCTTAAAATGAGCCTTATCTCAAAAACTATCTATTTTATCTAAACTATGCTAGTACTAATCTAACCGCAATAGGTAACTTCCCATTCAGTGATGATACATTTCTAGGCCTAACTTCAGTAATCTTTGAGTAATGAGTGTACCCCCTCGGATGTCTTGGGGTAAAAGGTATAAATAGAAAACCCCACTTTCACTTTCACTTCAATTAACTTTCAGTTTCAATTTTACATTCCTAGCCAGACGTGGGTTAAATTAATTAATTATGTGCTAATAATCTCATTATCTCAAAGATTATTGAAGTTAGGCCTAGAAAATGTATTATCAACGAATAGGAAGTTACCAATTTCGGATAGATTAGTACTAGATAGTTTACATAAAATAGATAAATTAGTATAGGAAATTAACGTGCCATGAAATTGACGCGAATTTCTCCAAATCGCGTTAATTTCCATGACCTTAATTTCCTGCTACGTATTTAGCAAAAGTATAATGGATGACAAACTTCCGAGCTACATATTTTCAGATGTGCAACTAGTTTGAAAGGATATATCATGTCTATCAAGTAGATTGGAAGCCTATTAGGGCACAATAATAGTATTCAATCAGGAGATTAATAATCATGAAATTTTTTGATAAAATATATTCGCGTTAATTTAATGTATTTGAAAATGTTAAGCTCCAATTCGCGTTAATTATATGGCGCGTTAATTTCCTATAATAAGGTAGTTTTGAGTTATGGCTCATTTTAAGAAATATGCATTTCCCTGGCAACCAAGCAATGTGTCAACATTCCATTTATAATTTCGATGTTTCTTTCAACTAGTTATGGACATCCTAATATCCCAAATTTGAACATTTATAACGCGTTTAACTATGTTAAAAGCAGGCTATAAAAACGCGGTAATTCCCACGAAAAATTGCGATTAACCCTCGTCTGGCTAGGAATGTAAAATTGAAACTGAAAGTTAATTGAATTTCAATTGAAAGTGAAAGTGAAAATGGGGTTTTTCTATTTATACCTTTTACCCCAAGACATCCGAGGGTTAAGTGATCAAATGGTGATATATCATAATTCTAAAGGGTGTTATGTATGCCTTGAAATCCTGTTCCTAACTTCCTATACAATTATGATGCATTTCTCAGGTCTGTCATTACTAGCTATTGAGATAAAGATATGTCAGCTAATAATCAATGGCCTTTAAATAATCCATGGTTCGGTGTAGTAGTAGTAAGGCCTTATATAACGAAGGTCACGTATATAGATATTATTGTTTTTTTGAGGAGAGAACCCTACACAGGTGTAGCTAATATCTTCGTAATTCAAATAATATTGTATTATCACAAATATAACATGATAGTTGTGTAATTCAATTAATAATCATATTGAAATCACCAAATTCCAAAGACAACAACGGAATAATGTACAACGGAATAATGTATAATAATGTATGTATAATTTTAGTTTAAATAACTAAAATTATACATATATAAATAGATTCATAGATATAAATTCATAATATGAAATTGTTCAACATATATATAGAAAATTGGTACTTTTGATTTCACAATTCAATTTGGAATTAATTAGTTTCCAAATTTTTTGTCAATAACTAAATGCAGTATTAGTGGTTGGCATCAATATATTTTGATCAAGTGAGGATTGTTGAAATTCATTGTTTTCATTAACTAGTGTCAATTGGCTGAACGCTTCAAGATGGGAAGGGAAGTTGTGAGATTGTTCTTCTAAATATGAAGTATTAGATGCATCGTTACCTTGATCTTCAATAGATTGGTCTGAGCTATCCAAACTAGTTGAGCTTGAAAGAGAAGAGGCAGAACTTTGCGTCAAAGAACTCGAATCAGTAGTTTTTTCAGTATCTCTCTCTGTGTCATTATCGGATCCAGAAATTGAATCACTTGCACTAGAATAAAAATAATGTTTATCTGGGCTTTTCGAAAATTCTTTGGCGAAATTACCATTGCTAGAACGATCGTCTATAAAGTCTCGAATCGTAGGATCAGGTGCAACGGTTGGAAAATCAGGTAGGGGCTTATACCCAATAGCCTTCAGATTTAGAAAGTGAGACAGTGAACCTATTTGCCACTGTTCGCGATCTTTATAAGGTGAACGCGACATGGGAGCAGGCTTGGGACAAATAATTAACTTTTTAGCATATTTATGCAAGACAAAATCATTTTGCGGGAAAATTAAATTCCTAAAAAATCGCGCTTTATCACGTATATCATAGTTTAAGTCATATCTACCCAATGATAAGACATACTGACATAATAACCTGGTATTTTTAGAATTGGTAAAATATAGTTTCAGTGCCAGGTTCAGGGATTGGAGTTTAACATTCTCAGATTCGCTAGAAAACCAATTGGCAGCTTTTCTCAGGACATCTGGAGCAATTTTCGGAACCTTATCACAATGTTCACCAATCATCCACAAGATACTGGCTCTCGCTCTACTATTTTCTGTCTTGTCTAACATTTTAGACAATCGAATGATAACATCCTTATTTAGGGCAGGTCCTAACTGGAGAAGCCTCTGTATAACAACAACACTTTCACCGGCAATGTTTGGGTCCGGGCAAGATAACATACCAAGAAGACCAGATAAACATACATCAGATAATTGTGATATATTGCTGGCTATACGGCCAATAGCATGTATAGAAGCAGAAACAAATTGGAAGTCATCATCATAGATGTAAACACTAAAAATAAGAGTATAAAGGAAAACACACTTGTAGGTACCGTATTTCCTTGAATAGTAGCCCCCCTCGAATAATCGCCTCCCCTAGAGGGGGCTTGAAATTATAATCGCCCCCCTTGAATAAACGCCCCCCTTTCGAAAGATCCACTACTTATTATTATTAAGGGAGTAGCCTTAATAAGTTTCTAGGTCACAAATGAGAAACAAAAAATAATCTGGTATTTCATTTATTGCATCCCCCACCTCGAATAATCGCCCCCCCTCCTTAGGCTTAGCGGGGCTTGAAATTAATAATCGCCCCGGCTACTATTCAAGGCAATACGGTAGTTCAAATAGTCAAAAGTGAAATTTGAATGAATAGGTAATTATGCGATAATGAGTAAGAATATTGGTAATCTGGTGTGACCGACGTGTCCGTATTATAAATATACATTTCCGTGGAGTACGAAATATAAGGAGAGCACTAATTTGAGAAAATGGACCATGGACTGGTTAGAAGTCCCAAGTATCATTTTGTAAATACCGCTAAAACAGTCTGATTAAAAGTATGTATAAGTCTGTTTAATGATCGAAGTGTACTGGACTATGAAAATCATCAATCTTAATGCAAATAATAATGAAAACAAAACTAATGCGAAAAAACTAGTGTAAACAAACTAATATTAAAACATGACTTCTTAATAAGATTTTTTAAAATTTTGAGCATTCGATTTTGAATAAATATCAAATGTTCTTCTGTACAGAATTAAGATTTCTAAGTTTGTTCGCCAAGATTCAATTTGCAGCTACGGAAATGATTTTATGAAGAATTGTCCAGCTTGTTGCAGAGGCGGAGCCAGGACTTTTCGGCAGGGGGGGCACTGGGGGGCAGAGGGGTTTCAGGAGGAACCTCTATGAGGATTTTATGCTCACAGGGGGAGGCAGCCTCAAATTAGGGGGGCTAATGCCCCCCCTGCACCCCCTGGATCCGCCTCTGGCTTGTTGATTGCAGCAACTACAAATATTCTTCCAGTTATCAATTTGAGTATCTTCAACATAAATCGTTTCCAGTTGGATTAAAATATTGCGTGAATGTCCTGATAAAAATCGGAGGATTAAAAGCTTCTCATTCTCACTTCCACAAAATCTTTCCATACTACAATGATAGCATCAATGACAATGTGTGATGGATATTTGAGACAACCTCGATCTATTAATTGAATAAGCTTGTTTTCATCCTCAAAATGAACAATTTCCAGCTCTTTATCATGTGTTAGCATTTATAAACAAGCTTCTCAATTTGAATTTCTAATATAGGAATGTATAGCATAACCATCTACGAAGGCAATTGAATGCAAAAGGGAAGTGTCCAGAGGCATATTAGAAATGATTTTTAGAAAGAGAGGGATAAATATATATTTAGAGAATTATTCAGCTGTTCATCAAGTGGTTTAGAGAATTATTGGACATCATGCGGTACAACCCAAAGTGGTCTTCGATTGATCATTTTGCAATCTTGATGTGAGCACATAATTAAAACCACTGTCCTCTGTGAGATGATTTACGATTTCTATCAAGGCCAGACATGAGTGAGAAAAACTGGTGAATGTTTGTGGACTTAATTTCCCATGTTTTCCTTAACGACATCGCCAACAGTCAAGCCAGTTTGCAATTAGCTTGAGAAAGGAGAAGCGTACATCATTATGCTCAAGAGGTTTTGAAAATTTATCATTAAGTATGTGTTTGTGCATGGTGTTATTATTGAATATATTCCATACATTGATTATAATGTCGAGAAACTAGATTTTCTGGGATTGTAAGCTTGAGTGTGTTGTATTGAAAATTGCTAGAGCAGATATGTTGACGTGTCAAAAAATTTCAAGGCTAAGTTGATGTTTTGTCTCTATAACATAGTAGGCCAGCAAGCTTTGGAAGTTAATATGTGTGCCTGTTTAATCAAGAAGACTGCTCATTCTTGTAAAATAACCTGATGTCTTGAAATCGAGCTGTACTGATCTTATTCACATCATCAAAATTAGGAAAAAGTAAAAGGTTTGGATAAGTTAAAGTACGGTCATAATCTTTTAAATTAATCAATTATTTCGAATTGATTTTAGATGTGCACGAAATCAAATAGCAGAAATAGTTTTCGATTTGGGTTATTAGGATGAGAAACGGATAAGTTAAGAGTATTTCTATTCGAAGAGAATAATTTTAAAAGGCTAACATTCAGTAAAGTTGTCTGTACAAATGGCTTGACTGTCAGGTCACAATGTTCTATATCTAAAATTACACACTTGACCACTGTAAATAAATCATCAGCTGAATTTGAAGAGCAGGGCATTAGACGAACAACTTGAGACCACTTTCTATATAGATTTGAAGCCATTATTGCAAAAACATTCTTGATAAGTCGATCAGACTCTAAAGAATATCCTACGATTCTTCTTCCTGTATAAGCTACAGTGGAATTGACATGTATTTCATCCATATGCAAAATTAAAATTGTTCTTTTGAAGTAAAGTCCGTGGCTAATTGCTTTAGGAATGCTGTAAAATCACTTTCTAAACCGAGAGTTGTTGCAAGGTTTTAGGATGCGGGAGGGAGAGAGTCTAATGATTGGAGGTATCTGTAAAATGAAGGAGATATAAAATGTGATTTGAGAGCCAGGACTTGCTTAATAACATTATACTTTCATCGGGTTTATCTACAAGAATCTCTTTGGCACTGGATGAAGTGGAGACGTGCTAAAGAAGATGTGAATTTAGTTTATAAATAGAGATATAAAGGTGGTTAGAAGCTGATTTAACATGATGTTGAAATGTATCTAGTTGAGTTGAAAGTGAATCGTGGGTAGAATAAGATTCAATTTCTTTTAAAAGAATCTCAATTTGACGTGTATAAGTAATCATTTGTAGTGATAGAGGAATTTCAGAATTGTCGCGAAATCCTTGGACACGAAGATTTTCTCATTGGGAAGAGCAAGATCTTGGAATTTTGTAACAAAGATGTTGAGATTGCAGTCAGAATATCATACCATCCACTTTTTTGATATCGGTAGAGGACATATCTGTAACTAATGTTTGGAAATCGTGTACAGTAACTTCTCAGTACCATGTGCTTGTTGTTCTAAGCTTAATCTGATAGCCCGTGCAAATTTTATTTCGTCCTTTGTTTCGCAGATAAATCGAGTGGGTCTTGGGAATTGCTCCGAAGAAAGATGACTAGGACAGCCAGGTATGATGGAAGGCACACCATTTTGACAAAGTATTATTCTCGCGCGTATTTCCGTCAGTGATTTAAGCACACATAAGTACTTTTCAAGTCATCATTGTGGTCACAATAGAGTGCATTCAACCTTTGAATGCGCAACTCTAGAGGGGCCGTAGGAAGCTTGAATGCAGGTGATAAGGTTCATCTCTGGAATTACTTCTGCAACCAGGAACAGAGCAGTGAATTGCCATCCGAGTGACTTAGTATTATGAACTTGGGTGTCGAGACTTACTAATTAACGAAATAAGCTAACAAAAGAGATTGAAAGAATCAAAAGAAGAGTACATAGTAAGTATATCATAAGGAGTGTAAAACAGGATCCCTAATTAGCTAAAGAAAAATGAATAAAATAAAACAGGTACCACAATCATATGTCAACACTGTTAGACGGAAGTGCAACAACATTGTAAATTTTTTTCTAAGTATAGCATGGTAGCATAATAAAGAAATTAATTAATTAAAAAATACCCATAATTGAAATTTAATAATTATACATATAAATATATATAGAATAACTGTCCCTCAAGCCGGTATTTAGTCTCTATATCCAAAAATTGTCCCTAAAGCCGGGGGTTTTCCTAGGCAAAACAAAAGCGTGTCCTAGGCTCATTTTGCCGAGTAAAGACACTTTTGCTGGATAATAACCATAAAACACACTTAAAGACACTTAGATATAATATCTTAGGATATGTATATATATATTGATCTATTTATGAATGCTGCAGCTCAAATCTCATGGAATTTCTAACCAATCCATAGTACCAGTTTTCATTGAGTACTCTCACTTTTTAATTCGTACTTCACGACAAGAGGGTCCGAATGGATCAAAACCCGTATCCATTTCCGCTCCATTATTTAAAATTCCAAATGCGTTCCATATGCGTGAATTACGGATTTTCAATCCTTAAATCCGCAATCCATTCGGATCCTCTGTTCACGACATATCCTAATAAATTATCAGGTTTTATCCTTAGAGGGTTCGAATTATGTGCGATTAAATGGATTTACACGCTACTCAGTGTAAGAATGACGTCATAACTGGCGAGGTGTGAGAAATTTCGAGTAAAACATAAAATTGTTGTAGGATGCCAAAATTTACACCTATATGCCAATAATTTGATTTTTAAACCGTGCTGTTTCTTCAATCAACTCGGAACATATAAACAAATATATATATATAACACATACGGTAGATGTTTGTGTTTTACTAGCATAGATTGATATTGTGCAATATTAGACCCGTTCTGGAAAATATATAAGATAAATTATTTAATAATATACAAAGTGATATTATTATATTTGTCTACTGTAGAGTTTGAATTCGCCCTTAAATTAAGTTAGCTGTATACTCGAATTTGTATTCTTAGGAATACAAATTCGAAACACTTACATAAATAATACAAATTATCATTTAAAGTGAGTTTTATAGATAACCTTGATTAAACCTTAACACAAATTAAAATCAAATTAATCACATAATTTTTGTATAATTTTCAAACAATAAAATTTTAAATCGAGATTTTAACTCCAGATTAAACGATGTAATATAAATTGGTGATTTTATACTGCAAAATATTTATTTCAATCTATTTTTCCGGAAACCCGGAGGTCCCAATTATCTGACTCCCGATTACGTGGCACGTAATTTGCTATGTAATAGTATATCTACATTCCGTTAGGTTAGGTTCTTATATGAATAAGCAATAAATTATAAATTCCGCACAGGTGTAACAGAATAGATCTGATAAAATTTAGAGTTTGTCCCAGAATACTAAAGATATTTAAGTAAGAATTTACTTATCCACCGATCAACGGCGTTTGTATTAAGTAACCTGGCTAGTTTATACCGATGGTTTTTATAAACGAAAAACAATCGGTAGAAAGTAGCGAGGTTTTTTAATACAAACGCCGATGATCTGTCATACCGATGATCGGTGGATAAGTAAACTCTTTAAGTAAATGATAAATACAAACCAAAGCTGCAACTTTGAATTACCTAGATATCCTATACTCATATCGCCCAAAACGCAACAGAGCACTGAAGTTAATCAATACACAGTGGGAATTTAGTTGGAAATAGGATAAAATTATCATTCTCTTGAAACTTGAATTCGGGGTAACCACTGAATTCAGAATATCGAATAATCTAGTAATGCATAATTTCATTCTGATCTAAGAAATATTTTGGTTGTTATGGCAATTCAAAGTACGTATTAGATTTTTGACAATTGGAATTTCTATTTTGCGGTTATAGAAAGTTACTAATGCTTCATTGCAAATTTTGAGAACACTGTTCTTGAGAATGACTTCTCTTTTGAATATTCTGATATACATGGTTTAATTATATACATTAGATATCATAATAACATCTCAGTATAAATTGATTATGGGATGTGGCTAACGGAAAATATACAATGGGTGGACAATTAATTCTTGCTTACTCCCCCTCCTTCAATGTGATGGGAAGAATCGTGTCCAGGCTCAAGCGGGGTTTTTAGTGTTTTAATATAAAGTAGACATATTTAACTTCAATATAAACCAAATTCCAGATGCGCAAAGATTTTCCCACAGATATTTCTTTTTAATATTAATTAATTTATAAAGATAAGTGATTCAAGTACAAATTATACTCCTTCAATTAAAATTATTTATTATGCATAACGAGGAAGCTTTTGAATTTCTTAACTCGAATCCAGTGAGTTATGGATTACAATGAATTAGAATCTGACTAATATTAAACAATTCGGTGTCAATTTGATGAATTAAAGTTTAGCAGGGAGCTGAACTGTCGGCAAATTAGTGGAAACATACTTTTTATATACTGAGATCACAATAATATTGTCAAAACTAGGTTCTACTAGATCAAATACCTAGGTAATGTAATATTCTTATAAAATAGTTTCTAATTGCGCGAAAAGGCGCGACGTGGGTCACTTAATAACTTTGAACCACATATATTAGGATTTTTGAAAAGAATATACCCTGTTCAAGAAATATAATCAATAATCATGGGTGAACAATAAAAAAATTGTTAACAAACCTAAATAATAATTTATGACAGATTTAACACGAATTGTCTAGAACTACGTTTAGGAGACTACGTACATCATTAGTGACAATGTCATTCAGTTTGCAGCCACCGATAACCTATATGTTAATAATACTTCATTAGAGTCTACGAATCTAGCATAGTTTTCCTATTTCCACTTTCACCCCTGAAAATTCCCAATGTGCAATAAATAACGAGTGTGAAGTTAGCAAAAGATTCAAGTGTTCACACTTCAAACGCCAATTTGACCCACTTATACATGCTCAATTGACTTGATCTTTGTTTTGCTCGAAAGAGGGGATAAAGTGGATTAGGAATATCCCATATTTGACACAAAAAGGTGTGAAATTTGTACTTGAAATTTTACATAAAATTTCCTTTTTTTTTCAAAAAGTTTGTTTAGAAAATTGTCAATTTTTAATTTGAGCCTACAAATTTATGTAACAGTGAATTATAGATCTCAAAATGTCATGAATAGATTAGTATTTCCAACTACCTCTGATAAATTCAAATTCTACATTATATATTTGACTTTTCCGTAAAGTTCGATACTCAATTGTTGATTAATAAATTCTTCATCACTATTAGATGATTAATGTGTTACTAATTTAACATCTATATATATAAAGTAGTAGGTTTGTGTGTCTGTCACCACATCTCCACCGAGAGTTCACTACAGATCTGAACCAAAATTTGCATGCCATCTAGGAGTTACCCCACTACCCTGAATAAGGAGTTTTTAAGAGATATTTACATTCCTCGCGAAGTTAAGTCAAAATATGTGATTTTTGGCACCTTCCCATACATTTCAATGGGAACCGACCTTGACCTATCTGATTGCAGAGTAATCACATTATTCTGACTCGAGTTATATTGGCCTATAATTCAATGGGTCAATTGTGTATGAAAGAAAACAACAATTGAATGTCCCTTGCTATAGCTGACATGATTTAACCAATAAAATTTCAGCTTGCATTGAGTTGTCAATAGTCTCATTCCTATGGTGCCCGTAATATTAATACAATTGTTTACAATATTTTTAAGTTCTGTGAAATCCGTCATATTTCTCGTATCACATCCGTCATATTACACACCCGTCTGTCATATTACACATTACACATCCGTCATATTTCAAATCATAAACTCATTATAAGACATCCCGTGAATTTGAATACCGCGGCGAAGCGCGGGCACCCGGCTAGTTGTCTATATAACCGTTGACGTAAGACATGATGATAGGTTAGTTATGATTACGATTACGATTAGGATAATAGCTAAATTGTGTGATCGATTAAAATTGATGAAGATTGTAATCGTAATCGGCCCCAACCTGATGATGATCATTGAGTGCTATTTCTTAGTTCACAATTATCACTTCAGTTTTGAAAAATGTATATTATTATCTACAGGTAAATAGTTCTGTAGTATAAAACATGGTATACTTTGATGAAGGTTCAGGTATACTCTACAAATTTCGAATATTTTGATAAAATCCAAATCATTGTCTATTTCTCTTTTATTGCATTTTGGGATTGTATTGATACCAATGAGTACTCTCAAGAGATTTCTAAGAAAAATTCCTATTATTTTTCCAGTTTGACACACTTTGGTCACCTCAATTTAGGAATAATTGCTGTAATTTTTTTTTTCAAAAGCCGCTATCTCAAAACTAACATTTTCAGAATTGCGGAAGCAGTCATTTTGTCAATTTGGGTAGTAGAATCAAAACTCAACGGTTTCGGAGAGATCTCGTAAAGATACAACTTTTCAGTCCTGCGATTTACCCTAATATGAATAGTTCATCTGTTTCTTGGATTTTGGATAAGGAAAATATTCATTTGAAAATCGACATCACATAAATGTATTTGAAATCCAGAAAAATGTAGATATTCACAATTCCTGTACTCAAAAGTTATATTACATCCAGCTAAACACATTTTATCAATAATATTCTTGGTATTGTTTATCTTTTCTGATTGATTAATTCCGCAAAAATGGTAAAATTAAAAAAAGATTTTTCCTCTATTAGTTTATTTGCCAATATTATTGTATTTTTGGCATCCTGAGGATCAAGTAAATCCGCTTTAAAAAAATTAATTCATTCGGGTAAATACTTATGGTAGAAGTACTCTAGAGTATACTTGAACCTTAAAAGGCTAATTTTCAACATTCAAATTCAGAGTATGGAAATACCTCCACATAAAAATGGAATCCCATTCAACGTCTTCGGTAACTACTTTGATTCATTAAAATATGATACAATTTCAAGTCTTTTACTTATGAGTATTTTAATTAACATTACTCGATTTCTTTAGGGATTTTAGTTAGGAGTTAATATTCAAAGCGAATATTCATTTAAAGCCAATATTAATTAACTTACAGCCAGTCCATAACATTCGGAATAATTGCGTTTGCAGTTCGTATTGACAAGCTGCTCCTCTGCGCTCCGCGCGTTAAGACAAACTTGCACTCGGGCCTGCGGCCCTCGCTTGTATTCAAAAGCATATACCTTTTCAAATACTATGCCAATTGTAATTAAATATTGTGATATTAATGAAAATTATGCATCCCCTCGCCCTATGTCGATACGTTTTTTTCCCCATTTTGTAATAAAAAAACCATCGCGATTAATATATAAGATTATTCGGGAAACAGTGTGTACTTCGTATAATCTACTCGGACGATTGGTTTTTAGTTTAAATCTTTATATATAATGTAGTTATATCTACTGCTTACACACTTTTAGATTTACCACCCGATCTACAATGGTTACTTGAATTTATCATTGAAAATACATTTTCTCTCTCAAGTGCAATGGAACTTCTAAATCAAACTGACTTGCATCCTAACTCTATTTGGGGCAAAATTAGTAATGCTGTAAATGGCCGAAATCGTCCATCGTTGAGGAAGAAGATTTATCTCAAGTGGGTGAAGAATGTTTCTAAAATTCAGGATTGTGTAAACAAGCATTTTGAGGCTGTTACAATCCACCCTAAACTATCTATATTTGTTCCAGTGAATAATAAAGATCGTCCTGAAACTTGTAAAACGGAGCAAGTTCGTCCCGTTTTTATTATTCAACCTCCACAATATTTGCTATTAACGAAGATTTACAAATAAGGTATGAACTCGAACGATTAACTGTACAATTTAGAACATCTCTATTTTCTAAACGTATATTGAAGGATATTAACTGTACAATTTAGAACATCTCTATTTTCTAAACGTATATTGAAGGATATTAATACCACTACCGTGAATTCTAATTTGAATTTTGTATCAAATTTAACCCAATTATTTCGTAAAATAGACCTAAAGTGTGTAGAATCGGAGCTAACTAATGTGTATCTCTTCACTTTATGGGTATCAGGATCATGTTATATAGATTCTTATTTGGATTCTGTTAAAGATGTTAAAAGGCGCCTTAGCGAAAGAGATCATGGCGATAATCTTGCCTATTTTAATAATTGCGATAGCCAAATTTGGTTCGACGGTATTAAACATTACGAATGTACAAATGAAGAAAATATTCATTTCGACAATGGTTTCATATTATTCAAGAAAGATTACATATTCGATGTAATACAAAATTTTGTAAATGTTTTTATTGTAAAATATAAATCGAAGTTATTAGAAAGATCTCAAATAATGTCATTATGGCTAATGCACAAAAACATAGATAATCCTAATTATGTTTATTTATGGGGTAAATATTATATCTGGATCACGCAATCTGAAATAGCTAACTTTATTGGATGGATAAATGGACTAAGAGAGAAAAATGAGATTTTCTATAGAGAAAGATTAAGAAGCGTGTATACTGAAATTATTACTAAGATCAATAATAACTCTGGTTTTCTCCTGGATTCTTCCGAATCAAAATGCATAGATTTAGAAAATCATGAAAGTAATGATTCATGCGTAGAAGTCTCTAACCGAGATCATACCTCTCTATGTAGTACTGACTTTGATATTTCTTCAAACTCTGCAAATTTATTAGGGTCATCAGATAAATTGGAAATCAATGAAAATGGTGAATTCATTGTAAGTTTTGAAGAATGGCAAAATATTACTTCAACGGATTCCGAAGGTAATACTAAGTGTAATCAAAACTGGACCAATATTTTTGCAGAAAAATTACTTGAATGTGTCCCGTACTGTGTGTTAGTGTATAAGATTCACTGGTTTAGCAAATTGAATAGTCGTAAACATAACTGTGCTTATTTTCAGGCTCGTGCTTATTGTAAATTTGATAACTGCCTTTCATTTCATATTTGTATTCAAGATAGACCAGATCCTTGTAATACTTGGGTTAGGGTTATCTATTCAACCCGAGGGGTGATATCTTCTCAACATTTTGAAGAAAAAACGGCTCATTCGAGACATCTATCAGGAAATTTTCGCTGTCAGGTCGCTCAAAAATTGGATAATTTTTGCACCAGTAAGTTTTACTATTCCCAATTTGGCGATCCATTTGAACTTTCTCAATATAAATACGGTAATTTAACTCGCTTAAAATCACAAACATGTTTAAGGAAAGTTAAATCGGAAACAAGATCTGCAGCACGATTTTCTACTGATCAGTTAGTTGATATTTCAGAAACACGGTCATATTTCTGTCAATTATTACCTGGTAGCTTAATTTCAGGATATATACAATACTTTGCTCAACATCCTTTTGTAATACACATGCATACAGAAGAACAGATTAGGTTATTTAATTGTTATAAAAAAGATATGATAGTTCTCAATTTAGATGCGACTGGATCAATTATCAGTAACCCTTTTCCTGGTTCTACAAGAATATTTTACTATGCCTTAACTCTACAACACCCAAAGTATAAAATGAGTCCGGTCCCAGTTGCGGAAATGATAAGTAATGACCATACAACAGCTGAGATAACCCATTTCCTATACAGATGGTTTTTAACATGCAAAAAAGTTATTTCCAAAGACCTAAATATAGCCCAAGTTGAAATGGATTACAGTTGGGCTATTTTACATAGCGCATGTACTGTGTTTAATAAATCTAGCTTGGTTGATTACCTAGAAAAGTGCTGGCGTATTATCGTCAACAAAGAAGAACTTAATTTGGAACCAGTCCTTCATATTTGTTCAGCACACATAATGCATAGATTTTCTCATCAAATAGCTAAGAAATTCAAGGTTGACAAGAAATTAAAATCATTGATACTGTATGTTTTAGGATCAATGATTTCATGTAAACAAATTTCAAAACTTGATACTTTGTTCACCTCATTATGCAATGTGCTAGCTAGTGAATTTATTATTCCTTTAGTGAGTGAACATTTGATTGTCCTAGAATCATTAATACAGGGGGAGTATTCCTTCGATTTGGATGTAGAGGACATTGATAAAGAAAACGAATCCAATGAAAATGCTAAAACATATAAAGAAAAATCGCTATTTGGTCGACATTTTAGTTCCCTGAGGAATGAATGTATTAATGACATACAGAAATATGAAACATCTATCAAAACCAAATTAAATTTTAATACCTGTTTTAATCCTAATATCTTAAAACATATCCTCACTTATTACATGCCATTAGTTCTTTTGTGGAGTGGGCTAATTCTTAATATTATAAAACCTGATAATCATCCTACAGATAGTAATGCACCTGTTGAAAATTGGTTCAGGATTGTTAAATACAGTATTTTTGATGGCAAACTAAATATTAAAGCTGCAGATTTTATTCGACTAATATATCCAAATATTCAAGAGCGAATTGCTGCATTTAGATTTGGCTTTGAGGCTATAGCGAAAAAAGTCTTTGCACCTAAGAAGAGGAAGTTATCACAAGTTATCCCTGAAGAGGAAGTTTGTTATGAAAAATGGTCTAAACGAAAGAAATGCAATTCTAGTTATATATACCCTCAGATAAATAAAATTGAGAAAGCATTTGGACAATTTCCCACAAAACGACATTGTAGCAACGTGACTAAAAGGTTTGTAAAAGACCAACTAGAAAATACCTTGCAACATTGCAATAATTCATTAATGTCCAATCTAAATAAAAGAACACCTAGTTTGAATTCACCCAAAGATAATGTACTTGTACTTTACAAGGAAGATCGAAGTGATATTTCTTCTTTCAAACTACCTAGCCAAGATGTCAATATTATATCGGATTGTGATTTAGTTGAAATTTCAATTGACTATAGCATACTACCTCCATTTCATCCTGTAACACCATTATGGCAAAGTAACATGTGTAAAGATCTTAAGCTCAATATGGTAAATGGTATAGAATATAATTCAAACAATGATAACAACAATATTAATCTACAAGTATGTAGTCCTTGCAGGTATAAAACAATTGCAGGAGATCGGAATTGTCTATTTTCATCATTATGTTATTGGATAACTGGCAGTGTTGATGACCAAACGACAGTACGCAATATAATAGTCAATAATATGGTAGGGAAGTATAGGGATGTCTGCTATAATTATATTAAAAACAAGTATCCAGTCACAGTCAGTGGTTTCAGAAGTACCAAAGATTACGTAAATAAAATCAGAATGAGAAGAGACAGAATATGGGGAACTGATACTGAATTGTTTTCCGCGGCCTTGATTTTCGAAACTGATATTTGGGACTATTCAGTTGGAAACAAATGGGAAATATTCTCAGGATCAGGGAAAAGTATAGGTGAAGTGATACAATCACCACCATCTAACTATTTAGGGAGTATATACATTCATTACACAGGAAATCATTATGAACCCATTCTAGGAGTAGTAAAAGACAGTTAATACTTACTCTAGCATCTAAATTATGTAATTGGTACTCTAGTGGGGATTTGTATAGTTTATACAGTTCTATGCATATTATTAGTCTCTATTATCATTATTAGTTATTATTCTTAATAAATGTTGTTTAATATGAATTAACTTAGTATTTAAAATTGTATCGAATGGGATCTATAAATTCTGAAGGTCTTAGATTGACAATTGTAAGTGAATAAGTAGGAAAAACTAAATTAAACATTAAATTATGAGAGGTAGTTGAAATACTGATCTATTCATGACATTTTGAGATCTATAATTCACTGTGACATAAATTTGTAGGCTCAAATTAAAAATTGACAATTTTTAAAAACAAACTTTTTGAAAAAAAAGGAAATTTTATGTAAAATTTCAAGTACAAATTTCACACCTTTTTGTGTCAAATATGGGATATTCCTAATCCACTTTATCCCCTCTTTCAAGCAAAACAAAGATCAAGTCAATTGAGCATGTATAAGTGGGTCAAATTGGCGTTTGAAGTGTGAAAACTTGAATCTTTTGCTAACTTCACACTCGTAATAAATAGGATATGCTGTTGGTGAATGGCATTACGAATTTTGAATGAAAATCACTACATATATTCAGGTGGGAAACTGCACCTTTCCTTGTCTTGCATCCTGCTGTCATTATGATAGCATTCCAGAAGAAGACAGTGGTTAAAGAAGTAAAGTACGTAGAATCAATAAACATTGACGAATAATAATATTTCTTACAAATAAAATAGATCTACAATACATTGTCCATGACAACATTATTTATGACGGTGGCATTCAAATGAAGCTGTCCTTAATTTATCTCAATAATACAAATGGGTACCTGTGATCAAATCCCTATTTCCTCTAAACTGTGATTTAAAGTAACTGTGAATAATCCAAGCCTACTTAGATACTCCTAGATAATTTAAGTTGGAGACTGATGCTACGAAGAAGCATTGCATATCATATCAAGATTAAAGAAGATGAAAACACATATTTCCCTGCTATCTGGACTAAAGCAAAATTAAATCCACTCATTTCCAGTGGCGACACTATGGGACGCATGAGGGCTCCTTTATCCCCTTAATAGAAAAAGTTATCAATGAAGAAGATCGAAATTTTATAGCAATTGCCGTGGGAATTCCTATTATAATGGAATGGGAATTACTTTTTCTGTGGCAATTATATGAGAATTATATGGGATTTTATGGTACTTTTGTTGAAACTCTATGGAATGTATGTAAAATTATGTGTTAATTCTGTAATAAGTCTTTGGAAATAGGAAAACTCTCAATATTTTGTGCTAATTTATGGGAATTTAATCAGAAATGTATGTGATTTGCATAAAATTCCCATGCAACCCTTGTATTTTGGCGCATAGAATTTGAAGCATACAATATTAACGGAATTATCTCCCAAAGGCATTATTAGGCAAATTGTTTAACCAGTTTAGATTTAGGTTGAGCTGGATCACGAGCCTAAATACCCAATGTTCTCTCGTTTAGAAGGGCCAAAAGTCCCCTTCAAATTAATGCATCTCCAAGTACGCTTCACGAACCTGGATGAGACTTCGTTTACTTGAGAAATTATTTGATTATTAGTGATTTCTAGATTCTTCAGTAGGAAAAATTACGAATCCCACATTTCGCATATGCAACATACCTCCAATATTTATGATTTGACAAGCATCGAGAACTCATTGTAAAATAGTGGATTGCCAAATCTTTTCTACAGTTTTTAATTATGTTGACCAATCATTCAATATTAACGGTGTCCGGACTGGCCAAATTACCGAATTTCTTTTATTCCACCGGAATTTTTTTTTTTTCTAAATATACACTCAATGAGATTAATATTTCTCCTCCGATCTTAATTTTGATTTTGTCATTCATAAGTGTCACAATATGACGTTTCAACACCTCCATATATGGCAAAAATTACAAATTTCGCCGATATCCTTGAAATTTTAAGAGTAGAGTAAGAGTAAGAGTAGAGATTATCTAGTTTTTTCTAGAATTAATATATTGCGGGGGAATACTAAGACACTTTGGAATCGAATTGGAATGTTAGTAAGTGACTATTGAGACATTAGAACTAAATATACACTTAATTTTCAAAAGCTTCGTTCAAAGAATAATAAAAATTGATTTAGAAGCTTAGTTTTGATGAAATGTATTGAGTTATCGCGACAAACTCAACTGCATTGTCAATAACATAACTATATCATAAAAAAATAGGAAGTAGAATGAGTAATTTATTATTTGGGATTGAATATGGGAACAGATTGTGTGAAATTTCCCAATAAATTGAAGAAATGTGGACTTTGAATCGAAAACTGTAAAAAAATCGAGGTAAAAAAAGTAAATTCATCATTAACGCAAGTTGGATAGGTTTCTAAGTAACTCAATATCTTATACAACAACTAGTTAGAAGTTGGGAAGTGCTTCTACAAAAGATTATAGACTATTAGACTATGTTACGGTCAATTAGAAGCCATTTTTAGAAATTCGATATATATTTAGTTACATTTTGAAATTTGAATTTTTTAAGTGCAGTTATTCTTAGAAATGCCTTCCTAGATACTTGTTATGAATCAAAAGTAGTTATGATGAATCAATAATGATTTACCATTATAAATTATGTAATCCCAGTCCGGATACCGTTAACAAGAATTCTGAAAATCCATTAAATATTGTAAAAATAGACGGTCAAATTAATTAGGAAAAATTACTCAATTGTCCAAAAATATTTTAGAGATGATTTAAATTTTAAATGATGGAATTCGCAAGTATTTTTGGATTATAATCATTCTCAAAAATTCAGAAATTATTATTGATGAATATTCATTTTTGACTGGAATAATTATGGATTTTAGATTAGATCAGCTTAGGTTTCACTTCGTTAATTAACCCTGGAAGTACTATAATACAGGTTTTTTTAAGGACGATCCTTTTGCACGAAGAACTTTTGGAGTTACACCACGATTCGGGTCGGCCTGGGCCTGTGCAGTGTTGAGTTACACCACAATTATGGGTCGGCCGCGGCCGCTGCAGAGTTAAGTTACACCAAGCCTGCGCTGAGTAACATCAAGGTCTCAACCTTAAAAAAAACCCTGTTATAATAATATATAATTTCCCACCTTTGTGCAACAATAATCACTGTCAAAACATCTTTAACTGGATCTTTGCTGTATTGTTACAAATATCTAAACACTCTTTGGATATTCGAGACATAAACACGGTATGATTACTATCACCGAAAATTTTGATGAGACAGATAAATTTGAATTATCCCACCAATTCTTTTCAGCGAGGTTGGACATCTGTCTAAGTCATGCAGAATTCTTTTATCAACTGACATTGATAGTTAAAAAACAATCAATCAGGATGAAATTGTTTTTGGGTTACGAGCTAACCGGCCTTTCAATCCACAATCTCCTATATACTATTTAAATATTATTGCCACAAAAGCGACAGAATTCGCAATTTTTTTCTGAATACTTTTTCATGCGTACATTTATCGCCAAAGCGATTAAAACTCCATACTCTGACCTGAATGAATGATATGTTGTTCTAAAAGCCCTCAAAGTCAAGGTAGAAGCATGTGGGAATTTAACAATGGAAAGACCAAGTAATGAAACGCGATTTGCTTCGGTGAATGGCACACTCTTTGTTGATAGACATTTCGCCAACGGATATTCGTCGGATAGAGATATGCTAGATTCAATTAATTCAGTGAATCATTCACATGACATTGTTTAAATTAAATAAGTTGATTTAGTAGTGTATATTTAAATTCGAATTCTTGTATAAAATTCTTGTATAAATCATCACATACATACTTAAAGGCAATATTAATATTTTTGACAAAATCGACTTCTAATTAAGTATGGCCACTACACTTAATGATGAATACATGAAGACCACGAAATCAAAGAACATAGCACATTTACGATGTTTTTTTTATATATACACTTGATAATTAACATAACAAGTACAAATTAATGCGTATCAGTATGGTATTGGAAATTTACACCTAGAAATAACTCATACAAAGCAAATTTAGTCTCATTGGAAGCGCAATTATTCACAGACTAACATATCCAGAATCCGCTAAAATCCGTTTCGGGAAATCTTTTATGCGGATGGCAGTGTCTGCTTTTCCATCGAGATGTGTAACAATCTGAATATGTGAAAATAGATGTATTCAACCAATTAATAATTTGTTATTCTATTGCCTGTTTTTCTCTTAGAATTATTTGGATTCGAGCTTTCTTATCGTGCAACTGAAATTTATTGAGCTATTAATGGTATAAGTGTTTGAATTTACCAAACAAATTACATCGTGTAACATTCTTATTAAGGGGACTTCATGAGGAATATAAGTACCCGACAAAAGTACTATATTAGGCCTAATAATATTGTTAAATGTATTAAATCCTTATGACATATTGCTATTTTGATTTCAGATTCATATTAGACGTATTCTAATTACCTATTGTAGATGCTTTCAAATTGATTACATATTAATTCGGTTGAAAATTATCATCAAATGGCACAATGTGCCAACTGTTCCCATCTCTCCCATAGTATCAATTTGGGAAAAGTGGTGGATAGTGGCACAGGATGATAATTTTTAACCAAATCAAAAAGGGATTGAATTTATGCTTCCACAATTGTTAATTCGAATGCGCAGAATACGAATTTGTTATCGAAATAGCAATATCTCATCTAATTTGAATACACTATCTTCCATTATCAAACCTTCTATAGTACTATTTTCAATGGGAAAATGTGGGGTGGTCGAATACTTATGTTCGGGTAGTGTATTTAATACACCACAAAGCAGGGGGGGTCAATCTTAAGAATACTAACCCATAGGTGACTTCATGGAAAAATATATTTTTAGGGCATACCCACCCACCGCCTCTCACGAAGTACCAAGTACTTAACGAATTTATTGCTTTTGGACCCCTACACCCATTCAGTATTTGCCACAAGTGACACTCTGGAGTTGTCAACTGTGTCAGATAAGCATAGATTGATACGAAGTTAATTACATCTGGTCCCTGAAGTCTCCTATGCTGTCTTATGAGCATTTTTACCCAAAACACACTTTTTTTTAAAAAATTTACAATTTTAATTAGTCAGCAATTAGCACCTTTAGGTGTGATAAAATTTAAAAAAATTACCCTTAGTGTAAATTCTTGATAATTTGCTGCAAAATTTCGCAATAATATTGATTCGTACCCTCCATGAAGTACCAGGTTATTCATGAAATATTTTTTTTAATGGGACCCACCACCTGGCTATGGGTCAAGTATCTGTCGATTGACCCCCCCCTGCACAAAGATGTATAATTCTAAATGACTAGTTTCAAGGCGTAGTAAGGCCGCGCAGCGTTCGTTAATTGAGGCGTGAAGTGTCCAACCGTCGCAAAGCGACCTAGACCGAAGGGCTCGTATTATTAAAACTCGATTGTTGGCCGTTTATTTGTGTGTCTGTTTGTCCAGATTGTATGTAAGAGATGGGGGAATAGATACCGCATTTAAATATGAGATATAAACTAATATCCAAATGTTATAATAGGAAAACAAGTATGATGATGAAAATTTAAAATCAACATTGCATTGAAGCTCGCTTTCAAAGGGTATTATTGGCAAAGAAGTAAGCTGAAGACGAATTTTTACATTTCTAATATGAATATTTTCATTTCTAATATTAGTCTGGTCGTTGGAAGGTTGAACCTAGAAAAAATTCATACAAAGCGTATTTTAGTATCATTTGAAGCGGAATTTTTCGTAGAATTACATATCCAAAATCCGCTAATATCCGTTGTGGGGAAATTTTTTTAAACGGGTGGCAGTATCGGCCATTTCATAGTAAATCGCCGACATTTTCGTAATTAACTTTATCAAATCAATTCTAATCAACTTATAATCATCATATTTGTACTCAGCGTAAAATTTCCAGCAATTTGATGTATCACATGACAACATTTGGAAATTTTTTCCATGGTAACGCTGGAATGTATCAAAAATATGTCAGGAATGTACGAACATTCCATTCTCAAATTGTGTGCCTATCGAATCTAGTGACCCCTCGTTCAACTCCACTAGTATAATTATACACATATCGACCCTCTAAAATAAATAAAAAATGGGAATTGACGAGATTTAGCTGAAAATCTTTAATTTTAGGTTTATCTAGATTAATCTCGACAAATCCCATTTTAGAGGGTCGATATGTGTATAATTATACTAGTGGAGTTGAACGAGGGGTCACTAGATTCGATAGGCACACAATTTGAGAATGGAATGTTCGTACATTCCTGACATATTTTTGATACATTCCAGCGTTGCCATGGAAAAAATGTTCCAAATGTTGTCTTGTGATACATCAAATTGCTGGAAATTTTACGCTGAGTACAAATATGATGATTATAAGTTGATTAGAATTGATTTGATAAAGTTAATTACGAAAATGTCGGCGATTTACTATGAAATGGCCGACACTGCTACCCGTTTAAAAAAATTTCCCCACTACGGATTTTAGCGGATTTTGGATATGTTATTCTACGAAAAATTCCGCTTCTAATGATACCTTAATACGCTTTGTATGAATTTTCTAGGTTAACCCATTTTGGGATTTCAACGACCAGATTATATGCACATTTGTTGTTGTTGCTGTTTACACAAATAGGCTATAAAATTAATGAAAATTCAAAATCAAACAATGTACTCTATAAGTTAGCTTTCAACTCATATAATAATTATTGGTAAACAAGTTATAATTAGTACGGAAAATGGTAGAAAGAGTGAGAAGGCCACATAGTCATATAGTAAAGGTCGAGTGTGCATGCACATACAGTCGAGTGTGTATGCACATATAGTCGAGTGTGCATGCACATATAGATAGTCGAATGTGCATGCACTTATAGAGTAGAGAGGTTATGTGCATATAGATTGTCCAAAGCACATATAGTAGAGTGTGCGTATTGTTGAGTAAACAGATTATAAATAAATAATAATTTAATATTTCTGTTATTTATAATTCTTATTGATGTTATTCTATGTCACATGAAATGATATCTACATTTGTAACTATCCTCAAGCGAAAAGGAAGAGAAGTGAAATTGAAGAAACAAAATCTCTCAGTTGAGCTTCAGATCACAAATTAGGGGCGAGGATAATGTTTCTACTGAGCTCCTGACCGATATAGAAATTAATCCAACAACAGGTAAATACATATAAATAATATTTGAGTAAAATCTTAATTAAATTAAACGTCGACTGAATTCTATAAATTCGATGCGAATATACTGTGCTAAAATTGGCACTGTTATACTTGTGTATTACGCATGATAACAAAGTGTCAATTTGGGCTTGTAATCATTTTCTAGAATCTCGTAATCAAAGATTAATCTTTTAAAGCTTATTATTTTGAATAGCAATGATTGTCAAAGGGCCCACTTTAGAGAAAATTAGTTCTCCACATAGTGTTTTTTGTCCACCTAGAGAAAATTTCAATGTATTTAAATTAATGGTCTATTATTTAAGAAATGATTATAGTGCTTGTTTAACTTCGCTTGATGAGGAAGAGGAATTAACGTTAACAATTTCTACCTTTGATCAATATATTTCACTCCTGATTGTCGAAACAAAGTCCTGGAAGCTTGATGATTCGAAATTTGCAGTAGTCGCTGATTTTGAATTCAATAAAGCAGGAAAATTATTATATTTCTTTAATACTTTTACTGTAGCATGTTGATTATAGTGATCTATAAAATCTTCAGGAAAAGTAAAGCTAACTAAAAGAAAAGTTATTATTAATGTCACTGCTAGAAAATGTTTAAAATGTGATCACAATTGCATCCATTATGAAGCTTTTGAACATTGTTCAGACACTGAATATCTTAAAATATGTCAGCCTAATTATCTCAAGAATTATAAACTCTTCATTCTCAATCAATCAACCATCTTTCTAGAATCTAGATGATAATGAAGGTTTTCCATGTTTTTACAATGATGAAAATAAGTGGTTCTGTGACACATGTTTGGGAAAGTGTAATAAATCAGCTACCTTACAAACCTTTTTACCAACATGTAATTTCGACTTAACCACAGTTTTCCCAAAAGAGATTGATTATTCCACAATATCCACTCAACCTATACCCGTATTTCTTGACGAAAAAATGGCTATTTTTACAAAGAACAACAACAATGCCAAATTCAGAACTTGTCTGCTGAATTACTTACATAAAAAGAGTCTTGTGAACACGGATATCAATTTAACACTGAAAACAACGTTATTTTAGAGAGAAAAGGAATCATTGTGTACACTGCAAACGCTGTTATTGAACTTGCTGAACATAAACGTTGGATCGTGGATTCTAATATTTAAAATTTATCTAATATTTTGTATTTTTCCTTATTATTCTATAGTCTATAGTTCTGTATGCAATGGCCCATGCAGCTGTAAAGCATCTTTCGACAGGAGTTCCTGTCTAGTACTTAATATCAATAACCGCTACTTCCTACACACTCAATGAGTATAGCGAATTCATGACTTCATCGAGAAACACACTTCGTGGGTATTTAAGGTTCGTCCAGATTATAAAATAGGTATTTCTCAGTCATAGTTGGCTACTGTTCTAGTGACTTTCTAATTTTATAGAGCGAAAAACAGAACCCAAGAGAGGCTTGGAACGAAAGACAGATATCAGTGCCATATTTTCCAACTCGGATGGAATGCATATTTAAGGATGATTGATCTTAACTATCAAACAAGTTTCACTTGTCCTACTTGTAAAGACAACCCCGAAATAGTAATAATGGACGGGATTACACTAGGAACTTTGAAACGAATTCATGAGACTCCTCATTTAATAGATGAATTTCAAAACTTCAGCGTGATCCCAACTTCCAATCGTGTATTTATTCCAAGCGCTAAGACAGGAAAGATGTTAAAATAATTTAGTTCTATGGGGTTAAGAAAGAGCACTTTCAATGAAATGTTAACTTGTATCGTGGTTGAAGAGTTTGCTAATTATATTTTATACACCACTGTGGAGTGCAATGGTTGGATTAAGATTAATGAAACTTACCCTGGTCTGAATGTTGTTTTAACTCGATTAAGTTATCCATCTCCATTATCTGGAATATTCCAATTTTCTTTACTAACGAAAACAGAGCGAATACTTTTAGTCAAATTATCAAATGGAGAACTTCTTTCCACTAACGATCTCCACCAAATATTCATCAAGATAAATTCCGTCCAACTGCTCCTTGACTCGCTTCCTCCAAGAGTAAATGAGGAAAAACATGTGTCTTTGAACCATATTGTTCAACCACTTTTGACAATAATTCTAAGGAAAATTGATGCTCTGTTTAAACATCCTATAAGAAACTTGTCGAGTATTCGTCTGAAATTAATGACTACTTCTACTATTTTCCAGCCTTTCCGGTCCACTACAAGTATGTAATGTGTTTTAAATTAATTCTTATAGATTTAAATACCTTGGAAGTAGAAAAATATACGTATACTGGTGAAATACATTTGTATCCTTGTTAATCTAATCAGTCACCTACTACTGTACATAATGGATAATGTAGTGATATATATTGGATAATAGTGATAATTTATCCCCAAATCACCACCACTATCACTATATCCAATACATATGTACTGTAACAACAATAAAATGCACATATTATCAATTAATACTGATGTGTTAGATATATTTACACTAAACTATAAAAATGTCTTTTTATTTGAATTCATTTTGAGAGCAAATTTTATTCTATAGATTACCAAAATATGAGATTGGAAAAGCAGATGCAACTTCCAATGTTCAAAGATCTATCCCAAACACAATAAATTCTCTCCAGGAATGCTAGTTCTTAGAAGGCAACACAAGATTTGTTATGGTTTTGAGATTTTAAGAGAACGAGAGTCCACGGTTATAGTATATAACTTGCTAATCAGTATTTTCAAGAAACCTCCAAAGATTATCATTTATGATAATGCGTGCAATTTGCATACTACATGTCTAATGAGGTAACATTTAGATTATTAATTCGAATGCCACTATACTTAATAAATTGACTAAATATTGTTCTTTGTTTAGGGACCCTGCACTATTTCGTGACACTGCGTTTTTAGTTGATAGGTTTCACTCTGTGAACCATAAATGTAGTCCATCATACTCAATGAAGTCAATTCAAAGCGAACATATCAAAAAGATCAACTCACAAGCTTGTGAATAGATTTCTCTGTACTAAGACGGATCTCCAAGCAAATAGCATATATGCGAGTAGAGAACGTTTTCTTTAATACTAGATATTTTTTAGCTATTTTAAATGCACAAATGATATCTAAGTTTAATTAGCAATGAAAATCTCAATATTAGTTATAAAATGATATAATATTATGAATTAAGTAATGACAAAAGATGAAAAATATACATTTAATTGCAAATAGTACAAGTGAACAACATTATTTGCTCAGTGTTGTCTAGAAAACCAACACATGGCTTGTGAAACCATTTTTTGCACTTAGTGCATTCGACCATATTTCTGTACGAAAATTGGGGTACCTACATAGGCACCAGATTTCTATGTTAATGGTGTCAGATTTCTGCATTGTCATGATGCCTTGTGGTTTAGGTCTCTGATGGTGGGAAAAGTTCCAAAGTTTGATTTTCGATGCACTTTCGCAAATGTTTGCGCATATTCGATCGGCCCCACCGATTATTTACGGGATCATCCCCAGACGCTATCGCCAGGCAGACAGCTGCAGCAAAAACTCCACAGTCTGCTCCACCACGTTATTGTTGTATTGGCATAACAGTAATTGCGAGAAGGGTTCGTTAAGTGGCATATAACAGTGCATGTTGAACATCCAGTTCCTCGCTGGTACGTCCTGAAAACGCTGAGTCATATAAGTAGACACCGTTAGCAGTTTTTCCGGAGCATACCCAGTGCAAGTTTCCATCGTGATGGATTTGTAAGCTTTTTTTAGTGGAGGCTTTACAAACTCACGATTCTACAAGAAAATATCGATCAGTCTCATTTCCACAAACATTTCAATTAATCTCGTCTACAATTACTGCAGAATAAGCTACTTAGATTAATATTAATTTACCTGAGATAAAATTGTGTCTTGTAGTCCAGACAGACTTGATAGGATACTTTTAGAAGCTCCTAAATGTAACATGGATGATTGTAATTTGTAAACAAGAAAGAAAGGACAGGTATTTAAGAAATCACTTACCATGAAACAGTTTATGGAAGCTCCAGATAAAAAGCATTAGTATTGGAGAGCTGTTTGATAAATTCTTCTTTAACTCTTTTGTCAATTACAGTAAATTTATCTTCAATGGGGAAATTGAGCGCGTATTTATTAGTTCAGCCAGCGTGGGTGAAAATGAATGTGTAGAATCTGACATTGGTGGCGAAGTGCTCTCAGGTTGCTGATTACAATCTTTAGTCATAAACATAGTGGAAGATTTACAAGTTGATAGCCCAGGTAAAAAAGAATCATTTGATGATACGTCATATCTATTATTTAGAATATTTTGTTTTTCAGATCCAATTTGGACTGAAAACAAACCCGTTTCAACAAGGTTATCTAATTGCAAGTCGTCATCAAATCGGTTTCCAAGTTGTCATCATAAGGCAGTTCTGTTTCCAAATTGTCCTCATAAGGCAGTTCGGTTTCCAAATTGTCGTCATAAGGCAGTTCTGTTTCCAAGTTGCCAACCGGGCTAGTTCGTAGCGAAACAGTATTTGCATTGAAATATCTATATGCATTTATGATCCGAATAAGGTGTGTTCTCTTAAATGTTTTTCGAGCAACGTTTGAGAAAGGTATGTCTTCTGGCCACCAAATGGGTTTTTATCTTCTTTAGCACAAAGATTTCGACTTATCCCTAGAAAAATTGTCATTGACTAAGTTCGGAATTAAATATAGTATAGTCTGCACAGTAAAACTTAGCATTACGAAACATACCTACTGATTTTTGAATCAACCACGATATAATTTTTCGTAATGTGTTCACATTGCATCCAGTTAGATCACTCTCTATTTTCGCAATCATTTCGACATCGTGTGCTGGGATAGACTCTAGTGAAATAGGATAATTGGCAAGACTCTTCCAAATCACATCCATATTTGCATTTATAAAATTAGTGAAGGGACTATTTGCTAAAAATAGATAGACCCCCTTCCAAGGTAAAACAGCAGCTCGCGCACTCAGGGGTTCGTGATTTTAAGCAAAATGCTGGAAGGGTGCGTGAAATTGGAATTAATTGGGTGCGCAGTGCGCACCCAGAGTGTTTTTAATACTAAATTTGGTCTTTTTTTTGGTAAATATGTTATTTTTGGTCTATTTGGGTGCGCGATTGTAAATAAACATTTCCTAGGGTGCGCGGATTTCTTAGGACTAGATGAAAGCCTGGGTGGTATGTATGTTAACGGGCTTTGAATCAATGAAGCAGGTCACGAAATTTCTAAATGTGTCTAGAGTAGATGGAAATGTCTTTATACATATTTAAATAATATGATATTGCAAGGGTGCACAATTGTCAACAAGTGCCTGTGCCTATTTCAATAAAATTATAAAAAAACACGATTGTGGTGTGTTTGTCAAGAATTACGAGAGCTAAAATGTGTATGCAAACTCGACTTTATGTGGATACACACTCTACTCTATATGTGCATGCACACTCGACTATCCATATGTGAATACACACTCGACTTTTCAATATATGGGATACACACTCGACTTTTCAATATACACACTCGACTATCCATATGTGCATGCACACTCGACTATCTATATGTGCATGCACACTCGACTTTATTACCTCACATAGCGGCCGTTAACTTGAAGTGCGTAGCACCGATCTGTTGCAAAGCGACCGATACCGAAGGGCTCGTTTAGTATATATTACTACATAAACCACCAAAATAAGTGATACACTAAGGGAATTTTTGCCAATTTGCATTGTGGCCGGGCAGCTGTAGTCTATAGAAAATTGGCCTGGAGAACCAAAAAGGTTGCGGAACACTGACCTAGAGTAATTCGACCACATGGAATTAAAACGTGAAATCAGAATTTGTAGATTCTAATTGCCGCATAATGATCAGAAATTATATAGTTAATGAGTTAAATGTAAATTTAAAAATGTTGCTATTTTATTATAGTTTACCTATCGTTTAATATAAACATCCATACTGAAGAAGCATCTACAAATGTTATTTGCCTCTAGAAGCTGGAATGTATGAATAAAATTATTGTTTTATAAAATACCTTTGGCCGGATAGTGTATATTGGAATAAGAGGAAATCTTTTAAATTGGCTTGAATTATATTTCTCTGGAAGGAAACAAAGTGTTACGATTGGTGGTTCTTTTACTGTGCCGAGTATACTATAGTATAGCGGCCTTGTATTACACATTTTTAAACCTATTTAATGCGACAACAGGAACAATAAATAGTGCCCCAATGATCAATTTATATGCATTCGATAGATAATTTAATTCTACAGCTTTTCACAGTGCACAAATTTTGAAATTGGGCTTCGTTTGTGCCATAATTGAGTTGGTAATTTCCTTTGTTTACTAACACTTCAGTTCAATTGAAATTGTTAAATATAATTTGGTTGTTTCAACCAGGGGAGGCGATAGGCATGTGCGACATGTGCGTACGCACTATGCCCCGTGTATAGGGCCCCAGTATTTTTAAGGTAGAGTCGATATTCTGATATCTGAGCCAATCAATTAGAATACCCGGAATAAGTATCTAAAAGGAAATCCAGACTAAATAACCTAGCTATTCTTTCAATTGAAAATGATATTGCAGGAAATTGATTTCTAGAAGATTTACTACAACTGCTGAAATAAAGAGCTGAAAAATTACTAGTTTACTACTACTATGTATATCAATATTATCCAAACTCAATAGTTTTGTCTGCCTCTTTGTTTGTTTGTTTGTTTGTTTGTTTGTTTGTTTGTTTGTTTGTTTGTTTGTTTGTTTGTTTGTTTATTTGTTTGTCCGGATTGTATTAAAAAGATGGGACAAAAGAAACCGCATTTATTTTTGAGATAGAGGCTACTTCAAATAGTTATTATAGGTAAACAAATATGCTGATTCGAATTTCACATCAATAGATTTCTAATATGAATATTTATTGTTGTTCTATACAAAAAATTTGAAAATAAATTAATGAAAATTCTAAATGAACCTAAAGAAAAAATAAACATTATGTCAGCAGATTACGAATTCAATTTTGCAATTTTTATCCAATTATTTATCATCCGTCGCGAAGCGACAGAGACCGATGGGTTCATTTATGAAAATACATAAAATTTGCACACTAAATAGTAATTGTCATGAAACTGTCCTTGGTTGATTTCATACATTCTATTTTACTGTATTTAGTATTGGACAATTCTGTATGTGTACAATGTAGAGGCCCCGCGCTAGCCGTTTGCAGAAGGACCCGATTACTGTTGCGCCGGCCTGGTTTCAAATTGTGATAATTATAATGATTGAAACTTGTGAGATCTAGTAAGCATCTAATTTCTAATTGAAAACTATGATTTACATTCCATAACAAAGATAAGTATATTTTCTTCGTCAAGAAAACTCTTGCAAATATACTGACGTGTTTAATTCTAATTAAATTAGTCTGTATTTAACATATAGAGTCGCTTCCAATTTGTTTACAGGGGTTGTCCCATGGGCGTATAATTTCTCTCAAATTCGCATAAATATGGTGGGGACGAGGTTAGAAATGTATTTTAATATAACTGTTTTCATCTATATTATAATATTTATTGTGTTAATATTTACCCGATTGTTTAATTGAATAGTTGATGTAGAAACAATATCATAAATAATAATTTATTGGGGGTTGGTCCAAACTTGTTCCTCCTTTGAGCATTCGAATCAATGAACTCCTCAATGAGTGGCTCAATTTCCATGGAATGTGTTAAATGGATTGGCCAAAATTGAACATTGTTTCAACCTCACTTGTGATTGAGAATATCGTATGAAGGTATGGATTCGTCTTAGCACCTAAAAGATCTCTCCGCTTCGCAAGTATAAACGGGAAGACTAACATACACTAGCCGGCCAAAAGTATTTGAACAGCAATAATTTGTATTTATACATTCAAGCTTCTATCAGCAGAATAGCATTGGTAGATGCATCAACACTGCTATTTACATAAAACGATATGTGAAGTATTATAAAATAGCAAATTTTTTGAATTTACATTTACATCGAGGTGTTAATCTCATTAACTATATAATTAGCTAATTAAAAATATTATTTCTGATCATCAAGATGGAATGGGAAAATAGAAGTTCTGATTGCAGATTTCAATTCCACATGGGCGAATTACTCTAGAAGCATAATTTCAAATGATTACGTTTATTCTCTACTGGAATACAGCCACATTCCCATTTGTGCCACTTGTGCCACAAGTGGCACGTGGCAGATACACTTATGCCACTTCATGGATATTAACTAAAATCACGTGAATTCAAAATATTATTTAATTTATAACTATAGCAAGATATTTTAGTCATTTCAGAGAAGTTTAAACAGCCTCTAATAAGTTAACAGACGATTATTGCAGTTTGCATTAACGCTTCCATACATTACTATTTTGTCAATTGTTACAAAATCCAAAAAAATAAATATTTACTATACAACGCTTCATTCAGCTCGCAAGGACATGCAAAGGTCAAATGTGGTTCATATACACTATTTTGACCTTTATGTGAACAATATATCAGATTTTGAGTATAGATTTTCAGTGATTCAGGACTTTTAGATGCATTGATTACTTGTAACTAACAAGATTTTGGTGATTTCCTTTTAATTTATGATCCATTTGGTAGTCTTGGGGTAAACACCAAAATTGATCAAAATATCATATAGTAAGAGAAAATTCGAAAAGTTAGGGGCCATTATCGATCTTTGGGGTACAAATTCTCACGTGCCTCCTCTGAAAACAATTCTCAGACTCCCGTGCAACTAGAATTAAAACTTACTAGTGAAAAAGACTCGCAATACACGATTTAATATACGTCCCTAATACATTTTGGGACTCTCAGATGCACGGTTTAGAAAATGGCCATATATGGGCATGCATATGTGCCACATTTTGATGATACAGCATTTTTGTATTTCATAAACTATAGATTGTAGATCTTAGCTCTAAACGATTATTCACATCATTATATCATGCATATAACATTGGAATAACAAATGAGAGTATATTCCAAAGATTTACCATGCTAAGAAGTCCAATACCATATATGGAGGTGTTATGTGACCATCACAGAAAATCAATTATTAAAATCAAAGTTGTACTAGAGCTTAGTTCTTTCTTGCTAACACTACTAGTGATCGTTTTCAAGGTATATGAACTGCTTGAAATGGGTTCAAAAACCTTTTCGGTTGGTGTTAATGAAAGATAGAGCCACTATTGTGTCCTAATAAACCCATTTCTCCACATAAATATTTGGAATATTGGGTGAGGCAAAATATTTATAACATCGAAAATAATTATGATATAACCTAGAAATTTTTGGAAAGAAGCTAAACATCAATAGAAATAATCTTACAGTAGCGTTTCCCCAAATCTTTCATTGTTTCTAAGTTATTCATGAAATATTTCCAAAATCGGTCCAATTTAGGCAAAATCCTGACTAAATTCCGTAAATTGCAAATATTTTAAAACTAAGGTGTTTTAGAAAGGAAAACGTTCGTTGGAAATTAAGTAAATATATCGTTGATGAGATATTGGATTAAAAAACAATGGTTTCTTATGATTTATCACTTCAAACAAATCAAATGGACACTATTATCGTCAATGGGGACCAAAAACCACATTTTTAAAAAAATCTTGATACATGATGACATTCTCGGGCATGTTTTGAAAATATATTGTTTACTTTAGGTACCCAGAGTTGGCCCACGTTTAAAATTTTAAGTTTATACTACAGAAAAAATCATAGCCATACCACGTAACACTAAGGTAATGTAAGGAAGCGTTAAAACTCCAATTGTTCAAATACTTTTGGCTGGTTAGTGTATATGACACAAAGCATGTGCATATTAGGGATCATTATCTTAAGTGCATCCTCTTCGACTAGATTTTCCCTCAATGTTGCAATCGTATGCTGGTCCTGCATTCCTTTACATCGGGCGAACCAGATATTTCTCTCAAAGCGGAGGTTATCCAGCTTGATCTCCCTAGCATAGAACTTAGCCGATGTGTTTAGCTCTGAGTCTGCCATGCAGTTGTCCTCCAGACCCAGGGCCGGATTACCGGACGGGCCTATTCGGCCTGTGCCCAGGGGCCTCTGACCATAGGGGCCTCGTGGGCCTTTGGTTCCCTTAGCAATCCTATTGCGACACTTTATCACATCTCAAAAATGCGACTAGATAGTGTCCCCATTGTGATTCTATTTCAAAATTATATAATTGTATCCTAATTATTACTATATTTTTTAATACGTGTTTTGAATTTCAACTTTGTATAGAACTTATTTGGAAAATTTGATCCTTTACTAAATACATGATAAGCTTAAGTGAATAGTTCAGTAGAACCCCGAATATCGGGGCAGGCGCGTATCGGGGCACCCCTCGTATCGGGGCAGTAGGTTGGGAATTTGCTCTTTTCCTTTTAAAAATAACCCCACGTATCGGGGTACTCTACATTGGAATTTATTCTCTTTTAGTAACTGCTTTTTACGTTTGAGCAGCTTAGTACTATTTGTAATTGAAAAATATTCCGAGAATATCAGAACGTTGTGACTCTTAGTGTAGATAGAAGTAGTATAATGTGAAATTGTAATGTGTAGTACTGCTGAATTATCATCCTTAACTCTAGGTTTGATTATATGTTATTTTTTGTTGTGTAGGTGCTAACTTAATTATCTTCACCTAACATATTTGGAGTTATCTTAGAATCCCGCATACCGGGGCACTCCCTCGTATCGGAGCGCTGTCCGCTTGGAAGGAAGTGCCCCGATACGCGGGGTTCCACTGTATATCATGTTCTTATGGTTACTAATTAGTGGTTGGAATTTGAATGATATAGTATGACACACGACCGTTCTTGGCGTTCGTAGGAATATTCGCCTGTGATTCGCGTTCTCGAACACCTTTTGCAAGAAGCTATGATTTTTATGCAGTAATTCCTATATGATATGGTATCGGGATGCCAACCTCCAAAAACCAAAAAACGGGAGGTTTTGCCATTTTGTCATGAGTTTAACCAAAAAAGAAGATGAAGTGGGAGAAAAGCGGGAGCCTCAAAATATATGCTACAGTCGAAATCGGATTATTTTGTCATCGGATTATTTTGTTTTATCTGACTATTTTGTCCTAATATTCGAGGAAAATTATGATATATATACCATTTTGCATGGATATCACACCGGGTCTATTTGTCTTATCGGATTATTTTGTCGAATTATCCATGAAAAGAATTGGACAAAAATATCCGATTTCGAAAGTATTTCTTTGAATCTATCATGAATAGAACTTTACAATATCAGTATTTAGTATGTTTGAATATCTACAATTAGGAAACACTTATTTTCTAGTTATATCAATCAAATTTCATCCTGCGTTTCTCGTATTGATCCAATGCTTGCATCAATGATTAATACAACAAAAAAGAAATAGCTAGATTAATGAATTTTACTTTTCTACAAAGTATGTATTTGATTAGATATACCTTACTTCCCCGAATAAGCGCCCCGGCGCTTATTGTTTTCGTGGGCCCAAATTATGCTGAAATTTTTGTGAAAAATCGAGAATATACTCTTTAGGTCGATTCTAATGGTTTCTACCAACAGTATACCTACCGAAGTTGCCAAAATGAATGGAATAACATTACAGTGATCAACTAATGTATGTATATAAATTTTATCATACCAATGTGATTTTTATTGACCCGGCGCTTATTCAAGCCCCCGGTGCTTATTCGGGGAAATACGGTACGTGGATGTAGCAGACTCAAATATATTCATACGTTCTCGTATTTACGGACATTATTCTTGAGATTTCAAGGAATTTCATGACGATCTAACTTTCGTTGCTCTGGGGTAAAAGGTATAAATAGAAAAATCCCATTTTCACTTTCAATTGAAATTGAATTAACTTTCAGTTTGACTTTGACTACCCGGTGCAACGAAGTACTATTAGACAATAAAATGTGTAAAACTTGTGTAAAGCATAATCCACACGCGGTTGCATAGATCGACATATAAACTAAACGAAAAAGAAATTCACCATCGTATCTAGTATAACAGCTTTCTGCAGGATGCAGGTACCAGGCCATCTCGATATTCTTAAGATTCCTTAACACGATACAGAAAATTCTGAGGCGCTATACGAAAGTGTAAAGACTGTAACAATCCAGGAGCTACGCCTGGACCTGCCGAAATTTCCTAGGGCAAACCGCATTGCTCGCTCATCTGGGACTGTTGGAGCTGCATTACAGGTTACCGAGGAACAAATAAGGACATTTTATACCGAGCTTTTCTCTTTGGTGATGGAAACTGGTGCCAAAGCACTTCTATATAGATATTCCAAGAACGATCTCGATGTTGTCGAATCTTTGAGACAAGGTCTGGACAGGGACAAATTATGGAGGCCCCTCCCCGTGTTGGACGGTCATACGCACATCTCGTTCTCCGTGTTGTAAGAGCATAATCGTTACAATAGAAATTCCTGTAGATATAGCATCAGGGTTGCAGCCAAAAGTATTTGAACATTAGGGATATTAATACACACAATACTCGCCTGGAAACTTATTTACGGCTATCTAAACTACTCTAATATGACTATTAAATTATTAATATCTTATTATAGATATACATTACAAAATATTGTGATTTCAATTTAATTTAGCAAATATCCATGAAGAGCATTAGTGTTTCTGCCACTTGCCACTTGTGGCATAAGTGGCACTAATGGAAATGTGCCTTCATAGTAGAAAATATTCGGATTGATTTGAATTCTGCACATAGAGTAATTTAACCATGTGGAATTTAAATCTGCTATCAGAATTAATATATTCTCATTGCACCTTAATGATCACAAATTAATTATTTAATTAGCTAATTATATATTTAATGAGTTTAACTCCTCCATATAAATGTAAATTCGAAAATTTGCTTTTTTATTATACTTTACATATCATTTCATGTGGATAGCCATTTTGTAGCATCTACCATTGTTTTTGTGCTGGCATAACTTCAAATGTCTGAACACTAATTATTGTTGTTCAAATACTTTTGGCCGGTTAGTGTATAAGTAAATAACGGGATTTTTGCAAAAATTAGTCAAAATACCAGTATCAATTTTGTTCTACTCGTATACTTGTAAGTTAGCTAATTAAGAACTTCTTCCTGGCCATCGGAGGTTAGGGATAAAATTAATGTATTTAGCCATGAACTGATCTCGCCGGTTGTCACTTTTCTTCCCTGACATTCTACGTGGATAGGATGAACAACTTGTAAAGCCTCTGGATAACTCGTAGGTTGAAGTAATTCTGAAAATACTCAAGACCATGTAAATATGACTCACCTTCCCCTACTCTTTCCTGGCTCACTACGATCGTTTACTATAGCCTCAAGAAACTCGAGTATTGCTGCATAGTGAATTAGGAACGCATAAACGGCGGGCAGTCTCATAACCCAACGCGTAGGACAAAGTGGACGTAAAATGTTTGTCTTGCGGAATATCACCTCTATTCTCTATCTCATTCATCATTGTCTGAAATCGATCCAACTTCTTGGGTGAAATTTTTATAAAATGATGACCGCATTCATTCGTTCGGTGAGATCATGACTTGAGGAATTGATGCAAACGAATCTTGAACAACCAAGTTCAGCTGGTGACCAAACAATACAAATACAAAGCCTTTGGATTTTCAGCAATAACTTTTGCTTGCAGACCATTATTCTTCCCTGACATATTTGAAGCACCATCGTACCCTTGACCACGTATTTCAGTAAATGCAAGGCCAAAACCCAGCAACGAGGTTTTAACCAGGTGGAGCAGACTATCAGCATTGGTACGGCTGGTGAGGTGAAAACCAAGGAAACCTCTTCACTTTGCAAGTCAGTATTGCAAAAGCAGAGGCGGATCCAGGGGGGGAGGGCAGGGGCCCTGGGCATCGAATCGCTTAACTTTACCAGGTGAGCTAATATCATCAAAATAAAAATAATACTGGTCAAGATTGCGATTATCTCAAAACTCTTAAAGAGTTTTCATCCTAATTTAATGACAGCGAGCGAAGTCATACTTAAAATGGACGATATACACATACGTAGTGAATCTCATGGGCGCAAACTTTTACAAGTATGAGGTTAAAGTTAGGGGGAAGGGGGCCCCCAAAAAGCGAGATACCCAGATATCGATTTGTTTTGAATGGATTATACCATAGCCTACTCTACATAAGGCCTACCATCAAAGCTGATATTTTGCACCAAGGATGAAGTAGTGTAAGATATTATTATTGACCCATAGCTATTTACATTTATCTCTGTACAGTTAGAAATATTTTAAAAATAGTTGGATCAACTTGTTACTGATTTTTGTTAATTTTTAGTAATTAATTAATACAATTCTCCTTCCACCGATATTTTAAGCACTTCCTAGTACTATATTCGACTTTGATTCTTTTTAATAGTTAGATAATTATTTTTTCTCAATGCCGAACTATTCTGCCCCTGGTTGTAGGGGTAATTATACCCCAGAAGAGCGCGTCCCAGTTTTTAAATTTCCAGATGGACACCTGAGTTACGACATGCCTGGATACGTGCTCTCCATCGTGAGGATATTTCTGACCTCAAAATGGTGTATGTGTGTGCTAAGCATTTTCCGAAGGAAGATATTCAATATTTTCACACGGTACCCAGAGATGGGTACCGTATGAGGTCCCGTGAGGAAGACCCAAATTAAATCCTAGCGCTGTCCCCTCTCTCCTTCCTGGTTGTCCGTCTTATTATTCTCTACCCCTTCAATTAGAATCAAACGAACTCGGTTCTCTTACTACTCCAAAGAGGAAGATTTATTGAACCAAGCAACTAATCTCAGCTTGAAATCAGAGAATACAGAAATGGAGAAGTTTTGTGTTGGTTGTATACAAGAAATACGAGATAAGTTAGCTTTGATTACAATCCCAAGTCCCAACTGACTGGTTAGTTTGGATTCAAACAGATAATTGTGTGAGATCTTTTTGCTTAAGATGGAAAATCATAATATTTGTGCAAATGTTTCTCTTGAAATAAATTCTTTTTTATCTGTGAACGGATATACACTAACCGGCCAAAAGTATTGGAACAGCAATAATTGGTATTCCGACATATGAGGTTATACCAGCATAATAACATTAGTAGATGTTACAAAATGGCTATTTACATGAAACGATGTGTAAGGTATAATAAAACAGGAAGGTCTTCGAATTTACTTTTTTATGGAGGCGTTAAACTCATTAAATATATAATTAGCTAATTAAATAATTAATATGTTATCATTAAAATGCAATGTTAATATATTAATTCTAATAGCAGATTTGAATTCCAATGGTTTAATTACTCTAAGTGCTTAATTTCAAATCAATCTGAATATTGTCTGTGTGATACAGCCACATTTCCATTTGTGCCACTTATGCCACAAGTGACACGTGGCAGAACAGGGCAGAAACACTTATGCCACTTCGTGAATTTTTTCAAAATTGAATAAAAATTACAATATTTTGCAATGTATATCTATAATAATATATTTATAGTTATTTCAGTGTAGTTCAGATAGCCGTTAATAAGTTACCGGACGAGTAATGTGTAATGTGTGTGCATTGAAATCCTTATTGTTCAAATACTTTTGGCTGGTTAGTGTATATATGGGGAGTCCATTTCTCTCTCACTTATCTCTATCACTGATATCCGACAAATTGAAACGATGTTTACAGAGATTACTCTTAAACTTAGCTCTTCCCCTCAGAAGAAACATCCTCACCATATCTCTAAAGCAAAAGAACATATTGAGGAGCCATTTGTAAACTATTAGATAGTGATGAAACAAAATCCAATTGTTCCGATTTGCCAAGATTACAATTTATTCTTGGCCAACTAGAGAATGTGGGTATTTACAAGAAGAGAAGGAGATACAATGTTATTACACAAATTCTGGCCATAAAAACGCATCTGGTTTCTCCTGCTAGTTACAAATTTCTCCAAAGTTCAGAATGCATTTCTTTTCCACATGTTCACACGCTAGAAAAGTTGCAATCTTCTTTTGAGCTGGAAAACGACTCTTGTACTTACCCACGGACTACTAGAATACCCGGACGGGCAACTCTCAAAGTGTTGAATAAAAACTGGAGGCTGAAAGGCTCCAATTTTAAAAATTGAAAAAGCATTAGGTTTCCGGTTTCCAAATGTGATTTTTGGCATATAGGGGTAAATTTTGGCACCCAAAAACAATTTGAGGTTTCCACTCAAAATTTCTCACACCTCGACAAGTTATGACGTCATTGTCACATTTCGAGAACCCTGAAAATTCACTTAATTGCACATAATTCGCGCCCTCTAAGAGATAAAAATCTCAAAATTTAATAGAATAGCACATTAATGATGCCGACACGTTGGTCACACCAAATTTCCAATATGCTTACTCATTATCACATGATGACGTAATTACTAAAATTTCACATTGTTAAATTTGACTATTTAGGCCCATTTACGCTTTATAATCAATGTTAGAAGTATATAAACGACACACCAACCGCTTCGCGGGTGGTGTTGTTGGGTTCTGCCGCGAAGCGAACTAGCAAGCGAAGAGCGCTAGTATCTATATATATCGATGCTACAGAATATCTATATAGCATATATAGATAGATGCTACAGTATATCACGGAATTCTAGAATTTAACAATTTTATTACATCCTCATTTCAATCTTAATGACCCAATTTTATTTAAAATTGTTTAGAATTTATCAGGGAACACTCTTCTGGAGTTATTTTACTTGTTTTCCTGTCAGAGTTTTCTTTTATGGCTGCACGATGGGGAGGAAATGTTGTACTCATTATAATGGAAAAAGCTGCAAATCTGGTTACGATACCAATCCAGAAAAAATAAAAATATTCAAGTTTCCGAAAGACCTCGTTGAGCGCATGCGATGGGTAAACAACCTTCCGAATAAACTAATATCAGAAATCACCCCGAATATTGGTATATGCCTAAAGCATTGGCCTACTGGATATCGGACAGTAAAAGTACAGGGTTCGAATTGCAAGCCAGCGGACCCACCATCCATATTTGGTCTTCCGAATTCCTACACACCGCAAACCTCTAAAATTATTGCACGAGAGATTGACAAACGTGGAGTATCGTCTGAAACACGTAAAAAAACATCAGAACGACTAGATCAGAAGAAATATACCATCTCTTGTTGGAATGAGCTCGTGAAATATTGTCGATCTCTACCTCTAGCTTTTCAAGATGTAAAGGATTCTATAAGGTTGGTAAAACTGGATGATTCACTTGTTTCTGTCGAATATTCCCTTGTTATTGCCAATGATTTTCAAGTTAGTGCTAATAAAGGGTCAAATAAAATCCCTGTTCGCCATCTCCTCAATTCTCTATCACACAAATTGACACAATATGCACAACTCAAAAATATACTGGACTATCTGAATAAAATTCCGTTTAATTTATCTTCAGAATTGGAATCTAGCGGGAAAAGAATTTTGGAGTTGTACAACCTTGGAGATACTTCAGATATAGATCTAGTCAAAGAAAAGCAAATGAAATTCATTTGCAACCAGATGATTTTATTGCACGCTCAAGGTCCAAATGGTTACCGATACGATCGTGAATGTGTTCTTGAAGCAATCAATTTGTTCTTACGGAGTCGTTGTGCATACAAATCTCTTCGAGATATTCTCATTCTTCCTTCACAGAAGTATTTGCGGTCATATTTTGGTAAGCTGGGTTCTCCTGGAAGTTGTAATGAATGCAAAGAAGTGATCGATAGAGTCTTTCTTAAGCTGGATGATAATAATAAAATCTGTTTTATATCGGCAGATGAAATTTACGTGAAACCTGCAATTAGATTCAGGGGAAATCATATCGTTGGAATGGCAGTTAATCAAGATCAACCCTCCCCTGCCAAAACTGTTTTAACACTAATGGTCAATCCTATTTTCGGTACTCCTGCTTTTGTAGCTAGATTACTTCCAGTAAATAATTTAACAGCAGAATTTCTGTTTGAACAATTGCAGATTCTTATTAAAATCATTCATGAATCTAGTGGTGTAGTGTTCGCCGTGATGACTGATAGTTTAACTGTTAATCAAAAAACATTTAGATTGTATCATGATCGGTACTTTAGTTCAGATATTACTTCCATCGAACACCCAATTACAAACACTTCCTTTTCTTCCCTATTTTTACTCTACGATCCTGTCCATTTGATTAAAAATATACGGAATAATTGGTTAACTGAAAAAATGCAAACGTTAGAATTCAAAGACCCAAATTCAGGCGCAGTGGTTAAAGCTAAATGGAAAGATATAATAACTATATACAGAAATGAACAAGCAAATATTATAAAAACAACCCAATTAAATCACCAGACCTTATATGCAAGCAACTTTGACAAACAAAAAGTCAAATTAGTTTTCAATGTTTTTAATGATAAAACAGTGGCCCGTTAACAAGAGCAACAAAGTAATGACACAGCATCATTCGTCAAACAAGTTACGCGACTCATCAAGATTATAAATGTTAAATCTCCCTATACTGGAACACGACTTAATGATGACGACCGACGACCAATTATGGATCCTGAAGACCCGCGGTTAACTTTCATACATCAAATGGCAACCAGTTTTAAGCAAATGGACAACGGTCTGCGTGGTAGACGGATTCGTGGTTTGACGAGTAACACAGCAAATGCGTTACATCGTTCATTGAACGGTCTGATTCAGGTTACCCGGAAATTCCTATCTTTAGGTATGGCATACGTGCTCCTTGGCAAACTACAATCTGATCGGTTGGAAGCCGAGTTCGGTATATATCGTCAATCGAGTGGAGGCAATTACTTAATATCAGTAGAACAAGTGCTCAGTAGTTTGAGCCTTCAAAGACTCAAACTGTTCCATAAATTGGATTTTGAAACAACGAACATCCACAAAGTTGAAGACTGTTGCAAAGAGAATTTGTTAAATAATGAAGATGATATTGTATTAATAGAAAACTGCTTTGAGGAATCCTCCAATCTTAACGATTCTGAACGCTCGACGTTATACTACATTTGTGGGTATATTACACATAAAGAAAAACTTATTGTGACAGACGCATTGATTCCGTCAGATTCTTTACCTGCTAGTGAATTCACCACTCTCGATCAAGAGGTAAATTGAGCCATCCTCCATCAGACTTATATGACTTGTCATTCTATCTCTACACATTTTTCAAAAACAGACCAAGGAAGTGCTGCAGTAATGTCTTCTTACAAGCCTATAAGGAAATATATATGGCAACGGAGTATATGTTTTCAAACCCTGACAACATATTTCGTCGCCTAAATAACTGCTTCATGAAAGCTTTCGCCAAGAATGAAACAGATAAAATCAAAGGGGAGTTAGAGAAGAAGAACTTGAAGAGACGAAAATTAGAATCTAGATAAGTCATTATATAATTCGATGCAGCTTTCGTATTTTATATCATTTTAGGTTAGTTTCAGCCCCTCTTGTACCCATCTAGTGTCATTATCTTTGCACAGTTCGTAAAAACAATGCTTTCGCCATCTGATATGTAAGGTAGTGTGATTCTAGACTATGGGGGAGTTATTTAGCAATTAACATGGAATAAATCATATAACAATAACAATAATGGTGATGGTAAAATCAGACTCCAGTTTTTATTCAACACTGCGAGTTGCCCGTCCGGGTATTCTAGAAGTCCGTGTCTATCTATATAGATCAAGGTTCCGTAAACTAGGTTTTTCAGGCCGCATGCGGCCTGAAACAACCCTATGTGTGGCCTGATAGCCCAATGGAAATTTGTGTCATGTGTTGCCTGAGAGACATTCCAAATTTTAATTAGGCCTGTACACATATACACACTGATTATTACCTTTTGACTAGTCCTTTATGCACTTTTTGCTTATAAATTAGTATAGTATTACAACAACATAATAGTTTTGTTATAAATTTCGAAAAATTTCTCGATATTGTTTGCGGCATGAGGAAAATTTTGTTAAGATTATGTGGCCTGATATGAATGAAAGTTTGCGGAACCCTGATATGGATATTCTGTAGCATCGATATATATAGATACTAGCGCGCTTCGCTTGCTAGTTCGCTTCGCGGCAGAACCCAACCACACCACCCGCGAAGCGGTTGGTGTGTCGTTTATATACTTCTAACATTGATTATAAAGCGTAAATGGGCCTAAATAGTCAAATTTAAGAATGTGAAATTTTAGTAATTACGTCATCATGTGATAATGAGTAAGCATATTGGAAATTTGGTGTGACCAACGTGTCGGCATCATTAATGTGCATGTTCTATTAAATTTTGAGATTTTTATCTCTTAGAGGGCGCGAATTATGTGCAATTAAGTGAATTTTCAGGGTTCTCGAAATGTGACAATGACGTCATAACTTGTCGAGGTGTGAGAAATTTTGAGTGGAAACCTCAAATTGTTTTTGGGTGCCAAAATTTACCCCTATATGCCAAAAATCACATTTGGAAACCGGAAACCTAATGCTTTTTCAATTTTTAAAATTGGAGCCTTTCAGCCTCCAGTTTTTATTCAACACTTTGAGAGTTGCCCGTCCGGGTATTCTAGTAGTCCGTGCCAAAATATTTAAACTTGTGGATGCAACACAATCACCACATCCCAATCTACTACATTTCAAACAACCTTATTATAGGAAATTAACGCACCATGTGATTAACGCGAAGGAAATTATCGCGAATTGGAGCTGAACATTTTCAAATACATGAAATTAACGCGAAAAAATTTTATAAATTTTTTCAGATTTATTAATCTCCTGATTGAATAATATTTATTGAGCCCAAATAGGCTTCCAATCTACTTGATAGACATGGTATATCCTCTCAAACTAGTTGCACATCTGAAAATATGTAGCTCGGAAGTTTGTCCATCCATTGTATAATTTTGCTAAATAGCAGGAAATTAAGGTCATGGAAATTAACACTCCATGAAATTAACGCGATTTGGAGAAATTCGCGTTAATTTCCTATAATAAGGTAAGTGGAATATTCGTGATATACGTATGTCAAAACGAACCATTTCAATTATTTTTGTTGGAAATGGTAAGAAAACTTCCTGGGCAGCATGGAAGGCTTTTTCACTTAGTTTGCTTAGTTTTAGCTGCTTAGTTTAGCTTGTGCTCCTAGCTATGTGTGATTTGAGTGCTTGAGCATCATAGAAATATTTGTTATACTAATGTATGACCGCACAACCACATCTACTGACATAAATGAATCCAGAAGAAAGTTGTTCCACAAGAAACGATCACCAGGAGACATCCCACCACATATGTTACACTTGAGCAACATATCAAGAGAGCAGCCAACAAGGTGGGCACATATGGGGGCAGACACAGAAATTAGCTCATGTACTTCCTTCACCCGAGAACTGAGGATGGATTAATGGATTAAGAATGATGATGCACTGTATGAGCCAGGGGCGGCGGGAAGTTGGGGCCAGGTGGGGCTTATACCCCACCTGAATTTGAGCGTGCCCCACCTGAGTTGGGGGCAAAGGCTTAAATTAATGCGTGTGCCCCACCTAAAGTAGGCTGTGTCCCACCAGTGGTACCGAGCCAGCGCCGCAACTGGTACACAGTGGCTTAAAACTGCAGTTTATAGGAAATAGGCATTTGGGTTGCAGGTACTCAAAAGTGAAGCATTATTGACATATAGGTTATTGATAGCTGGGAATTGAATGGCATCATCAAAAATGATGTATGTGGTCTGTTTTAGTTATGGGAGATTTATTGTAAATCAATGAAATACAAAATTTTTGGTTTGTTAACAATCTTTTAATATTCACCCATGATTATTGTTCATATATCTTGAACATGGGGAAGATTTAAGAAAAGTCCAGTTCCCAAGGAATAAAAGGATTTATACACTCGTGTAAAGGTGGTATATGTTTACTAAAAGTAATTATAATGTGTATTAGAACTCATAGAACACTTTGCTAAATTTTTCTAGAATAGCAGTCTCTGGCGCATCACACTAAATCACCTCCGAATTGTACAAAACTAACTTCCTTCAATTTCAAAAATCCAATATGAGTTCATAGCGCGTTGCGCTGATTGATGAAATTGTCCTTAAGTGCTCAGTTGTTCTCATTATACAATATTTGCCATGCATTTTCGTAACCAATAAGATATACTACTGAATAGTAGCGAATAATTAGTTTTCGAATTTTCATAGCAACACAAAGTGACAATATAATTCGCTAAAATATTCAAAGTTGCGCACTGTTTCGGGAGCTAAGATTTCTATAATTAATTCTTACAACATTAATCTATAATATGTCAAAATTTCTCGTTGTTGTTTGATGAAAAATTTTTCACGCTTACCTGAGATTTCAATTTTAATAATTTTGAACAATTTTGGACATAAGAGCTTTTGCCCCCTGTTAAAATTAAAATGCATCAGTGTAACAACAAATCAGTATAGAAATATCTATTTAGCATACTCATTTTGTATATATTTGAATACAAAGTAACCACGATTCCTTATAGAATGTAATTCAGAGTTAAATGGAATATGTTGTATTTTTAGAATTCTGAAAACCACAAATGGGACTATACATTTGATATAATTCAAAAATATATATATCGGCGAAGTTTGTGTTAAAATCAATTGAAATTTCATATGAATGTTAGTATACTATCTAACTTTTATTTAATACCATTTAGAAGCATTTTGATAACCACAAATATTTTTCCTATTTCCATGTGTTAAGCCACTGTGCCCGGTATAAGCCAAACTGGACTACTCTCCCCGAAGCAGCGAAAGCATGTTATGAACTAATCTGTTGTGGCTGCAAAAAAGATTTTCGTGGCCAATGCAAATGCAAACTAGCTAATCTGCAATGCACTGCTCTTTGTGCATGTGAGGAGAGTGTGCGCAGAATTAGCTATATAGCTTATTAATTGATAAAATGATGATTATTTAGATTATTTTCCTATATATTTTGAACAACTTTGTGGTCTAATTTAGGATTTCTAATTCTTAATATAATATTTGACATATAGTTAAGTTATCAGTGGAAAATGTTGTGATACATATTAATACACAAATAATGTTTATGGCCTAGTAATGGCCTTTTGAATACAGATAATATGTTCAGGTGCCACTCTAAGTTTAAATGTCCATCAGATAATGTAATTTAATTGTGTCAAGTTTTAAACTTTTATCACAAAATATTTGTTAGAGGTAAACAGATTTATATTATGAAACCAAATTGGCTAACAAATTTTCTGTACTAGATAGAGTTTAGCTTCCAACTGAAAAATGTTCAGAATAGCCTACTTCCTATACCTAGCTAATGCACTTGGAAACTATGTTTAATAAATTAGCCGAATTATTAGTCACATGACCATATATGGACATAATAGGAACCAAATTGGCTAACAAATTTTCTGTACTAGATAGAGTTTAGCTTCCAACTGAAAAATGTTCAAAATAGCCGACTTCCTATACCTAAATAATACATTTAGAAACGATATTCCGTAAATAGCCGAATTATTAGTCACATAACCATATATGGACATAATTGGAACTAATTGGCTAACACATTTTCTGTACTAGATAGAGTTTAGCTTCAACCAGTAAATGTTCGGAATAGCCGACTTCTTATACATAAATAATACATTTGGAAGCCATATAAGGTTAAGTAGCGGAGTATTATTCATATTACCAATTTACCATATATGGGCATTAAAATGACATAATTGGAACCATATAGATCGAATTCTAGGTGCCTCCCGATCTTAAATCATTATATATACATTTTTCTAGTTGCTCAACAAATTTGATGCTTTTATCACTAAATGCACAATTGTTATTAAAATCTTAGCTAATCCGCCGCACTAACAATACATTATGTTGTAGGTAAATGTGACAAATAGTTTGAACATTAAATCAAAAGTGTAAGAGCTATATCAAAATTTGTTCATATGTGACGTCACAATCCCATTAATCGGTTACGTGTGTCTTATTGTAAGTTGTGTTATCATCTAAAATTGTGGGCGAATCGAATAAAACTGAAAGAGTTATTACCAAATATACGTATGCCTTTATGACGTCATAATCCCGTTATTTCGCTTAGAAAACCAATAGATCGTTGTCGCAGTACCAAATTACCCATGCATACCAATTTTCAGATCTCTACAGCTTATAGTCTTTCCTATCAATTCTGGACAAAACACAAACATCAATTGCGTTTTAATATATAGATTACCAAAACAATTCGGCTGAAAATTGAATGCTACTATTAGAATAAATGAAGTTTCTATGTTGTAGTCTTGTAGAGAACGAAAATCGCACATAAAGTTGTCGCCTTAATACAAAATATTCAACAACGTGATTTCCGAGATACAGAATCGAATTAGTTGAATAATTCTTGAAGTCAAATTAGTTTGTTTCCCTAATAGCATCCATATTTGTGCATAAAGATTCTCAATTGAAGCACTATAATAATAGTAAGCATTTAATTTGAATTATAAGAATTGTTGATTATTTGCCCTAATGTCTGCTACTTACTAAGAATACGATAATCTGTTTTTCAATGTTAATGATTTCAATAAATACAAGTCCTACGTTTTCGTCACTACGTGACAAATTTCAAAACCAATACAAGGTTTCACCATATTAGTTGGCATCCTAATAATTGTATCTAGTAAATTTAAATAAAAATACCAATCATTATCAAAATAGCGTGAATTGGTGCGACTTAGGACAACAATATTGGCTTCGGCCCAAACTTACCATAGTAAACATTAAATAATCAAATCGGAACCAAGGAATGTATTGTAAATTGTAAGTAAATTGAGTAACACGTAACATGTACATAATCAGTATAATTATATAGTACGTAGTGAAATTCTGTATTCAGTGGTTGTATTTTGTGTTTGAATCTGAAATAGTTATATCTAGTAGGTAATCTAATTACACTAGTATATCGATAATTAATTAAATATCGTGGGATTAATTACATTAATATAAAGAGGAATAAAGTTTTGCTCTTTCTGAAAAATTTCTGATTTGTTAAAAAGATATGTATAATATTGATAATGCATTAGGCTCGATAGTCAAAACAATATCGCAAAATAACTCATGCTCAATTATTTTCAAAATGGCCACAGGTGTATCAATAAATATAGCATTTTCAATATATTCTCAATTAAATTGCCTCTATTTACAGTATCAACTCTTTAGTACAACACGATTAATAAGCACAATATTTCAGTTCCCTTCAAAGCCATTTCAATCCAGATAATATTGTTTTTTCAAAGTCCAGTTAAGGCGAATACATTTTGACAGTCAGCTGGTGTAAATATAAACGAGGTTATAATGTACTTGATTTTAATAAACTCTTGAATTGACCCATATAACTAGGTTGTCCCAAGTTTACAGGATAACGTGTTTAACGATATTCGTAATCCAACACACATGTTTATTTACAATTATAATCACTAAAACTACAGCTAAAACAAAACCTGGGAAAATTACCCATTGTGTATACAAGTTCTAGTGGATTATCTTTTTGTAATAATTGAACATCACCTTACGACTGAAAAATTGACAAACTTTGACAATATAATTCGTTTAAAGATTAAATTCACTCACCCAAATTCTCTCAAAATTGTTGGTGCATTGATTTCATTTGCGAGATTTATCAGAATTTCAAGCTTAATCTTTTTTACGTGAGTAGGTTCATCTGCAGTTACGAAAAACTGCTTCAAAAATGGTTCAAACATTCCACAATTGTTGGCAGAAATAGTTGCGATATTTGAGAGAACAATAGTTCTAATTTCTCTGTGGGATTTTAGCAATCTAGTCATTGGCCGAACTACAATAGCTAGTTCGCACTTAGGTGCTAAATGATAATATAATTGTACCACAGCCAATACTACTGAAGAATTTCTGCTTTGTAGAAGTGATTTTGAAGAACGCAAAAGGAGACGGTGATCAGAATCCATTATAGATAAATGAGAATCTACTGTCGCATTCTCATGGGAGAATTCCTTTTCGGAACTAGAATCTGAACTAGAAAAAAAAGATTGATCATGTACAAAATTATTCGAGCTATCTGGGTTCAAGAATTGAGTTCTTGCGTAACGTGTGAGCATGTGTAGCACGTATACTTGTCCCCATTCATCAATATCAGGTAGTACATTACATAACTTTCTATAGTTTTGGTGTATAAATATAATTCGATCAGGACAAACTTGCTCAAAAGCAACTATTGCACTTCCTATAACCATAGTAAATTGATCTTTCAGGAGTTTTTCGATAACATCGATGAGCTGATCCTTCTGAGTAGGATCAAGTGAGTGCAATTTCGGGATTGAATGAGCAACAGTCTTTCGTACAAATGGACTCATGTCTTGGGCGCAATCTTTAATGGCTAACATCACTATAGGTGTTATCATGGGAACTCTAATACTAGAAAGAACCCGAAGAGCACAAGATCGTATAAGTTGGTTAGGATCCTATATAAATAAAGTTTTACATTCAGTAATGTAATTATGACTTGTAAATAATAAATAACAATGTTGTAGTTTATCTTTAGAGTTGAAATCAAATAATTGTAATATTACTCTTGATATTAACACAATGATTATGTTATAAAATAAATTATGTAGAACTTTGAAATGGTCCGGATAACAGTCCGGAGAAGAATTAAACTATACCAACAAACTGTATTTACCAAATAATTAGCACAATAATAAGTTTTGAAAAATCATACGGTATTCCCCTAGCAATAATAAACGAATATGTACATATAATAGTTCTTAAGTTGTTGACGACTGTTTAAACTACTCAGAGATGACTATAAATTTCTTACTAAAGTCAAAACTTTGAAAATCTTGTGATTTCATGGCATTTTACCAATATCCATGAAGTGGCTTAAGTGTTTCTGCCAATTGTGCCACTGGTGGCACAATTGGCACAAAAGGGAATGTGACTGTATCTCAGTGTAAAATGATCGCAATGACTTGAAATTAAGCATCTATAGTAATACAACCATGAGGAAATGAAATCTGCAATCAGATATAAATACAGTAGATGTCGGATATAAGCACACCGGTTATAAGAACATATCGGATATAAGCACACTATGTTGGAAAACGGTTGCCATATACCCTGTATAATTTATGTCGGTTATAAGAACATGTCGGTTATAAGCACATCAAGTGCAGTTCCCGACGATGTGCTTATAACCGGCATCAACTGTATTCTAATTGGCTCATAAAATGTACTAGCCTCCAAAGTTGAATTTTTATGGGAAATGCAACTTGTTTTCGAGCAGGAATTGCACGAACACCTACCAAAGTGGGTCATTAATTTCAAATACTAGTATTAAGGTTTTACGCAATAGTATTTAAGTGATATAACAATAAAAGTATTAAGGCCATTGTTAATGGTAATATTGTTTCAGCTCCACAAGAGTCTATCAGAGGATGCGGGCGGACGGAAACTCATCGTCATTATCTCATTATTTGATGACGACATAGTTAATCATTTCTGAGCAAATATTCTAATTTATGAGTGCTTATTGATAAAATATGAAAAGCCAAGGGTAATAATGATTGATATAGGTTGTTAATAGCTAATTATGGCTATTCAGAGTGTCCTACCGTAAATTGGCAAAGAACAGTGAACATACTTTTAAATGTAGGTCTAATAATGAAAATAATGACAATAATGAAAATATTCGTGCGGGAGTGAATTCTGACGCGGGAGGTGGAGCTGAAACAAGATTCCAACAAACAGTGGCCTATTATTATTGTATATTAGTTGTTCGATCTTTGCAGTACTTCTGATCACATTTTTGTGCATTACATTAAGTTTGAATAGTAGTACCATTACCATACAGCAGGGAGTTTTATTAAGGTTCAGACCATGGTGCAACTCAGCGCGGCCTCGGTGTAACTCAAAACTGCAGCGGCTGAGGCCAGCCCTTAATCGTGGTGTAACTCAACACTGCAGAGGCCGCTGCCGACACGAATCGTGGTGTAATTCCAAAAAATCTTGGTGCAAATTTTACACCAAGATCGGCCTTAAAAAAACAATGCCATACAGTGTTCCATCGAGACATTTAGGGAGGGGAGGGGGGGGGGTAAGTAGAGTTTGGGAATGTAAGGGGCGACGGCTTCAGCTTCAGCTTTGATCAATGTATTTTTCAAATCCCAAGGGGGGCACTAGGGATCCAAGGGGGAGCAAATTCCCCCTCCCCCGATAAATGAAACCCTGATATAGTATATGGTAATAAATCAGAGAATTGCATTAGGTGAAATCAATATAATTTTAGAGTCTTTAACTTCATTAACATCAAGTGTCACGTTTTGTATTCAAAGTTATTATTTGGACAATTCATTTGATGGCCTTCTTCGCCCAGATGAAACAAAAGTTTATCTTTCTGAAATTTTCATTAAGAATTGGGCAAACATATAAATTATACAATCCAACGAAATTATTTCTCTAAAAGAATGAATGAATGAAACCATATTTTATGAGGGATACGTGATAAGCAATATTATTATTATTGCTTATCTAACTCAGGGCCCTCAGATATACATTTACAATTACAAACCAAACATACTAGATAAAACATAAACATACAGAAATAATTATACAGTACTTTAGTAAGTGCAGAATAAGGTAACAGTACTTGAAGATGATCAACGTTGTAAGTGTCATAATTAGACTAATAGTGATTAGGTTATGTCAATGCACGAAAATTTTTCCACATCAACAGCCTCACAACTATTTGAAACCGAAAGCAATGTAGAAAAATTCATGTGAATCTCGGTTAACACATTTTTGTAGACAGTTGGTACAAATTATAGCATGATTCTAAAACGTGGCTTTTTGTAAGAATACAATTTTCTGGCCATATTACCTGCGCTTGTGTTCCCACTACCTGCGGGTTGGACGAACAATAGGTTTGTCAGTAGATAAATACGGCTGATGTTGGCGTATTTTTGACCAATCACGGAAGTAGACATTTCCAGAGCAGATACGCCTATTAAATATATTATTACATATGGCTTAGCCATAGCTGAGAATTTACAGACATGGCGAAACAACTTGTACGCTTTCAGATATTTCAGATAAGGGGTGATCTGAATTTTGCACACCATAATGTCAAATTCAATATAAATATTTTATTCATATGACTCTTAAAATTAATAAACCACAAGCGCAAGTGAAGTGCCACTCTAGTGACTCTAAGTACAGGCACGCAATTACTGTATAGTGCAATTTATAAATCAACTGATTTTCGAAAGAACTAATTAATATAAATACGTAAATAACGTAATCTATTATAAAAGTTTTGCTGTGCAGACCATACTATAGTATAATGGCCCATGTATAAATGACAAACTTGGTTAGTTATTAAATACTGTGCCGACTATAGTATAGTATATTGGCCAAGATTTAATCTCACTACCTTGGTTAGTCATCATTTTAGTGCGTACCGTATCTCTTCCACAGAACAGTTTCATTAACTAAGAGCCCAAATTTTTAGAATAGGTGTCTCATGGGCTACAGATGTGCACCTGGGGATATTTATATAACTCATTGACTCAAGATTATTGGTTAAATTTTTGGACACATTTTAATACCTGTTTCATGGCACAACAGGATCAATATTTAGTGCTCAAAATAAATGTATAGGCATTCGATGGTGAATTTAATTAACAACTTTTTACAGTCACGAATTTTCAAATTGGGGTTAGTTTGTGCCCCAATTGAGTTGCTAATTTCCTTAGTTTACTAACAAGTCTGTTCAATTTAAAGTGTTAAATCGATTTTAATTGTTTAAACTTGTGAGATTGAGTAGGCTCCAATTTTCCAATTTGGAAATTAAGATTATAGATTCAATAACAACGACAGATTATGTGAGTATATTACATTCGGTAAGATTATATAATGACGATATAAGAGTTCAGTTTTGACAAACAAATAACAGAAATTCAATTCAAAACATCTACTAATGCACAAACCACTAATACTAAATTGATATTACTGAATACTGGAATATGATTGGATATATTGTGTTTACAACTTTGGAATTGGTATAATGAAAACTAGGTATGTGTTTTCATAACTGAAAGGCTTCTAACAGTGATGGGATGTTTTTCCTTTATAAATGTGCAAGTCATGAGATACAATTGAATACACTTCGACATTAGATTAGTGTTGTTGAACTCGGAATTTACTCTTTTGGTACGTACATGAATTAAATTTTATAGAAAAATTCTATTTCTAGTTCGTGAATTCCAACAGAAAATGACATAAATGGCAATCCGTTTACTGGCTATGAGCTATTTGTGTAAGAAGGATTTAAAAATACAGATAACCTAGTTAGTACCAATGCCATGGGACCGTCAAAATTCGTACGAATATCAGGAATTTGTATTCAAAAAGCTATCACATATTAGAAGCCTTTGAGTTATGAAAACCCTAATTGTTCGAATTCCAAAGTTGTAAACACAATATTATCCTACCATATGCAGTTTTCTATAAAATAAATCTAGTATCTAGTTTGCAGTTTTGAACCATTAGTGAGCGCGAATTACATGTGATTTACGACTTTCCATGCTTTCCAAAATGTGACAATGACATTATAACTTGATGATGTGTGATAAATTTAGGGTGGAAACAACATATCCCCTGGTGAGATCTTTGCCTTAAGGGGGGCTCAAGGTGCAGAGATCTCCACATAAATAGCTCCTTATGGGTATAAGCTAAGTGCTGTCTTTTCTTTGTAATACCGTTCTGGACGATGCAGAGTTTTGCCCCCAACCCTTATAAACTACGCGCTCCTATTCCTATCCACCCCCAGCCTACCATCCGCATCGACGCATGTTAGCAAAATCCTTTCACTCCACCATCCATGGGCTCGCCTCCTTTTTGCAGCGAACCTAACATCGCCCTTCTCACTTCCCTATCCCGTTTTTTGTCAAATCTCCGTCTTCAAGGCCGAGATGCCGCATACATTATTTCTGAAATAGCCCTCCTATGCTATTTCCTCCTCCGATATTGATACCGTCAATTATTCTTATTCCTCCACCCGCCCCACAATTAACTAACTCGAACCTATCACTATTCGCCCTTTTCGTCTTATTCCCATCTTACCGTTGGCTCCCCTCAATTATTTTTATCCTACCTCAACCCTTCTGCCATTGCTCAACATACCTCCAGCCCGGATCATTGTGACATTCGTAAGTCCTAATTCCATTTCTTCGATACCAATCTCCACCATCCCGTGATACTTTGTTTAATGTATCGTTGCATTTACGCCCTTTTTGCCCCTTCCCATTTAACTGTTTACATTGGCCAAACAAGCAACAGCTGGAAACCTAAACCAACGCCCACATAACAACCTGTTCGTTAATCACCAGGCCTTATGCCACAATACCAATCTGTCCTGGCAGATCATCAAACTCCTTTCTTCTCATTTTATCACACCCTCTCGGACTCGTACAGTCGCGAGACTATCAAAGAAATACCCCAACGTTCATTTTACACGAGACACTGACATTTATTATTCCTCCTTTCAAGTCCAGCGTAGTCTGCGATCAGAATGTGCCTCCTTATCCTAGAGTCAGCTTTAATAACATTTTCTATACTACCATTTTTGTGATTTATTGATGAGCTTATAGTCGAAAAATCTTGTTATTATTCCATGTATTAAACTTAATCCTATTACCTTTTCGACACATTATTCGTATACAGTAGGACCTCGTTAGTACGAACACATTTAATACGAAATTCCGGATAAGACGAACAAACAGATCCACAAAATCAAGTCCCTACAATGCCTAATGAATGGGTATTACTCCGGATAATACGAACTCCGGATAAAGCAAACGAAATCTTTACCGTCCGTTGGTGTTCTTCTTAACGAGGTTCCACTGTATATACATATACAGACACATATATACACCCTTGTGTTTTACTAGTACGTATAGTATAACAAAACATAAGGTATAAAAACTAAGATAAATACTGTAAATGCTTGATAACAAATTATAAGGAAACAAATCCAAGTGCTAAGTACGACGGTTATAAATATTCACAATAATCGCTCAAAGTAAGTGAGGTGCATATAACGTAGTGGGTCAATGAAATCTGTGAATATAATAGCTAATTGCAGGATAGTGACAACACCAGTATGTAATAATAGGTATACTGGGCATAGGTTATTGTGAATAAGGGTCGAATAATATCTGCTTTGTATTGACTTTAATGATCAGTTTAAATAAAGTAGATATCATAAAATCTAGTGGTGGGGATGCATATCAACACTCCCCACTGGGCCGCTACTAGCCACTAGGATACATACTCAAAGATATTGGTGGAGTTACCAAGTTCGTTCATAGGGCCTATTGGTAAGGAAATCCTTTCACTCCAGTTTCCGGGAACTTAATATATACCAATTGAGCTTGCAAATAAACTTTGGACAATAAAAGTATTTACGGTATATGAGATCGCAATAACAGTTCAACACGGCCCAGATCATTGGACTAGGAACTTGATTTTTAAGGAAATCTGGCACTAAGTGAATATTGCTAGATGGAAACATTTGAGAAACAGAATCCTTATGAAATATATATATAATCAATATATTAAAAGCACAATTGTTGACTGTATGTTTGTTTGTTTGTTTTTTGTCCAGAAATAATTGGAAAGACTACGAGTCCCAGAAAGATGAAAATTTGTATATAAGGGTAATTCTGTACTGTGACAACGATCTATAGATTTTGAAGAGAAATATTCGCAAATTCATCAAAAGGAAAACAAAATATGTTGGCCAGGAAATTCGAGGGGTTGTTAGCATGGATTAGCTAGATTTCTTTCAATTAGAAAAATTTACTTTTCTGAGGCTGCAATTTGATTGAGTGAAAATAAATGAATAAATGCACTCATTTGTCTATTTTATTTTGCATTTTAGTATTATTTGGAATCGAATTATCCTTATGGTGCAACTGAAATTTATTGAGCCACAAATGAGATAATTTGAAATTAATTGTCTAACATTCTTATTAATCGTAGACTGTAGTGATCAACCGGGACCAATATTTTTTCCGGACTGGGAACGGGAATAATATTTTACCGCGACCGGTATAGAAGAAAATCAAATTACGGCCCTTATAACAGAAATGTTGTCCCATCGGGGGTTCTACCACCCGCAGCGGTATTTTACTTGGTCCACGCGGCGAAGAATGGGAAGGCATAGTTACAAAACATATTGTTGAATAATATTGTCAATGTAGTTTTGCAAAAACACAGCTACCAAAAATCAAAAGATAATAATTCACCATTCACCAATCTTATTCCCACTGTTAATCAGCAGTTGGCTTCTTACCAATATGAACATAGTAATAAAGAATTATACAAAGAAACAATTTATGGTGTAATTTCCTTTGAATTTCATTAATACACATCGCTACTTTTACAAGATCTTGTTTCGCTTACTGTTCCTCATCTAGTTAAATCCTACGTATACAATTGAACATGAACAAGCGTCCCAAATCGAGTGTATAGTGCTATTTGTAAGTCTGATGATAGCAAAATAATAAGGTCCGTAGATGAAATCATGGAGCTCAGAGAAATACTTCTCGACGTAAGCCCTTTGGATCCATTTACAAAATTGGCACAAAGTGGAGTATGATAGTGCCAGAGATGAGCGAATTGCGGTTGAAGCAAAAAACAAGCAAATATACTTAAAAAGAGCATAAAAAGAAGTGCACTCGCTCTACAATACAATCAGAAAAAATAATAAGACAAAAACTGATCCCCAAGTTGTATAGACAAGTGCAATACAAGATAAAACAAACTCTAGATGTAAATTATGTTGCTAGCAAAGGACAACGATATTAGATTAGTTATACCGTAGATTAATGTTAATTGGCAGAGGAAGAGGGCAGTGCTACGATGTATGCCCTACGACAGCACATATACTGGAGAAAGCATCGAATGGTTTTGTCAGAAAAAATAAGAAGCTGCCGTCTGAAAAATGTTCACTACCTTGTTAGAGACAATGCAGGTAACCTAGTGTAAGACTCTGAAATTGCAAATAACAGTCAGTTGGAGCATGCGAAAAATCCCCCATCTTATTGTGAAACATAGAGCATAAGAGCAAAATGGTGTGAATCTGATGAGTCAACGTCTCAAAAACTAGTCAAAAAACTACAATAAACCAAAAGCAAATGCTATTGTAAAAAATCCAGCAGGAATTAGGAACACATAAAAATCTTTGATACATTGTGTGGAAACAAGATGGAATAGTGACTACATGATGTTTTGAAGGGCTTTCGAACTAAAATTCTCCAATAGAGCCGCTGAAGATGATGCTCAACTAAATATCTCCACTGATTGTGACCCCCACTGCCTGGGATGTTATTCCGAACTAATAAAGCTCCTTACACCCATTTTCGCTGCTAATTTCTCCGTTGAAGGTGACCAAGCTTCAATTTCCGATATTATTCCTATGATTAAACGGATGAAAATATATTACTATCCATTATATCAATATATTCACTGTAAGACTGCATCTAATATATAACTGTATACATTGTCAATACTTTAATTATCAACAGTATAATCAAATTCCTTATCAAATTCGATGGTAACGATATTTATACTGTAAAATTGTAAATAATGGGGGCCAAGGAAGGAGAAAACCCAATATTATTGGATAATATGTGCACAAATTATCACTATAACCAATGAAATTTGTTCGGGAACACACATAAAGAGACAAAATTATCACTATATCCAATATTACTATATCAATTTTGACTGTATTGTAAATTTTTGAGAGATTTGTAGATTTTATTATAAAGTAGTGCGAAAATATAAGGCACTAAGTGTATTTTTCGTCAACATTGTGCCATAAACCAAATTATAGAGACTTTTTTAAGAATGATGCAACTTTAGTATCAGGATGCAGAATAGTTTGAAATATGTTATTTAGTAGAAGTAATGTGGCTGAGCAATACTTATTCAGTTTGTCTGGCGCATACCGCCTCCCCTGTGGGGGGGGGCGGAAATGCTAAATGCCCTGGACAGGGAGTTCATAATTAGCTGTTTTGCTGATATGCCCCACCGTATACTATTATAGGACAGATTATTTAACTAAGTTTGTCATTAAAAATATCGATTTTGGTTGGAATGTGAATTTTGGAATGTTTACAACTATTGGGTTTGCTCCTCCAGTGCATTGGTCCGCCCCCCTTTCGCCCCCCCCCAATGGGGCTGTGCTGGCGCCACCCCTACACTGTGCTTTAGTTGAAAATTTCTGATTTATAGTATTCAATGTTGTGTTATGTTGATTCAAAGGAATAATTTAGTTTCTCTCACGATTAGGTCTACTAGTTCGTTACAACGGCTCCTGAATAAACCACATTTGAGGTAAATAAAGTTCTCTGTATGTTTGGACTTAAATGTATTTGAATCCATACGAAGTTGTAGATTTTCCCAACGCTTCTTTATTATTGGACAGTATATTTCATTTTTTATCTATCGAAACTCAATTGACCGTATATATACTTAAGAAAATAACACATATAATACTTCTATATTTCAAAATTCGACAAAAACAAATATGTAAGTTATTGTAAGCTAAATAAAACCGAATATGATACTACCGTATTATAAATAGTTTAACAAGAATCCCATCATAAATAAACAAAACATTAGACTTACATTGATAAATATTTCTGGTAAATTTGACTAACGTAAATCCATCCTAAAACCCATTCTTACTAACGCCAAATTAATGAAAACGCATTTTGACTAACGCCAACTCAGTGAAAATCCATTCTGACTAACGCCAACTTACGGAAAAAGTTATTTGACTAGCGCCAGTCTTCAATATTCTAACTAATGACAACTTATAGATTCTGACTAATGTAGCGCAACCCCAGTGCCACAAAGATGCACAATTATAAATCATTAGATTCAAAGCGTATTAAGGCCGAGCAGCGGCCGTAAATTGAGACAAAAAGCGCCGAAGTCGAAAGCGTTGGAAACCGAAGGGCTAATAAATGAGTGTTCGTGATAATCGGAGTTCATTTTGAAAGAGTTCATTAAAAGCTGCGCCCGTAATCACTAAGATCTAAAGTACTAAGATCAATCTTAAATCTTAAGATCGAACTTGAGCTATTCACTAAGTATCAAGATCGAACTTAAGATCGATCTTAAGACCGAACTTAAAAAATAACGATAAGGTAAATATGATTAGAATAGAGCATTATGCTAATTAAATACAAAACTACTGTATAATTTAGTTATGCTAAGTGATAACATATTTATTAACGATCAAGTCCCAGTTTATGAGCCCGCGAATCTACCCGGCGTTCTTGGACTTGTAGATGGAATACATGTTCGTATTCAAAAGCCTCCTGAAAATGAGGTTGATTATGTAAACAGGACATTTCTACCACTCAAAAATTTTAAAGCTCTTTGTCTTGACGATGGTAGATTTTCCGATGTATTGGCAAGATTCCCCGGTTCAGTACATGACTCACGTAATTGGAAGCTCTCTCAGGTTGGAACATATGTGGAGAATAACTTCTTGGTTGGAGAGCATATCTTTCTTAGGTGATAGTGGGTATATGCTGAATTCCTATTTATTAACTCCATACCGGCACCCTGCTTCAAATGTCAAGAGAATTATAATTATTCACACAAAAAAACGAGTGTATTAATCGAGCAAACCGTTGAGAGGTGGTAGAGAAGATTTCATTGCCTTCACGGAGAGATCCGCATGGCTCCAGATAAAGTCTGCACTATTACTATTGCATGTGCTGTTCTGCAGAATATGGCTATTGTTTGGAAGCAACCCATGTTGGAAGATTCCATTATTGATCATCATACAAGTATGATGGATGAACCGTACGCATTTGAGGAAAATGGGCATTTTGCTGGAAACACTAGAGGAATCAGTTTGTCATTCAGAACCTTAGTTGAATAAGATTGTATTTAACACTAGAGGGGTCAGTTTGTTATTCATAACATTAGTTGAATTGAGATTGTATGTAAACGTTACTAGTATACAATTAATCTAATTTAAGACTATATCAAAGAGGATAAGTTTATATAATGCATTCATCACATAAAAGATTAAACAAAACAAAAAAACAACAAGTGCTTTGTAAATTGTAACATGAAACAGTACACTAAACAAAATATTAACATTGGAAATGAGAAATACAATAAATTGAACGATATCGACATCAAAATTTCTGCGTCATTTGCGACAAGAAAATAAACAGTGTCATTAAGATTTCGTAAGGCGTCCTCCCGTAATATAAAATTGCTGCTGAGTACTTGGCTACTTGCATTAACAATACCGAAAAAAATGGACCATAATGGCAAAACAAATTGGACAAGGGAAGAAGAATGCAGTCTCATTAATGAAATTGAATCAGCAGGTGAGATTTTAGAGGCTCAGGAGAGTGCTGACAAAAATAAAAATAAAAAATAAATCTGGAGAGACATTGTAGTCAAACTTAATTCAGCATATGTCAAGGCAGAGCTGGAAGACGTCAAGAAAAAATGGACTAACCTTAAGATAAACGCCAAGTCTAAAATTGATGCAAGCTTAAGGGAAGCCAGATATACTGGAGGGGGTACAAACAGTGCCGGACATGTGGAAGACGAGGACATGCTCATTATATAAGCAGACAGAAGTATTTCTGACTCTGCAGACCGGGTAACAGAGATGTTTCAAAACTCCCCTGCTCTTAGCGGATTTTCACGTATTATTGATCTTTTCCAAGCACAAGCTGGGAACAAAGAAATCCCAATAGCATCCGATAGCATAACAGCATCAACAGAGGGTCCCGTTGAATTTGAAGACAGTCCAATTTTCGAGTCTCCAGTAGTTGAAATCCCGACAACATACAAGCCATCAAAGAAAAGTCCGAAGATAAGGCGAACAGTTGATAACCAAGATGTTTCGGTCGAGTTATTGAGTGCTGCAGACTTACTTCCATTACAACAGGTAGTTTTGTATCAACAGATGACTGTATTCTCAGCACAGCTTCAGTTGATAGAAGGCCAGAGGGAGTATTATAGATTGAAACGTCTAAGACTGTTGGAAAAATCATGTAAATCATTTCCAATAGTCATGTGAATAAATATATAAACCCTTTCTCTATGGCAAGGGTGCCCAACAACGGCCCGCGTGCAAGATCCGCATGCATAAAATTTAATCCGGATAATATTTTTGATCATTTTATGTTGTCTGTCATGATTTTAGATGTGTTGCTTACAACTTTTCTGTTCCATTTCCGCTTGGAACACCAACCTACTTCTCCCTAATAAATTTAAATTTATCTATTGCCACCTACATATTTGAGGAATCCAGTTTGGCCCGCAATTATATCGAGGGCACCCCTGCTCTATGGTAATGTATAATAGAACTAGGTAGGATTATACATACATTTCAAACAATATAGGTATGTTCATTCATACAAGCCAAGAATAATATGCTACGAATTATATCATGTGATGTTTACACACTATACCAGAAATCTTTCAAAAATAATTAGAGTTTATTTGAAGTAAAATATCAATCAAGGTAAATTAAACGTTCGATAGAAGGAAGTTTGAACAAATTAGTGAAAATCGAATCAAATAAATACTTAAGACACCTCTCTTAGTTGCTTAAAGTTCGGTCTTAAGATCGAACTTTAATCTTAGTTCTCAATGAATACGACTTAAGATCGAACTCAAGACTTAAGTACTAAGATTGATCTTAAGTTTTTAGTGAATACGGTAGCTGATTTCGTTGTGACCGGAGTTCATTATAACCGGACATCGTTATAACCGGAGTATAATCAATAGCTATAGGATGTTTGGGTATATAACCTATATCCATTGCGCTGTTTTAATAATGTAAAAAGATAGTGGATTTCCCGACAATTGAACGACTTCGTGATATGCAGGTAATTCGTTTTATCCGACTAACTTATAAAGGAAGTTGACTGTAGTAGTTAACATTAAATTTAAATTATTTACAGCACCGCGTACCCTGAGAAGGTAGTAATGTAAAAGTTCACATAGTCCACAATCTAATTTAGTGAAACAAGTGAACCATGCCTCATTTTGATAATCCATAGAAAATGAGAATTTATAGCGCAGACAGACTATAAATACTTACTTTTAATCAGAACCTAAATTTTTTTCTTTACATTCAGTTATTAGATTCGATTCTTATTATGCCTCCAAAACGGAGGAAGGGATTCAGGGGGGGAACATATTTAAAACTCCGGCTGATCGGAAGCGTTTGGAGCGAGCCAAAGAGACTCCAGAGGAGACCCGACACGCAAAGACAGCTTCAGCCTGCTATACGAGATGGAGAGTCGGAAAGTGAGACTGCTGCTAGGCGCCATACGCAAAAGCAGATCCAGTCCTCTTACAGAAATTCTCAGACTGATTAAGAGACTACTGCGAGCCTCGACAATCAGAGGAAATACCAGTCGGTCTATTTAGACTCTCAGACTGAAGTAGAAACTGCTAAGCGCCTCGATAAGAAGAGGGAATACCAGTCAAACCATTTAGGCTCTCAGACTGACGAGGAAATTGTCAAGCGCCTCGATAATCAGAGGGAATATCGTAGCGTGCTGAGAGCAGGAGAGACAGCAGAGCAGCATGCTGAGCGTATGCAGGAAAGGGTTGAGTTGTATGCTAATTCCCTCATCTCTAAGTCGGCCTTGAATTTAGCTCGGTTACAATCTGCCTGTGAAATTGCTGATAACTTTAGCGCCGAGTTTTCAGTTGGCAGTATGACCTTTTCTTACAATTTCTTTGATGCGAAACTCTGTGAAAGTGATAAACCTTCAACTAACACCAGATTATTTCCTAAGTTTCCACTTTGTTGTGGACAAGCCAAGTTGTTCTTCCCTCTTTAGCTAAGCCGCCTGACCTGCTTCCTCACTTGCTGACAGCGACTGACACCAGAGGGAGAGCTTTCAGGTTAACATCCGAGCGTACAACTCTGCTCTTGCCTTCGCCTCGCTCGGAGTTAACCTGGATACGCAGCTCGCCAATGCTAAGAGAGGGATGTACACATTCCGCATTCACGGGACTGTATACCACTACATTGGACAGCTCATGCCGAGAGCAGTGACACACCACCTAGAAGTAGGCCTTTTTCTTATGTCAAAAATAGTTACAATTTTATGCTAAACTGAAAGCGCAATATCCTATTACTTCAGAAAGATAAAATAGCTCTAATACATCACTTCATTAAACCACAATTGGAATTCGTCTAGTGTGACTATACTATTGTTCAGAAAGAATTATTCATCACTCTTAATTCTTCAAATATATACAACATGAGCCTTCTAACGACTTCTTTTTGTACCTATTATATTCGAGTTTCATAATATAAAGAGTATTTAATCCTAGTTCTAATAACACATAAAATAATCACGTTCAATAAATTGCTAAATTCAGTATTAGATATTGCATCCGTTAGTTGACTACAAAGCCTCAATTCAGCGAACCAGACAGTTTGTTTGGAACGAGGCTCCTATGACACATATACATGCTGCAGAGTGTATCGACCGTACATTGAGATATCTCTGTTCATGCGATATCCCATTCGGTGGCAAATATATTGTGTTTGGAGGTGATTTCCGTCAAATACTGCCTGTAATCAGACATGGGACCGAAGCTGGTGTTGTGTCAGCCTGTCTGAATAGATCGCTTCTCTGGAGTCATGTTAAGGTTCTTAAACTCACTATAAACATGCGACTCAGTAATTTATCTTCAGGTGATGCATCCCAAGTTAGTGACTTCTCCAAATTCCTTTTGAGAGTTGGAGAAGGCACTGAGCCCGAGGATGAGAGTCATATGATTCACGTATACCGAAAATTCGTAGTAGCAGGCGAGTCAGTTTCTGATTTGGTTGCTGCTACTTCTGACACAGACTTTCCGTTTGTACTCAGGAGGCAGTTTCCAATTCGTAATGCCTTTTGTATTACCATTAACAAAGGACAAGGACAGAGTTTAGAAAATGTGGGCATATTCTTACCATCTCCGAATGCTATTTTCAGTCATGGCCAACTTTATGTTGCATTGAGCCGAGTTCAAAACCCTGCCGGATTAAAACTTATGGTTTGTGGCGGCGGCGGCGGAGCCCTGGTTAGGAATGTAGTCTACCATGAGGTATTCCAGCAGGCCCGGATTTACCATACGGCAGATGCGGCATATGCCGGGGCGCGCGCTTTGGGGGCCCCACACTTTCGTGGCCCCGCGCTTGGGGCCTTCCGGTGGGTAGATTCTTTTTTTGACAAAAAATGTTCAATTCGATGTACCTACTCTATGTGCCATAGTTTGAGTATTACTATATAGTCTCTTTGTCCCGCGCAATGAAGCAATTACCATACCAACGTGACCTAATTCTTTGAATTTTCGACTAAATGTACTTGGGTCATAATTATTTACTAATATTAATAATTAATCCAAATTCTACTAATTGACCTGAGAATTTAACAAGTATAAAGTTTTTTAAAAAAATCGGGGGGCAAGCCCCCAAATCCCCAAATAAATCACTCGCTACGCTCGCTCTAAAACTCCCTTGCCAGACAGGTTCCAATCCCGTGCCTCGGATCTGTATTGAATTTCAGACTAAATTCAGATGTATATTTCATTATTCGTAAATAGGAGCTCTTCGGTCTTGGTAGCATTGCGACGGATAGGTGCTACACACATCAAGTCAACGGCCGCTACGCGGCCTTACCCCTCACTAGACTAATCATTATATGACTCCATAATTTTAAATTTAACCCATTTGTTTACATATTTTGTCAACAACAACAAGAAATATTAATGTTGAATTTTTTTAATGCGAGAATCGGAATCAGCATACTCACTCGTTCACCTATTACACCAACTGGAAGCCAGTCTCCTGGTTCATTTTGAATTTTCAGCAATTTGTTTACTTTATTAAACACAACAACAATAAGTATTGATATAATAAATTTTTTAATGCGAAATCCGGAATCAGCATACTTGTTTACCCTATATGACTATTTGGAAGCTAGCCTCTATCTCAATTATAAGTGCGGTTTCTGGTCTCCTATCACATTAATAAAAACCGGACAAACATACCCACATACAATAATGGAGTTTTAATTTCGTAAACACACATGTGAAATGTTAATGGCATGGGGGACAGAAGGAAGTGCGTTTAATCTTAAATATATTATGAGTAGACAATATTTGCCCTAGCACTCCATGATCGATCCAACCAAAAATCAGTTTTCCGTGGACAAAGGAAGCCAATTTTAATCGTTTGCAATATGATCAAGGGGCCCCGCGGGGAAAAATATGCCGCGGACCCGCACAACCCAAATCCGGACCTGTATTCCAGAAGCATTTGGGTAATGCAGTGCACTCCCCTCAGGATACATGTACCATGGATGTATCTCTTCCATTTTCTCCCTTTACGCAGTCTAATTCTGAAGACCCGGTCTTTAGTCCTGCGAAAAGGGTATCTGTAGCAGATGATTCTGAGCCACTCAGTAAGAAATCTAAGCTAACTGAATTCAGTATTAATATCCTTAGTCCATTCCTGAATTCCAAATCTACTCAGTCTCCCATGAGTACTGTTTTGCCTGATTTGATGTTTGATGATGTTATCACAGGCCCGGTACATACTATGGATATTAATTTGCTCAATTGTTCCATAATTAACTTGACTCCCCTTATGCAAAGGAGAATTGCCAATAGTATTGGGTTAGATGTCGAACAATTTTAATGACTAGAGAACCATTACATCGCCCTCTGATTAATAATTTGATGCACTACTACTGTTCACTGGAAATAGATTGGCAAATACATTTCATATGAATATTTCTTTAGTACCAGTATTTGCCGATGGTAACTGTTTGTATCGAGCATTATCTCATATTATATTTTGTATTGAATCGAAATTTGAAATGCTAAATCAGAATCTCATTGGTAGATTCATGTCGAGTCCTGAACACTTCCCTAATGCAATGGAGAAATCGGGTTTGTTCTCTGAGCTGGAATTGCATGAGCACGTACAACGCATTTCCGCTCCTTATGAATGGGGGCACTGACGTACGATTAAGGATGCTAGGAGCATTAGCTGGCATAGACGTCGTCTCCATTATTGCAACCAATAATGATTGCAATAACTGGAGACTAGACGATGTGTATATCCATGGTCAACTAAGAAGTCCAATAGCAACCTACCATAGTCAAAAATTGGGGATAGTGTATCATCGCATAGACCACCGTGTGGTGCTGAACAATTTGATCCGTTTTACTTAGTAATCAATGAAGTAACAACAGCGTCGAAATCCCCCCTGCTATTCAAAATGGCGTGGCATGACTAACTGTATTCAACATAACCTTAGTCAACAGAAGTAGTTTACTGCTTACTAAAGTGTGATTCCGCAGAGGGATGGAGCACTTTTGGAAAATGGTACCCATATCATGCTAAGAGTGATTCTCTATTGGTGAGCAGCTGTCCAATATGTATTTATTGACAGCCAGAAGCTTTGCTTCCTTCAATGTAAGCTATCCCAGCATAGTGATTATTACAGTACATATATGTATACAGGTGAGAGGATTCACTCATCCCAGTGTTACTTCATTAATTGAGATACTAAGAAGTGCAGAAAGCAATATCAATATTTATTGTTTTCTGCACCTCGAGACAACGGATCAAATTAGCGCTCAGGCACGGGGAAAGGTATAGGACATGTACCAAGTGTGTCCGTTCTATTATAGAATAGCCCTGAGGGAACGAACCTATAATTATTTGAATACATAATATAGTATTTCTGAGGCTGCAATCTGATTGATTGAAAATAAATTAATCTAACCAATCATTTGTGCGAGTTTTACATTGCATGTTTTTCTTTTAGTATGCCTGACAATAAATAGTTACTTTGTTTTATCAGAACCTAAATTTATTTTCTTTACATTGACTTATTTCTATTACTAATTTTGAATTAGATGGAGCAATTAGACCTCACCTGGGAGGACGACCCCCCGGATGACCCGGAGCATCCGGAGCACCCGCTGGACCCGGAGCACCCGAAGGAGGGCAGAGGTGGTGGCAGGTGTGGCAGCGAAGGTAGAGGTGGCAGAGGTGTTAGGAGTGAAAGTGGAGGGCGCAGGCGGTGGAGGGAGGAGAGTAAGGCCCGGAACCTCCAGGCTCGGGCCTTACAAATTTTAGAATTAATTATGAAATTATAATTTAATCAATTTTAATCAACTTATTTATCTGCAAAGCTAAATCCTTCTTATTAAGGGGACTTTATGAGGAATATATTCAATATACCACAGAGATGTATAATTCTAAATGATTAGTTACAAGGCGTAGTAAGGCCGCACATAGGTCGTCAAATGAGACGTGAAGCGCCGAACAGTCGCAAAGCGACCGAGACCGAAGGACTCGTATTATTAAAGCACAAGGGTGGGTGTATATATTTGTTTGTATGTTCCGAGTTGATTGAAGAAACTGGACGGTTTCAAAATGGGATTTTGGGCATATAGGTGTAACATTTGGCACCCGCCAACAAGTTGAGGTACCCACTCAATTTTTTTCACTCCTCGACAAGTTATGAGGTCATTGTCACAATTCGAGAACCTTGAAAATTCACTTAATCGCACATAATTCGCGCCCTCCAATAGATAAAATCTGTAATTTAATAGAACATGTACGTTAATGATGCGGACACGTTGGGAACACCAAATTGCCAATATGCTTACTCATTGTCGCATAATGACATAATCGTTAAAATTTCACAATGTTAAATTTTACTATTTTAGGCCTATTTACGCTTCATAATCATTGTTAGAAGTATGTAAAGTTCTAAACCATACACCAACCGCGAAGTGTTTGGTGGATGGTTCTGTTCAGCCGCGAAACGACCTAGCCAGCGAAGTTATATATATTTCGCTAGAAATACGTAGAAATGTTTCATACAAAGCAGTCAAATTTACTTAGTCTACGTAAATTTAAGGAGGCTTGGCATCATTGCACAGTAGTGTTCGTCTAATAGCATTTGCGCCAATAGCAAGTTATTTTTTGCATTTAATTTAAATTTCGTTCCTCTTATAGCAAGTTCGTCCATTAGCAAGCAAAGTTAGTGCAAAATTGGACTTGCTAATAAGCGAACACAACTGTACACCAAACAGAAGTATAAATTTACAGTTAATGCAAAGTTTATACAAAAATAGTGGGTTTGATATTAGAATGATATATCATTTTTAGAGATAACTCAAAAATGATATAACAAACAACATTTTTTTGACCGGATAAATTTAATGGTGTTATATTAGTGTCAATATAATTTTGATGATTAATCGTAACTCCAGGTACAAATTACGCGTTTTCTTTGCATTGTATGTTGAATTTCAGGCCATTATATCCACATTAAACCGAGAGTAGGGTACCGTTACTGAGAAAAATATATAAAATATAAAATTACATTACTGCAGAGAGAAGTTTAAATTGGAGGCAATATGTTTGGTGGTGCCAACATTAGGGAATTATGTCTACACAACAGAAGTTTTAGAAATTATCGCACCTATGCAATGGTTTCAATTTTACAATGAGTGCCTAATCTATTCATAGCACTTCTAAACTTGATATCCAAACTATTTGGAACATGTGAAAAACTTTAGATGGTCTACAGTTAAAATAAATTTAAGTTTAACTACACTTCCCTCTCAAAAGTATTTGTACTCCTAAATAACTCCATTGAAAATATAACTATAGTATTTTATTGATAACATGTGTTGTATAGATCAGTGGTTCTCAAACTGTGGTACGCGTACCACTGGTAGTACGCAAGCTCATTCTAGTGGTACGCGGAGCTATAGGCGGAGGGAGGAGGTAGGGGAAGGGGGGGAACTTGCTCCTCCTCTAATTCAGCCATTTGAATTTTTGGCAGTTTGTTGTTGATATTATTCAACACCGTCAATACCTTCAATTTCTCTAATGTTGCTAAAATACACATTCTAAATAAATTGTATTTTGTTTTTGTTAGCAAATTATGGTTCCTTGCAGGTAGATTAGTAGTTAACATTAACTCTGAAAGAAATCCTGGGGTATACTCCCCAAACCCCAATTACGTCGCTCGCCATGCTCGCTGCTTGTATCTTTGACCGCGCAGAGACTTCTCCTAGCTACGCCCTTAAGAGTGGGTACATTATTATACTTTAAAATACATAAAATTGAAATGGTATCAACTACAATGGAAATGTACTTTAGTACGATATGCTGTAGCCTGTACGTCGTTTTCAGGGGTGTATTTAAATATCGATCATTATGGTGGTACGGGGAGACCCTAATATTTGATGAATGGTACTCGCTGTGAGAAGTTTGAGAACCACTGGTATAGATAATATATTGGGAAATTGGAATTTTGATTTCAGATTATTATTCTAGGTTACCGAATTATCGATTTTAGAAACTTTCAACTCATTAGCTGTTTAAGTTGTTAAAATATATATCATCTAATGTCACCACGTGCCACTTGTTCCCACCTGGTACCATAGTGGTATATGAAGCCGAAAGAAGATAATCTTCAATCTAATTAAATTCTCATTAATGGATGACGTATTGATCTATTGAGCTATTCTTCCACTAGGTCCAACATACACGTACATATATGTACAGGCTAGTTCTCGTATTTTCAGCTCAAAATCTATGCTGCATTCAAAACTGTAAATTATTATATTAACTAATTTTTCATATAAAGAGAACGGAATTTTAATACACAATGCCCCAAAGACAATATCTAATACACAATAAACATACATACTATATATGTATATATAACTTTGGTATACAAGATAGGTGTATTTTTTGACAGAAGTGGAGAGAGATGAGTTTATGATCATCATTACTGGTCAGATTTGAAAATGTATATTTAGACTTCTACGCGGGAAGGGTTAATAAATGCGGGTTACGGAACCTGAACACAATGAGGAACCATGAGGTAATAGGTCAAATTTTAGAAATAGCTAAATGGTAAATTAAATGCATACATTCGATTAAACAAAATTGAAAGATCATAAAAATGTCATTATCATTTGCCTGGCTAAATATATCATGCTTAAACAATGTCTCAAAGTTATGCATAAGATTAGAAAATAAATTGAGCACTAAATTTGGTGCGTCTTCCTTCAGTAGAGTTGAATTGTGAATTTTCTGCCTAATTGTTACTGCATATTTACCAATTTGGATTGCCGTTTTTTGAGTATACTTGTTATGGGAAATGTTGTTGAATTGCCTACATCTCCCGCGGGAGATGTAGGCGATTTACCATTTATGGCTTCAGTTGTTTATAATTATGGTTTCTATTATATAATGCTTAGGTATATATTATTAGTTAGGAAACTATAATTTAGATATCTAATTTATAATTTATGTAGATAATTAACATGCAAAAAACAAAGTTTATCTTGTATATTTATACTCAATAATACAAATTTCCGGAATTGATTGAGGAACTGGCAAGAGCTACAGACTTGAAATTTTGCATGGGTGTTGGAAATACCCATCTATAAACAACTAAGAAAAGTATCAACAACTTTTGTTCATTTTGTTTTGACATATTTGTTTCGGCTGCAAATTGATTCCGGTCATAAAATGTTAATTAAAAAAACTAGTTCCGGACAAAATTTAGAGTGTAAATCATTTCTATGGTCATGGGTTTGTCTATCCATAGCAAATTCGTTCCGGCTTAATTTATACCAGTAATCACACTTAATTGGTCTCTTTATATTTCTGGGAATTAAATCCCGGGATTTCTTTCTAAATCCCAAGGTCCAATACTTAATTGGTAAATAGTTTTCCTTAACAACGGTTATAACATTATTAAGAATTCAAAATTCAATTGTATGATCACTCAACCGCTACGCGGTCTCGTTTATTCATTAAAATCTGTTATTATTATTTGCTTCAACTTAACAACAAACACTATGTTAAGTACCAGTAAACAATTGATATTCAGCAAATGCATTAACCAGCATATTTGTCGAAAGCTAGTCTTTAGATGAAGTATAATACTTGACAACTTGTTTGCCTATTTCGTCACAAAGTGTCACTGACAACAATAAATACAGTGAACAAAGTCGGATATAACGAAATAACTGATTTCAACGGAATGGAGATTTTTCCCCAAAGCACTAAATGCAGGAATTTACAGATCCCAAGCACTTCGTTATAACGATAGTTTAGGGATGCACCAGATCCTAGCAGATCTCAAAAAAGTGGATCCGGTGTATCTACATATACTAGAGTTCACTATATTCCTATTAGAAATTTGTAAATGCGAAATTGATATTCATATTAACTGTTTAATTACTAAGCTGGTATAATAAAGACGACTAAGTCTAAATGAACAATTTATGACAAATTGGTTCAGGCCGGGATCAATTTGCAGCCGGAACAAATATGTCAAAACTAAATGAACAAAAGTTGTTGATACTTTTCTTAGTTGATTATAGATGGGTATTTCCAACACCCATCAAAATTTCAAGTCTGTGGCTCTTACCAGTTCCTCAATCAATTCCGGAAATTTGTAATATTGAGTATAAATATACAAGATAAACCATTGTTTTTTGCAGGTAGATTATCTACGTAAATGATAAATTAGATATCTAAATTAAAAGTTTGCTAACTAATAATATATACCTAAGCATTATATAATTATAATAGAAACCATAATTATAAACAACTGAAGCCATAAATGGTAAATCGCCTACATCTCCCGCGGGAGATGTAGGCAATTCAACAACATTTCCCATAACAAGTACGTATAGTCAAAAAAGGAAATCCAAATTGGCAAATATGCAGTAACAATTGGGCAGAAAAATCACAATTCAACTAAACTGAAGGAAGAAGCACCAAATTTTGTGCTCACTTAAAATGTATTGAAAGTCAACAAATTCCGTTCTTAAATAACAGGTGATAATTGTAATTCATAACAGGATAAGACTAATGTATTTTCATATCAAGGGGGTCCAAATCCCACGCAACGTTTGGGAAATTTGTTTGGGAGATGGAAAGTATTTAAAATATTCAAATTCTATATAAAAATAAATCAAATATTAATTATACACCCATGAAGAAGAGTTCATGTTATTCATATGAAGAAGATTAATATAAATTTTTACCCCAACAACAATGGCAAAGTCCCACTCATTCAATGTGCCTGAAGGCGTTGAATGCAATTTTTTCATGGTTCGATTAAATCATCAAAAAGTAAATTTCCTAATCATCATTGTTCTATTAGTTACAGACGGAGACGTGGGGAAAGACAATTTTGTTAAATATAATAACCATGGTACAGGCGGATTACGCGGTATTTTTTACCCGTCTTCGTTTTACGCGGAACAATTTTTTATAATCAAAACTTTTTGACGCGATCCTCAACTCGTTTTACGCGGTTTATCTATGATTTTCAACAATTAATTATCTTTTTTATCGAGATTTTAGATAATTTTAAGATTTAGTGGCAACAAAGCGGTTCTATATTTCCAAAAAACAAAAAATCATGATTTAGGGATAGTAGATAGTATGAGATATGTATTTGTCATATAGTAAGTTCATCCAAATATATCATTGGTCAAATGAATACATAATTGCTTCACTATATACACTAAAGATACCCGGTTGTGGGAGATACCGTAGGTGTAGGATTGCGGTGTGAAGGGAATTTTAATTCCCTTCATACCACAATTCCCTTTCTGTGGGAATCCCTAAGTATTCTCACAAGTTGGTTTCTATCAGGATTCCCATAAGTGAAAATAATTTCCATTCCAATCCTTATTGCAAATCCCATGGGAATTTCCATGGGATTAACATACACACGGAAACGTAGGCTATCTGAGAGGTCCGAATGTTGGAGGTTTGAGTGTTTAAACACTAGGTATTTAAAATTTTATTCGATGTTGATAATATTTGAAAACACATCTATTGGTTTAATATGTGTTACTATGAGAATAGACAGTTTTATATACTCGATTTCGTTTTACGCGGGTTTTCAAGGAACGCATCTACCGCGTAAAAAGAGGGATACCTGTACAATATGATTTTCTTCATTTTTCGGTATTTTTATTTTTATTCTAAAAATTTGATAAATTATAGGATGAAATATGATATAATTCCAATATCAGTTCATAAGGTCCACTGTGTACTTTATATAACATGATCCAACATCATTAGCTGGAGGGACATCCATTATTTGCTCCAAACTGGCACCTTTTCCAGATAAGCCATCCATTTATTCTGAATTTTTGTAGTAATTATACATATATCTGTGTTTATTAATAAAGATCGAAAATTACTCAAAGTATCCACAACCCAGGTTTTTTCAATATGCATATTTGACCTACCTATATAATCCCTTGTATTGGATATGAAAGTGGGAATTTAATATGTATTAACTTCAAACAAATTTGGCTAAATTTTCCCATTATGTTGTGAGGTATTCATATCTTGCGCATTTTATAGTTAAGGCTAGTGGTTCCTGTAAGTATAAATGAGAAATTTGAGAATAAAGAATTTCCATCACCCGGGAAATTCAATGTTAAAGATGGAATTAATTTATTCAAATGGATGTATTTGCTACTATAACGACTAGCAAAATTAATCTTACAAGTCTTGGATTTACTACAGGCAATTCTAACATATTATAAAGATTAATCTGACCCAAAGACTATTTAATACACAGATGGGCAAGTACCGACTTTTGAATAAAAATAGAAGGCCACTTTTCAATTTTCGTGATTTCAAATACATCGGATGTCGTGTCTATAATTTTTCAGACAAATTTTTCAAACTTCTACCATTATTTGAATCCGTAAATCCGTAATCCATACGGACCATACGGATATCTAGATGCAGATGGTGGCTTTCAAGTATGTATCGTGTGTAATTTTTTTTAGTTTAGGAGGTACCAAGTACATTCTCAATTCAAAAATACATTATACCATTTTACAATAAAGGATTTAAGATAGATTTGAGAATAATTTCAAAATGCATTAAAAATCCGATTTTACAGATTTTGGAACGGATTTGATAATTTTACCAAATCCGTTCCAAAATCCGAAAATTAAGGATTTGAAAAAAATTAAGGGATCTGTCCATAACCTATTAATTAAGGATCTGTCCATAACCTATTAATTAAGGATCTGTCCATAACTTATTAATTACAACATTTCCATATCATACTTCATAAATTTCCATTTATATAATACAGTAGATGCTGGTTATAAGCACATCGTCGGGAACAGCACTTAAGGTGCTTATAACCAGCATGTTCTTATCCGACATAAATTATAAAGGGTATATGGCAACCGTTTTCCAGTATAGTGTGCTTATATCCGATATGTTCTTATAGCGGTGTGCTAATATCCGACATCTACTGTATTATTTAAATATTTAGTCTGAAACGTAATATACTTCTAGTTTGATATGGAAAACAAATGTTCTGTCGTCGGTTGACACACCGGATATCGTAATGTATTCCAGTTTCCTCGCAATTCAAGTCTTCGTCTAAAGTGGGTTGAATTTCTTAAAGCAAATCCTTTATAGTAGCTATCTCATCTCGTTTTGCATTGATCAGTTTGATCAGAAAAACATCTTAAAAAACCCTAAAGATCAATGCTAATCTACTCCCCAAACCCAATATCAATTATTCAGCCCGTATATTTCCCAAAGTAAAGCTTTAGTGTGAAACCTAATCGAAAACTTCCAAATTCTGCATATTTCAAACTTATTAATTGCAAGCATTCAAGAGAAAATGTAAATCACACAGCTGTGGTAATTATATCCATTCTTTGGAAGAATAGATTGTTTCATGCACTCTCTAACAGAAACTAACTTCACGATGTTTCACGCTGATATTCAATTACACATAGCAGGGTTGTATCAACTCAATTTGAGTTGGCAGAAACAACTCATTTTCTTGAAAGAGTTTGTAACAGCAAAATGAATGAGTTAAATGAGTTGGTAGACAAAAAATGAGTTGTTTTGCCAACTCAAAATAGTCCAGCCGCTTACAACCAAAAAAAGGTATATAATGCACTTTTATATAGAATTTTAATACTTTGTAGGTTTGTTCTTTAGTGCAAATAGTGTATTTTTGGATATAGTGCCAAATTCAAATGTGTCGGCCACAATTGACCACTTAAAGGACACATTTTGAAGGTGTTAGAACTCATCTAAATTCCTCAAGTCCAATGCAATCCAAATTTTATGCCGATATTCGTAATCAACACTAAATTTTTCCTTGTAAAATTCCGAAATTTAATTATTTTTTGGAAATTTTCCGACCTTACAACACTAGTGTATAATACTGTATACGGTATATATATATTTGTTTGTATGTTACGAGTTGATTGAAGAAAGAGGACGGTTTCCAAATGTGATTTTTGGGACCCGCCAACAAGTTGAGGTTTCTACTCAAAGTTTCTCACACCTAGACAAGTTATGACGTCATTGTCACAATTCGTGAACCCTGAAATTTCACTTAATCGCACATAATTCCTCCCCCTAAGAGATAAAAACCTGAAAATTCTTTAGAACAAGGACATTAATGATGCGACATGGTGGTTACACCAGATCGCCACTATGCTAACTCATTATCGCATGATGACGCAATCATTAAAATTTCACATTGTTAAATTTGACTATTTAGGCCTATTTACGCTTTATAATCAATATTAGGAGTATATAAACAACACACCAACCGCTTTGCGGTTGGTGTGTGGTTGTGTTCTGCCGCGAAGCGATCTGGGAAGCGAAGCGCGATAGTGTATTAACAAACTCAAGATTTAAGATACAAGTTAGCTACAATTAGTTTAATTAAAAAATGAGTTCTCCGAATCAACTCATTATCTTGAATGAGTTGAATGTGTTGAACGAGTTGGTAACAGCAAATGAATGAGTTGAATGAGTTGGTGAAGGAAATCTGAATGAGTTGGTAGACAAAAATGAGTTGTTTAGCCAACTCAAAATGAGTTGATACAACCCTGCCATAGACGGCAGTGCTTTTGTTCTAAATAATTTATAGACGGTCTACAGATTTTTGGCATATTTGTGTGGACTTTTATAGACCGTCTACATATAAGGATGCTCATTAATTAATCATGCGTAATTATGTAATTATATGCTAGATCTTCACACACTGAAAAACATTTTCGTTTGTGCTAAACACTTTGATCCTGATGATATTATTGACAGACAAAAACTTAGCTTGATAATCAACACTCTTGGAAGAGAGTTCGTCTCAACGACCGAGATTATTTGCCACTTATACATAATGATGCCAGATGTAATTGAATGTCTACTCAAGTTGTTGGTTAGAGTCTGGGGAAGCTTGCCAGTTCATGAGGAAAGATAACAGTTCAAACCTTCACGAGTTTTCACCATTCAAGTATTGCACTGCATAAACTTTTAAAATATAGACCGGCGAATGTGGATTACCTAAGTATTGTCATCATTTATACAAATTGATCTTAATGAACACCATTTTTGGATTATACAAACAGATGTAAAACTATAATGTATTGGTTTGTCAAGTCCTGGAAAATGAGAGGGAACTTAATTAAACAGTCTAATATTCTCAAGTTGTATAATAGGAAATATAATGTCCATAAAAATAGAGATTCGTTTATGAAATTTATCAGCAGATCTTCATCGCAGCCATCCTGAGAATTTTGATTTCACACATTATGTGTGTGGGCACGCTTTTGAAGTTTTTTCCTGAATTCATACACAAGATAACCTCTAGCTTTTATCGGAGGATTTGCTGCCTTTGTTATTAAGGAAATTGTCTAAAATCAGTACTCAGTGAAAATGGAAATTGAAGACCCGAATTTTAACTTTTGCCTTAATTGGCCATTTTGATCGTGACTGCTTAAAATGTCCCTTCCAATTAAGTGCTAAATGTGGTGTTTACACCTTGGAAAGTGTTTACAATTATGTTTTCAATCGGATTCAAGCAACTCCCTCTCCTAAAACTCGATAGTGAAAAGTGCGAAGACTTAGTTGATGAGTGTATAGATTGCTTAGTGCAGAAGGAAAATCAATTTATTACTTTAAATTTTAACAACAGTAGCCAATTGTTACTTAACAGCAACAAGGCAAAGAACCATATTGTTCCTACTATTTGCCCCAAAGAAACTAAAAGAAATTACTCTAAATATTTGCTTAGTTTTCATAATTCTACTATCTAGTTTGCATGTAATAATATACTTGAGCTTGAATTTATGTTGGGAGACAAGTATGAACCATATATACTACTTAGATATATGTAGTTGATATAATGAGTCTAGTATTAATCAGGTAATTGGTTTCCGTGAGAAAAATAAACCCGCCTTTATCTTATCCCTGGTCCAAAGCAGTGAAATGGCCTTTAAATAGTAGGCTATGACAAGAGGTATTTTAATGCAGACATTATTCTTCTAGCAAAATGTTGAAGGCTATTTAAAATACCACAAATGACTTTACATTTAGTGCTATATTTATAAATTTAAAAAAATTGATTTTAGGACATTTTCAAAAAGTATCCATTAAGTGGCATATTGTCGTTGCCACGTGCGACTTGTGACGCAAGTGGCATCAATGGGAATGAGGCTGTGTCTCAGCATTAAATGATCGCACTGATTAGATATTTAGCACCAAGAGTAGTTCGATTGTGAGGAATTCAAATCCGAAATCAAAATTTGTATATTTTAATTGCCTCATAATAATCCGAAATTAAATATTTAATTAGCTCATTATATAGTTAGTGAGTTTATCACCTCTATAGAAATTACAATTTAAAAAATTGCTATATTCTTATACTTAACATATCGTTTCATATAAATAATATTGTAGAAGCTCCCACAAACGTTAGTATGTTGCTAGGAAACCTGACTGTATATAAATAATAATTGGTATACAAATACTATTTGGCAGGCAGCACTCCCCACCAAAAGTATTAGTACACCAAAAATCTCCTATGGAAATAGTACTATATAACTCTAATATTGATTGCTAATGGGAACGCGTAATTTGGTCAACGCGAAGTTAGGAATACGGTCAACGTGTTTAAAGGTAGGAATTTGGAAAACTTTTTAAAACATTAGGATTTTGGTCAATGCTATAGTTAGGAATTTAGTCAACGTTTTTAAACGTTAGGATTTTGGTCAACACTATACTAGTTAAGAATTTGGTCAACGTTTTAAAAACATTAGGATTTTGGTCAACGCCATTGTTCGGAATTTGGTCAATGGTTTCTAATTTGAGTATGAATTTACAACATGACACTAGAGAGAGGTTTCGACATTGTAAACTATATGTTATTTGAAAAGAAGACAGGAACTCTATTGTTTCCTGGAAATTGATATATAGTTGTAATCGTAACAATATGTTTCATTGATAATAATGGAATGTATAATTGTTGAAGGAAAAAAACTTAACTCTTTTATCTATGAATCAGATGAATATCTATACATAAAAGTTCGAGGTTCATAAAACTTTACTTATCTTAGGTGTACACTGAGTAGAAACTCAGGATGTAAAGGATTTGCGAAAATAGAGCATGCATCAAATACGTTGATCACAACTCATGAGCAGGACCATGATGAAACTGTTTATAAAAAGGGCGAGTCACTATTGAGGAATAAATTAAAACGAACTGCTGATTCTTCGTAGGATAGACTGCGAGAAGTTTTCAATGAAACTTGTCGAAGTGATCCATGCAGTTCATCAGCAACATTTAGACAAATGGAGAGCAGTATGTGTAAAAGAAGAAGAATAATTTTCCCACCTCTCCCCTTGGATCCTCAAGATTTATGTTAGTGTACTCATGACTCCCCTTTTGTCCATATATATAGAGGAAGCATCTGTAGTGAAGGTTCATATGCAATCATATTTGCATCTGATTTCATGCTACAGAAGATGAGAGATGTTGAACAAATCCAATTTGATGGAACGTTTTATACAGTAACGGCAAATTTTCTATCAACTCTTTACAATATTCATAACGTTTCATGGACATTGTATTCCAGCTATGCACATTTTAATGCTGAATAAAACTGAGGATCTATACACACTTGTTGTACTGTTGTATGACAGTTTACTTACCATGACAGTTTACTTACCTCTATTACCATAACTATAATTAACCATGAATACTTTCTATCCATGACGGTTTACTTACCGTCTTTGCAATGGCTTCACAATTTATACATTCTATTACACATCTACATTATAAGGATTCACATATCAAATTCTAATTCACTTTTCATAATTTGACATTGCATCAACATTGCATTTAATAATTTCCATATTAGCATTAGATATTTTGGGCCATAATGACAGTTTCCAAATAGTATTTGAGATGTGAATCCTTATAAGTGTAGATGTGTAATAGGAAGTTTAAAGTGTGATGCCATCGCAAAGACGGTAAGTAAACCGTCATGGATAGAAAGTATTCAATATCCATGGTCAATAATTGTTATAGTATTAGAGGTAAGTAAACTGTCATGGTAAATAAACCGTCATAAAACAGTAATAAAGCTACGTGAGCTAATTCCTGATTTTTCTCCTATAATTGCTATCAGTGATTTCGAAAAAGCACCTAGAAATGTATTCACACATTTTTCCCTGGATAAAAGTATTTGGGTGTTGGTTCCATTGTACTCAAGCCATCTGGAAGAAAACACTTTCCTTAGGCCTGGGAAAATTATATAAAAATAATAATACGTTTGCAAATTGGATCAGAAAACTAATGGCATTGCCTTTATTACCCGAGGATAAATTACTAGGAGTTTTCTCAATTTTGGAACAAGAAGATTTTAATCTTGGTGAAATTGAGAATGAGCTAATTAAAAACTACAGAAAGACATGGATTGTTGGAGAAAAAGCATTGTCATTATTTTCTGCTGAAAATGCAACAAATAAATGGTGCTAAGACATATCATAAAACTCTAAAATTGTTCGTTAAAGTTCACCTTCCAAATATATGGAAATTTTTGTCTGATCTAAATAAGATAATACTTGATTATGAAATTGAATATCAAAGGTTAGAACAAGGCAGAGTTTACATAAAATAGATAGTTATTGAGTTATGGCTCATTTACAAAAATGAACATTTCCCTGGCATCCGAGGAATGAGCAAAGATTCCATCTATAATTTCTATAATTTCATTCAACTAGTTATGGACATCCTCATGTTCCAATTTTGAACATTTATAACGCGTTTAACTATGTTGAAAGAAGGCTATATAAACACGATAATCCCAACGAAAAATAGCGATTACGTATTCAAATGGCGATATACCACAATTCTAAAGGTTGTTATGTATGCCTTGATATCATGTTCCTAACTTCCTATACAATTATAATGCATTTCTCAGGTCTGTCATTACTAGCTATTGAGATAAAGATATGTTAGCTAATAATCAATGGCCTTTAAGTAATCCATGGTCCAGCAAAATCTACTCAGTAGTAAGGCCTTATATAACGAAGGTCACGACTCACTATATTGCTATTTTCTATGGGAATGAAGATGGAGTACGAATACTTTTGGTAGGGGAGTGTAGTATTAAGTATTTGATGTCTGAGCTAAGAGTGTGAGTAGATTAAATAGAGGGTAAGATGTCAATTGTACCAAGTGCAAATATATCGAAATCAGTAATAATCACAATTTCCTTAGCTATTATCGGTAATATTTCTCTATAGTCTGGTTCCATTTGCTGAAAATGTGACTTGGTAAGGCATTTGTTGTTAATTTTTGGGAACAAGTGTTTTTAGGGTAATTGGAACCTGCTGAATCCAAAAATCACTGTTCCCAAGCTGAAATATGCCGTATTGACTTTCAAATTAGGAAAAAACAATATAGCATCCTGGAATTTGGGTCTATTGTGTACTTGTTGATAACTCGTAATCCGCTAATGCTAGACACAATAAATGTATTATTGTCGTATAGGAAGTCATATTTAGGCAGTCCGTAGATCACGTTGATTTAACTCAATTATTTGTGGAATGTGAGTTATGCGCTTTTCACACTATTCCATATATGGGTATGTCATTAATATGTAGAAATAATCTCTAAAATACTAAAATTTTTAAAACAGCATAATTTCCTTGTAAATTAACATAACGATTGAATAAAAAATGAACTTCAGGTTTGTTTGACACAAGATATTTCATTTCTTCCTTTATTTAATCCAATATAGCCACCGTTTTTAATTGGCTACCATACATATATAATCCATATGTTACTACATTTATGATATGTTCTAAGATTCATTTCCAATTTTCTTGGACTGCAATGCATTTATTATAGCTTGAACATAATATTCATTCAGTACCTGGTCAAGGTCAAGTTCGTTGTCAAGTTCATTGGAAATAAATAAATAATAATAAAAATACAAAATTACTAATACTTGTACTTGCTTTTTGCATATTGTTTCACAAATTTTAACTTTCTTATTACTTCAAACATTCATACAATCAGCTTCACACTTGCAGTAACCAGTGCAGGTCAACCTGGATTTTTTACACTTACACCTAAACGAATCGCATTTTGTGGTGCATCCACACGTAATCAGTTCCATACAGGACGCAGGAATAGGTGGAAGAGATAAAAGGACTGGTGACATCTGACCATCCTTGAGTTCCCACCCCATGGTAGAGGCACGTGGAATACTTGGCTTTAATTTTATTGCTTCAAGCACGGTACGTGGTATACCGATGGTATAATGAGGTATAACTAATTATACCAAATTTGTATCTAATTCGGTATACTACCTTATGCTTAATATTTATAAAATTTACCTAAATTACACCTAGAATATACCAATATTATACCACAATATACCACGTATATTTCTAGTATTCAGGTAGTATAGATTTAGGTATATTATATGTGTAATGTAAGTTTAGATTGTTATACCGAAACTATTCCTAATTTGGTATAATTAGTTATACCTAATTATACCATCGGTATACCACGTACCGTGGCTTCAAGCCACACTATGGTCTGAAGTTGTGCTCTCTTAATGTGGTATGTCAAAGCATCTCTTGTTGGGGGAAGAAGTTCAGGACGCAGTGCTTTCTTGAAAAGAGTGACTCTAGCCTTGTCATTAGAGTTCACTTCAGGAACATATAAATTCTACATACAAATTGCTCAACATTCCCCATCGTATCCTCTGTTAGTGGTTCTATCCCAAGACCTGCAAGAAGTTCTTTGTGCTGGAAGAATACTTTGAGAGCTGTCTTCTTGCTATGTCCAGATAGGAAGGATGTTGTATCAGAACCTGTCAGTGCATGAAATGGTAGAAGGAGCTGTGCAGCAGATATGTCCAAGCCAATTCTATGGATAACTTCATTTACTGAGAAGAACTTTGGTTTCTTATGTGTCCCAGCTTTCATCCAGAGTTGCTTGCACATTATGCTGGTATTAAAATGTGCTATAAGCAGTATTAACACATCAGTATCACGAGCATTTACAACAATGATATCCGTGCAGGCGTTCATACAGTGAAGCACTATCCTGGTATCTGCCTCCTCATGACAACACTCAAGTAGTTGTGTGTTAATAGCTGGATTATTACAGGCAACTTGTGTCTCTTCCAGAAATCCTCCTGCAACTACAATTGTATTGTCTGATTGGAAACTACTGACTAACTGTTCTGACAAGAATCGAGCAAGATCAGCTTTGTTGTCTTGGTGATGTAGGAATCCTTGCCAGTCCTGTGGTAAGGGTACTTCCCTGGACTCTATAATTCGTGGTATAGGTGCTACTCCTTTCATTCTCCTAATTCTTGTTCCAGCATTGACAGAATCATTTCGGTATCTGTCAAATACAATGTCAATGCGACAGTATTCCGAGCCAGACTGATAGACATATCGTGAAAATATGTCAGCTAAGTTACCAAATGTTGTTGCATTACTTGGATTCCCTATAGCATTCACCATTGCCTGTCCATCGATTACTAGAGTAGCACTATTCGATGTTGTAATTGTAGATGGACAATCGATTCCCTTAAATAGTTCATCTGCAAGCAATGACTTCTGACCAGTGCGCAGACTTCCATTCATCTCTGCCAATGAGATTGGGACAGGAAGAAGCTCATGCTGTAGTATTTCTTCTAGGTTCACCTTTCTTCCACCTTCATAAGCAATTATAAGTCTTTGTAGTAACGACCTGTCAGCTTTCAATGTCTTTCCCTTTTGATCTGCGACCTTGGGGACATCATACACATTTGAGAATGTTAATGCTCTGTTCCTTGTGAATGGATCTAAAAACCGTTTTAATGGAGTTGCTTCCGTTTGGATCAGTCTTACCTGAACAAATTTCTCAACTTGCTTCTGACCTAGCTCATTGGCAAGAAGAAGGGCATTAGTTATCTCCACCGTGGCCTAGTCTTTTGTGGCAATGTTCTCCAGTATCATACTCGCCGTTTTGTCCGGTGAAAACACACCAAATCTCTTTAAAACATCCACGACTCTCTCTTCGACAAGATTATCCTTCGTTCTGCGGCCTATATTTGTTTCCTTGTGAGATAGAGAATCATCTAGTGTCATATCATACAGCTGTCTGGTTTCCGCAGAAACTTGTGCTCTGAGATTGAATGATAGAGCCCACCTACTCAGGGCAGAAATAGTCTTTGTAATTCCTACTATTCCACCTCCTTTTTTTCCAGTACCGTTCAACCATTCCTGACCTTGATCAGGATCCACCTGATTGAATCTTGCCTTTCCAACCTTTACAACAAAATTTCCCTGTTGGAACTGCTCTGCCACCTCTTCAGGAAGCTGGTTCATTTCTGCCAGATATATGCCTCCCCACTTGGCATAGTTTGTGCGATCATATCTGTGGAAGTAGGGAAGCATGTTGCGGAATGATGTAAGGTGTAGATCCCACACTCCATCCCTCTGTGCCCTAGTAAATGATAGAAGTACTTTCACCATGTATAAATACTCCCACCATAACATGAAGTTAGCATCTGATGAATGACTTTCTCCAAAATGGGATAAGACATATCTGAACCTCCGTGTTGATAAAATGTTGGTGAGATGCTCATGATCATCCTGATTTTCTGCAGCTAAAATAAGTCCCCAGAGGTCATTGTCTTTATCTAGTAGATATACGATGAACTGGGGTAGCAAAATTTTCCATAGTGCTTGGGTTGTAATTTTGTGTGAGCGGAACGCTTTCTCATTGCCCTTGCCAATCATTGCATTTACTGCCGTCTTCTGATCTAAAAGACCACTCTCAGTCCAAACTTCTAAAAGTCCTGTTGCCTGCATGTGTTGGCCAATTACTTTCATGTAGTTCATAGCAGTGTGGAGTCCCCCTAGTCTGGGGATTAAATATTCCTGATAATCCTTATTTGTCCATTGGAGTGTCATCAACTTGCAATACAAGGCTTCGTCCACAGTAAAAACTACATACTTTTGCCCATATGAGTTGGCTATATACTTGCACCTTTGCACTACTGTATTCATCGTGAGCATGTCATGGGCAGGTGCCAGTATAAGGGGCATATATCCGATTGTTGTTTGGGGTGGATTTGTTTGACTGCACTCCTGGTTGAATTCAGTCCAACAATGCTTTAGGGTGTTGTCATGCCGCTTGATGATAAAAGCCATTTCCTTAGCATCAGCTGCAGTTTCAGCTTTGTTGGTTACATCTCTTTTACAGAACCATTCTGCTTCTACTTGCCGTAAAGCTGGCTCTACATTTCCTGCATCTGTCCTTGACACATTGGCTCCCTTATATGGAGTCTGACTCAAAATATCTGATCTTAGCTTTAGGCCCACATGCACAAGAGACAGAAAGGCATCATCTTGTGGTTCAAACTTTGGTACACGTATTAGATATTCTTTGGTGTTTTCGTTTGTGAGTTCTATTATATTTGCAATAGGTATATGGGAAAATTTTGTTGGAACCATTACTGTTTGCTTCTCACAGTCACCATGTCTTTTCAAAACATGGTACTCAAACACATTTCCAAGAAAATGTTTAAGTTTTTCTTTGAATGATGACCTACGACTTATGAATGATGTTGGGACTTCTTCCTCGGTATCTCCACAAAGTTGACAGTACCTTGTCCAAACTGCAGTCAGCTCCAAAATGTGACCCTTAACGGCTGATTGTTTTAGTTCTGTACAGAGCCATGCCATTGCTAAGTCACATTCTCTAGCAGTAGCTTCTGTTTTAGACGTACATCTAATATGGAGCGTATAGCATGATAAATGATACTTGCCTTCTGCAGCCATTAAATCAATACTATCTGCAAAAGCAATGCTGAGTGCTGGATCAAATTTAGCTGCGTCCATTATCTTCTTGCTCATGTTGAAAGAGGCCACAGAATGGAGCACATGTTTTGCATCTTTCTGGCAGAACAGACAGAGTTCCCAATTAATTGGTTTTGACCAGGCTTTCATCCAGGCAAAATTTCCCGCGCGCCTAGATTAAGATTGAGCTCGCTCACACGCGCCCAAAAAGCTCAATTTGTATTGCGTCTATGGGAGCATTTCTCGATTTTCGCGCGCCTAGCAAAGTTTTCTTTTGAAATTACGCGCCTGAAGGCGCGTCGCATACGCCTGGATGAAACCCTGGTTTTGACGAGCTCCTTAAGCTCGTCAAAATCAATGGTTGTACTGGATCGTATGTTGGCACATGTCTAGCTATTTTGCTTTTGTCAGTGAACCAAGAGTAGCATGATCTGTGCCATGTCGGAAGTTCTTGTAATGCTGACACATTGAGCACTCTGTCTATAATTTCTCTGTTCCTCCGATCTTTTAACTTGTGTCTCTGGGTAGCACATTCTTCTATTCGTTGAACTCCTTGTGCTCCACCTTTAACAAGCTTTTCTGACTTGTTTGTGCTCCTGGCAAATAATGCACATCGATAATGAATCACTTGAAATGGCATCCATTACTGTATTTTTCCCCAATTTGAAGGTCAATACATCATATCAGTATGGGAACATTGATTTTGGATTCAGCAGGTCCAAATTACCCTTAAAACACTTGTTCCCAAATAATAACTACAAATACCTCAACAACTCATATTTTCAAAATGGAACCAGATTATATGCGATTCAGAGATTATTTCTACATATTAATGACATACCCATATATGGAATAGTGTGAAAAGCGGATAACTCACATTCCACAAATAACTGAGTTAAATCAACGTGATCTACGGACTGCCTAAATATGACTTCCTATACGACAATAATACATTTATTGTGTCTAGCATTAGCGAATTACGAGTTATCAACAAGTACACAATAGACCCAAATTCCAGGAAACCATATTGTTTTTTCCTAATTTGAAAGTCAATACGGCATATTTCAGCTTGGGAACAGTGATTTTTGGATTCAGCAGGTTCCAATTACCCTAAAACACTTGTTCCCAAAAATTAACAACAAATGCCTTTACACTCGTTATCCAGGCCTCTTTTCAGGAAATGGAACCAGACTATCTAAATTAATTCTCTTAAATAATCGCATATCAGATGATAGGTAAATTGGGAAAAAATAACATTTATAAATGTTTTACCAATTTTTTGTATACTAATAAACAAGATTCTATGATTATTCTAAGTAATTTCTTCTCATTAGTATAATACCAACGATCGTGACCTACGTTATAATAAGGCCTGTTCATTAGTGTTAATTTTGAACCATGGATGTCGATTAAGTCCATTGATTATTTTACCATAAATGTTATAGTTAGAGATATATAACCAAGTAGTAATCCAGAACGAAAAATATGAATGCCTTGCTACCCTTGCAGTCGGTCCGTGTCGAAAATACCTAAAAATAAAGGAAGTTAAACCCAATTAATTGTCATTGTTCTTCAAATGTTTATTAGCTAAAAACTTATATTCACTTTCATGTTTTCTTTAATATTTTGTACTATTGCAACATTCATTTACTTCAAATGTGCTTGGTATTAAACCCAATAATATTTTACTTCTTCTGGATTACTAATTGGTTATATATCTCTAACTATAACATTTATTGTAAAAATAATAAATGGACTTAAACGACATCGATGGTCCAAAATTAACACTAATGAACAGGCCTTATTATAACGTAGGTCACGCAACGATCTAAACTAAACACAGGCTCAACAGCTATAGGCAAATCGCGATTACACCGCGTAAACACGATACAAACAACATACATGTGTAATCGCGATTACACCAAAAACACTAAAAAAACATATGTTTGAAGTATATTAATAGAATGTATAAAACTAAATTTAGTCTATAAAACACAATTGAAATTTTAAGTGAGCGAAAAATCATGTTAAATAATGTCGAGCAAATATTAAAAGAATTTCTTAATTAACAAAATTAGAATTATTAAAATTATAGATTCCGAAACATTGCGCAACATTATAATTTTTGCTGAAATCCTATCTTTCATTTTCTAAGCAAATTCCAGTGACTCCTTTAGAAACTAGGTAATCAAATCAACCAATTTTTAAAGAGATAGTTGAGGTTGTATCAAATTTTTCTATTTTAACTCCATAAATGAAATCAGTATCTAACATAGTAGTTCAAAAATTTAACATTTAGTGTATATTATTCCCAAAATTGATTGTATAAATTCATCGCAGAATATTCGTTAATCCAAAAAAGGAGTACCGGTGCCTTTCCAATGATCTTAGGAGACTATAGTTACAACATCAAAAAAATAAATTGCAATCAATGTTAAAAAGGATTCTGGAGAATTTAAAAGAAGCAAGAAACCTAGCAATTTATTGGATGGAGAATGGTGGGATCATTCATTAGATTTGAACCTTAGTTAAAGAAAAGGCGTGTTTCTTTCATAGTCAAATCATCTCTATCTTGTGATTCAGAATCAAAGACATCTTTCCATCACAGGAAAATATCAATGATGTATCTTTGAATCAAAAGCGAATACGCGTAGTGGTTTAAAGCAATAGGTCACTAGCCAAAATTGAACTGGTTTCAGAAGTGAAGATTGCTGCACTAGCACATAGACTAGTACTTAATATACAGATGGGCAACTAACCGAAAATGGAAAAAAAAGTGAGGCCATTCTTGAATACTCTCTCTCGTGTAATCTAGTACTCTTATCACCTAGATAATATCCACTACAAGGTAGTCATGTGTGGCGAATCTATTGGGACCATTTTCGAGGTCCTTAGGAATGTAGTTTTGTGGTTTATGCCCTATTTTATGATGACGGTAGCATTATTTCTATTCATTAGATATATCCAAACATCGCGACAGTTATTCATATTTTATACTGTAGTCTTATAAATGGTTCAAAGCGCTACTATATAGCACTACCTGCTCTAAAATAGTAGTTCAAATTCAGCATGAAATTTGTGTTCATTTAGAGCAGGGGTCTTCAACCTGCGGCTCGCGAGCCTTTTGCGGTTCTTGAGCATCAAGTGTGCGACTCGCAGGACCATTTGTGAAAATGAGTTATTGATTCTCCATCTTAATACATTGATTCGAAGATTATCAACGACTAAGCTTCGAGATTAATGCACATTTTTCATACCTGTCAACTTTGTCTAGACAAATCACTGGACGCAATGCCAACAATTCCTCTAGAGATTGATTTCCCTGGAATTATTCCTTGTGGGTTCGAACGTCACAGAATTTTCGCTCGTTCGCTGCTTGAACATCACATTTTCAAATGTAAAAAATAAGCGATGCAATAACCAATAATTAGGCATTGCTTTTCACCCAATTAAAATTTCCCTAACAAAATGTAGTAAATACTGCACGACTGGACAAACATTTCAATTCATCAACAAAGATCGCAGGACAGACTTCAAGGAGGCTAGTGTAGCTGGGTTGTATCCAGTGGCGTAGCTAGGGTTTCGGGGGCCCCGGTTCAAAAGTAGTGCCGGGGCCCCTGGCCCCATTGGAGTAGTATATTTTAAGGAGGTTCGCGGCATGCATTTGGGTAAATCTGGGTTCGGAAATGTCATTTCCCGCATTTTGACGAAGTATGATTGGAGTATATCTGCATATGGAGAATTTTGGAACATTTGCATACCTGCCTACAGCCAATCGTACAGGGATTTGAACCATTTTGGGATGTTTTGTACAGGCGTACAGGGATTTTTAATTTACTAATTATGAGTAAAATAATGCTAGAAATATCTACAGTGGTGATAGTATATTCTGCCATCATTCTGCATTGACCACACAAAGGAACAAGTTGGTTTATATATTTATTCAAGCGTACAGGGATTCACTGTACAGTATATAATTCAATGCTTTTTCGTTTCCAGTGTTATTCTTCCATGTAAGTGTACAGTAAATCTTGGACGAGCGAGTGCAGCGAGCGAGGAAAAATTTTGGGAGGTGTATTAGGGATTTTGGCCAATGTACAGGGGGAAATTAGAGCCCTGTACAGGGATATGACACAAATAGATTGGCAGGTATACCTTTGGGGGCCCCCGAGACATCGGTCCCCTGGTTCAATGAACCGCCTGAACCGCCTATTGCTACGCTACTGGTTGTATCCTGCCATTTTAAATATGGAAGGATAGCTGGCTTATTTGGAAGTAGTTATAATTGTGAGGCATTCTAAGATTATTAAGATCAAATAAATGACTGTTGAAAACGTTAGTATTATTTCATAGACAGAAATGAAACCTAACTTATGTGTCATTTTAAAGAACAATCAAACAATTCAAGCCTGAAAATATTATAATATCAGGCCCATAGCAAGACAAATACTATTGGTGCACGAAGTGATGTCACGTTAGTGTGATTTAATTATGGTACCCGAATACTGATGCGGCTACCCAAATATTGGTGCGGGCTAACCTGCTCGGCTGCTACTACGGCCATGGATAATATATTTAGTACAAAAAATATATTATGTTAATTCCTAAATCTTAATGCGGCTCACTAGATTAATAGAAAACTAATATTTGGCTCTCGGAAGAAAAAGGTTGAAGACCCCTGATGTATACTAATAGTGCCTACATATTCCTCACCCAAAATCACGAATATACTCATTCATTATCAAATTACTACGTTATCATGACATTATAAATTTTTTGGAAATTCATTTAATCGCACATAATTCGCACCGTCAACGAGATAAACTCTGAAAATTAATGGAACATAACATTAATGATGATGACACGTTGGTCACACCAGATTTCGATTATGCTTGCTCATTATCGCATTATGACGTAATCACAAAATTTCGAATTGTAAAATTTGACTATTTTAGGCCTATTTACGCTATATAATCAATGTTAGAAGTATATAAACCACACACCTCCCAAGAAAGCGGAAGGTGTGTGGTTGTGTTATGCAACAAAGCGACTTAGAAAGCGAAGCGCGCTAGTTACCTACTAAATTTTGAATATATTACATGATTTTTTTGGTATACCGGCAATCATTTGGTCCATATTAAGGACAAAAGTTGGTCTGCACACCTAATAGCTTGCTTAGATATATTTAAAATCAATTACTCAAGGTTATTCCAATAGAAAATATCGTAAACTAATAATTAAAACACGAAAGCAGCATTTTCAAAATTCAGCTAACCAACCACAATGTTTACATACAACATCAAAATTGGAATTTATGGTAAATTTCAAGTGACCCAGTAAGTTCGAGGTAACTAAAATAAATTATCGGGGACTTTCGGGAATATAGAATTGGCTTTATTAAATAGAGAATTAAATATGCTATCATATAAAACCTACGAGAAAACTTGACAGAACGCGACAGATAAATTTTTCAAACTTTGTAGTCAACTAACGGTTGAAATATCTAATATTTAATTTAGCAATTGATTGAACGTGATTATTTTATGTGTTATTAGAACTAGGATTAAATACTCACCGTTATTATGAAACTCATCTATACTAGCAACCAAAAGAAGTCGTTAGAATGCACTAGTTGTATTTATTTTAAGAATTGAGTGTGATAATACACACTGTTCATTTGTGGTTTTGAATAATTCTTTCTGAACAATTAGAATAGTCACACTAGGCAAATTCCAAATGTAGCTATACAACGTGAGGTATTACAGCTATTTTTATATTTTTGAAGTAATATGATATTCAGCTTTCAGTTTAACATTAAACTGTTACGATATATGAGATTAAAAAATTGGCCTACTTCCAGGTGCCGTGCCACTGTGTAATGGTAGAGCCAAGGCTCTACAAAACCTACAGAAGACTAAGCACATGATACATGATTTATTTATTAATTGGAATAAAATATAGTCATCAAAATCAAATTTGTATGTCCAATATTTAAAAGGCAGCACCCAATGTTTGATTTAAATATAATTCCAATATTCAGATTACATTTTATCTTAATTTAATATAATTTAATTAATATTTGAATTGTAAAGATTTTAAATCTTTAATTCATTAAAAAAGTAACATTAACTAATACAAATAGAAATAGGAAAAGTGAAGTATTTACTATATCATTTTGAATAATAGAATTGACATCATCAACTGTAAATTAATTTGCATGAAACACAGCTTCACTTACAACCATTCAAATAACAGTCATTATCTAGCAGTATAGTAGGCATATGTAATATGTTCTATATTATCAGTATACTATAGAGCAGTGTTTCTCAAATTGGGCCATAGATGCAGCAAGGGGGCGCTAAGAGGTTTTAGAACGCGAAACAGAAAAACGATCTTACGTCAAAACAGCGATAACATGTTAATAAATAATAAGTAACTAACAAAAACTATATAAAACTGCAACGATCAGAGCCTTAACAGTGGTAATTACTAATGTATTGATTAACGAAAGCCAGCTCTATAATTTTAATATAAATACGCACAAAAGTAAACCGAATAGATTGATAAACTCGATCGAATAAATGAATAGTAAAAAGAAATGAGCCGCTGTACTAAAAAAATTTGAGAAACACTGCTATAGAATAATTACAAAATGGAGAAGATGGCTGATTTACGCAAAACGTTTAGAAAACGCAGAATTGATTATCGACATATTCATTTTAATTGATATATAGAAAGAACATCCTTAGGAGAATACAACCTCTATATTTTTAATTGCTGATTAAAATTATCAAAGAGTCACTAGACCAGAACACAAATTTTGATATAACTGACTAACGAAGACAAAAGGCTTCGAGGTAATCATCTCCAGGAAATTTTCTATCCCCTCTTAAAATTTCAAATCTCTATCGCCCATGGTCTAGTCAGGCCATCGTGTACGGCCGAACGAACGGCCAGAACTCTATCAGAACGATTATAATAGTTTGCACTTATAGCATAAAACTGTAGTATAAGGTTCTATACTAGAAAAAGCACACTAAATATTAAAATTGATAAATTATGATGTCATTTTGACCTATTTCTAGTTGAGTTAGGAATCAAATAGCAATATTTTGGTTTCTACAGAGTCGATTTCCTACACGTACTAATGCAACTTTTATCCGTACCATTACCGTAAATACCTATTAACGCATAATCGCCATTTTGTCACACTGTGTACTACTTTCGTGTAATCAAATCGAAAATTGGATGTCTCAGGCCCAAATACAGAAATAATGATTACCAGTTATTTGGAGAAATAAGAGGAGAAACCTAGTCACAATTTTGTAATAAAAGGACATGGAATATGAATAGTTGTATAAATAAAATAGGCTTAATAATCAAAAACTATATATGGGATATTAACAAAATCTCAAAGGGCACAAATGTTGGATGGGCCCAAAATATTTACAGGAGTGTTAAAAACGGATCGAAATGAATGGTCGGTAGCTTATTATAAATTATAAAACTTACATAATTATATAATTATATACCGTACCAATGAATCCATTTTTCAAAATAATAGATTAATTAGAACACAATAAGTTTAATTAAGAATCTAGCTGGTATACATACCGCTTTAATTATCAACATTTTATCAGTCAAATCAACCAGGTTATATAATAATATACGTACAACAAAGATGTACAGAGATGTGATAAGATATATAATCCCTAATAGAATAATTGACTCACCCTGAGAGCTTTCTGAAAGGTGCTGACAGAAAGAAGAGCAAGATCTTGCTGTTCTTCAGCATATCGCTCTAAATACACGTATACGAGTTTTCTAACCTCTGTATTTTTAGAAACCACATTTTTAACAACAGCAGCAAATAATTCTGAACAGTTCTGGCCCCTCGCAACCATTTCAATTATACGACGCATTGCTTCTAGCTTTAAAGTATCTTTATTATTGTCTAACAAACGCCTAAGTTCATCGAATTTACGATAATTCTGACAAAGAAAAGAGGTTGGGTCAGAACCAGGTAAGCTAGAATTACTTGAGCGTCGAGTATCAAAAGATGAACCAATTCCCATTCTGATAGAAGTAGTATCATAAGGGGAATTAATACCTAATGCATCAGTGGTGTTGTAACCTGAAGTAGCTGTTGACATTATTTCTGATGATAAATCTAAAATTCAAATAAAAACAAGTTATGAGCGGAGAAGACCCTTAATTAACTACATAAATAAAAAAGTACTCAGCGCGTACCTAATTTCAAAATATCTATTTATTTTGTAATTACTTTATGAAAAGCAATTAGGATATTATAGTGTTCACGAAATTAATTTTGTGCCTAATTATTGGTAATTGTAACGAAATTACATTAGAACTTAACACCTTCCATAGTTTAGTTAGATTTCATCGGAAAAATCAATGCAATGCGATAAAGAATCACTTTCAAACCACACGAATACCTATGCTAGTAACTAGTTTTACGTAACCCCACCTCAAAAGTGTAATCACGAAACTATTCAAGTTAACGCCCACAAGGACCCTCTAAATACATGTAGTCAAGTAGAATGTCCAGATATCCTTATTACTAGCGCACAATTCCTACTCTGCTATATACCCTCGATTACAATTGCTTCTACTGATACTAAACGCGAAATTATATTAGGTACTACGGGCAGGGGCGTCAGGTTGACCAAAAAAGCGGGGGGACCGTTGTACTAGTTCATTCAATATGTCAAATACAAATTTAAAATGAATAGTAATATCAATTATATTTGAATCCTTCCATGTCTGCATTTCGTAATTGATCAATTAAAGAATCCATAATTTCATGTTATTTCCTAATTGAACAATTAAAGGGTCTATAGTGCTAATAATATACACTGAATGTGTTTCCAACCATAAATACAGAGTCAAGATTCTAGTAATTCAATAAATTATAAATCTAATAATTTGCTAATTCGTGTTCTGACCCAAATTGGATATTGGCAAAATCACTGACGAATGGATTAATAGGAGTGAGGTCAGGATGAATCGATTAGTGCTAAGTGAAGATAGCTTGAGGAATTATTAAAATAAGTTAATGACATTAATTTATTTATGATAATACTAATTGTCTTATATTACACGTATACATTTCAAATACATAAATAAATTATAAATAATCAGTAGTATCTAGTATTGCAATCACGCACTGCATATTTATGAACAGCACAATAAGTAAACTAGGATCAGAATACCTTTAAAGTGAGCATAATTTTTGAAAAGAAACTGGGGGGCGGCCCCCCCGGTTTTTGGCTCATTTCAAAACAGGGGGGGCGAGCCCCCCCGCCCCCCGGAACCTGACGCCCCTGACTACGGGTAGTTTCCACAGTTTTATTCAATTAGTGATAAATCACAATAAACATAAGAACTATGATCCTAACTAAGATATTTAGTACTTGAGAGCATTTCTGAGAATTCGATTTTTGGCATGCTATAAGAAAATGTGAGCATTTGGCTTCCCATTGACGTAATACAATAGAATCAAAACTTTTCGAGCAATTCCAGCACGAACTGTTAGGGCGTAGGTTCTAAAAATTATACTGTATATTCAGCAATACTAGGAATAAAAATTTGACCCTGACTGGAACTGTAGCGCAATTACTTTGAATTCTGAATTATTTATACCTTGTCAGTGTTTCATCCAGACATTTAGGCAAGGGGGGGGGCAAAGTAGAGTTTTGGGAATGTGAGGGGGGGTGCGGTTTCAGCTTTAATCAATGTATTTTTTCAAATCCCAAGGGGGGCACATAGGATCCAAGGGGGAGCAAATGCCCCCCCCTAAATGAAACCCTGCTTGTTTTGTCAAAATAGGGTCAAATTTTGACAATTTTACCTAGAAACGAGTTAAATAAACAGGAAGAAAATGTAAAATCTCAACAATCACGCTCAAATTTATTAGTTATAGTGTATATAAGTATATCTGAAAGTTTTAACTAATTCCGCCCAATAACTTTTGACATAAAACCTCCCAAATCTAAAAAACCGTGTTTTGAGAAACATGCGTTCAAAGTTTTCCCGATTAATCCCAGTGATTATAAATGCAAATCAATTTTTTTTTCATCCTAGTAGGTACTCATGTGAGTCGTTGAATGACTCGGAGGTATCAGCAAGAATCATGCGGCGTTTAACTCCCTTTCCAAGGCGTGCTGGTAAAATTTCCTGCCTCCCCCCTCCCTGGCGGTCGGGATCTGGTTGGCATCGTCAAGGGTGGTCTAGGGGTAACTTCTGAGCCACAAGAGGTTTGGGGCTACAACTGCTACCTCCCTAAGGCTCCCTTCAGCCAGGAAAAGGTCTCGTTCTCTCTGTCCCCTCATCAATCTTTATCGGAGTGTGCGACCAGGGACGGATCCAGAAATTTCTGGCGGGGGGGGATTTAGAGCGAGCGTAGCGAGCGATCATTAGGGGGTCATGGGGGGTTTATTCCCCCTGGAATTTTTTTTACTCGGATGGGCTCAAATATCGATATCGACCGTTCGATATAAACCTTCAATAAGGTCTAGGTGCCGACCAAGTTCCTGCAGAGTGAGAACAGAATATATGATGTACACTGTTTATGCTAGATAACAAAATATAAGCTATCAAAACCAGTGGCGGTCTCAGGGGGGGCGTCCGAGGCAAATGCCCCGGGTTAAAATATTTTGCCCCGGATTCCAGCCCAATTGGTAGTATAATTACATGGAGCATGCCGGATTTATACTAAAAGCTGCTCTTTTGCCCCGGGCTGGCCAGATCCTGCGACCGCCCCTGATCAAAACTAAGATATATACTGTAAATGCCAGAAATTAAAAAGATATTCACCAAAATCATTCAAAGTAAGTGAGGTGCATTAATGTAGAGGGTCAACGAAATCTACGAATTAATGCTAAATTGCAGAATAGTGACAATAATCGCATGTGATGATAGGTATACTGGACATGGGTTAGTATGAACAATACCAAAGGTCGAATAACATCTGCTTTGATTGAGTTTATTTTATTAGTTTTACCAAAATTATATATCTGAAAATGTGGTGGGGGGGGATGCATCCCCCCCATCCCCCCCCCTGGATCCGCTACTGTGTGCGACTATGGATGTTCTTCTTGCTAGCGCCTCAAAGGCGATGTCCAAAAGTCTCAACGTGGCTTTTCTTGAATTGCTGTGGAATGTAAATCGGTTACAATATCTCAGTTTATGGACTTTAAACGAATGTTGCTTTCACTTGAGAGGTGTTGTTTCAAAAGAAGACTGTGAGGAACTGATTAGTAGGATGTGCATCATTTGCCATAAAATGTTTGGGTCTTTTTGGAACCTCCGACAAGGAAGGAGTAGAGGAAGATTCGTGGAAGAAGATATTCGCTTGAGAAGAAGAAAAGTCTAAGCTCGCAAGCGGAGTTGTTAGTCAAGTAATGGGATGTGAAGATACGGGTGAGAAGATCGGGGAATACACGGGTGGAAGGATCGGGGAATACACGGGTGGAAGGATCGGGGAAGACACGGGTGGAAGGATCGAGGAATACACGGGTGAAATGATCGGGGAAGAGTGAGGAACCTCGATGTCGGAAAGATAGAAGTGTTCTTCAAACTATGTGCAACTATCACAATGTACCCACATTCGATTGGGTTGCTGAGAACTTTCGCTTGCTGAATAATGAGCCGAAGAAATGCTAATAATCTAATGATCTACATATGAGGAGAAATATTACACAATATAGTTGTAAAAGAAATATCTAGGTTTTGAAGTCGAGATGTGAAATTCCTATAATCCTGGTATTTATACTTTTCAAACAAACTATTGCTCGGGTGAACGCTGCTGCTAGGCAAGTTCCGACTTTAAAATTAGTGAAATTCGAAACTTACAAATAGTTTCAATATTTTTACACACACTGCGGAAGGATGTTATCTTTCAATAGGACTTGGGTTTTCATCGATTCGACAATTATTTCCAGATTTTTAAACGTTTTAGTGGAGCGGCCTTATAAATTCATACTCGGTTTTATAAATTCAAAGGTCTTCACTACGGTAAATTAACTAGTAATTGTGATAACATTGTTTCAATATTCAGACATATGATAGTCTTCGGAAATTTTTGCAAAACTCAACAAAAAATCTATGCAATAAGTGAATATTGCAAAAGTTATAGCCCTTCGGCGATCATTAGGGTACGGATTCTTGACAAATTTGTAACTCAGAGAGGAAAAGAGATAAAATAAAATTGCACGAGTGAAAAATGATCAGCATACATGGTTTCCCATATGTAAATAATACATTTTGTGAGCCTAGGACGCACCGTCTTCGAAATTGCCCTACATGGTGGTGTGAATGTGACCAATTTTGATGACACATGCAAATTTGAAACTTCTAAACTAGAAACTCTAGAGCTTAGCTCTAAATTACTAATCACATTGATATATGATTTCTAAATCATTGCAAAGTAAAAAATCACTCAAAACCAAATGGTTACCTTGCTAATAATCTCGAATGCCCATATATGGAGTGTCATGTGACCATCAAAATAGAGATAATCCAAATTCAAAAGTGAACTGGAGCTTAGTTCTAACTTTCAGACACTATCAGTGATTGAATTCCAGCAAGATGGCCGATTTTAATTCCTTCCTGAATAAATATTCTTCGCTGTAGACGTGTCGAAAATCCTCTCTGCCACCTGAAAACCACCTTATCTAATTATAGCATGCCACAATTTTTAAAGCTTAGTTCTGGGGAACTTTCTGAAGTTATATCGCTGAGATTTGGAATATAGCACTATGATAAGTAAACTAAGACCTGTCACAGTTCCGATTGTCCGAATTCGTCCTTAATATACAAACTGGGGCCCTTTGGGTGCAAAGAAGTGGCTCAAATGTGGGAAAACCGTCCGTTTTGTCTAAAATTGAGCAATTCCGACGAAAAATTTGACTTTTTGATATTAACACCTTCCTAGAGTAACTCAAGGGGACATGGTAGAATGGATTAGACCAAAAATTAGAACTGTGCCCTTTTTCAATTTTTCAAGACTAAGCTTTTAGTACTATATTATTCTCTATAGGACCTTAAATGTAGAATTTCAAAGAAAATCAGTGGTTAGAAGCCTTATATTAGAGCAGTAGTAGTCTTAAAATAGCTTACATATATACTCCTTATAATATAGAAAATATCAGCTTACTAGGATAAGCGAGTAGTGTGTTGTATATACTCACTCCATGCACTTGGACTGCAACAGCTTAAATTAAAAAAAGAATCCAAAATTGCAGCCTGTGCCGGCGCATGTTCCTTTGGTGGCACTATATTTTGTTTGTTGTTTATTGATAGTGCCTCCAAAGGAAGATGCTGTCGGCACAGGCTGCAATTTTGGATTTTTTCGCCCAGTCATCAACGCCTCAAGGTGTCAAGAACCATTTGTTAATTGTTTCGAGTCAACAAGGAACGGTAGATTAATTGTTTCTATCATAAACCAACTTGAGTTTAATGCCATTCATCATTATGTATTGATAATAAATTATATTATTAGTTATTTATTTTAGCAATGTTATCCACGATTGGTTGAGTTGAGTCAACAAATTCCTTATATTATATTATTTTCTTTAATCCATTGTATAGTAATACTATAATTAAATAGAGCAAGCTGGAATTTATAAGTTAAATCAATATAATTATCGCAAGTTGAATCACTAGAGTAGGATTTAACAAGTTAAATGAATATAATTATTACAAGTTGAAACAATAGAATTAGATTTAACACTTTTACTGAAATTGAAGTGTGAGTAAAACAAAGAAATTTCAACCCCCATTTATGGCAAAAATTAAACCCATTTTAAAAATCTTCTCCAACAAACGCAGAATTTTAAGATGAATCCAAATATGAAATAAAATTTGGGTTTTAGTAAAACATATTTTGAGTTATGGACCAGACAAATTTTGAAAGGTGTTAAAGATGTGTCCAAAATTTGTTAATCAAAAATTGTAACCCAGGTGCAAATTAGACGGTCCCATCGCACCTACATGCCAAGTTTCAGCCCATCAACTATAAAGCTCTGGCCAGGGCACCGTCTACGGAGAAAAAATAAAAATAAAAATAATTAAGGCAGTGATTCCAATACTGGGCCACTATACTATAGTATAGTCGGCACAGTAAAAATAATAATATTAAAGGCAGTGATTTCAATACTGGACCACTATAATATACTATAGCTAAGTTGTTTAATACGTCTTTTATTAGTTACGTATTACGTATAATACGTATAATGTAATACGTATTATACGTATACCTTACAAATAATATCGAGCTCATGGAATTTGCTTTGAACAACTTTTGGTTTAATCGTTGTTCTTTTATTGTTAATCGACTCGTAGTTTAGTTTGTATAGTACAAATATGATTATTTGCTAGATGTTGTATTTACAACAACAATTACAAATATTATATTGAATTTACTTCGAAAACATCCCTGATTTAACGTATAATACGTACTAGTGGATAGCGTATTACGTATAACACGTGTTATACGTATTATACGCAAAACGCGTATTAAACAACTTAGTACTATAGTATAGTCGGCACAGTAAAATGGGGAAAAGAATAGTTAGGACTGGAGTTCGAACCCAAGCTGCGTCCTCACTTATCCATTTCGCTAACCAAACGTCCACCACTGCTTAAAATAAATAATAATCCGGTTCTGATACTTGAATGCTATATACATTATTATAGGAAATTAACGCGCCATGTAATTAACGCTCCATGAAATTAACGCGAATTGGAGCTGAAGATTTTCAAATACTTGAAATTAATGCGAATAAATTTTATAAAAAAATTTCAGGATTATTAATCTCCTGATTGAATACTATTATTGTGCCCAACTAGGCTTCCAATCTACTTGGTAGACATGGTATATCCTTTCAAACTAGTTGCACATCTGAAAATATGTAGCTCGGAAGTTTGTCCATCCATTGCATAATTATGCTAAATAGCAGGAAATTAAGGTCATGAAAATTAACGCTCCATGAAATTAAAGCGAAGGAAATTAACGCGATTTGGAGAAATTCGCGTTAATTTAATGGCGCTTTAATTTCCTATAATAAGGTATACAATGAAATTTTATAAAAGTACATAATATTGTAAAAAATCTCCATATTTGGTCATTTCATAAAAAATGACGTAACTAAATAGCCTCAGGGAAGATCCTAGAAATGTGATTTTGAAAAATTACATTTCTAGGATAAAATTATGATATTGAAATACAAATGGACACATACACTCGATTTCCATTGTTAACAATAAATTCGCCATAATATCGCGTTTAGCATCCTCTACATACTGAAATTTTATGCTATACTTATAATATGTACAGAGGGTCGGAAGGATTACGGATGGACGGAATTGATGGATTCCAAATCCGTCAAAATTGCAATACGTGTATACGGATTTTGGAACAGATTTGGAAAAATTGTCAAATCCATTCCAAAATCCGTAAATAACGGATTATTTAAGCAAGGAATTCTATTCTGGACCATCCCGTAGCCTGTGATGTGTATTTCTATGAACTCTACTGCAGAGAGAAAGATTGATGTCTGGAAAGATTGGTGTTCGTGTGGTGTTTGCCATTGGGATATATTAAAGAAATTGTGTTTAACTTGGTCAAGCATTATCTAATCGAAGAGGTTTCGCAAATATAAAATGTCATGGTATTAAATAAAGATACACAAAAATTACAACTAATTTTTCTTGCTTGTTCTGTTATAGGTTATTCTGCTACGTATTGAGTGTGTCTACGAACGTAAGAGAGCGATTCGTCTACAGTAAGTAGAACAGTTAAAGGATGATATGCTACTTATGTATCATTTCTTTATTACGTATTTGTTTATATAATGCTGTATAGTTTGTGTTACATATTAATTCATTAAAAATAAAGTATTTATTCCTAATTAATTTTCAAATATTATGAGAATTGGGGCTGGGTAGTCTTTGATTTCAAAGAATAGCATTTGTTGCACATTAAAATAATCCTGAAAGGCTATATAACAATTAGTAGAAACTTGGAAAACCCATGGTAATTGCCATCCATGGTCCAGTAATTCACTAGAGTGCCATTGCCTGAGTATATAGATTGCTAGGACTTAATAACATATCATTTTATGTCAACATACATTTTGAAGCTTCTACAAATGTTATTATGCTACTAGAAGCTTGGATGTATGAATACAAATTATGTTGTTCAATAATTTTGGCCGTTAGTGTAGCAATGAAACGAAAATGTCCTTCATTGGACGCCTGGGGCCTTATTCACTAAAATTTCTTAAACTTAAACTTAAACTTAAACTTAGTTCAAACTAAGTCTAAACTAAGTCTTGACTTAGTTTATGCTAAGTTTATTTAACTACTCAAAACTTATCCAAAAACTTAGTTTTTGCTTAAACTTAAACTTAAACTTAGTCTAAACTAAGTATTGACTTAGTTTTGCTTAAACTTAAACTTAAACTTAGTCTAAACTAAGTGTTGACTTAGTTTTGGTTAAACTTAAACTTAAACTTAGTCTAAACTAAGTAATTACTACTTTTTGCGAAGTTTTCTCAACTTCTCAAAACTAAACTCAGAGTGATACAACCACTATTAGTGACACAACCACGATAAGTTACGATAAATAATTCGTAAATACATTAAATAATTGTAAATGCAAGTATATTATGTGAAATATTAAGTTAAGTCTGGTAAGAAGTAGACTTAACTTTTTGTTACTTTTCAACAGAAAACTAAGCAAGAACTAAGTTTTATCTCAAAACTAAGCACAAACTAAGTTCAAACTAAGTTTAGACTTAGTTTGAGCTTAGTTTTGCTTTGTGAATACAGACTTAGTTTTAGACTTAGTTTGTGCTTAAACTCAGTTTGAACTAAGCACAAAGTAAGTTTATGCTTAGTTTAAGCACAAATTAAGTTTAAGAAGTTTAGTGAATAAGGCCCCTGGTTAACTAATTCATAGTCCGAACCTCATGTAGACAGTGGCGGCGCCAGGATTCCAGCTCTGGGGGAGCTAAAAATATTAGGAATGACACAAATTTAATTAAATCTCCGCCAAACATTGATCTATGTTTTTTATGTGCCCCCTTCAGAGGGGGGCACATAAAATTCAAAGGGGGGGTTTGAGCCACCCCCCTGGCCCCCCCGAGCGCCGCCACTGCATGTAGATGATGATGATGATGGGCAGGGTTGCCAACTTTTTGTGAGCACAAAGCGTGATATTTTGTCCTTTTTTGAAAGAAAATGTGAGATTTTGACTAAAAAAGCGTGGAAAACAATTTTTCACCTAAAAAGCAGTATATTGAGGGTTTTGTTTAGCGTCCACCCCTTAATTTTATGCTACTTTCTCAGGCGCGGGAGTCCTTTCTAACGTGAGGTTTTGAATGTAAGCGTGAGATCGTGAGATTTAAAAAAAGCATGATATTCACGCCTAAAGCGTTATAGTTGGCAACCCTGATGATGGGCTACCTGAGATAAATAAGGAGCCTGATATCTAGGTTCAATTTATAGTGGAGACGAAACTGAAATGGATCAAAGCGATGGAGTTTTCTGGATGGATTTTATGAAAGATCAATATAAACCGCACATGGAGAAAACACTGAGTGATTTACCATAGAAAGGACAGACCATTCTGCACCAGGGGTGCCAACTCGATTTTAATTGCGGGCCACATTGGTTTCCTCAAATATTTTCCCCCATAAATGCCAATTGCTAAATTTCAGTTATATTTAGGGAGAGATGGGTTGGGGTATCCAAGCGGAAATGGAACAGAAAACGTTAAGAAACACATCTAAAATCATGACAAACTACATAAAATGATCAAAAATATTAACCGATTAAATATTACGAGGGTCGTATATTGGGCACCCCTGGCCTAGCTGAATAATTTCCCTCGTACAATACAGGTTTGCCAACCCTCCCGTTTTGGCGGGACTCTCCCGCTTTTTAGCCTTTTTTCTCCCAGCCTCCCGACCTCCCGCCAAACTTTTCAAACTCCCGCTTTCTTGGAAATTTGTCCTATATTAGGATTTTATGATATGTATAAGTAAATAACTGGATTTTTTTCCAAAAATTAGTCTATATACCGTAATAGATAATATACGAGTTCCAAGTTTTGTTCTACTCATACACTTGTATGTTAGTTAAGATTCTATAGCCCCCTTATTATTACACTGTCTAATATTATGTTTTAGTTCGAATTTGGAAGAAATTCATAAAAATATTCCGGGTGGCTAACATCCTCCAGAAAGTTGTTATACCATATATGATGCTGCATTTTTTCTCGTTTTGTTTATATTTCAATCAATGCAACCTAGGGTGAAATAAGCTTTACAACACATTTACAAATTTGATGGCCTAATCGTCATGAAATTCCTCGAAATCTCTAGAAAAATGTCCATAAATGACATGAACTTTTGAAGATATTTAAATCTGCTAAATCTACGTATATCTACTAAAAAACTACTTTGTAAATAATATAATCCAATAATCTACTATTTCGTTTTGTTGTGTTATTGGATACATTGGATGAATACGAGATACGCGAGAAGAAATTTGATAGATAGAACTTGAAAAATAAGCGTTTCCTAATTGTAGATATTCAAACGTAAAATTAATCAGATTGTATCGTTCTATTCATGATAAATTTAAAGACTATATTTAAAGATGCTAACCTCGTATAATAATTATAGATGCTAACCTCGCCATAATCCTTATACTGATTATTACAGTCACAGGCGTCGTAACCCGCCCACGGCCCAGGTCCCCAGAAAAGTAATGGAGGTCCAGAGACTTCAAAGATTTTACCCACAGCTGCCCGGAAATACCTGGGGCCTTATTCACTAACATTTCTTAAACTTAAACTTAAACTTAAACTTAGTTTAAACTAAGTCTAAACTAAGTCTCGACTTAGTTTATGCTAAGTTTATTTAACTTCTCAAAACTTATCCAAAAACTTAGTTTTTGCTTAAACTTAAACTTAAACTTAGTCTAAACTAAGTATTGACTTAGTTTTGGTTAAACTTAAACTTAAACTTAGTCTAAACAAACTAATGCCATACTTTTTGCGAATTTTTCTTAACTTCTCAAAACAAAACTCAGAGTGATACAACCACTATTAGTGATACACCACGATAAGTTATACGTATAAATACAATTTTCCTTTGCTATCTACAAACATTTTTACTTCATCTATATATTATCTTAAAATGGCAGCTGCTCTTTTTCTACTTGATCTCGATTCTTCTCGGAGTTTATCACGCCAGAGAGTATTTCGAGATAGGTTAAATCCTTTAGATATGTATGATAAAATCGACTTTATTTCACGATACAGAGTTACAAGGGATATTTTCATTCAACTCGAAGAGAAAGTTTTTACGTTCCTGCATCGGTCAACAGTTCGATCCCATGCTATTCCTGCCGCCACTCAATTAGCTGTCTCGTTACAGTTTTTGGCCACTGGTTCTTTCCAAACTGTGGTTGCTTCATCACATGGAATTTCTCAACCATCAGTTTCCAGATGTATTCACACAGTTTCGGATGCATTATGCTCTTATGCTAAAGAATTCATAGTATTCCCAAGCGAATCTGAGCAATTGATTAATCAACAAGTGTTTTCTGAAAGATATTGCTTCCCCAAAGTTTTAGGTTGTATCGATGGTACGCATGTACCCATATTGGCACCTCAAGAGAATGAAGATATTTTTGTAAATAGGAAGAACTTTCACTCTATCAATATTCAGGCAATATGTGATAGTAAATTGAAATTCATTGACGTAGTCGCCAAGTGGCCAGGAAGTACTCACGATGCATTCATTTGGAAGCAGTCTGGGATCAATAGAAAAATTTTACATGGAGAAATACCAACGGTAGATGGTTGGTTTCTAGGAGATAGCGGATATCCTCTTAGACCGAATCTTCTCACGCCGATACTTTCTCCAGTAACTCCGGGCCAGAAACGATACAATCGATCCTTTTTGAATACACGAAAAACTATTGAGTGCGCTTTTGGATTATGGAAGAGTAGATGGAGATCAATGGACAAAACAGGAGGAACACTGTGTTATTCTCCAGAACGTGTATGTAGATTAGCAGTAGCAACTATGGTATTGCATAATATATGCATTGATCATGGCTTACAAGGGGAAGTAGATGTTATTATGCAAGAAGATGGTATTAGTGTTCCTTCAGATGAAACAACGCTTTCCGGAAACATAGTGCGACAGTCTGTGGTTGCAGATTACTTTGATTAAGACTATTTCCAAGTATATTAGTTCATACATTTTAGAACTGTCTATTATTCTATTTAATGTTAATTAACTAGCATACATAATAGTTTAAATGAATTAGCTACGTGTTATATATCATTGCTGCTGCAGGGAAAATGTTGTGCCAAATAATTAGAAGGGTAGACTTGAGGAGGAAGTGGTGGGAGGAACGTAGTAGGATTTGATCCAAAATGCTGGTGCATTTGAGGTGTTGCATTGGCTAGCAATTTATTTTGTGCACTAGCTATCTGTCCCAAGAGATCTACCATACAATCCATCTTTTGGTCGATGCTTCTTAATAGAGCTATTTTCACCCTTTCATTTTCTAAAAGACACTTCTTCATTGTTTGGTCAATTGAATCACTCCTATCGTAAGAAAGTTTCCGCTTCCTAGGTGGCTTCATCTCTTCAGAAATTGACATATCTGAATCACTCAGCGCCAGCGGACTGATTGGCGAGGCACATAGGTCGATTCCTCCTAGAACTCCAACAAATAGTTCCTTTCCTTTAATACTCTTCAGCTTGGCTTCGAGTTCTGTAAGTTCGGCTTCAGGAGAGCCCCCACCAGTTTTGCGAGCTGAAGCAATTTTGTCACTTATAAGTGGCTTGTGCTTTGCCAAAACATTTGACCACTTCTTGGCGACATCTTCTTTACTCCTCAAACTTCCATGCACCTGTGATAGAGCTTCAGCTATTTCTTTCCAGACATTATTTTTCTCTTCATAGGTCAAAGATGAACTTAATGAACCAAAGAGTTGGGACTTGTTATCATTAACTAAGTCTACTAGCATCGAAATCTCATCAGATGAAAAGTTCTTTGAACGAGTTTTATTCGACATTGATGTTCGTAGTATTATTATAATGATTGATGAAGTTGTAACGGAAGTTGTAATCCAGCAAAGTTACCGATATTTTATATCTTTTTAAAAGATAACTATGACTGGCTCAGGGGCGGTGGTGACATTAACTTGCTTTCATTTAATGCCATTTTGACATTTGTTATACAATGATTTCCCTCTTTACATTGTTTATCAAAGACTTGCAGAACAGTGATCAAATAATTGTTTGAATATGGAGTTAAGTGTACTAGCAACTAGACTTAACTTTTGCTAAATTTTCAGAGGAAAACTAAGCAAAAACTTAGTTTGATCTCAAAACTAAGCACAAACTAAGTTCAAACTAAGTTTAGACTTAGTTTGAGCTTAGTTTTGCTTTGTGAATACCGACTTAGTTTCAGACTTAGTTTGTGCTTAGTTTGTGCTTAAACTTAGTTTGAACTAAGCATAAACTAAGTTTATGCTTAGTTTAAGCACAAACTAAGTTTAAGAAGTTTAGTGAATAAGGCCCCTGGAATCCGGATAATAGACACTTATATAGTTTGGATAAGAACAACTGCCCTGAAAGTGTTGAAATACCCCAATATCTGACAAGATTTTAATTGATTTGAAATTAATTATTATCTTCAATCCAAATTGAATTGAATGATCTGATGAAGGTTCAATAATGTTTTGAATGAGTTGATTGAGTGGAAGCAGGCAAAAATGATTGAACTGAATGATCTGGTAGCCATTTCAAAAGTGATCTGGCATAATATTCTTAAAAAATAATTCAAATCATTGAGTTAGACCCAACGTTGGGACTCCTTAAGCAGTTTATGTGTGATTGAAGTATTTCACGAGGAGGATATCTTGTCTACTCACAAAGTTCCAAGCGGATACGGAATATTTACAGAAATTCACTGCGCCAGGCTAATGCTCAGAGAAGGTGTCAATCCTAGCTTACTACCTGCGTACCCATCTTACTATTCTATTCCCAGTTCTAAGAGAACTCTTCTGTTATTCGACTCAAAAGAGGAAGATTTCATAAACTAGGCTCTGCAATTAGCTTAAAGCCTGAAGAAGAAGAGAAATAGAAGTTTAATGTCAGAACGATACATGATCAAAGGATAAGTTGAATTTAATCTCTATACCTCTTAATTGGTCTGTTATTATCTCCCAATGACAATTGTATTAACTTTGTCCTAATAGTGACACTAGTTTAAACACAGCTGCATTTGTATACAGTAGAGCCTCTGAACAACGGACACCTTGGGACCGGAGTCGTTGTCCGTTATTTAGAGGTTGTCCGCTATTTAGAGGTTGCTTTTCTATTAGACATATGCTAAATAAATAAATCCGTGCCACGAGGGTTGTCCGTTATTTAGAGGTTGTCCGCTATTTGGAGTGTCCGTTATGGGAGGCTCCACTGTATATCAAAAATATTTCATTGTCACTTCACAGCATAAATGATATTCGACAAGTTGAAACTCTTTTTCTTAAATTGCTCTTATATTTACACACAAGGGAAGTGATTCCGAACGTTCATTTCATCTAACCGAGCTAAAGAGCATATTCAAGAAATAATGAAATGATTTGTCATTAGTTAGCAATTGCGCCGACAGTACAACTACGAAGTTTCTCGATCTAGCTCGACTTCAATATATTATGTATCAGCTTGAGAATTGTTTTATTCCCAAAACAAGACGTAGATACAATGTAATTACTCAATATATATAATAGATTTAGTAATATATTGAATATAGTGATATGTTGGATATAGAGATAATTTGGCCAAGAATCCCATGCCCCCACCATTATCACTATATCCATTATGTACTGTATTTCGTTTTAAAAAACCAAACATTCAGTTCTCTAAAGCTTATGGTATTTCTTCTAAATTTTATTTTAGACAAACACACACATCCACTACAATTGTGCTACAATTGAGCTTTTAGTATATAGATTAACAATAATTTGATTGAGATATTGTATTGGAATACATTCCATTTGCTAATAGAAGTAGTATTACTATAGTTAGTGACTAACTAAATTCTCAAAAGAATTACATAAGAGTTTGATTGCAAATGCATCACTAAACTGTCATTCGTAAAATATGAAGGTTGACGACCATTAATGAGAACAGGCTGGTAGTGGTGATCAAATTTTAATTCTTTCAACACTAACCTCGAGAGAAAAAATGCCTGCTTTTGAGTAAAAAATATTATACATTTTAAATTAACTGGATATTAAACAATTGAATCATGCGTTATTGAATAAATGATCAAAAAGCTAGCGTTATGCATTTTCAAATCTTGTGAAATTACGGGGGGTCACGGTGTGATGTTATTAGGGTATGATAGAAAACGTAAAATATCAACATAATTGTATTTTCCTAAGAGGTAGAGATTAGCCTAATCACAGTGGTTTAAAATGGGAGTTAGTAAAGAATAGGTATCCTGGTTGCAGATAGAAATATGAGTGTATCAAATGCATATGGGTTATTGATAGCTGCGAATTGAATGGCATCATCAAAAATGATGTATCCACTCTTTTTAGTTTAGTTCTAGGCGATTTGTTGTAAATCAATGAAACACAAATTTTTTGGTTTGTTAACAATCTTTTAATACTCACCCACAGTTGTTGTTCAAATATCTTGAACATCGGGAATATTTTGTAAAAGTCCAGTTCCCAAAGGATATAAGATGACTTTTTCTAGCATTGCTGTCACTTGTGCATCACACTAAATAACCTCCGAATTGTGCAAAACTAACTTCCTTCAATATCAAAATCCCAATATGAGTTCATAGTTCGCTGCTCTCATTGATGAAATTGTACTTAAGTGCTCAGTTGTTCTTAATATACAATATTTACATACATTTGGGTAACCAATAAGATATACTACTGAATAGTAGCGAATAAATAGTTTTAGCATTTTCATAGCAATGAAAAATAGAGAATGGAATTTGAATATAAATTCTATATTGCGCATCGAAGCGCATCTAAATATTTTAATATGTTGTACAGGTAAACCTCTCAAAGCGGCACCCATCGGGAGAATGATTTTGTGCCGCTTCTCGGAGGTTGCCGCTTTGGGAGGTTGCTCGTAAGGTAAACCTCCCAAAGCGGGACCCATCGGGAGAATGATTTTGTGCCGCTTCTCGGAGGTTGCCGCTACTCGGAGGTGCCGCTTTGGGAGGTTTTACTGTATATGTTCCATCATAGAATGGTCACAGGAAATTTCTAAGCTATAGAATGCTATGTTTGTTTTAGCGGATACTTAAAAATTTCAAAATAATTTGATATCCAAAGAAGAAATTTGAGAAGTTAATAAGACATTAGGATCAATTTGACAATTTGAATAGATTGAATATGTGTTAAATTTAGAATGTATAAGAAGAGTAAGGTATATTGCAGACATAAACGAAATCCTAGCAAATTGAAATTCTTGATATTTTGAAACCGCAATTTAAGGAATTTTGATAAATACATTCTTTCATCTTTAACAGTTGCTAGTTTTAGCTATAGGTACTCCACCAAGTTAATTTTTGAAATACTTAGTAATTACACAATTATAAATCTATTCATTTCATAATTAAGCAATTTCTACACCTCGAAATTCCCAACTATTCCGTGCCGCAAACCACTGTGAGCTCATGTACCATTCGATAGTAAATTGGCGACTTACTGTTACCAATCAATATATTTAAAGGGGATAAGTCAAAGGATTTTGAAAATTTGGACGATTTAAAGTATTGTGTGAAAGTTACGCAGCACAACTGTAAACTACAAGGGTCAAATCAATACATTTTTCGGATTTTAATTTCGTAGAATCCTAGAATAGAGTAAAGGCAACTTTCCCTTTGGTAGAAGTTGATCCGACAATTTCTACTTTTCTTGATCCGGCCTCACAAGTGATTATGAGCGGGTTAAAGATATAGTCTCTTCCCCATTGTCAATGGGGAAGAGGATGTACAAACTAACCAAATAGCATAAATCATGCCGGAAAAGGAATGGCAACAAAATTATGGCAGAGTAATTGTGATATTAACGCCATCGCATGAAATAAATGGGTTGACTGAATAGGACCGATTGGAATATGATCGACCTCTGAATTTATCTAATGGGTTAGGATCGACCGGAATAAGATCGACCCATTGCCACGACTGTAATATGACCGACTGAATTAGATCGCACCTGGCCTACTATAATACAGCTATACATGCTGCCGAATCATAGTTGAAAATCAGAGTCCAGTTTTGTAATTTTATTCTAAGCTAAACTATGCTTCTTATTGGCATAATTTGCATTGTGTATGGGGCAGTGGCGTACCAGGCCCGCACATGCCCCGGAAACTTCTCTCTGTGCCCGGGCAATATTTTTTCAATGGGGTCAGTGGCGTAGCCAGGCCCGGGCCTGGGAGGCACAGGCCCGGGCAACTTCCCTCTGTGCCCGGGAAATCAACCGAGCCTGGCTACGCCACTGGTATGGGGTAATCGGAATACCGATATAACGTTACACGACATAACGTTACGGACAAAATGTTACACGACAAAATGTTAAATAGACAAAATGTTACACGACAGAATGGTACTTATTTGATTGGCTAGTTTTTTACTGTGCCGACTATACTATAGTATAGTGGCCCAGTATTGGTCTTAAAGCTTTGGTATATTATTAGTCCGTATCGTCTCCACAGAACAGAACATAATTAAATAAGAACTAAAATTTTCAGGACAGGTGTCTCATGGGTTACAGATGTGCACCTGGGGTCACAATTTTTATAACATTTTTTTGCACCTGTTTAATATCTAAACAGGAATAATAAATAGTGCGCGAATATTTAATTTATATGCATTCGATAGAGAATTAAATTCTACACCTTTTCATTTTGCACGAATTTAAGCTGCCCAAGCTAGACAGCTTGAAGCGCACCTTTCAGAGGCAATGCGTGCAGGCATTGGCAGCTCCTGCACAGCCTGCTACCTTGGAACAGCTCACACTCCCACCAGAGTACAAGAAAACAGCAAAAGGCGAACAGTTCCTCTTGTACTACTCTGGCCAAGAGGTATGCGAATCCTTATTTTCGGGACACAGCAAAATCTGGAGATTTTGCAGTTATCCCAGGTCTGGTTGGCTGATGGAACATTTAAGACAGCATCCACCCTATTCACGCAGGCGCATGTGGTACATGCATTGCGTGGTGGGCCTGATCCCATGAAGGATGGCCACTTGTTACCTAGTCTTTTTGTGCTCCTACCTAATAAAACAGAGGTAACCTACACAAGGATGTGGCAGCAAATCCAGCTCCTTTGTCCTGCTGCTCATCCCATCGAGATGATAATGGACTTTGAAAGAGCGTCACTCAACAGTTTTGCACACTTCTGGCCCGATACACTGCTAAAGTGTTGTTTCTTCCACCTATCGCAAAATGTATGGCGCAAGGTGCAGGCTAAGGGGATGCAAGCTGAGTACCATCTGCATGGAGATCTTGCTAGAAGCATCCGACTGCTACCAGCTCTCGCATTCGCTCCACCATCCCATGTACGACATCTCTTCAATGAGGTAGCTGGGCAGCTGCCGATGCCACAAGCAGCCGGTCTGCTGGCATACTTCGAGGACACCTACATCGGACGCCTGCTCCCAAGCGGAATTTACCAGGAGGCTCTATTTCCTATCGGCCTGTGGAATTATCACATTATGACACCATTCGGACTACCTCGAACCACTAATGCCTTGGAGGCATGGCATCGCTCCTTTAATTCAACCGTCATCATCCGAACATGTGGAAATTCATCACAGCCCTGAAGCGGGACCAGGGACTAATCCAAGGACGACATGCCAAGTTCGTCGCAGGAGCTCAGCAGTCCAAGAGAAGGAGTTGCCAAGCCAACGAACAAGCATTAAAAACGTTGATGTCCTGGATTGGAGTTCTTAAGCGGAGTAGCGCACCATTTTAGTTTTGGAACTGCTTAAGGAGTCAAGATGTGATATATTAAATCATCACTCAATTATTTATTTGTATGTGTCCATTTGAAGTATTTATTATAATTAATGTTATACCGTTATATTAAAGTAACCATTTAATTATTATGAAGTCTAAAAACTAGCCAATCAAATAAGTACCATTCTGTCGTGTAACATTTTGTCTATGTAACATTTTGTCGTGCAACATTTTGTCCAAGTGACATTCTGTCTGTAACGTTATGTCGTGTAACGTTATGTCGGTATTCCGGGGTAATCAACCATTACCCCATACACTGGTTCCATTGGACTCGCAATGGTTGATTATCCCATACATAATGCTAATTATGTCAATGGGTAATGTAGTACATTCACTAATCTCTTAGATGAAGCTATACCTAAGGTGTCAGAGTGCTGCAGTAAGATCGAATTAATAATTCTTATTCCAGTCGTGAAAATGGGCCGATCCAAAGCATTATATACATAATAAGGCGATGGTGCTGATTGATGGACTTGGCCCAGGGATTGGTTAGGTAAGTCAAGTTAAATTTTGTGTAAAGCTTATTTGCTGCTGGCATTTAGCATTGTACACCGTAGTTCCCAAGAGACCCGAAGTTACTTGAAGAATGGTTCAGGGCAATTCCACGACACGTAAGGACTATGAAACCAATAAGCAGATGAGGGTAAGTATCTATAATTTTCATTTATTGATTGCTAGATTTAAGTTAGTTTCTTTAGGTATGCATTCGTCATTTCAAAGAAGATGACATCGAAAGGACCATATCCTACAATGACGGGGTTCGTACTGTTACAGTTTCCAGAGAGAGAATAGCTCTGAAGAAGACAGCAGTACCCAGCATTTTTCCCAACTGTCCTTCCTATCTTTCTGAATTCAATTCCAAGCCAAAATGACTATCCGTAGAAGACAAAGAACGACTGCTGATGGAATCTGCATACTACAAGAGCATAACTGATAACGAAGAAACGGTGGCTAAGTCCTAGTTAATTCATATTCTGAACTTCTTTCTAAGCTAAATTTAATTGACCTACCAAACGGCTGGATAACTAATGTGTCTAACAACACCCTTTTATGTATAATAAAAATCATTATTTTAGAAACCGGAAATTTCATCGACCGATCTGTATTAGTTAACGATGACTTATACATCAAAGCATTTGATAATAAAAACGTCACCATTCCGATCTCGCGAATTTTTATTAACGACACTCGCCAAGTTGAGACCATCTTCGATGAAGTAGATACATTTTCACTCTCACTTCAAACTATTAACTCTCAAACTGAATGTTCTACTAACAACCATATAAAACTTGCTATCCATGAACTCGAAAGTGCAATTAAGCTTGTTGATGGTGACTCGATAAACCTAGACATAGACGATTTACATGCAGTAGCGAATCTCTGAAGATTTCATTCCACTTTTTAGTTGGGCACTGATAAATTTGATAAATGCTAAAAGACGTCGACGGTTTAACATATTAACTCGAGTATTTTCACTAAAAATTCTTGGAATATCACCTGCTTGTTACCGACATATTAAATTATCCAATTGCTTAATCTTGCCTCACGAGAGAAATTTGATTGGTATAAAAACACTGGGTGTGGAAGGTCATTACTTTTAAATTCTAAAGGAAACAACTTCAATTTTATCCATAGGGAACGCCACGTGATACTTTTTCAAATGGACGAAGTTCACGTCAGTAGTGATGCTTCACATAAAGGAGGTAAAGTTTTGGGCTCCATCGACAACCCTAGCGACCCACCCTCAACTGTGTTTTCAATGATTATTTTCAGTCTTATGAAAAGGTTTTCCACCATTGTTCGTCAGATTCCATTAGAGTATTCCTCCGCGGCTGATTTATATCCAATTATTACAAAAACAATTGGTGATATAGAGAGTTGTGATTTATTTGTTGATGCAATATGTACCGATAATTATCCATTAAATATCAGTGTATTTAAATTATTTTATAGGACGCGAAAATATTGCAACCGCGAGTGTATATCCATGTAACCCAAAGCGCAACCTTATTTTATTATTTGACATAGTCCACATTATGAAATCAATTCGTAATAACTGGTTAAATCTTTGAAAAAAGACGAGTAAACTTTTATTTATCCTGATTTTGAGACTGCACCGATGATATTCCACTTCCAGTAATCATACCATCCAGGGGCGTCAGGTTCCGGGGGTGCGGGAGCGAGCCCCCCTGTTTTGAAATGAGCCCAAAACCGGGGGGGCCGCTCCCCCCCTCCCAGTTTCTTTAAAAAAATTATGCTCACTTTAAAGGTATTTTGATTCTAGTTTACTCATTGTGCTGTGAATAAATATGCAGTGCGTGATTACAATGAATGGCGGAAAATTCGTCGTCGGAAAATTCTTCGCGGAAAATTGGTCGCCAGAAAATTAGTCGCAGGGACAATTCTTTTAATATATAGTTGACTCTTGAGTCACTTTAACGGAAACACATCCAAATAAAGGATTCCGGTCATGGTTAAATTGCCTCAATTAAGAGTTTATCCATTAACCAGTAGCTCTTTCTAATGTAGTATATATTTCTTTTATTTATAAAATGAGTTCAATAATAGTTTCTTTATAATAAATATGAATAATGAGAGAGCTAGGGAAGCACAAGTCAGAAAAATATTGTATCATCACAAGTTAAAATTATAGGCAATGCCACGAAGATAAACCAATATATAACGTTTTTGATAGTCTCCAACGACATTTTGTAGTCTTTTTTCCTGTTCGATGGACTGTTTAGATCGTTGCTTAATGGACCCACCTTCCCACTTAGCATAAATCGCTTCTTGAAGGGATTGTTCCCTCAGTAAGTGCAATAAAAGCTTAGGAAAGCTTGGGTGCGCATGGCTTATCCCTGATTTGAAGGTGTTGTGCCATCCTTCAACACAGTTATTAGAACGAGGCATGCTATTAAGTATTCTTGTGTACATGTTCCATAATTTGATAGGAAATGGAGGTATCCGTCGAGTATTGTCAGGATCTTTTTGCCAATATAGTAGTCTTCAAAATACTTCGCCATATTGCATGCTGATTGGGGGATTCTGTCATTAAGATATTGAAACTATCAACTACGTACATCAGTTTCTGGCACAAATGCCAGACTCGGCAGCATTTTGAGTTTAATCCCATACTCCATGTCTTGACTATACTCTGAAGCTAGTCCTTCAGTCTGGTTTTTTCTGTATGTGTTCTGCGATAAGTGAAAAAAGCATCCTGATGTGGAATCGGTGAAGTGAGATTCTATGGAGTTTATTGAGGCCTTTTCGAAGTAAACCATAATTGATGTGGGGTTTAATGCTGGTTCGATTTTGAAAACATTCTATCGTAAGTGTTTTGCTTTACTATTAAGTAATGCATAAATACATAGGAATAAGTAACCATTTCTCTGTGCATGAATGGTATATAGTTGAAAGAAGTGTTCTGGGGCGACGTTAAAAGTTAAATCATAATACCAACTATCACTTTCTTTGAGTAATGTAATAAATTTTGGAGTTCCAACAAGAAGCAGTCTGTTAAAATCACCATTGCCAGAATCGAAGAACAAAAATGTTTCACCTTTGGAAGTTAATGTAAATCGATGTGGTATAACAATTTCTGCACAAGAGGTAGGATTCCCAAAATCATTACCTTGTATCTTTTTTTGTATTTTCTAATTGTTTTCTTCACAGAATCAAATTTTGGTAAATTTATTTATGCTTTGTGCTGGCAAACTTTGAACTACAATACATAGAAGACTCCTGGTACTCATTTCCGAATCAGAAGCATTAATCTTTAGGATGTTATATGCTTTTAACATTTCTAACTTAGCTGGATCGGATCCATGAGAATGTCCATAAATCAATTCTGATGAAGTTGTGGATTTTATTATATTGTTGCTTCTCGTATGTATTCTTGAATTGCAAACGCCGCGCTTTTCGCATACCCAGTACTCGACATCAATCGGCATTCTGTTGAGTGTGTAAATAAAGCCTTCAACAGTTGCTTTATCCTTCTGTCTTTCACTCTTGATACTTTGAATGGTAAATGGAGTAGCCATTATTTGACGATATTGATGAGGTTTATAGATTTAATTCAATATAGATAGAAATACACGTATGTAGTATACATAGCCAGTTAGAGATGTTTTAATAAAAGTAACTGAGGGTGTTTACATTGAAAGTGACGAATCCATATTAGATAATAGAATTAAATGATAAATGCATAATTAGAATTTCGGTTTTAGCACTCAATTGAAGAAACCATATTATCGAAGAGAAATAAATAAACAACCTTGCACCCATTGAACACGCGACTAATTTTCCATGCGACCAATTTTCCATGCGACCAATTTTCCGGCGACCAATTTTCCAAGCGACCAATTTTCCGGCGACCAATTTCCTGGCGACGAATTTTCCGATAACGGATTGCAATACTAGATACTACTGATTATTTATAATTTATTTATGTATTTGAAATGTGTACGTGTAAATCGGTGTATATTGTCTTATATTACACGGTGTAATATAAACCAATTAATATTATCATAAACAAATTAATGTCATTACAGTCGAAATCGGGTTTTTTTGCTTATTGGTTTTTTTTGCCTCCTTTTGTCGTGCATTTTGGGGGGGCAAAAAAACCCGATTTCGACTGTAACTTATTTTAAGAATTCCTCAGGCTATCTCCACTTAGCACAAATCGATTCTTCCTGACCTCACTCCTATTAATCCACTCGTCAGTGATTTTCCAATATCCAATTGGTCCAATATTTCATTATGTACATTGCATAATGCGCATACATTCAATCTGTCTTCTGACATTGTGCTGCGAAGGTACGTTTTTATACGTCTTAAGCAGCTAAACCCGCGTTCGGCAGAACATGACGTACAAAGTAGAAGAAGGTAGAGCTTAAGGAATAAAACCAAGTTAGGCCACATGAGACGATGATCAGACATCTCAGAAAATACTTGTGAAGGTACTTCAGATCAGTCGTGTGTTTGGTAGGGTTTGATATTTACTAACACGATCCCATTGTATAATCTCTAACTTCCAATTATGATCTGTTGTGTAGAGCTCCAAGAGTGAGTTCATGCTTGGCAATTCATAATTAGAATCCTCACTAATATTGGACAGAATATCTTGAAAATCCCGTGCAATGTCAATTGCCTTCCCATGAAAACGCTTTGTCAGTGATACTATAAGAGAGTTATACATCTTTGTCCAAATACCATGGTAATAATTAACAACAACGGCATCATCAATTTCCCAGTCAATCCTATTTCTTCTATTCACCCTTTTCTCGAGGCCTCGAGGAACTGCAGGCAATTCAATGCCCATAGTTGATGCTGAAGTCTTGCAGCTAGTCATGAATACAGTGAAAATATCCACGGATTCTCCGTCTATTCTCAATGCAGCAGTGAATGCAGTTATTATACTTGAACACTCCCCCAGGCCCCAGTGACATTGATTCTTATTGGATTGCATTGTGAACTGGGGGGACTTGACCAAAGATACGATGTAGAATGCGTACCCCGAAATATACTTCAAAGCGTGAAGTTCTCTAACATATCCTTGTTCCTTGTTTTCATTGTCGCTACAGGTGCTTAGGAAGTCAAGAAGATCCTCATAATTCTCCAAAATACCATTTACTGCCGGGTATCTTAGAATCCATCTTGTTGGGCAAATGGGCTGGACATTTGAGCTGCCAATTTTCACCGTCTTCTGAGTTCGAAACTCGTATCTGATCGAAATTTACTTTTACTTTTTGCTGAATTCTTTACATATGCCCCGATCTTACCTACGAGTGTCACGATATGATAACACTGGCGAACTTCCTTTGCAACATCATTCAGCACCAAATTAAGAATATGACCAGCGCAGTGGGAATACAGGGATTTGGATAATGACTCCTAACAATGTCTGCAAACCAGAGACATGACCAGAAACATTTGAGCTCCATCGTAAGCCTGACCTCGGCAATTCTGCATGTCAAGACAAATATTATTTATCGTCTTGATAAGTATATCGTAGAGCACTAGAGCTGTGGTACCATTTATGTTATAAAATCCTAAAAATTCTTACCGTACACTAAGATCTGACTCGTCGAACATATCTAATACAGATGCAAACTTACTCAAGGGTTGAGAAGTCTTGAGTCTCGTCCATGATACAAGTGAACCAACCTGACTTCTTGATCTTTCTAACAATGATATCCAGTACACTGTCACCTAGCATCTTGAGACATTCATTCTGTATTGGTACAGACATAAACTTGTACCCAGAGCCATTAAAGTAGGATTTTACATTCATTGAAACTTGAAATAAGTTTAACCTCTTGCCAGATGTTTGCTGTATCTTTTTCTTCACCGTAGCCTCGTAGCGGCATTCCTTGTCTAGCCAAGAGTTGTATGCTAGAAACAACAGCATCGAGGCCAATCCTATTCCTCTGCATCTCATGTTTCTTCCTGCTGCTGACCTGGGCTTTAATTATTAGCTGGTTCTCGTAAGCAGCCTTGACACTTGCCAAGTAATGATGCACATTATGCTTAAGCGAGCAGCATCAGCTCCTGTATGTCTCAGAAGCTTCGACCTACCACCGTGCCAATTATGCCATCCAGTGACAAAACTGTTCTCTGCAAACCTGTCTTTATTCTCATTCGCTGGTAACATGTCAGCATTCAACCCCCAGACAAAAACAGAACACCAGCACAAATCCAAACTTTCATCGTAACGTAGCCATGGAATTTCTGCAATCCAAGCCTTATTAAACTTCTAATTGCCAAGGCAGTGTGTTTCATTGGCTACTAGATATGGGTTAAAGTCTTGACCAACTTCGATCGGAGGTTGGAGTGTAATATGCTGAGGTTCTGCAGATTCCGGCTGAGAGAAGGTTAAAAATTCATTTAGGCCTTTAGAGGACTGAGAATCTGGATCGCAGTCCGGAGAAGTGAACGATGTTTGTGCTGGGAAAATGGTTTAATAGCGCCAGGGAAAACTTAGGTTATTTAGCGGAACGCTCAGAATATGACATTTATTATTTTCAAGACTAATTAGGGTCAGAACACGAATTAGAAAATTATTAGATTTAGAATTTATTGAATAACTAGAATCATAGCCTACTCAAATCAGGCATCACAATAGAATGGGGATTTTGGACCAGGGATGCGGTCGAAGCCGGAATACCAAAATTTTGAAACCTATATTTTGGAATAAATTTGTTGACCTGGTATTTGAAAACAACAAGGTTTTTACAAATTGGGTCATATTTTTTTACAAACTAGTTCATGACCGGAAACATTATTTTTAATTTTTGATATTTTAATTCACCCATAATATATAGCATTATATCCTGTTATAAAATAAAATTTTATTTTTTAATTAATATTCGTATATTATATCTATCTTTTTTGCCCCAGTCGATATTTTTCCCGATTTATACCAGATACTATTTAAGGTTAAATTACGGCAGATTCACCCAAAAAAACACATGAATTTAGTTTTGAAGTTGGGAGTTTGAATTTCACATATATGATGGAAGACATTATAGCTATATCGAAACTGAGAACGAAATCTAATTATCTTCTATAAATTCGAAATTATTGGGCTTGCAGTATTATGCTAATACAAAAGTCCCATAGGGGGATTTTTTCAGACTCCACCTGATAAGTGTGTGGTTTGCAAGATCATTATTTGAAAAGACCTGTACTGTGTGATCTATCAGATAGATCATCGTTATGGGCGGTTGGTGAGTGGTTTAGAATTTTGATAAGATCTAAATAAAAAATATTGCGACCTTTTGGAACCAAAAAATGAATAAAAAGGTCATCTTTTCATCCGAAATTTGATAAAATGCTTGATAAAAAAAATTCCAAGTCATAATTCAAAAATGTAAACCGTCTACCTACTCCGTACGCTTATAATCTTTAAATATTGATTCTGAAAACAAACATTGATGGCCGCATTGCCAAATAACCGCATAATATCTACCACCACTTTTGGAAATCGCCCTATGGGAGATTTGTATTAGCCAAATTTTGAAACCGACAAAAAATAAAAAGTATAATAGATAGGGACATTTTCTTTTTGGTTTATTGATTTGTATCGGATAGGTATATATTTCTCACAATTACAGATTAATACAAGAACTTTCATTCACGTGGGGTAATTTAACCTTAATTACAGTCTACTCCGCTTAATTGGGACACGTTTGTTCCAGGCCTCTTGTCCCAATTATGCGGAGATCCCTATTAACCGAAAAAATTTGGTAAAGTATTGATTTACCTGTTATTTACACAAATTTTGGTTTTAAACCTGTCACAACAAATCCTCCAATGCCTGCGGACCCTTGATTCTTCTCAAACCCATAGAATGAGCCGTAATATTCTCTGGACCGTTTGATATATCCCTGAACCACAAAGTCATAATCTCTGGTAAATTTCGATATTACTGAAATCAATAAGAAATTGACAATATTAAGATATTTTGTATTGCCTTCATCAGTATTGACAAATATAATTATAATTTGTTCTAATCAATATGAATTTTCAATTAAGTGAGCACGAATTTTCGACCAAATTTGTTTAGTTTGCCCCGATTAAGCGGAGTTTGTCCCGAATAACCGAAAATTTAGTAATTGCTTCCAATGAAAGGATTCTGTTCTTGGGGCGTTGTCCCAATTAAGCGGCTGTCCCGATTAACCGGTGTCCCAATTAAGCGGAGTACACTGTATTAAACACCAGCAGATGCCAACTAGTTGTTCGGCACCTGGTTGCAAAAGCAACTATAAATCTGAAGAAAGGATTACTCTTTTCAAGATGCCCCAGAAACCAGACCAAATCAGACCCGCTCGGGCTCGGGCTGTACTCCGCAGAGATGATATAGATCAACTAAAGGCTGTATACGTTTGCGTGAAGCATTTTCGGGATGAAGATATCGAGTACACACACAGGGTTCCCAATGGAGACGGTACTTTTAGGGAAATTCCAAGAGTTAATCCCAAGCTGAAAGATGGTGCTGTACCAGTTTTTCTAACAGGATGTCCCTCTTACTATTCTCAATCTGCAACAAAGCGGATTCGCCTGTCTCTCGACTCTAAAGAAGATGAATTACTCAATCAAGCTTTGACACTTCGCTTGAAAACTGATACAGAAGAGAATGACAAGTTCAAGATTACAAGTTTTCAGGATCTCCAAGATAAGTTATCATTTATTTCTATACCTAAAACTTGGTCATTATGGTACCCAGATGAACATAGCTTAATTTTTATGCGTCCTAATTTGGAGAATTCTCGTATCCTCGTTGATGTTTATCTGTTAGTAAAATTCGATCTTTCCATAAAGGCATTTTGTGAAAATGAGACATTTCCACTTTCGTTAAGTTGCCTCAGTGATATTCGACATCTTGAGTCTGTTCTGAATGAACTGTACTTTTCGCCTCATCACTGTCAATCATCTAAGAAATCTGACTCAACTACTGCGTCCCGTGTATCTTCAGCGAAAGCTCACATCCAACAAGCCATCGATATTATGCATACCACTTCGGATTTAGAAACATCCGAGTCTCCAGAACTTAATCGACTTCAATTCATTCAATGCCAGCTAGAAAATAGTCTTGTTCCCAAAATTCTACGTAGATACAACATACTCACTCAAATTCTCTCTCTCAAAACCCATCTTATATCTCCTGCTTGTTATAAGTATCTCCAGCATATGTCTTGTCTATCCCTTCCTCACTTCAATACTTTGGAAAAACTGTATTCTTCCTTTGGGCTCGAAAACGAATTCTTTCCATTCCTTAGGCAACAACGCATTCTTTTTCTATTGAACAAAAGCATGTTATTCTCCAAATGGATGAAATTCACGTAAAACCCGATATATCATACAAGGGAGGCAAAATTATTGGTCCCAATATATGTCCTGATGATCCTACGAAAACTGTATTTGCTATCATGGTCTCTAGTCTTCAGAAAAAATGGTCCTGCATTGTTCGTTTATTGCCATGTGCATCTTTATCTGCAGAGAAGATATTTGCCATTGTCAAATCTTGTATTCGAGATTTTGAGGCTTGTGGCTTATTAGTTGAGATCATTTCAACGGACAACTACCCACTTAACGTGAAACTCTTTAAGTTGTTCTCTCCTATTGGTGATCTGGAAATTAAGGTACCCCATCCTTGTGATAATAGTAGAGTCCTTTTTCTTACATTTGATTTCGTACAAATATTAAAATCTATTCGTAACAATTGGTTGAACCTGAAATCTGACGCTAAAAGTTTCATCTTTCCTAATTTCGAAGATATTCGATCTGATTCTTGTTCTTTCCCTCTAAGATTGTGTTCAGCTTCTTTTCAAGATATCCGTACTCTCTATAATTCTGAGAAGGAAAGCTTGGCCAAACTAGCTCCACGCTTGACATTGAAATCATGTTATCCTTCTAGTTTGGAACGTCAGAATGTGAAGTTAGTTTTAAAGGTTATTCATGAATCTACCATTGCTGCGTTAACTATTCAAAACGAGCAACGTTGTGCGTCATATAGAAGTAACACTTCAGAATTCGTTGAAATTCTACTCTCATTATGGAATTTTTTTAATGTAAATCTCACTTTTAAACATGTTCGTTTAAATGACCCACTATCTCGACCATTTTCTTTCAATGACGAGCGCTTTTCATTATTGACTAAGATGATCTTTTGGTTAGAAGCTTGGCAATCGCTACCTGAGAAAGATGGGAAGTTAAGCAAACAAACTTTCACCAGCTTTAGACATGCCTGTCTTGTGCTACCTCAAATAACTAATCATCTAACAGGCAACTGTGGCTATTCTTACCTCTTAACGTCTTTCTTGCAGACAGATCCTTTAGAGCACCATTTGGACTATACCGTATTATGTCAGGTGCCAATTACCATGTTTCTTATCTTCAGATAATAGAAAGCGAACGTCGTCTGAAGGTTTCTAGCATCTTAAAACTATTTTCAAGCCAGTCTGATTCTAGTAATTATTCAGTACAAGAATTTATTCAGTCTTTTTCCTCTAAGGATAGCGCCTCATCGGGCAGTGAGATCAACCTTGACATTTTCTTAAATGAAATATCAGATCTATCGATTATTGATTGCGATATACCAACATCTTTAGCTTTTATTGCAGGATACTCCACACACCAATATTTGAAAAAAATTGTACCATGTACCTTAAGTCTGGATATGTTAACTATCGATAAAGATTTACTGATTGATGAAGCATTCGTATCTCAGTATAAGCTCTTGGAAATCTCTGATCGAGGACACCTAAAATATCCAACAGAAATAGTATTGGAATCAGTTGTTACGCTCTGGAAGATATTTTCTATAATCCAAAATAATAGCGAGTTGATGGGTGCATTAGTAGAAGGGCCAGCGAGGAAAATTCTCGTGGAGCTTGCTTTGAATTCTATAGTGGATGACCATGATTGTGATATTTGGAGAATTAATTGTCCTTCTTGTGATGTTGTTAGATTTTCAATACTGCACAGGCTGCTGTTCGTTTCAGGAAATTGCATGATAGCAAATAAAGTCAAAAATTACAATTCTATGGTTGCATGCAGAGGAATTGAAAAACGTAAATTGAAAAAATTTAGCTCTTAATACGCTAGTTAAATTTATTATTGAATACCGTATTGCCTTGAATAGTAGCCGGGGCGATTATTGATTTCAAGCCCCATTTAGGCCCAAGAAAATGTTATGATTTTCGAGAATGGCGAATATTTGTGGAATATAATCATTTGAGAGACTCAATAATTGTAGGGAGGCGATTATTTGATATCAACGGTTATTCTAGGTGGTGTCAAAAAATAATTAGGACCTATTTTGGGGGGCGATTATTCAAGGGGGGCGATTATTCGAGGGGGGGCTACTATTCAAGGAAATACGGTATTTATCTATTTTAATTTCTGTTTACTTAATAAGTCAAGATGAACAATAACTCCACACATGTATGACCACATTCAAGCCTATAGGAAGTTATCGGGAGACAACAAAAGCACTCTATGACGGAATAAAGTTTATGTGTATTGAGGAAACAATCTTAGTAATTAAATTTATGTTTGCTAGTAGACATAGTTAATGTTGTATTTAACCAAGGTTGCAACCAAATAGTTGACCGAATACTTGCTTGCCGATTAGCTAAGAATCGGTTAAAATCTACATATATACCGTAAATAGTCAAAATGGAAGAAGTTAAGTTTAATTTCAGGGTTAGATATAATGTAAATGTTTAGGTTCATATATAATACAGTTTGTTGAACTAAATTACCACAAATTAGTCAGGAATGCGGATCAATTGTTCGGCTTCGACCGCATCCCTGATCCAAAATCCCCATTCTATTGTGAGGCCTGATTTGAGTAGGCTATGCTAGAATCTTGATTTTGTATTTATGGTTGGAAACACATTCAGTGTATATTTTAGCACTATAGACCCTTTATTTGTTCAATTAAGAAATAACATTAAATTATGGATTATTTAATTGATTAATTACGAAATGCAGACATGGAAAGATTCAAAATATAATTGATATTACTATTCATTTTAATTTGTGTATTTGACATATTGAATGAACTAGTACAACGGCCCCCCGATTTTTCGGTCAACCTGACGCCCCTGATACCATCTACTCAGCTTAAAGTTTCTATACCTGTTGCTAATATTCTCTTGGATCCAAGGGAATTGACTAAGTCAAAATACCCTCCAATATGCTTTCAGGTATTTGACGACCTCAGAACCTTATTTAAAGCTGACAAATTTTCCATAATTAATAGAGCGCCCAAACTAACATCAAAAGGATGTTGGCCATCTCATTTAGAGCGACAACATGTAAACTTAGCTCTTAAGATCTTTAATGAATCAACAGCTGCGGGGCTCTATAGTTCATGTAATGAGAATACAACAAATAAATATCGCCATATATGTAGTCAAATTCATACATTTGATAAATAAAATCTGGAGCATATTCAATGTTAATTGGGTCGGAAAAGATATTCGCTTCAACAATCCAAATTTTGCTCCGCTTCGCTTGAACGATCCGAGATTACCCTTTTTGGACCATGTAGTTAAATGGCTGGATTGTTGGAAATTACTTCCCACGTCTAGAGGGAAGCTTACTCCACAAACATTCACTAGTTTTAGACATACTACTTGTATCGCCCTCCCTCTCTTAGAACAAAGATTGACCCTTGAATGCGGTTTTGAATATTTGCTGACATCTCGAATACAAAATGACACATTAGAACATCATTTCGGGTTATATCGTCAAATGTCTGGTACAAACTATAATATATCTTACTGTCAAATTTTGGAGAGTCAACGTCTACTTCAATTATCTAATCTTCTCAAAATGTTTAACATAAATCAACAGTCTGATAAAATATCTCTTAAATAATATTTGAAAAAATTTACACGTGAGGACGATGAAGAAATTCACCCAGAGTTTGATTTTGAGTATGTTACAAGTGAAATACTTAACATTGCTAACCCTCTATTTGATATTTCGAAAATTGAATGCCTAAATTACGTGCCTGGGTATGCAATATTTTCGTACATTAAAAATAATAAAGAATGTCGAGACTGCAAAGATTTTTTAACATCTCCCAAAAATATTCAAGTTTTTAACGACACCGAATTTTCAATGATTGAATTCCTTGATAGAGGCTCACTTAAGTATCCATCTGAAATTATCTAACATTCATTCATCATAATGTATGAAATATTTTTGAAATTCGATAACCATTCACATTTAAGTAATTATTTTACCAGGGATCCTGCCGTCGTAATTTGGTTCAGTTGTCACTTATTATTGTAGAGGAAACGTATAGTGAAAGATGGAGCCAATGAATGGTGTGTTTGTATGATTCCAAAATGGGAAATTCTTAAATTTTTTATACTACTGTAGCTAATTGTATTTTATCCAAGAAGTTTAGAAACTTTAATTCGATATTTATAGGTCGAGACTCGAGATAATAGCAAACTAAAAAATTCAGTACACAATTCCTCTAATCTTATAGATAGCTCCCTGACATGTTGATATACCAGTGCGCATCTACTACCATCATTTGACTGTATTCTCTACATTACTATCATTTATACGAGGTCACGAGGAGCTCCACTAACACTAACAATCAACCCGCTCATTCAGGACACATCGTAACCACATACCCTCCCCCTGTCGTCATAGATGTACTACTGCCTAACTGCTCTTCTAGTAGAACTCAGATCACTATTCTATTAAATTACCTTCATACTATGCATCAGTGGAGCAAACAGGGAGGGGGCGTGGGGGGCGTGCGCCCCAACGTAAAAGTTGAAAAGGGGCAACATTAATGGTACGGCTGCTACCGTACCCTCTGGATAAAAATAAAATGTGCAATATTATTTGGAATAGTAAATATACGTATAATTCATTCAAAACAAATCGATATCTGGGTATCTCGCAATCAATTTATTTTATGGGGAGCCCGCGCCCCCAAACTTGAGCCTCATACTTATAAAAGTTTGCGCCCATGCTATGTATTATCTTTGATTGTTTCTTTTTTGTTGTTGCTTTTTCTCGACAAATCATGACGTCATTGTCACATTTCGAAAACCCTGGAAAGTAACTTAATCACACATAATTCCCGTACTCTATATTAATCTGAAAATTTAATAGAACATGGACATTAATGATGCGGACCATGGCCGACTTAATATACGGCTATATGTGTCGCCGAGAAGGCCATAAAACAAAGAGGCCAGTTTCTAATTTTCAAAATGGAGAATTGATCTTTATTCGAATAATTAGCAATGATAGAGCTGAAAAGTGTATTATAACTATATAGGAATATGGTATCCAGGTATACATAGCACCCTCCAGAATTGTGATATGTCATCATCTGATGACGTTATGGTTATTTTGGTTGCGAATTAATTTGTTTTTCTAGCATACTTTTACCATAGTTAAACGCGTTATAAATGTTCAAAATTGGAACATGGTTATACCCAGAAGTAGTACCAAACTTCAATAATCTTTGAGATAGTGAGTCATTACCTAATAATGAATTAAGTGTTAATTATCTCACTATCTCAAAGATTATTAAAGTTAGGCATATAAAATGTATTATCGATGAATAGGAAGTTACCTTTCCGGACAGATCAGTAGCAGTCTAGTTTACATAACATTCATAGTTTTTGAGTTATGGCACATTTTAGGAAATATACATTTTCCATGGCAACCGAGGAATGTGTCAACATTCCATTTATAATTTCGATATATTTTATTCTACTACTTCTGGGTATCCATGTTACAATTTTGAAAATTTATACGCGTTTAACTATGTTAAAAGTATGCTAGAAAAACAAGATAATTCGCAACCAAGATAACCATAACGTCATCAAATGATGACATATCACAATTCTGGAGGGTGCTATGTATACCTGGATACCATATTCCTATATAGTTATAATACACTTTTCAGCTCTATCATTGCTAATTATTCGAATAAAGATCAATTCTCCATTTTGAAAATTAGAAACTGGCCTCTTTGTTTTATGGCCTTCTGGGCGAGATATATAGCCGTATATTAAGTAGGCCATGTGCGGACACGTTGGTCAACAAGATTTCCAATATGCTTACTCATTGTCGCATGACGTTATCATTAAAAAATTTCACATTATTATTTACTATTTTATGCCTATCTACCACACACCAACCGCGAAGTGGTTGGCGTGTGGTTGTGTTCTGCCTCGAAGTGACCTAGCAAGCAAAGCGTGTTAGTATATATTAAATACACTAAATTAATCATAGATGCATTATACGATTATACGTTATACGTTCGGGGAGCGTATAATGGACCATATATACGTTAAAATTGTTTTACGTTTACGTTGTATGATGATTATACGTTACGTATGATGGCATTATACGTTCACCTATCGTATAATAGTACCATATATACGTTATACGTTACGTATAATGCAACTATGAAATTAATAACATCCTTACAATTCTTAATATTCTTAGAAGGGTGGTGGATTATCAATTATTTCCCTTCACATTGATAGTCTACATTAATTTAGAGCTGTATTGGGATTTAGATCTCAAACTAAAGTAACTGATCTAAACAACCCCTGGTCCAAGTCCATCAATCAGCACCAGGCCTTCATCTGGGTGCGCGGCGTTCACCCAGGTGTGCGTGATTTTAATGAAAATTGCTGGAGGGTGCGTGAAATTGGAATTAATTTGGGTGCGCATTGTGCACCCAGAATATTTCTTACTAATTTTGGTATTTTTTTGGTCAATGTACTATTTTTAGCAAATTTGGGTGCGCTGTTGAAAAATCAACATCTCCTAGGGTGCGCGGATCTCTTAGGGCTAGATGAAGGCCTGATCAGCACCATTGCTTATGTATAGAATCATTAGAATGCTATGGTCGATCTTATTCCAGTCGTGGCAATGGGTCAATCCATAGCCTACTAGAACATAAGGCCTTTTACTGATCAATACACAACTATACCAGGGATGAGAGAAAGAGGATTTTTTGTGCACCCATAATGTTACTTTTCAAATTTACAACGATTAGTTTATGTTTTTATAAATAGATATTTATATTTATTCAGTCATAGCCTACTGGAACATATCTTTAATATGTTATTAATTGGTTATTATTTAGTGTATTATTTTATTCTTCTCGTCTAAACATATTTTCTTTTCAATTACGTATTAGTACGATTATTTGTTAGCGTATCACTCTGGTTCTTCACATGTGCCTAACTCTTGTTCTGCGCCCAGTTGTCAAACTGGGTACTACAATAACCACAGCTGTATACAAGTGTTTCAGATGCCTTCCACACCTCAAGATCATCGACATCGGTGGCTGCGCTTTTTGCACAGAGATGGTAAGATAATTATTCCTACTTCTAAATTCTAATATCGCTATTTCATATCAAGAATTGGAACTTCTCAAATTTTAGACGCGGACATATTGAAGATCTACTTATGTGCTTAGCATTTTGATGTTCAGGGTATAATCGACACACAGACGTATCTAGATATTGATGGCTTGTATAAAACACGACGTATCCAGGCTAGATTGAAGAAAGGAGCAATTCCTAAATTTCTTCCAGATTGCCCTGAACACTTGAATGACAACTCGGTCAAATCGCAGCGTCTTGATAGGGACAAAAGAGAAATTGAATTACATTTTCAGGTGAGTATACTGATTCCTAACATTTGTTAAATTTCCTGTGCCACTACTGTGTAGTGGGTCAGTATTTAATCTTTTTAAAAAAAATATATTTATACATTTGTAGGCAATCGATCTAAGACTAAAGTAATGAGGTTTTTGAGCAGAACAAAACAAGTTTTCAGTAAACAATTTAGATGAACTCATTACTAAGTCGCGTGAGATACAAGTTCCACCTGGATGGATACTTTGCTATCCAAATTCTACTTCAGTAAATGTTATAAACCTTACATTCTCACATCCGATTACAGTCCCAAATTGTTTAGCTATTGACGATTCTCTACATGTCATATCTTATCATAATGAAACACTAGTTAGTCTTCAATGTCAAACAATTAATTATTTTCGTCAGATTGGTACTTTGATAGATGAATTGGCAAATTACAGTGCTGATATAGTTTTGATCTGTTAGTATTTATGAATTCGTTTTGGGGAGTATCAAACATTAATGTTAAACACTTATATATTTTAGATGTCAACCGTAGTATTTCATGTGTAAGGCAGTCAATTTTGCTGCTTGAAGAATCGTTATCAGAGTCAGGTACGAGCATATTATGTTATTTTATTATACCTTGGCTCTTGATTGCCTCTTTATTAGGTACATACAAGTTTCCAGGATTGTTACCACAGCTTTACTTTATATTGGGTCTACTGGAGAATTCTATTGTTAAGAAGATTAGGCGACATTATATTATAACTACGATGATTTTATCACTTAAATCACATTTGTTATCACATACTTGCTATAAACAACTTCGTAATATGGAGTGTATATCTCTACCACACGAATCATCTCTACGACGATTATACTCTAGTTTTGGATTGGATACAGAAATTCTAACTTTTCTGACCCTATCGAACATCGTTTTGGACTGTACCGACAGATGTCCAGGCACGTAGCTAGAGTATGTAATTCAGGGGGGCAAGTTTTATGTGGGGGGGCAAGTGCAGGGAGTCGGGGGGGCAAGTGGGGGACGACAGGGGCGTTAGAAGGGGGGGGGCACAGGGGGGCACGTGCCCCCCTCAAAAATCTCGGTGCCCCCCTCATCTGTGCATCCCCTCGCCTGTGCCTCCTTCCCCTGTCCTAATAGATGAAATAACAACACCAATGATATACATGAGTTCAAATGTCATGATACTACTGCTCTTATTCGATGTGAAACTATCAAAAAAGACATAAAATCACGTGGGGTTTTATACTACTAAGAATTAGTTTTGGTCTGTGCCCCCCCCCTAAATTCTGATTGCCCCCTCCCCGATTACACGCTTCCGACGCACCTGGGGGACGAATCACTCTATTTACTATAACGAACACTTCCTAATTCTCTTGGGAGGGGGGGGCGAGAAGTACTTTTGGGGGGGCGGTCGCCCCCCCTTGCCCCCCCGTAGCTACGTGCCTGCAGATGTCTGGATCAAATTATAATGTATCTGTTTGCCAGGTAATGGAGAGCGAAAGAACGTTGAAGCTATCCAATAACCTTAAACTTTATAAGCGGCAGACTATTTTTCGAAATATAGGGCTTCCTTTAAGGAATTTCTCAATACATTCGTAATAGAACAAGATAACCCTACTAATTGTAGCGAGGCTCAAGACTTAACTATCTATTTATCAATAATCACAATGGACACAGTGGACCCAGATTTAGAAACACAACAAGCCTTGGCTTTTATTGCTGATTACGCAGCCTTTTCAGCAATGAAAAAGTTGTCAAAACATCGGAATTGTGCATTGATTGTACTTCGTTTCTATGTGAGGATAAATCTCTGGACGTTGAAGAAATTCAACCAACTTTTCAATTAATTCATCTTTCAGATTGTGGTGGGCTAAAGTGGCCCTCGAAACATGTTTTGAGTGCAGTTTTCACCCTATGGAAAATATTTGTCGATATCGAGCATTCTCCTCTTCTCCTGAAAGATTTTCTCATTTCACACTCACGAGCTAAACTAGTTCAGCTCACTATCCTTAAGCTAGAAAGTGAAGGCTGCGGCGATTGGACTTATGAGTGTTCACATTGTTTCTATGAAGGAAAAGAAGTGTTACATGGAATATTACTAACTGCTAACAATTGTTTTCTCAATAACATGGCGAAGAACATCAATTCGGATAGGATACAAAGCCATTCGAAAGAACCTGGAAGGAAGATCCTCAAACTTATTTCGAAATAATTATTTAATTTTGTATTGTTTATAACTTTTTTATTGTCTTATGCTTTATTAAAGAGGCTAATGTCTCTAATATATGCATAAAAATACTCAGTAATTATTAACTTTTGACGTTTACATACATCAGCTGTGTAATGTTAGAATAACCACCTTAACCGTAGACTGCCGGTGTGATTTTCAGGGAAATATCTTACCCTGTAGTTCTTTGTATATAATATGTAGAACCTATTAATTTGAAATCCAACAAGAGCACAATAATATATGAATATTGCACAATTTTTTAAAAAAATTACTCGACGATTTTGACAAAAAGTGATGACACATACTTTCTCTATAAATCGATAAAACGCCGTTAACATGTAAGTAATCTTTTGTTTCTAAACAAGAACAAATACGACTATATTATTAGTTATCAGATCTCAAAATTTGAACAATTCTGCATCAGTAAACGAAAGTTACGTCATTTTCAAAAAAATAATAAATCTGTATTTCATGAACCATGGATTATGAAAAATACATATATTTGAGGGGGGAAGCTGCTTGTCCGAATTATTGATTTGTCGTTTGTCCGAATTTTCCAGTTGTCGTTTGTCCGAATGGATTTTTGTAAGTTCTGCATTTGTCCGAATGGATTTTTGTAATTTCTGCATTTGTCCGAATGGAATTTTGTAGTTCTGCATTTGTCCGAATGGATTTTTGTAAGTTCTGCATTTGTCCGAATGGATTTTTGTAAGTTCTGCATTTGTCCGAATTGACCATTATTGAATATTCATTGATCAAAAGTGTTGTTCCAATAATTAACAATGGCTGAAATAAAAACAAATAGTGTTATCGAACAACCATATTGTTGATTTTGTGGGTGAAACACTAGTTGAATCATAAATGCATAAATAGTCAATTCCAAAGATAACAACACATCTATTTTCAACATTTATTTATCATGGAGTTCACAACAGCAGAATACAAACGTTGTGTAGCAACGTTTTACTACTACCGATGGTTTTAAATATTTCCAATCTAAGATCACGGAAAGTTATGTTTACCTGAAATGTGCCATCTTTAGGAGTGGCTGTAAAGGCACAAGCAAATTGAATCGTACAAGAAATTTGATAACACCTATGCATCTACACAACCACGAAGTATCTGAGGACAAAACCGAGGTCCACCAGTTGAAAACCAAATGCAAGACGGTTGCTAAGCAGGTGCAAACAGCTACTGAATTTCTAGAGATGTTAGGGACTACGCCTCTTGGAATACATTTTCAATATTCTGTCACGAGTGAAAACCAAACTGCCGTGGTCTTCTTTTCCAATTAAATAAGGGAAACAATTGCTGAAGCCATCAACATACAATTTGATGGAACTTTTGATACGGTTCCGATTCAGTTCTATCAGTTATGGACTATATTCGTAGCTGTTGGAATGCACACTATTCCTGCAATACATTGCTTAATGACAGCGAAGACACAATATCTATAGGGCAGTTTTAGTAAGTCTCATCTCATACATACCTGGCTTAAAACCAGTAACTTCAATGTCAGATTGGGCGCGAGCTTCTAGAAATACATTTAAAGATGTCTTTCCACAAATTCGCATCTAGGGTGTCTTTTCCACTATACCCAATGCATTTGGGCAAAAGTTAAAAAACTTGGTCTAACACACGGTTTCAAAAGTAACCCAGAAATTCCCAAGTTCACCCGTCTGTTGATGGCTCTTCCATTTTTACCTGCCTCTCTGATCTCTCCCACATTCAATTTGATTGTAACGCCAAGTTTAGATGGAAGTGAAGCATTAATGGTGGGAAAGCTGAAGAAATATATCAAAAAATACTGGCTCACTCACATATCTCCAGAAGAACTTTCTATCTTTGAATTAAGCATCTCTACTAATAATGGAGCCGAAAGCTACCACTCCAAACTCAAAGCTAGAATTCGGACTTCTCATCCTAGAATATGGTCATTTTTGTCACAACTAAACGATATCATTATAGATACAGACAATGACATTGGTAGAATACGGCAAGGAAGGGAGATTAGTCGTGCAAGGAAGCCTATTTATGTCCATATCGATGAGGAGAGGATTACATTCAAAGAAAGATTTAGGAATGGAGAGTATACACCATGGCAATTTTTACAGGCCATGAGCAACAAAATTGGTTGCAAGAGATTTAAGAAAATTGCTCTGAGTGACTCAGAAGATAATGAAGATGAACTGGAAGAGGATGTTATCAACATGGGTAATTGCACCGTATGCCTTGGTCCACGGATATCAACATGGCTTTTGATGCCCTGCAGGCATGCAACATTTTGTATTGATTGCAGCCAACAACTAGTAGATCTGGGACAGTCCTGCCCTATATGTCGCAGTAACATAGATCAAAGGTTACAGATCTATATTAATTAATTCTTATTCAATCTACATACGTATATTTATTACTGTCATGAAAAATCAGCATTAAACATTAAAACATAGCTAATAAGATTAGAAAAATATATAAATTGCCAAAATTAAAAAAATTCAATTCGGACAAATGCAGAACTTACAAAAATCCATTCGGACAAATGCAGAACTTACAAAAGTCCATTCGGACAAATGCAGAACTTACAAAAGTCCATTCGGACAAATGCAGAACTTACAAAAGTCCATTCGGACAAATGCAGAACTTGCAAAAGTCCATTCGGACATATGCAGAACTTACAAAAATTCATTCGGACAAATGCAGAACTTAAAGAAATTAGTAAGAAATTCGGACAAATGCATGCGCCCCTATTTGAGGTATATCTATCACAACTCAATATTAGTCAAACCAAATAACCTAAATAGTTGTTATTTAGTCAAATACCTTCTTGCGGGTATTTCCACGGTGAAATTTTAACATTTCGAATATATGAAAGCAAGTGGCAGTCAAGTGGAGGAGTACGCTTTTATGCTACTTCATCATAACAAATTTTGAAAATTTTGATTTGAATCGATTGAAAATACAAAACCATGTCTAAATCCGAATTTTCACTAAATTTGAATGATTAGATCAATCTGTTTTCCACCTGTTACAACGTGTATCAGTAGGCAGTCTACAGTTAAAAAATCAACTTTCTCTTATCCCTGGTTCAAAGTACTGAAAAGGCCTTATGTTCATGTAGGCTATGGTCAATCCTATTCCGATCGATTTTATTCCAGTCGATCCTAATCAGGTTCACCAAATAAATTTCAAAATTTGAAATTTTTTTCAGAAAGCTTTTGGCTTTAAGTACAGGGAAATTATTTTCCTCTAGCGACCCACCCTCTTTTGAAATTTCATCAGCATACGACCCAAATTTTGAATTTTACACCTCCGTATTTGGTAAATTTTTCATTTGCCGAGTAAAATTTGATTATTTTTCCAGAGTCTCCGGAACTACTATATTTACCATTTGATTCTTTCTTTTAATTATCGACGAAGTTAAAATCGTTTCATTACTGCGGCTAACGTATTTAAAAGAAGTTGTACATTCATGTGATAGATTAGAAGTTCTCGAAGTAATAAAGCAGGAATCAAATCTTTTCATTAGCAGGAAAATACTTTCCTATTACACAAAATGAGTTTTTATAAAATTAATAAATTTCTCCATGTACCTGGGTCGAATATTATTGCATTTTTGGATATATCTCGCCGCTGGGAATCTAATGCAAAAAAGATTTTTCAAATCTGCTAAAAAATGTTCAAAAAGTGTTGGGAAGTATACTGGAAACTAAGGCTCAAGGGCAGTGTTAATGATAATATTATTGCAGTTCACAAGAAGTGTATCGAAGGATGCGTCCGGGCGGCATCTCATTATCATTATCTCATTATTGATGACGACATAGTTAATAAGTTATCTCGTAGTTGCCAATTGAAAGTGAAAGTGAAATAGAATTGAATTGAAAGTGTTTTTTTCTATTTAGACCTAGGGCATCTATATCATATTATTAATAATAATCATATGAACATATAAACTAATTTGTGTGAGCTTATTGATAAAAATCAGGGCTGTACCGGATTTCCGGTTCTAATCCGGTATCCGGCCAGTTACCGGATATCAACAACTATTCGGCCTTTCACGGTCCCAATTGTATTTGTGTATGAATTAAAGAATAACTATCCGAATATAAAGTGAATTTCTAAAGCTCTAGTGTCATTAACTGCCCATTTCTTCTGTCGTTCTAATGTCAGATATTCTTGGAGTAGAATTTAGATAATGTGTAATAGCAGAACTAGTTGATTGAAAAATACTATGATCACCCATAGCCTACAATATACAGCTATGCAACCTACCGAATACAAGGCCAAAATAGAATGCCAGTTAATTTATTTATACAAAACCACATCAATTATTTTTATATTATTGACTACTACTATTACTGATCATTGCAGTTGAACAAATGTTTCTTTTACTCGCCAACACATGCTGGTACAATCTCATCCTCAAACTTTTGTTAATTAATCTTACCCTCTCTTAATTTTGTATGTTATTAGCTAAACTAATCAACCGCCTGCATAATGGGTTTAAATGTGCAGTTGTTGGTTGCAAGACTGGATACTCCTCAGCACCTCGAAGAGCCTTATTTCAATTCCCAGAAAAAGATACCCTACGTACGAAGTGGGTTGAGTTTGTTAACCGTAAGGATTTCGTTATAACTGAGAGCTCAAGGATTTGTATCTATCACTTCGAAAGTACTTACCTTTCTCTTGGTAAAGAAAGTGTTCGACTTAATTATTCCCTCAACACTATTCCAACTATACATCCTTCGTCTATTTCTAAAAGCCAATCAGTTATTCCCATCAGAGTGCGAAAGTCTCCCAAACCACGTGTTTTTCAAAAAGATGAGCTGTCTCTCTTTATGGATAAACATACAGTAATTACCAAGGAAAGTGTTGTCTCCTATATGAAAGTAGCAGATGAATACCGGAACTTCCATATTGATGTTTCAGAATTTGGAGTTACTGCACATCGAGTTTAGATAGACTCAGGAATAGCTGTGATTCAAGTGTGTGTACATGTAACAAATGATTTGCACGTTATACTCAGTTTTGAATCATCTCCTATTCCCCTTCCTGACTACATTTCCACAGCAGCTGGATGCAAATTGACTTCCTTAGACATGCTCACTAACCTCCAAAACTACTGTAGAAATGCGTCACACAACTACCATATCGAAGTAATCAAAGAGTTGATAAAGTTGCGTTTTTATCATCCCCTTGGCGTAACTATCCTTCAGTTGTTTTAAGATTTTCTTTACTGCTCCGGTATACTTCTAATGCTGCTTACAAACTTCTCAACAAATTTATACCTTTGCCTAGTGAACGTTTACTCCAAATGCTTAACTCACACACAATCGATAGCAGTAAAGCTCTCTGTACACTTAGAAATAAATTACTAATTGGAAATTACGTTGTTATCCTACTAGATGAGATGTACCTCCAGACTCAAGTCCAATTCGATGGAAAAAGTGTAATCGGTTGTGACGGTGATCTAAACATGTTCAAGAGTATATTGTGCTTCATGGTCGTTTCGTTGAAGAAAAACTATTCCTTATGTTATAAAAGCAATACCTATTGTTAAACTTACTTTCCTTGATGTTTACAATGGAATCTTGAACTGTATTTCAATCCTAAACGATGGAAAATTTCACATTCGAGGAGTAATTGCAGACCACCATTCAACTAACGTGAAAGCATATAGAGTTTTAGTAAAGAATTTCCCTCTTGATAATAGAGAATATTGCATCAAGAATCCTTCTAATTCTGCTCAGCATATTTTCTTGATGTTCGATACAGTACACTTAGTTAAGAATATTCGAAATAATCTTATATCTTCCCGATTTTTCCAGGTTCCACAATTTATCTTTAATCTACAAGATACAGTTTTTCACATTCCTCCAGGCTTCGTTATTTGGTCTCATCTTCACCAAGTACACAACAATGATTTAACCTTGAATGCTCATCTAAAGAAAGCGAAAAAGTTATCTTATTCTGTTCTCCATCCTGGAAACAATAAGCAATCAGTGCCACTTGCTCTCGCAGTATTTGAACCAACTACCACTTCTGCGATTCGTAGTTATCTATCCGAAGAGTACACCACTATCGCCTTCCTCGAACTTATCCATGCCTGGTGGTTATTAGTTAATGCTAAGGAACGCTTCCACCCAACGCGAATAGGAAACGCTCTCGTATCGAATGATAAAATAGATTTTCTTCGAGCAATTAGTGATTGGATTGAAACTTGGAATTCCAGTCAATTCATCGGACTTACCAAGCAAACTTTCAAAGCTTTTACATTCACTAATCGTGCCATTGCTGACTTATGCTCTGACCTACTATCAGCTGGATATCAGTATATACTAACAGGCAGATTGCAAACCGATCCTCTTGAGAGGAGATTTTCTCATTACAGACAGATGAGCGGTGGTCGATTTCTGGTTAGTTTAACTGAAGTTATGCGCTCCGAGTCGATAATTTCCTTAAAAACTATTCTTAAGACTGAATTGAGAGTAGAAGAACTAACCTACTCTGAGGTATTGGACGACGAACAGGTCTCAAAATTCATATCAGATGCTCGCTTTGAAGACCATGACCATATGTTATTATCGAACGATACCGCATAAGTTATCACTTATGTTGCAGGATATATTTCCTATTCTTTGCTAAAAAAAGTAAGTTGTACTGAATGTGTCGGAAAGCTGAAGCAGGATCCTGTGACCAATAACTATGTACAATCACTAAACCATGGCCTGACATTGCCACCATCTGCTCTCAACCATTAAACTTACACTGCTTTCGCTATATTGGACACTTATGAATCTCAAATTCGAAGTTTTAAAGTTCCATGGAAAATCTTGGGTCACAGGTTGCTCAATGAAATCTCGCAGAATTGGGATGCTCATTTTATTTGCTCTGCACACTCAAGTATATTTCGCTCGATGATTAATACTACTTTCTCTAACGTTTACTTCTCCAATCTAGCAAGGTGTCTCTCTGAAACCACGCGAAAAAAACAAATAAACGCTAAAAGAAAGGATGATGAATTGAAACAATTCAAGACCCGACAGCGGATTATTGAAAAAATTCACCACGATTAATGTAAATTCGTTATTTCAGGTGGTAATATATATTGCTATTATAAACATCGAAGTGAGTAATTTAACATAAGTAAGAATATCATTAAAAATAGAAACTGGCCTTCTATTTTGGCATTGTATTCGGTAAGTTGCACAGCTGTATATATAGTAGGCTATGGATCACCTTGTTGTGAATTTCTACAAGAGGATTTTCATTTATTGTTTTTTTTTATAAATTTCTGGATGTGAATGTTTCATGTGGTTCCACGTGGTGACGTACTATATATTTTTGGAATTTTACCACGTGATATATGTATTGGCATCACATTCATTACAGAGTGATCTGAAAGAATCGTTCTAAGATAGTGAGAAAAATACCAAATTTCACTCATGCTGGGATTGATAAAAAATGCAACTTTTCAAGCTAATAGGAAAAGCGATCACAAAAATATATAGGAATCGAAAATAAATATGTTAATGAAAAGATCTTGTTTACCAAAGGTGAATGCGATTGAAAGTATATTCATATACTGTATCAATTGTGGAATCACATAAATTATTTTAGAAGCCTCCCCAAAAAACACAAGCTTAGTATATGTACAAATAATCAAGAATAAACAGAACTTGTTCTTGGTGTGATATTATGGTATCTTTTGTCAAATACATATTTAGCCGAATATCTGGCCGGATAACCGAATAATCATAGTTGCATTATACGTAACGTATAACGTATATATGGTACCATTACACGATAGGTGAACGTATATATGGTACCATTATACGATAGGTGAACGTATAATGTCATCATACGTAACGTATAATCATCATACAACGTATAACGATTTTAACGTATATATGGTCCATTATACGCTTCCGAACGTATAACGTATAATCGTATAATGCATCTATGCGAATAATTGAGCACCGGATATCCGGATCCGGCCTGAGTAGAGAATCTCTAATCCGGTACAGCTCTAATAAAACTGCAATCGTTGGGTAATAATGCTTGTAATAGTTTCTGATTTTGTTAATGGTTACAACTAAAATTTATTACATATATTATTTTAATTTATTTTGTTTATTATTATTAGCATTCTTATTCATACACTCATCGATCTTTTTCCTTACAGATTATGAGAAAATTTAATATTCGAAAACACTGCCCTTCAATCTGTTTTAGTTTGATTATTATAATTGCACTCTTACACCTCTCTGGATATCTATCTAAAATCGAATTGTCCCAATATGATACCGATTTTCGTGGTTCTATTTCAATAGATGTTAATTTACGATTGAAAGAAAATGATCAGAATACCCCAGTTGATATTTCTAACGAACATAATTCCTTATTATACCTTGACAACAAATCAACATCAAACCGTACACTATTTTCGGGCATAAATACCACAAAACATATTTTCTTAGATGGCACACTTCAAGACCTCGATTTAAATAAATTACGTCACAAACTAACCGAATCTGAAGATATCGATTTAGCAAAATTAAATTCAGAATCTTATTCTAAATTCGTTTATACTTCTGAGTTTTTAGATGATGAATTATTTGACCCAAATATTTTGATGATTAGAGAAAAAGTAATCAAAATCATCAGAAGTTCGGATTACAAGGAAAACTTTCACAACCCTCAAGCTGTATATACTGCATTGACAGAAGAATTTGGTCTCCCTAAAATTACTCAAGAAATGCTAGGGAAAATGAATGTATATGTTTGGTGGGAATTCTGTTCTCTGTATGTAGAAGCTCTTAGAGGTCTTGCAGGATTTCCCTATAACCCACCAACTAAATTATATACAAATAAATTGTTCATTTCTCGTGGTGTACAAGCTTATGGGCAACGTATATTTGGTTATGTCATCCCCCCTCGAACTGGTCTCTACCGTTTCGCAATATCTTCTGATGACTGCTCCGAATTATGGTTATCTTATGATCATGATCCACGACACGCTGAGAAGATAGCATATCTTGGTTTTTATGGTCAAAATATGATGAAATTATGGGCATCCACTGGGGAATATACTAAAGACCAAAACCAGCAATCACTCTTAACTCGTTTAATTCAAGGGAAACCTTATTATTTGGAGATTTTACATGTAAATAGCGCGGGTGATGATCATGTCCAAGTGGCTTGGTTGATCCCTGGCAATGTTGAATACGAAGTAATATCCGGTAGCCATATGGCCGCCTTCATAATTGACCCTGAAGATAAAATCGTTCCTGAAACATACCATCCAACATTTGCTCTTCCAATGCATAATGAACAATTGATTACTACAGAACAAGGTAACGATGAACGTCTTGAATTATTTAAATTTCCGTTCTTTCCAGAAAAACTTTTTAATGGATTGTTTTCGCCATGTGATTACTCACCAAGCTTTGCAATACCTCATGAAATTAAACGATATATGGGTGTATACGAGGTAAGACATTTAAATGTTTATCCAAATGATCACACAGATGTTATGAATGTTGATGACAAAAGTTATGGTAATCCAATTATAGAGGAAGTCGAGGTAAATACAATAATGGATATATTTTTACGAAAATTGAAGGAACACCTTCCAGATGTAAGCTTTTTAAGTTTAGTAAACTTTGAAAAATCAGAAGATCCAGCTAAGGGTATCCGCTACTTAATTGAATGTAAAGTGAAGATTAATAATTCCCATATTTATCGTATCTCTGAGTATCTTTACCGACAAAATGACAACCTTGATGATTTATGCCATCCAAATGGTCTCAAATGGAATTATCAAGCTTTCGTACATATCGTAATTACTGTTAAGAACCAAGGTAGATGGATAAGAATATTTGTAGAAAATATGGAAAGAATTCAAGAAAATACCAAAGATGAATATTTTGGAATTATTTTGATTGATTTTGATAGTACTGATATTGATTTGGAGGTATTACTTCGTCAAAGTAAGCTTAAAAATTGGATACTCTTGAGAATGGCTGGAAGTTTTATCAAAGTACAAGCTCAAAATGCTGCAATAGATATTATTAAAAGTAGAAACGAAATCGTTTTCACTTGCGATCTACATTTAGATATTCCTATCGATTTATTTGAAACTATCCGTAAGCATACTTTCAAAGGAAGATCAGGTTATGCCCCTGCTTTAACACGACTTCAATGTGGGCATACGATACAAAATCCTCTTGGATTTTGGGAAGTTCATGGTTATGGGCTATTTTCATTTTTTAAGCCTGATTGGATGGCGATTGCTGGAATGAATACTGAAGATTATTCAGATTCTTGGGGCGGCGAAGATTGGGATCTTGTTGATAGGGTTCTGTCACATGGATATGAAATTGAGCGTCTAAAGCATAAAAATCTTTATCACTTTTATCATTCAAGGCATGGTATGTGGAATAACAATCGGAGATAATGCAGAACTATTTCTTAAATTATTCTTATATTTATTATTACAATCTACTCTTATAAATGTATTTGACTTAAATTTCTCCATTAAACCGTTTGTGGCTTTTATAGACTGGTTGTGATCATTTTGCTAGATGTTAACGAGACTAAAGCGAAGTACGCACAAACAAATAGGTTCGTGATTAAATATACAGAACACTATTTTGGCTAATAAAATTTTCAATTACGTTTATGTACAGGGTTTTTGTATACACGGAGATTACATTCGAAATACAGCGCTCTTTTAACAATGCCAATTAATTCCATCCAAATATAACTAAATTTCAATTGAGAATAAATGGAGCAATCTCAGGTTATTTAACCTAAATTGCCAACTTTGCCAATACAGGTAAAACTCCCAAAGCGGCACTCATCGGGAGAATGGTTTTGTGCCGCTTCTCGGAGGTTGCCGCTACTCGGAGGTGCCGCTTTGGGAGGTTTACCTGTATATAGGGGTTTTTTAATGTATTGCGTAATAGATTACCATATGCGTGACCTTCGTTATATAAGGCCTTACTCTACTCCGAACCATGAATTACTTAAAGGCCATTGATAATTAGCTAACATATCTTTATCTCAATAGCTAGTAATGTCAGACATGGGGAATGCATTATAATTATATAGGAAGTTAGGAACATGATATAAAGGCATACATAACACCCTTTAGAATTGTGAAATACCACCATTTAATTACGTAATCGCAATTTTTCGTGAGAATTATTGTGTTTTTATAGCCTCCTTTTAACTTAGTTATACGCGTTATAAATGTTCAAATTGGAACATGAAGATGTCCATAACTATTTGAATGAAATATCGAAATTATTAATGGAATGTTGACACATTCCTCGGTTGCCAGGGAAATGGATATTTCCTAAAATGAGCAATAACTCAAAAACTATCAATATTATGTAAACCATACTAATACTGATCTATCCGCAATAGGTAACTTCCTATTCATTGATAATACATTTTATAGGCCTAACTTCAGTAATCTTTATGTAATAAGTGTATTACCATATAAAGAATTAAGTGCTAATAATCTCGCTAGTACCAAAATCCACACAATAATTGCATCGCCAGCTGTGGGTCTGGGGGATGTTGTTATCTCTTCAGTGCGGTGCAAGGGCGACGCCCCTGGAAGCCAGATACAATTTAGATTGCAAAGTATTCGTTCTAAAAATGGAGACCTTACCAAAAATACAATTGAGTCATCTAGAAGCATGATTACCTTTATACCATAAAGCTATCCTACCCCATTAACAAAATTGAATACTTCTATTTTGGCGCAAGTTGGACATCCAGCATTATAACCACTTTTTCACCCCCTTGGCCTAAAATCTTGTATACAATCCTGGCTTGTGAAAGTATATCTTGTGGATTCTGACTAATATCTCTCTACTGAATCGGTTTTGCTAAAAATACCTAATTTTAACTGAAGATTGTAACTTCAGGGTGTGATACAGAGGGGGGGCCTTTGGATCCCCCCCCCCCCCCAAAGGAAAGATGCCCCTTCCCAGAAATTGTCTTATTTTGGTTTATACATGTATTTGCTGCTCCTTTATCCAAGGGAACAGTCTATTTCTAAGAAAGATCCCCCCCGAGGAAAAATTTCAGTATCAAACCCTGAACTTAACAGCATATTTCCAAGGGATTGGAAACTCAATCTAGGGGGGTCCCGGCCGCCCCTCCTCTCATAATACGCTGACAAGCACTTTATTTATTATTTTGGTTGAACGCATCTATTTTTCTTACAATTTATCTCAACTGGGAATTAGTTTGCATAATTAGACCATTGTAAACGATATGATAATGGTGGGCCTAAACGACGTGTCGAACCGCTTTTTCTAACTATTTATTCTAAATGTGTAAGAAATTCCAATTTGTTTTCTTTTCTTTCGGTTTATCTTAACCCTCAGGTTTCTCTTACTCTATTTCCACATAAATTTAATTGATTTTTTCGGGGATTTTGTAAAAATAGTGGTGACAATCACTTTATTTGAAATTTGATATAATCTCGAAGTAACTAACTAATCATTTTTTCAAATTTTGAACAATACAACAATATTACCAGTTTTCAAATCCAACAATGTGAAATTTCGGACGCAGAATATTAAAATTACGTCATAAAAAATAGATTAATTGGTTTTTTACCATGGATGATTTAAAAAACAAATAAATGAGTTGCATCTATCACAACTAGTGTTGTAAGGGCGGAAAATTTCCTAGCAAATTTCCGGAAATTTCCAAAAAATAGCTAAATTTCCGGAAATTTACAAGGAAAAATTATTATATATACCTAGTTTTTTTAATCTTGATAAACCATATCTATAATGTAGAGTTGTTACTGTGCGCTTGTTATTTTCCCTCATGATAGTCTAACTTAAGTAGCACAAAAATTTTGGCTATTTCAAATAAAGTTGCTTAGCATAATTTGAAATATGTAATCTTTCCTGAAATTTCCGGTAATTTCCATAGAAAACAAATTTTTGGGAATTTTACAACACTAATCACAACTCTATAAAAGCTTTACCAATTACGCAAAAAAGGTGACATACAGAGAATGTATTTTTCAGGGAATTTTTAGGCCCCAATAAAGGTCTCCTAAACCCTGAACGAGATAGTTAAAATATGTTGAAACTTTATCTTCGTTATATAAGGCCTTTATCCTACTATGAACCATGGATAACTTAAAGGCCATTGATTATTAGCTGACATATCTTTATCTCAATAGCTAGTAATGACAGACTTGAGAAATGCATTTTAAGGGTATAGGAAATTAGAAACATGATATCAAGGCATTTATAACACCCTTTAGAAATGTGATATATCACCGTTTGATTGCGTAATCTCTATTTTTCGTGGGAATTATCGTGTTATTATAGCCTGCTTTTAACATAGTTAAACGCTTTATAAATGTTCAAAATTGGAACATGAGGATGCCCATAACTAGTTGGATGAAATATATAGAAATTATAGATGGAATGTTGACACATTCCTCGGTTGCCAGGGAAATGCATTTAAAAAAATGAGCCATAACTCAAAAACTATCTATTTTATGTAAACTATGCCAGTACTGATCTATCCGCAATAGGTAACTTCCAATTCATTGATAATGCATTATATATGCCTAACTACAATAATTTTTGAGAGAATAAGATAATTAGCACTTAATTCCATATGAGGTAATACACTCTGTAACACTCATTACTCAAAGATTATTGAAGTTAGGCCTAGAAAATGTATCATCAATACAGGAAGTTACCAATTGCGGATAGATTTGTACTAGCATAGTTTACATAAAATAAATAGTTTTTGGGTTATGGCTCATTTACAAAAATGTGCATTTCCCTGGCTTCCGAGGAATGTGTAAACATTCCATCTATAATTTCTATATATTTCATTAAACTAGTTATGGACATCCTCATGTTATAATTTTGAACATATATAACGCGTTTAACTAAGTTAAAAGCAGGCTATAAAAACACGATAATTCCCACGAAAAATAGCGATTACGTGATCAAATGGTGATATCATATATCACAATTCTAAAGGGTGTTATGTATGCCTGAATCATGTTACTAACTTCCTATATAATTATAATGCATTTCTCAGGTCTGTCATTACTAGCTATTGAGATAAAGATATGTTAGCTAATAATCAATGGCCTTTAAGTAACCCATGGTCCAGCAAAATCTACTCAGTATAAGGCCTTATATAACGAAGGTCAAGGTTGAGATTAACAGGGTTACCAACCCTCCCGATTTTTTGCCTTTTTTCTACCATCCTCTCTCCCGCCAACTTTTCAAACTCCCGCTTTTTTGGAATTGTTTATATATATATTTTTAATCATATATAAGTAAATAAATGGATTTTTTGCTAAAATTAGCCAAGATACTAGTGCCAAGGTTTGATCTACTCAAATATACTTGTTAGTTAGTTAAGATTCTTTATCCCCTTATTAATACACTGTACTATTATGTTTTAATTCGAATTTGGAAGAAATTTGTACAAATATCCCTGGTGCCTCGTGCTAGAATGTTCTTATAATGGGTACGATGCTGCATTTTTATCGTTTCGTTTATATGTCGATTTATGCAACGAATCATGGAATAAGCCTTTCAACACATTTTACTAATTTTATGGCCTAATCGTACGAGTGTTATCTTAGCAGCGGATTCAGCAGCGGATTCGCAAACCTCACTAATAGGCTAATAACTCAAAAAGTATAAGTTGCACATGAAAAGTGATCACATTATCGGGAAGAGAAAAGTTGGGACAACCCATATATAATCCCAAAATGTCAAAATTCCTTAAGATGACTCAGCAATTTTCGCTCAAATTTAGACCTCGGTTTTTCCATAAAAACTCAAAAACTATTCATTTTATCAAATTTTCCTTTTAACCACATATATATCTCACTTGGGACATCGTGTCATCTAAATTTCAAAACAAAATATTCATTTTTGAAAAAATATTTTTAACAAAAATTTCACTAAAATAAATTTCATGATCTTATCGGCGGATTCGCAGACCTCACGTTTATGCTAATAACTCAAAAAGTTTACGCTGTACGTGAAAAAATTTCACATCAGCGGAAAGATGAGAGTTGGGACAACCCATATATAATCCCAAAATGTCAAAATTCCTTAAGATGACTCAGCAATTTTCGCTCAAATTTAGACCTCGGTTTTTCCATAAAAACTCAAAAACTATTCATTTTATCAAATTTTCATTTTAACCACATATATATCTCACTTGGGACATCGTGTCATCTAAATTTCAAAACAAAATATTCATTTTTGAAAAAATATTTTTAACATAAATTTGACTAAAATCGGCTTACAATGATGATTAGTATACCTATCCTGTATTCACAATGCAGAATATGTTGTCTAATAACTATTGATCAGAATTTATTATATCCTTTGTTTATAATTCAATTATTTCTCACTATAAATGGTACACTGCCTTTCTTCTACTTGATTTTCCTCATTTTTTTTCATTTTTTCAAAACACTTTTCACTTTTTTTTCAAAGATCTTTTTGACTTTACAGCATATTTCTCATTTCCATTTTCTTCTCATTTCAATTTCTGCTCTCTTCTTTATTCCTCCAAGTCGATTCTTCCAATTCAAGTGAGTTATTTATTTTATTTGCCTTTTAGCTACTTTTTTATTTATTTTAATAATACCAGGGCAGGCCATGGCCGGACCGATATTTTTACCACTACATTTTGAATGATCAGATCTAAAATTTAATTTACAATAACGTGGCCTTCAAGGTTTTGATGCCCAAGGCCGGCGGAAGGAAATACCGCTGGCCTCGAATACTAATATAATTACTATATGCAGTCGATACCAACGGACGATAAAAATTTGTTCGCTTTATCCGGAGTTCGTATTAACCGGAGTAATACCCATTCAATTGCCATTGTTGGGACCTGATTTTGTGGAACTGTTCTTCTTATCCGGAATTCGTATTAATTAAACGTGTTCGTACTAGTTAACGAGGTTCTACTGTAGTAGTATATATGTATGTAATGATTAATTAAAATAATAATAATAATTTCATCTAGTAATGACTTCAATAGAGCAATTCGTGGAAGCTCTCCAGAAACTCGGCTATGAAAGCTTCGATAGCGTAAGAGATGCTTTGAACAAAGGAGACAAACATAAGCCAAAATCTGTCTGGGGAAAATTATCAATTATTCTTTTTGGAAAAAACAAGGCTACTAAGCGCGATTCTCTCAGCTCCAAATGGAGATTGAATAGAGGAAACTTTCAGCATCTCGTTAAGCAAATGACCAGTTCGCGTAAGTCTATCATTACCAATGATGTATCCCAATTGGCAGTAGAGCATATCAGTACTCAGTTAGTATCTGCTAGCTCATATCCTGACACTACAGAACTCAGTAAGAGGAGTTTGGATGAAATCGATTTCAGTTTTCCTAGTTTACAGCGAGACGTAACGAATAACAGTTTGTTAGGTTTATTGGCATCTGGTTGCGATGACTGCCAGCTTTACGGTCTCATGTCTAAGATAGCTTCTCCTCCTCCCCAAACAGGGAGGACTGATAGCCATTTTTGGTCATTCATTAACTGTAATAATAGTCTATGGTTAGATGCAATGAAATTTTTCAGCTTAGAGTGTCCGCTTGTTAGTGGTGAGTTCATGCTAGTGGATGACAAACTCCACGACCAGTCGAAAAAGTTTAGTTGCTGTCTAATGGAGTCAATGCAATGGATTCGACTAATTAGGCGAAATTGTAACTTAGTGGAAGCATGGATTTTAGTTGAAAACATTAGTTGTAGGATATTAGAGCTATTCGGGAATTCATATATAGCTATCACAGTCCAACAACTAGATTTATTCACTAGCTTTATTATATCGTGTCGAGAAAGATCAGATACTTTAAGCTCATTTCATGAATCTCTGTGTCTAAAATTGCATCATACCTCTTCTTCTTCAAATCAACAAGTCCCGGTATTGTCATCTACCGATGACCCGCAACCTGAAATTGTTATTACCTCTAATATCCCTGAGTCCAAACTGCTAGTGCCATCAGTAGATGACAGTACTCTGGTACCGTAATGAAGTCATAGTTGAACAATCCATGTTTAGTGAGGAAATCTGTGGTGAATTTTTGCTAAGTGGAATGGAATGGAATGGATCAACTTTTGAAGAGTTAATGAAGGCGCCAACCCCAAATGGGATATATATACGAAATATTGGGAATCATTATGAACCAATTATTTCTGTTAAATTCGAAAATAATAGTTAATTATTTTTTAAATTGAACAGGCAGAGTTTTAGAAGAGTTGCAATAGTTTTACCACAATTTGTGTTATATTTAATGGCGCCCTTTTAATATCGTATCAGTGAAAGGAATTCATGCATATTATGATTAATGTGTTAAATCCTAAACCAATAAACTAGTTCTCTCTATATTTCCATGTTCTACTAAGTAGTTCTCTTACTTTTTTAGGATAACTTTGGTTATCTCGATCTTTCTTATCTCATATAAGCATTACTAATATTTGTCACCATTTTAATATCATGCACTCGTTTTGGTAAGTCATATTCTGAGAATCAGGCAGTGAGACTGAGATAATGTTGCTTTACATTTATATGAGATTCACCCTCTTTAAAGGCAAATACGTATATTTGGAGAGAAGGAACATGGCCACAAGTAAGATCATTCAGATAGAAGTTACGCAGATTATGGAATTGGAAAAACCTGGAGATGCTTAAAATACCTAACATTGTTGTATTAATTAACCATAATATTGTTTATATGTCTGATTCTATTCTCTTAATGAATATTGCATTCCAAATATATTTGTATATGAGGTGTTTGTATTATGTAAGGTATTGCAATCGTGTTTACAGAAAGTAATCACTAATCCTTGATATAATTCGGAATGCAGTCATTAATTATTCTGCAGAGGTACCAAAAACTTTAATTCCTGTGAACACTGTGACGCATATCAAATACATTCTTATCAATAGTATTATTAGAGTTGACAACATGAGATATCTTATATGTAGACCGTCTAGAAATAGACCAGGTTTTATTCCCTATACATTAGTATTACCCATAAAAAGCAGGGCAAGTGGTCTACAGAATTTATAGACGGTCTACAAATTTTTGGCTTATTTGTATGGGCTTTTATAGACCGTCTATTTCTAGACGGTCTACATATAAGGATGCTCTGACAACATATCCAACATTATGGATATTGGAAATCATCATCGTAAGCCGATTTTAGTGAAATATATGTTAAAAATATTTTTTCAAAAATGAATATTTTGTTTTGAAATTTAGATGACACGATGTCCCAAGTGAGATATATATGTGGTTAAAATGAAAATTTGATAAAATGAATAGTTTTTGAGTTTTTATGGAAAAACCGAGGTCTAAATTTGAGCGAAAATTGCTGAGTCATCTTAAGGAATTTTGACATTTTGGGATTATATATGGGTTGTCCCAACTCTCATCTTTCCGCTGGTGTGAAATTTTTTCACGTACAGCGTAAACTTTTTGAGTTATTAGCATAAACGTGAGGTCTGCGAATCCGCCGATAAGATCATGAAATTTATTTTAGTGAAATTTTTGTTAAAAATATTTTTTCAAAAATGAATATTTTGTTTTGAAATTTAGATGACACGATGTCCCAAGTGAGATGTATATGTGGTTAAAAGGAAAATTTGATAAAATGAATAGTTTTTGAGTTTTTATGGAAAAACCGAGGTCTAAATTTGAGCGAAAATTGCTGAGTCATCTTAAGGAATTTTGACATTTTGGGATTATATATGGGTTGTCCCAACTTTTCTCTTCCCGATAATGTGATCACTTTTCATGTGCAACTTATACTTTTTGAGTTATTAGCCTATTAGTGAGGTTTGCGAATCCGCTGCTGAATCCGCTGCTAAGATAACACTCGTCCTAATCGTCATGAAATTCCTTGAAATCTCAAGAAAAATGTCCGTAGTTACGACAACTTTCAAAGATATTTAAGTCTGCTACATCTACGTAATCTAATAGATTATATACTTTATAAAACTTTGAAAATTAAAATTCATTAATCTAGTTTCCTTATTATAGGAAATTAACGCGAATTTCTCCAAATCGCGTTAATTTCATGGAGTGTTAATTTACATGACCTTAATTTCCTGCTATTTTGAAAAATAATACAACGGATGGACCATGGCCTACTATATTATACGGCTAGATACGACAAGTATTTGCCATTTTATTTCTAGGCCAGTGTTTACTTTCTAATTTTGCTCGAAAAATAAATTACCTATTGTCATGGAATATACTAAACTTAGGTTTTCAAATACGCTAGAAACATCTAAAATACTTTTGAGAATGATTTCTCCCCGGATTTAACCACAATGACGTAATCAAATATACATACCCATATATGGTAATTAATACTAATTATGGAGTAGAGATTTGAAGTGGAGATTGAAGTATAGATTCAGTGAACATTTATCTAAATAAGTCACAAGAACGGTCATTAAACTGACTGGGCAACATGTACGTCGTCAAACAGCACTTTTAAGAAATATACAAAACATATGGTTTGATAACAATAGTATAATTATTTACTTACATTGATGTTGAAAAGAATTTGAGTGAAAGGAATGACATAATTTGTTACTGTAGTTAATTTTTAACAAGAAAAATGCATTAGGATAAAAACGGCAAAGTTAGATTCTCAAATTATCTAAAAAATAACATTTATTTAACACCGTTGCCATATATGGGTGTGTATATTTGATTACGTCAGTGTGGTTAAATCCGATGAGAAATCATTCTCAAATGTATTTTAGATGTTTCTAGCGTATTTGAAAACGTAAGTTTAGTATATTCCATGACAATAAGTAATTTATTTTACGAGTAATTAGAAAGTAATCACTGGCCTGGAAATAAAATGGCAAATACTTGACCATAGCCTACTCTATTATATGGCCTGACAGTAGATGTACCAGGGATGCACAAGAAGATGGGAAATTTTAATTTTTTAATGTTTTCTATATTGAACTACTAAGTTCTTTATACGTCTCTAGGTCGTAAACATAACTCAGCCGTGCTAGCCCGTGATTAGTATTAGGTGTAATGACAACGGTGATTGGATTTTCATAATCTATATTATTAAATCTCGATTGTGTGTGTGTTTGTCCGGATTATATTAAATTGATGGGGGAATAGAAACCGCAATTAATATTGGGATATAAACTAACTTTCAAATTTTATAATAGGTAACAATTCTTATAATAGGTAAACAAGTATGCTGAACACGAATTTCGCGTTTATAAATTTCTCATATTAATATTAATTTGTTGTTGTTGTTTACACAAAATAGGTAAACAAATTAATGAAAATTCAAAATCAACCAAGAAGTTAGCTTCCAACGGATATTATAGGTAAACAAGTATGCTGAAGACGATTTTCGCGGTTATATTTTTCTAATATGAATATTTGTTGTTGTTGTTTAAACAAAATAGGTAAACAAATTAATGAAAATTCAAAATCAACCTAGAAGTTAGCTTTCAACGGGTATTATAGGTAAACAAGTATGCCGAACACGAATTTCGCGTTTATAAATTTCTCATATTAATATTTGTTGTTGTTGTTTACACAAAATAGGTAAACTAATTAATGAAAATTCAAAATCAACCAAGAAGTTAGCTTCCAACGGATATTATAGGTAAACAAGTATGCTGAAGACGATTTTCGCGGTTATATTTTTCTAATATGAATATTTGTTGTTGTTGTTCACACAAAATAGGTAAACAAATTAATGAAAATTCAAAATCAACCTTGAAGTTAGCTTTCAACGGGTATTATAGGTAAACAAGTATGCCGAACACGAATTTCGCGTTTATAAATTTCTCATATTAATATTTGTTGTTGTTGTTTACACAAAATAGGTAAACAAATTAATGAAATTCAAAATCAACCTAGAAGTTTGCTTCCAACGGGTATTATAGGTTAACAAGTATGCTGAACACGAATTTCGCATTTACAAATTCATAATATGATTATTTGTTGTTGTTATTTACACAAAATAGGTAAACAAATTAATGAAAATTCAAAATCAACCTAGAAGTTAGCTTTCAACGGGTATTATAGGTAAACAAGTATTCCGAACACGAATTTCGCGTTTATAAATTTCTAATATGAATATTTGTTGTTGTTGTTGTTGTTTACTCAAAATAGCTAAACAATTTAATGAAAATTCAAAATCAACCTAGAAGTTAACTTTCAATAGGTATTATAAGTAATCAAGTGTGCTGAACACGAATTTCGCATTTATAAAATTCTAATATGAGTCTTTGTTGTTGTTGTTGTTTTCACAAATAGGTAAACAAATTAATCAAAATCAAAATCATAACGTCCCTATCTACCATTTCCATGGTAGAAAATGTGAGGAGTAAGGCCGCACAGCGGCCGTTAACTTGAGGTGCGTAGCACCGATCTGTCGCAAAGCGACCGAGACCGAAAGGCTCGTTTAATAGTAATAATAAACACAAACAGTACAATTTCTAATATTAATATACAGTAAATAATACATAATTATTTGCTTTCTTTCCTCTCTCCTCTTTCTCTCTCTGGCTCTAGCAGTGACATACGACACACTTAACTACATAATAGAAATAAGAATAAACAGAGTAATAAAAAAATTACAAATAATGGTAATACAAATAAGTAGACACATAATTAAGAGAATTTCTTAAATTTACGCTTTCTATACTTTTTGAAAGAACCAGCGAGTTAATATTCTTAACTTTGTTTGCAAGAAAGCAATTCGCTGCGGGAAAGACTAGCTTCGATAAGATGTTCCAACTAAACACACCACAGCTAATACAAGTAGACTTCCAAAACTTGGATCAAGATTATCACTATCTTCCAAATACATCAACGTGAGTTCAACAAGTATATTTCTAGAAGGCCCACTTACAAGCTTCGCCAACAGCTCTTTATTGTTTTCGATGGCACTAAAGGTCTTCCATAAAACGAGTTTGGGATTCAAAACTGGCTCAGATGGATATTTAAGTCCGCCACGGTCCGTTAGCTGCAGAAGTTTACACTGAGAGTCCAGGTCAAAATCAAGGAGAAATTCTATATAAACTGTTAGCATATGTACAGACATGACACGGTTTTGTTTGTTTCAGGTATTGATGGACAGAATAGCCTGCAATAAAGGCTAATGACTGAAGCAACTGTGAAACACAATCAATTATTGATAGATCATTAATTTCATCAAGAAATGGCTCCAAATTGAACTCACCATCAGTAGTGGAATACGCTATTAGCAGACGGAGAAGAAAATGACAACAAATTAGTGAATTGATTGAAAGGAAGTGTCTTGTTGGTCAGTAATTATGTTTGATTATGCTAGAAAGTATAAGTCAACGCTGGGTTCAAGGATTTGAAGTTAGATGTAATAATTAGAACCCGACATCATACGGTATAGACCGAAATGGTGTTCCAAGGGATCCGTCTGCAGAAAGGAGGACAACACATATGTAAAGCCACAATATTGAGTCAAATGATTGGTAATTTGTGGTAAGGCAATACAAGCATGTCTAAAACTGGTGTATGTTTGTTTACTCAGTAACTTAGTCTCAGTTTGCCAATTTTTTCTGGAAAGTTTGCCAAGCATCTACCCAAAACTACACGAGTCAAAAATAGAAATCGCTCGTCGTTAGAGAAATTATCGTTCAAACGCAGGGTTTTTTTAAGGCCGATCTTGGTGTAAAATTTGAACCAAGATCTTTTGGAATTGCACCACGATTCCGTTCGGCAGCGGCATCTGTAGTGTTGAGTCACACCACGATTAAGGGTCGGCCGCAGCCGCTGCAGTTTTGAGTTACACCAAGGCCGCGCTGAGTTGCACCAAGGTCTGAACCTTAAAAAAAACCCTGTTCATACTTATTCCTTTAAATGGTATATTAACGTTGAATAGTTTCCAAACAGTAAGAAGGGTATCAACAAACTCAGGAGTATTATTTCTATATCCTGGATACGCAATTCGTTCTGGATAGTTAGCGCAGATATTGTTAATTCGTTAACGACTTTCAAAACCAGTTTTACATTTTGACGCTCTATGCTAGACGGAAAACATGACTCCATAGTCAAATAGGAGCTAACTTGGCTAAACTTGTTCTTTCTGAATTATATAATTGACGTATATCTTAAATGGATGCACAACTGAACTTAAGGTCTTAAGGGGATAATCACAATAAGAACTAGAGTTGTATTATAAAGCAAGTTCCTACAAAACAGATCCAATTTCTCGGATGTCATTAATTGCAGCAATGTGAACGGATATACTCTGTCCATTAAAATAGGCTGAGGTGGATAAATAAGCATTGATTTCAAGGTACAAATCTACTGAGATTTTTTTTCAGCCATTTTAGCGAGAACAAACGTTATGTTTTCTCATTAATTAAGGAAACCACACCAACCAACTACTAGGTAAAGAAATCAAGGTTAACTTATCTCCCAAGTCCTGTAGAGAGTTGACCACAAACTTCTCTTTCTCTTGACTCTCGGATCTCAAGTTGAGTTGTAGTGTTTGGTTCATCAATTCTTCCGCTTTTGCATCGTACGAGAAGCGATTCCGTTTGTTAGGTTTGGATGAGTGATATGCTGGGCAGCGAGTTAGTAAACTTGGTACAGCGCCTTCTATTCAGCTTTGGCTTTGCCCGCGGTACTTCAGTAAAAGTATTATCTCCTCTTGGGACTTGGAAAGTGTAGTCTATGTCTTATTTCTGAAAATGGTCGATACATACATAGACCACCTTCAGGTCACCGATATCCTCGCGACGAAGAGCGCATGTCCAGGCATGATTCAGGGTTGGTGGATTTTGAGGCATCTTGAACACAGGAACATGGTCATCTGGGTTGTAGTTGCTCTTGCATCAGGGGACAGAACACGAGTTAGGCATGAATAGAAGCTAATCTATACTATAAAGAGAGAGAAATCTGAGAATTTAATAGAACATGTACATTAATGATGCGGACACGTTGGTCACAGCAGATCGGCACTATGCTAACTCATTATCACATGATGACGTAATCATTAAAATTTCACATTGTTAAATTTGACTATTTAGGCCTATTTACGCTTTATAATCAATATTAGGAGTATATAAACCACACACCAACCGCTTCGCGTTTGGTGTGTGGTTGTGTTCTGCCGCGAAGCGACCTAGCAAGCGAAGCGCGCTAGTATGAATAAAATACCAAAGAGATATTAAAAGTTAAAAGGATGAGATTTTAAGTCAATAGAAGAGTTTGGAATAAAATCTGATCAATAGTTGTATATATTTAAGTATATTTCTAATTAATGTGGTTGATTATTATTATTATTTTGAAATTAAATATTGTGGTTGGATAAATATTACCATCTTCTCCTTCATCCTTGGTCCACATTTTCTAGGTTACTGTCAGGCCATATATAGAGTAGGCTATGACTCGACTTATCTAGCTGTATAATATAGTAGGCCATGGATGGACAAACTTCCGAGCTACATATTTTCAGATGTGCAACTAGTTTGAGAGGATATACCATGTCTATCAAGTAGATTGAAAGCCTATTTGGGCACAATAAATAGTATTCAATCAGGAGATTAATTATCCTTTCAAAAAATTATAAAATTTCCTTCGCGTTAATTTCATGGCACTTTAATTTCCTGTAATAAGGTATTTCGTTTTTGTTGTACTATTATTGCATAGAATGGGTGAATACAGATACGCGGGAAGAAATTTGATTGATACAACTATCAAAATAAGCGTTTCCTGAACTGTAGATATCCAAACAAAACAAAAAATCATATTGTATCGTTCTATTCTGATAGATTCAAAGAAATGGCATATATTTTGAATCTCCCGCTTTTCTCCCGTTTTTTCATCTTCGACCTCCCACTTTTTGGTTAAACTCCCGGCTAAATTGACAAAATCTCCCGCTTTTTTGTTTTCAGAGGTTGGCAACCTGAGATTAATGAACGTTCTATTACAACTATAGTTATCATTATTCTCTGAAAATTTCAAGTGAATCGGCCAACTCGGTTTTTGAGGGGCAGCCATTTATTCACATTTGACTAAGATTTTGGCCGTCTGATTATATACAAGCCAAACTTCCAGCCCCAAGCCAATTCGCATATTTAATAGTAATTGATTTAATTCACATATAATAGTAAGTATGCAAATAGCTTAGTACAGTGCAACCTCGATTATCCGGACTTTGATTATCCGGACTCTTCGATTATCCGGACATGGGTCCAAATCCCAATCCTATACTATTATATATAAAATGACCTCGATTAACCGGACTTTAGCTTTACGGACATTTTCGTTCGTCCCAATGAGTCCGGATAATCGAGGTTGCACTGTACATTGAGCCTATTTTAACGCTACCTACGACTACTATTTTCCCATTTTTCCAGAAAAAAAAATCTTTTGTTCTAAAGTTAACTTTTTGTTTATAGACACCTCTGCCAATTCCTAAGAAACTGGCTAAATCAGATTTATCATATTTGAATTTTTTGGCCACATAACTAGTCATAAACTCCAACCAGTGGGCTGGTTATTGTACAGAACAGGGGAAAGAGTCCTGAAGAAATACAGAAAGCTCTCTACGTCCTTGCCGATCACCTTGTTGAGAACCATGATAACTGTCCTCATACCAGAGATTCGTGGTGCTATATGGGGAAGAATATTGCTGAAGTAAAGGATGACGACACAATTTCACCGGTGAATCTCCGGGTCCCATACCTCACGGCACCAGAACTGGCTCGCCTCTTGGATGTCTTTCAGAAGTTCGCGAGCATTGCTTTATGTTCCGCCGTAACCCTTGGCAAGACGCAGAACGCGAATGAATCTCTGCACTCCGTCCTATGGCATAACGCGCCGAAAATCAAGCGTGTCGGCCAGAAGTCCCTCCAAGCCTCTGCAGCGCTGGCGGTCACCACTTTCAACGAGGGCTCTATGTCTCTGGCAAGCGTGCTTACCAACTTAGGAGTAGCCTGTTCACATAAGACCTTGCTCTATTTCGCGAGAAAGGACAAAGAACGCAACCGGTGTCGTATCAAAGCTGTCTCTGAAACCCAGAAGAGGAGACGAAGGTTACTCCAGTCCCAGTTTCTGACCGCAGAATCTTCCAGACGCAGGCGGGAAAAGGCTGGGGCAAAGTATAAGTCCAAAGCCTTTGGTAGTGAAGCTTCATCGAGTACCCCTGCGAAGAAAGCCGTTGCAAAAGCGTCCACTGGTGACGGATCAGACACCGTTTGCGAAGAGTGCCAGTTGCGAAATTGTCCGATCGGAAGAAAGCGGAAGACCGATGACTGGGTGTTTTGCGAATTCTGCGACCAGTAGTATCACGCTAGGTGCATGAAAGTGACCCTGAAGGAAGTAGGAGATGAACCATTCCAGTGTTTCGACTGTGAAGAGCAAGATCCTTAGATATATTTGTGTTAGTAACCTTAGATTGCATGTATTTGTCTTGAATTTGTCTTTCTTCCTCATTATCTCCAAATAAATTTATTGCAATACTGAATATGAGAGAATCTAGTGAACTCCGAAAGTATTTATAATAGAAACTATAAATTTGGGGGTTATGTAGATACATATATATGTAAAACAATAGCAGAGCGTTTTCTAACTTTTTTATTAATTCAAATTGTTATAAGGCCAAGAATCCCAAAAAAGTACAAATTCCATACGTAATTGGACCTAATATATTAAGGTTCAGGTATACTCTACAAAATTCGAAAATTTAGATAAAATCCAAATCATTGTCTATCTCTCTATTATTGCATTTTTGGATTGTATTGATACCAATAAGTACTCTCAAGAGATTTCTAAGAAGAATTCCTATTATTTTTCCAGTTTAACACACTTTGGTCACCTCAATCTAGGAATAATTGATGTAAATTTTTTTTTTCAAAACCCGCTATCGCAAAACTAACATTTTCAGATTTGTGTAGATAAGAAACTTTTTCAGTTTTGCACGTAGAATCGAAATCTCAACGGTTTCGGATAGATCTCGTCTAGATCCATCCTGCATCGTTTGCGATTTATTAAATTAGAAATATTTGCAGAGCTTTGCGGATTTTGGATAGGAAAATTTCGATTAAAAAGTTGACATCACGTAAAAATCAAGAAAATTAAAAATATATTAAATTTGAACAATCCCAGACGATGCAGGATAAACAAGATATAGATAAACGCATTTAAACAGTATTTACTATTGTAAGGTTCATTATTACTAAAAAATATCTTACACAAATGAGTAAAATTTGAAAACCTAAAATTTCCCAGTTACTTGTCATTGAAATATTATTGCATTTTTGCAAATAGAAGGATGATTCAAATCCGCAGTAAAAATTTCAAGTAAATGAGGTAAATATTTTTGGTAGAAGTGCTCTAGAGTATACCTGAACCTTAATATTCTAATTAACTAAATTAATTTTGACAAAATTGGAGATTTTGGCGGGTACCCGTATCGAACGCATATTGATTTGACGCGTTGCGAGTTAAAAGCAAAGTAATTCATGCTCTCGTCATTTTCTACTAGGAAAATCTCTTGCTTAGTTACTATAGCAACGGAAAGTATGTATTTACATATTTGTGTCAAAACTATTTTGAAAATCTATGATTTTTTTTATAAAATAATTACTATATAGTATGTTATAGGAACTGAAGGTATAATTGAATTGAGTCCGTCAAGTCCTTTTTTTTAACCCATCACAAGCATTCTCAAGTAGTCGTAGGTAGCGTTAAACTATCTGCGTCACTTAGTTTGTTTACACGAATCAATTTTGATCAGTCAGTCTGGAATCCGTCCAGAGTGGGGGGACCAGGAATGAAACTAAATTACTGTGACCTGGCATCATTTTATTTGGTCTGGACTCTGGAGAGATGAGTAATTAATTATCAGAATCAATTTAAACTTGAAAAAAGCAACTATGTATACTTGTTGGGTGTGAACCTATTTTTCAAATCTAAGTGACCTGGGGACCTCACGCGAGTGTGACGAAACACATTCTTTTGGAAAAAACAAACGGCTGTAATTTTGTAAGTTAGTATTCTAATTGTGAAAATTTAGGACATCAGTGGCGTAGCCAAGGGGTCCAAGCCGGGGCCAGGCCCCGGTTAGCGCAGCTCAGGCCCCGGTTAGCGCGGCTGAGGCCCCGATTGTCGCACCAAGGTTGGGGCCCCACCGGCTCAGTATTTCAACTCTGCGGACCCTGCTGAAATACATAGTTAGGGCCTGCTGCAAGGGCGCAACCAGCACAAGGATGGGGTGCAACATATTCTTTATGGATACCGCTACTTTACTGTCCTATTATTGTTCAAACCAAATACTCTCGTTCAAAATCTAAATACTCTCATACTTTCTCGAGCTTTTTTTTTTCCAAATGTGTGCAATCTCTATTATCCGAACTATATAGTGCCCTTCCAAAAGTATTCGTACGCCACCGAAAAATTATATATTTAAATTAATTATTCGCAATGATGTCTAAATTCATGCAAAATACACTAACCAGCCAAATGTATTTGAACAATAGGAATTTCAATGCACACACAATACTCGTCTGGTAACTTATTAACGGCTATCTGAACTATTCTGAAATGACTATAAATATCTTATTATAGATATACATTACAAAATATTGCGATTTCAATTAAATTTAGAAAATATCCATGAAGTGGCACAAGTTTTTCAGCCACGTGCCACTTGTGGGATAAGTGGCACAAATGGAAATGTGGCTGTATCACAGTAGAAAATATTCGGATTGATTTGAAATAATGTACTTAGAGTAAGTTAACCATGTGGAATACAAATCCGCTATCAGAATTAATTAATTAACATTGCATCTTAATGATCACAAATTAATTATTTAATTAGTTAATTATATATTTAATGAGTTTAACGCCTCCATAAAAATTTAAATTCGAAAATTTTGCTGATTTATTATACTTTACATATCGTTTCATGTTTATAGCCATTTTATAGCATCTACTAATGTTATTATGCTGGTATAACCTCAAATGTATGAATTCATATCATTGCTGTTCAAATACTTTTGGCCGGTTAGTGTAGATTTGATGTCGAATTAACTCGTGCAATTAACTAAAGGCTGCGCACTATGGAATGATTATGGATAACATGAGTTCTCTATCTTTCACAAAAATACAGTAGAGAGATAGAGAGCGGATGGAAATCTTAATAGCTTTTTCTATTATTGTAATACAATTAGTTGTAATACAATATTACTATTCATTGACTCACTCACCAGGGTTATTGATTATATTATTCTCCATTAATTTCAATGCAGAAGTTAAGTGTACGACTAGTTTTGTAGGGTAAGGTATAAAGAAAAACACATGGAAGAGAAGGTTAAATTTGTTTTGGTAATCTTAGATATAAATATTAATAAATGTCAAAATATTCACATACATAGTATATATGACAGGCTCGCAAGAGCAGGTGCGGCCTTGACCGCAACAGTGGCGTAGCCAGGCCCAGGCCTGGGGGCACAGTCCCGGGCAACTTCTCTCTGTACCAGGCAACTTCTCTCTGTACCGGGCAATATTTTTCAATGGGGTCAGTGGCGTAGCCAGGCCCGGGCAACTTCCTGATCCCGGGCAATCACTCGGGGCTGGCTACGCCACTGGACCGCAAAAATATTTTAGCTAGCCGCATCAATATTCGGGTACCCTTTTAATTCACACTGAGATTCAAAAACTCTACGTCACTTCTCCGTACCAATATGAATTGCCTTGCTTACGAGCCTGTAAGAGATTGTGCTTAATAATGGAAGGTAATTATTGTATCTGGAACAACTGCACACTAATCACGAGAGTTGTTGAGATTAGTACCACACAACAACTGCGCAGCGGTTGTTCTGTGGATATTACAGGTGTCGAAGCGATCGAGAAAGCATAGTACGCTAGTATTATATAATATTATAGCTATAATTACTTAGTTGTACGGGATGCCCTAGATCCCCTATTATTATTATTATTATTATTATGATGATTATGATTATTATGATGATTGATTGTATGACTAGTTCCAGCAAGAACAATAACACCCTGGTTTTCACATACACTCTGTGAAAAGTATGTGAAAAATCCGTGGTGTTACACAGTGGTGTTTTTGCCAGAAAAAGAAGTGGCGGGGTGCTCCCTTTTCAAATTTAGCATTTTCTTAGAAAACATAGGTGATAACGGCCCCAATAATGAATTATATAGATAACTGATAGGAAGGAGCGCCCCCCTGGGATATAAGCGCCCCCCCCCCAAAAACATCACTGCTGTTACAATTCCTAGCCCCCTTTAGATCGCTCGCTACGCACACTGAATTTACCTTTGACCCCCTTAGATTTTCTTCTGGCTACGCCCTGGGTGATGCCCCACAGTGTGTCCAGGTTGGCCTCAAGGTCTGGCTACGCCACTGATTGACATATGTTAAGGGTATTCCCCTCATGAAAATTTGTCGATTATGTAGAAAAAAATATTATCCCGGATTTTTTGTTTCTTTGACCAAACAGTAGAGACGGACAATATTTATAGTTTGCACACAGTTTTGACTCTTTTCCATAAATATTTTCAGAGATATCACCTATTTGTATAGCGGTCGATTGGATTTCACCGTTTCCATCGATTGTACGTAGTTTTTTCTCCAATATTCGAAAGACTGGAGTCAACATAACTTTTTCCATGTTTTGTCTCACAAAAATAATCAACAATTGATTTAAAAAAATAGTTAAAAAGTGAAAATTTGAAACATTATGGCCCATAATCCCATTCGAGTATACGTTTTCTTGTCCATTTTTTTCTCAGACACCCGAGGTGCTAGAATCAAAATTTTCTTCTCAAAATACTCGCAATTACCCTACTTCCTATCCGTCAATAATACATTTCGTGACCCTAACACGCACTGTTTTCAAAATGATCCATATATGGGCATGTAATGTGTCCATTTTGATAACGGACAAATTTCCTCTCTCCTAAAGTATAGACTCGAGTCTAGAGCTTAGCTCTAGCCATCTAATCACATCAATATCCCATTACAAACTCATTGGAAGAACAAATGAGACCATTATCCAAATGGCTACAATTCTATAAATTCACATGCCCATATATGGTGGTGTCATTTCAGTGATGTGACCATAAGATCGAATTTAAAAAGTAGCTAGAGCTTTGCTCTAACTTTCCAGTCATACCAATGATCCATTTTAACCAATACTCCGAAAACTAATGGTGATAAAACCCCCAAAGTTTCGGAAATAATAATAATAATAGACTTTGCAAGCTTCTTTCTCAGAATATTATTGTTGACCAAAGTGACGTAGACGGGGGACATCGCTGGGACCACAATAGAGTACTTAGAGTTCTGAAAATTTTCGCACTTATATAAGGGTGTCCACGCATAGAAATAAATCGGAAATGTACTTGCAAACTTAACAATAAGATTTTTTTTGTGTTGTAAAGTATAGCAGAACGTCCTTATTTAACATTTGCACATGGTTTTGAATCTCTACAAATCGTATTTTCATTGTTATGAGCTATTTTCCTAGACTATTTAGGGTTATCACCAATTTTACGTTTCTAAATACTATATTCCTCAACATTGGTAATATTGAGGTTTTCATTACTCTATCCAAGAAATCACTGACTAAAATAATCAACAATTCATCAAAAAAAATCTAAAAAAGTCAAAATGTTAAACTTTATGACCAATATTCTCATTCGAGGGTACGTTTTCTTGTCCATTTTATTTCTTAGACACTAGAGGTGCTACAATCAAATAAAACGTCTCAAAATTCTCGCAATACCCGACTTCCTATCTATCAATAATACATTTCGTGACCCTAACACGCACCGTTTTCAAAATCATCCATATATGGACATTTAATGTGCCCATTTTTGATGATGCAGCAAATTTATTATCTCCTAAAGTATAGACTCTAGAGCTTAGGTCTTACCATCCATTCACATCAATATCCCACAACAAACTCATTGGAAGTACAAATGATATCACTTTCCAAATGGTGACAATCCTATAAATTCACATGTCCATATATGGTGGTGTCATTTCAGTGATGTGACAATAAACCACGAAATTATTTAATATACCAGAGCTTAGCTCTAAATTCCTAGTAATATCAATTATCCATTTCATGTATGAAGGTAAAGTTTTATAAGGTATAAAACAATTTTCCACAAGAATGCAACCCCTCTACCATTTTTCTACGAATATTTGGATTGACAAGATGCCGGACTAAATAGCGTACATTTTGAGATAAATACCAGAGATTAAGGCTTGATATTTTTTTTATACAATCTATGTTACTAACCTGTTAGATCTATTACCTCGGAATTTCATTAATTAGCAATAAACATAAAGATAATTGACCAACAATGCTAATAACGAGGTAATTTCAACTATTTCCCTTGTCGGAGGCTTCAAAAATAATTATTGGCTCTCAAAAGTTGAAAACAAAATTTTGGGCTAAAGCTATTTTTACCTTAGAACTAATAGTAGATCTGTTGTGAATTAGAACATTCTAGAACAAGTATAAGCAAGTTTACGAATACATAAAAACTATGTTATACAGGATATGCGCTCTATACACTATATTGAAAGTATCTATACTTAGCCAAAATAATTTGTTCTAGAAGTCTATTTATAACTTCTAAGTAATACTTCTAAGGAGTTGAAGCAATACTACAATTTATGATGCATCAGCGCAATTCCATAATCCTTTCATTAATCAAAAATACCTGTCAGTGGACACCGTTATAGTGTTTTTGAACAGATCAGTCACTACGAATCCTAAATTTCAAACTTTACACTCGGCGGTGCTTGTTTAAAGTTGAATTAGAGAATATATCCATGCGTGACCTTCGATATATAAGGCCTGAGTGCTGGTTTGAACCATGGATTACTTAAAGTGCATTGAAAAATGGAGAATTGTTCTTTATCCCAATAATTAGCAATGATAGAGCTGAAAAGTGTATTATAACTATATAGGAATATGGTACCCAGGTATACATAGCACTCTCCAGAATTGTGATATGTCATCATCTGATGACGTTATGGTAATTTTGGTTGCGAATTATCTTGTTTTTCTAGCATACTTTTAACATAGTTAAACGCGTTATAAATGTTCAAAATTGGAACATGGTTATACCCATAACTAGTTGAAAAAAATATATCGAAATTATAAATGGAATGTTGACACATTCCTCGGTTGCCATGGAAATGTATATTTCCTAAAATGTGTCATAACTCAAATACTATGAATGTTATGTAAACTAGGCTTGTACTGATCTGTCCGGAATAGGTAACTTCCTATTCATTGATAATACATTTTATATGCCTAACTTCAATCATCTTTGAGATAGTGAGTCATTACCTAATAATGAATTAAGTGTTAATTATGTCATGATCTCAAAAGTTATTGAAGTTAGGCATATAAAATGTATTATCAATGAATAGGAAGTTACCTATTCCGGACAGATCAGTACCAGCCTAGTTTACATAACATTCATAGTTTTTGAGTTATGACACATTTTAGGAAATATACATTTCCATGGCAACCGAGGAATGTGTCAACATTCCATTTATAATTTCGATATATTTTTTTCAACTAGTTATGGGTATAACCATGTTCCAATTTTGAACATTTATAACGCGTTTAACTATGTTAAAAGTATGCTAGAAAAACAAGATAATTCGCAACCAAAATTACCATAACGTCATCAGATGATGACATATCACAATTCTGGAGAGTGCTATGTATACCTGGGTACCATATTCCTATATAGTTATAATACACTTTTCAGCTCTATCATTGCTAATTATTGGAATAAAGAACAATTCTCCATTTTTCAATGCACTTTAAGTAATCCATGGTACACAAATTTTCGCTTAGCACTCAGGCCTTATATATCGAAGGTCATGATCCATGGTATTTCAGGTAAATTTGATAAAATAAATAAAATACCCCTGCAGATATTTGAATTGATAAGTGAGCTATCTAACAAATTTCAGTATACTCTAAACTAGTTGTATAGGCATTACTGAAGTTAGTAAAATAAATTGATTATGAATCCATATTGATTGAAACTATGTTACCCCCTATGAAGCTCTAAAACGTAATTCTAAAAATATCCCAATAAATCAATTAAATACAGGCTTCAATCAATTTCATAGATCTAGTTGCTCAATTTATTCTTCATTTTTGGGGATTAGTGAAAATTATACCTAAGCTCTGGATTGTAGCCATAGAAAAGGCTGATTTCGTCCGGGGAAACTCCGTTAACATGCTCCAGTATTTATTCCAACGTTATTGCTAGCAAAAAAGACAGTTATACTCCATAGAAATTTCGGAGCTCTGAAAAACTGACCTTTCAAGATGACCAAGACTTTAAAACTTTAAAAAGGTCGCTACAGGAGAACTAGTGGTCAGATTGACCTGAAATCTTCAGAGCAGCTATATATTATAGGGCACTGTCCAAAGACACTATAATTTATTTTGAGTTTTCAGTAGGATCAAAATATTAATTTCCTATTGCCACAATAAAGTGGACGTCAAGTGTCTTTGGCCACTTTTAAGACGTTTAGCCCAGATATTGTGATTAATTTTTGTGAATGAATAATTTGCGTCCGATCATATAATTTCGTCAAAATAGATGGGCCATATCTTGCAAACTAATAGTAATTGATTGCTATTATTTAGGGCTTTTCGCGAGTCACCACGACTCATCGAGTTAGACTCGGTGACTCGAGTCACAGAATTTTGTCACGAGTCAATTGACTTGGTAACTCGAGTCACTGAATTTTTTCACGAGTCAATTGACTCGGTGACACGAGTCACTGAATTTTGTCACGAGTTAAATGACTCGTGACAAAATTCATGAAAAGCCCTGCTATATTTAGCAAATTGTAAGGTAAACATGTAAGGTAGAGTGAAAATTATGTTCCGCTGGGCATTGTTCGATTTCTGACGAAATGCCCCACCTAATGATTACTTATTTATATTGTGTAATTTAGCAATGCAATTTAATTTTCTAGTTTTCAATTTCTTCTTTTCGTTTTCTCTTCTATTTTCTTGTAATTTTATCGACAGTTTTCCCACCTTCAAAAATAATTGGGCTTTGCTAATTTCTACATCCCGTTATTGGTTTAATTATCGTCACTTTTCTAATACTCTTTCAGTCTATCGAAGTATCAAACGTCTGGGAATCCCTGATAGTCATATAATTTTAATGCTAGCTGATGATATTGCATGCAATTCAAGAAATCAATACACACCTAGCATTTATGGTCAACAAAGTAAAAGGATTGATCTTTTCCCGCCAAATGTTGAGGTATATTATTCTATACTATTAAAACACAAGCCTGGGTGGGTGGGTATATATATATATATATATATATATACTGTACACCCTCGCTAATCCGAACAGAGGTGATCCGATTCAAAATTCTTCTGTTCCGATTAGTGAATTCGTTCGGATTAGTGAACTAATGCATTTTCTATGGGCATCTATAAATGAGAATCTCGATAATCCGATCCAAACTTGTACAAACCTTGTTAATCCGCACTAAACATCAGTGTACTCCTTAAAATACTTTCCTGAGACTTATTTTTTTATAGTTCCATTGCAATTTACGATTTTTCCCACATTTATTAGAATAATATTTTGGTTTCTCCTGTTCGGATTAGCTAGGGTTCGGATTAGTGGGGTTCGGATTAGCGAGGGTTCGGATTAGCGAGGGTGTACTGTATTTGTTTGTATGTTACGAGTTGATTGAAGAAAGTGGACGGTTTCCAAATGTGATTTTTGGCATATAGGGGTAACTTTTGGCACCCGCCAACAAGTTGGGGTTTCCACTCAAAATTTCTCACACCTCGACAAGTTATGACGTCATTGTCACATTTCGAGAACCCTGAAAATTCACTTAATCGCACATAATTCGAGCCCTCTAAGAGATATAAAATCTGAAAATTTGATAGGACATGTACACAGCCTACGTAACTATAGCCTATTCACGGTAGGAATTTTACCTCACCATGGATTACTTCAAGTCTATTTTATAAATAAACCATAATGTTTGAAATTAATTTGACTACGATAAAATGCAATTTATAATATAGGATAACATCATTGTTGTAGTGTATTCCCTAGAATCCCTACAATATTTCATACATTTTCTTCCTAATTCCCAATTTATTCATCCACACGTACATTTTCCTTAGCAATATGCCAAATTGGTGTAGTGTAGACTGTGTAGCCAACTGCTGCTCCAATTACGACGGCACTCATTACGTTCCAGTGTTTGAAATGTTGAATCATTGGTCCAAAGAAATACAAGATGAATGTCGAATGTTTCTCCATAGAGATGATGCATTGAAATTGGCGAGAGTCTTAATCTGTGCGAGACATTTCTGTGACGAGGATACACTACTTCACTTCGATATTCCCCAGGGTGACGGTACAGTGAAGAAAGTTTCCAGAAAACCTGGTCTTCGGAAAAATGCTAAACCCTTCAATCTTCCTAATTGCCCTTCATTCATATCTACAAGGATCTTCTGAACACCCAGAACGTTTATAACCGAGGTGAAATTGATATCCGGCATTTTCATCAAGCTCTTGAGTTGAGTCGTGCGGATTATAAAAAGGAAAATGACAGCTTTTCAGTTTCTGATATTGATGAAATCGAGCTGAAGTATTCGGCACTAAATCTATCAGAAAAATGGATCTATATTCGCTCAAGCCAAACTACCTTGCATATATTCAACAAGATTCAATCTGGCCCGTTATTGATTATGTCTCACCAGATCTGTATTAACGATACATTGCATGTGAGATGTTTCTAGATCAAGTTGATATTCCAACCAAAATCACTTCTATAACTGATATTCGTCAAATTTCTCAGTTAACTCAAGAGCTTGATACATATCAACGAGATGATATTGAGATTGGTATCAATAAGGCTATTTGTTCGGTTAGATCTACCATAGAGAAGTTGACAGCCTGTGAAGAAGGAAAAAAATTCCAGGGCATCTTCAATCAGCTACAGTTTATCCTGTGCCAACTTGAAAATTTGAAGGTTTCAAAGAATAACCGTCGATATAATGTCTTAACCTTGGTTCTATCTCTCAAAGCCCAACTAATCTCTTCAGGTTGCTATCGTTATTTGCAATCATTAGAATCTCTCTCTCTGCCTCCTCCATCCACTCTCCGGAGGCTGTATTCGAACATTGGCTTGGACACAAATTTTATTGATTACCTGAAGGTTGCATCCCAAGACTTCAACAAATTCAAGAAACATGTCCTCCTACAGTTGGACGAAATTCACGTAAGGTCAGACTACACTTATAAAGGAGGTAAAATCTTTGGTTCCTCTTTTGTCAAAACTGATTCAACAAATCCAGAAAACAACAATTCTTCTGAATTTGATCCAGCTAAGACTGTTTAACTTTTCAAGTTACAAGCCTTTTCACAAAGTGGTCAGAAATTGTGAGACTCCTTCCATGTTCCAAATTTCAGGGTTGATAAAAATCATCATTTTTTTAAAAAAATCAAAAAAATCAGATTTTTTTATTTAAATCAGAATTTTGATTTTAATTGTTTTTTTTGCTATCTATATCACACTGGCGTATATTATTTGGCTAATAGATTAATTACATTGTTAATGACTCATTATCAATGTAATTTGACTCATTATCAATGTTTTTCTTTTTTTTTCCGCAAAAAACATTAGACATAAAAAATCTGATTTAAATCAGACTTCTTTATTAAAATCAGATTTTTGATTTAAATCATGATTTAAATCAATGATTTAAATCAAACAACCCTGGTTGCAATGCTAATCTTCTGACTTGCTTCCAATAGTAAGGCAAGTTATTATTGACATCGAGAAGTGTGACCTTAAAGTAATAGTTATTTGTACAGACGATTATCAACTAAACGTGAGCTTATTCAAGTCTTTAGCTGGTAGTACAAGTTTACAACTAACTTGTCCAAACCCATCAGACCCTACTAGATCTATTTTTTGATGTTTGATCCAGTTCATATCGTGAAGTGTATCCGAAATAATTGGATAAATCAAAAGGATACCAATATAACATTTGCCTTTCCATCAATTGATCATTACCTTAGTGAAACTTTTCCTTATCACCTTTCAAACGCTTCATTCAAGGATCTCAGAAAAATTTACAAGTCCGAACAATATTCAAACGCTAAGATCGCTCATAAATTAACATCCAAAGTTGTTTGGCCATCAGTTCTTGAAAGACAAAGTGTACCTTTGGCTCTTGCGGTTTGGGATCAGTCAACATACAATGTAGTATTGTTGTATAAAGAAAAGAATTGTATTTCCAACCAAACCTATCAATTCATTTCTCTCATAACCAGATTTTGGAAGATGTGTAACATACATAGTCCAGGCAAAGATATTCGCTTACGTGATCCTGATTTAAAGGTTTTCAAGCTTCAAGATGATTTTGTGTTTTTTTCCAAGTTGGTTTCTTGGCTTCAGGATTGGAAGACCTTTAGTTGTAGCGGTAGAGCAGGTAAACTTAGCTCACAAACTTTTACCAGCTTAATTCACACCTGTCAAGTTATACCAAAAATTGTCAACTATTTAACCAGTGATGACTGTGGATTTTCTTTTGTTCTAACAGGATTTCTACAAAACGATTCTCTAGAAAAACACTTTGGTGTTTACAGATTAATCCGGTTGTAATTACTACCTCTTGAGAGTGAAAGTACTTCTTGAGAGTGAAAGTAGAATTAAACTTTCTAACATCTTAAAAATATACCGAGCTCAAGACAGCAAATTTGAGACTTCGCTAAAGGAATTTGTTGGAACTTTCTCGTGTGACATGGAACCTGATAAAAATCTGACTTGATCTTAATTCACTTAGCAGACCGAGGAGGACTTAAATATCCTTCTGATGAAGTTTTAAATGCAGTCACAGCACTATGGAAGATCCTTTATAGAATTGAACAGAACAGTTGCTTAATGAGACAATTTGTTGCTAGTACCAGCAAAACTATACTTATTCAACTCTCAATTTCGAGGATAGAGTTTGAGAGTTTTGATTTCTGGAGATCTAACTGCCCTAGTTCTCACACACCTTTACTTTTTTATTTAAACAAAATACTCTCTGCCGCTAGCAACTGTTTACTAAAGAATAAGGTCCGCAATATGAATTCTAAAAGGAGCTTAGAAAAATATCACTGTGGATCAAGAGAAAACTACAAAAATTACAATCTGAATAATATCCATTTTAGTTTGTATTTTTATTCTTATACATGTTAGTTTGTAGTAAGATAGAGAACTATCACAATTTTCCACCTCTATTGTATTAATATTCATTACACTCCATTAAATTTCAGCTAAAAATATAGATATGCTATACAGCTTGTATTTTGCACTTAAGACTTGAAGTAATCCATGGTTAAATACCGTGAATAGGCTATAGTTAAGTAGGCTGTGGGACATGTACATTAATAATGCGGACAAATTGGTCACACCAGATCACCAATATGCATACTCATTATCGAATGATGACGTAATCACTAAAATTTCACATTGTTAAATTTGACTATTTAGGCCTATTTATGCTTCATAATCATTATTAGGAGTATATAAACCACACACCAACCGCGAAGCGGTTGTTGTGTGATGTGTTCTGCCGCGAAGCGACCCATCAAGCGAAGCGCGCTAGTTAAAAATAAAGGATAATTAATTGCTAATATAAACAGGATTAAAGCATAGATTGATTATGCCTACTAAATACATTAATTTTGGCCTATACATGTATATGCTGCTCCTTTATCCAAGAGAACAGTCTGTTTCTAGGAAAGTTTCCCCCTCCCTCGGAAAAATTTCTTTATCAAACCCTGATCTGTCTAGTTTACTCTGCAAAAATGCTAACAAATATTATTCTGCGAAATGATGATCACTTATGCAGGGTTTGATACAGATGTATGTTTGTTATACATAGTTGGAATACAAAACAAATAATTCTTAATGTTTCTGTTGGTGGATATTTCCAAAGATTATATATAAGCAATTCACTGTGTGGCAAAATGGCGATTTAGGGGTAATTGGTATTTACGATAGTGGTACGCATAAAAGTCGCATTCGTACAGATAGGAAATCGACTAAGTAGAATACAAAATATTGTTAATTTTTTTGTAACTCATCTTGAAATATGTGAAAATGACATCATCGTTCATTTATTTTTAATATTTTTAATATGGGGTCAATAATAATCAAATATTTATCAAATAATTAATTTATATAATTGATCATTTATCATGTGCGTAGGCTTCGGTAGGTTTGGTCCGGGACTTCTTTAATATAGGGACTGTAAACTTCGTTTTACGGTAAAATTAGCGTAGGCCTAAAACAATATTGTTACTTATTGATATCCCGTAATCCGCTAATGCTAGACACTGGAAATGTATAATTTTCGTATAGGAAGTCATATTTTGGGAGTCCAACGGTCATATTGGTTTATCGAAAATATTTGTGGTATGTAAGTTATGCCATTTTCACACCCTTCCATATATGGTAATATTGTTAAAATCTCGGGATTACTTAACTTTATACATATGAAATGTATAATTTTCGTACAGGAAATCATATTTTGGGAGTCCAACGGTCATATTGGTTTATCGAAAATATCTGTGGAATTTAAGTTTTGCGATTTTCACACCTTTCCATATATGGTAATATTGTTAAAATCTCGAGATTAGTTAGTTTTATACATATGAAATTTATTATTGGCGAATGGGAAATGGGAATTCATATTTAGGGACTCAGTAGATCACATTGATTTACCTAAGACGTTCTCCTTAGCCTATATTATTATTTTGGCACTCTCCACAGGAGGATTGCCCGACCCTGTTTTGTAGTTTAGCTAATTCTTACCTATCAGATATATCTGTCATTATGTTGTTTATTAAAAACAACAAGGCTGGATTCGGTTAACCGGTTAACCGTTGCTGACATCGGTTAACGGTTAGAGATTTTATTAACCAGTTAGCCGGTCTGTTGAATAACAGTAGAGTTATTGGGAAATTCATGTATAAAGTATTAAATCTTTTTGAATTTTATCAGAATATGTAATCCTAAATCCATTTCTCATCACCACTTAATGCATTTTATTTGACAACATTGATTTAAATATAGATTTGAAAGAAACTTATCAAGATTTTTTAATAAACAACATAATGACAGATATCTGATAGGTAAGAATTAGCTAAACTACAAACAGGTTCGGGGCAATCCTCCTGTGGAGAGTGCCAAAATAATAATATAGGCTAAGGGGAACGTCTTAGGTTAATCAATGTGATCTACTGAGTCCCTAAATATGAATTCCCATTTCCCATTCGCCAATAATAAATTTCATATGTATAAAACTAACTAATCTCGAGATTTAACAATATTACCATATATGGAAAGGTGTGAAAATCGCATAACTTAAATTCCACAGATATTTTCGATAAACCAATATTACCGTTGGACTCCCAAAATATGACTTCCTATACGACAATAATACATTTCCTGTGTCTAGCATTAGCGGATTACGGGATATCAATAAGTAACAATACTGTTTTTGGCCTACGCTAATTTTACCGTAAAACGAAGTTTACAGTCCCTATATTAAAGAAGTCCCTGGTTTGGTAGAGCCATTGTTCTGCCAATAATTTACACAGAATGAGTATTTTCTATTAAACATAATCAAAATTGTCCCAAAAGGCCCTACCTATGATAACTCATAATACATAATACCAATCTTTAAGTTGAGGATACGCCCTATGTAGTATGTATGACACTGCAATTGCTACTCTACCTTATGTTAAGATTTTTTATGGAAACAAGAAAAAGTTAAATATACCTAGTCATGGGCGGCACGGCCGCACCCCGCGGGTGATTCATCCGCTGGCCCCTCAACCGATTACAAAGAATTTAGGTAGGGGTCCGGAGGCTTCCAAAAAAGGTCGATCACCCGGGGCCCCAAAAGCCGCGCCGCCACTGTACCTAGGTGGCTAATACAAATAATTCAGTAATTATATAGTATTAATTGACATTTATTGATAGCTTTCCATAAGTAAATTAATGTATAATGTGTCTTGTACGCAGTTTGTAAGGTCTTTATATACCTTTGTAGATTTGAAACCATTTATATAAGTACAGGGTCGATATTACCCTATATACGGACTGATGTATCATGCACATTCTCTTTAAATGACGTATTTCGAGCTAATTTTTAATGAAATGGCCTTATATATTTGATACATGCTTACATAAACTCGTCTGAAATATTTAAACCCGTAGCCACTAGTATCTGTTAAAATATATAAGCGATATGAAATAGTAATTATGATAAATAATTGTTTGCTGTAAACTAAAGGGAAATTAGTCAATGGTGTTGAATGTTCACAATGGAAAAAAAAACCATTCCGATTTTTTCACCTCCATATGTAAATTTGCATAATTTGGTTTGGGCGCCCTTGGGCGGGTCAAAAACAATTAAAAAACAAATAAAACATAAATAGATTGAATCCACACTGAGCAGTTTTTTGTCAAATTGAGTGAACCATAAGATGCAACACTTATCACACCGCAAAAATTCAGATCCTAAATTGGAAAAACCGACGAACATTGGTTAGAAATTTTTTCCGAAAACAGTCTAATCTAAATGTTTCCTTGTAATTTCTAAGTGTATGGTTTTCTATGGCATGCAAACTACTTCAAATTAGACAAAAGAGCAAAATGAATGTAGAATAGCAAGTTGAATTCGCACATAATTTTTCCAAAAATAGACTTACCTGAAATTGATGTTATTAGTCTTAGGTACCAATTTTATGGATTAAAATTGCATTTGATTCATCCATTGATATTAAAGTATAATGAGCAAAATATTAATTGACTAAATAAATCTTGTGAAATTTTTCCCGATTACGCCTTTTTTCTGCACTGTGGCAATTATTTCGGTTCTAACCTTAAAGTGACATAATTCGAATTCTTTTAACTTATTTATTTAAAATCTGTGCCGATAGTGGGATAGTTTTGATATCACTTCCTTTTAAGTCATGCACAGCCATAGGTGCGGCAATCTTGGTATAGGTGCGGCCAGGCTTTCTTCTATGTAAAATTTTATGAGCGCCTAGATTTTTTTTTAGCTCGCTCACATGCGCCTAAATTACTCAATTTGTATCACACATATTTGGAGAATCTCTCGATTTTGGGCGCGTCTAGAAAAGTTTGCTTTCAAAATTTCGCGCCTGAAGGCGCTTTGAATACGTCTGGATTAATCCTTTGGTACTCCGTAGGTGAGTAAATTCAGAGAGTAAAAGAGTCATGTCTGTTTTAAGTAAATAACTTGACGTCTCAATCCCGCACCAATTTAACTGGCTTGCCACGGCCTGCAATTTGTTTTTATCCATTATTTAAGTATAAATTTTTAGGTAATTTCCTAAAATATAGTGGGAAATTAACTTAAAAATATTAAATTAGCATACTCCGTGACCTTCGTTATATAAGGCCTTACTACTATTACACCGAACCATAGGCGTCGAACTTTTTAGATTTCGGGTTAAAGCTGACGGGGCCAGGCCCACTAGACTTCGGGGTTCATTACGTCGAAATTTAAATTTTGCCAACAAAAACTAAGCAAAAGCATAAACTACTAGAAGACACAACTATAAATCAACAATCTAGCTCAGCTAGTGTTCTCTAGCTCTACATCAAAAAACATATTCCTCCTCACAGTCGTCCTCTCAATGAAATTTTCCATCATCTTCCCTATTGGTAGCACCTCTCGTACAACATCTCTGTGGCAGTTTAGAATGGCTAGGCCACTGAGTCGCTCTTGACCCTGCGTGGAGCGTATGTAGGTGAGCAGTCTGCGAAGCATACTGAACGACCGCTCCGCTTCACAGGTTGTGGCGGGTAGGACGAAGTACAGCACTAGAGCTGTGTGCATGCCTTTTAGCATCCCTCTCATTCCATGCTCAGAGGCTAAAACATTTCTGAGACCTTCGCAAGTCTTTTCTATAGCCTGTTCGTCACACCTACCATACCAGGCCTGTCTCTCCTATTTAAGTTGTTCCATGCTTTGTAGGTCGCCTTCGTAGAAGGTTGTAAGCTCTGTCAACTCTTCTTCGGCCATGTCAGGATCCTCGATTGAGCGGCGTAGAAGTTCCGCCATACGAAGGTCCTGGCGTGAGTACCGCAGGATCAGAGATGTTGCAGCTGAGGAGAAAACCTTACAAAAACAATGTTGTAATCGAATGCTTACTTGTTTTGAATTACAAGGTTCATAATATCTTACCTTGATAAATATATTGACATAGTGCTTTTCGATGCGATTAGAAATTTCGTCAGTATCATCAACATCCGCGGAATCTCCGCGCCGAGATCGGGGAACTCGAGGAAGCTTTGGCTCGTCGATCCTCAGTTTGTGAGCAGCGACTTTTACTTCCTGGTAGAATGATGCAGCACCAACTTCGTCTGCCGCAATACCAGACAGTGTTGCAGTCAAACTTTGGACCCAAGACCTCACGTTCCCTACAGTGACACGTTTAGCCTGGCACGTCACATGAATGGGATTGGTGATGAGCAATAGTTTCTGGAAAGTTCTGATACAAAATACGTATTGAAATTCTCCAAGGAGCGTACGAAGGATCGTGCATTTGCTCGTGTATCAGGCTTGAGCTCACGGTCATCCAGAGCAATCTCGAGTTGCATTAATATTGTGGTATAATGCTGAAGCATGCTGTCGACAGAGGCTAGTCTCATTACCCACCTGGTTGGACACAGTGGTCTTAATTCGTGACGATCATGGTGATCTTCTTGAGCTGCCATCTTCTTAAATACCTCGTACCTCTTCGGGGATGCCTTGATAAAAGTTATGACAGAGTGCATTTTCTGAATTGCGCTCTCCATATCAAGGTCCGTCATACTGTCTTGCACTACAAGGTTTAGGTTATGTCCGAAGCAATACATCCAAAGAGCACGCGGGTTCTCTTCCCTGACCTTAGCTTGGAGACCGTGTTCACACCCACTCATAGTGGCTGCTCCATCATAGCCCTGTCCCCTGAGGTTCGCAAACGGAAGGTTTAAGGAAACGAGAGCCTTCTTAAGAACTAGTAGCAATGTTTTGGCGTCGGTTATTATTGTGTGGAAGAACCCTAGAAATACTTCTGTCGGAGTCAATTCAGCATCTACATAGCGCACACAAACACTGACTTGTTCACGCCTCCTAATATCCTGAGTCTCGTCCATTATACAAGAGTAAAAGAAACGTCCCTCTGCTTTGGCCTGTCCAGCGGTAGACTCTTCACGGATTTTAGATGAGAAGAACTTCAACAGATTGTCAGCCAACAACTTTATCATCTCGTTTTGAATTCCAGGGCTGAGAAACTTGATCTTGGAGTCTGTGTTATTTGAGAAATAGTTCTTGGCGTCTTTGTTGAACCGGCTCACTAAAGACACAATATTCCAGATGTTTCCAGTCTGCTTCTCATCACCATGTCCTCGAAGTGAGATACCTTGGGTTGCACACGTCATGAGACTATCAAATGTCGCCCTGAGCCCCACTCTGTTTCTTTTGATTTCTTCGGAGCGGGTTTGTCTCAACATAGAATCTACATTTTGCTTATTCAGCTCCAATTGATACACACGCCACGCATTCTTGTGGTCAACGCCCTCGTGGTCGTCCAGATGGCTCTTTCCATGTTTGAAGCTGGCCCAGCCCTCTCCTGTGTTCGTCTTTGTCCATTTGGAGTTTACCAGGGTGTTTCCACGCTCCGATGGGTGGATTCGCTTGTTTTGGATTGCCCAAAAGCATACAGCACAGTGACAGGTCTTCAGGTCATCATTGAGCTTCAACCAGGGATATATCTCGAACCACTCTTTCTTGAGAATCTCCTACGACCATCTTTATATTCAACCCTTGGAAGCACAATCGGTAACATGCTCACATCTTGCAGAATAGGAAGCAGTTTTTCAAAATTTTCAACATGCACCTCGAACACATCACCAATTAGAGGTTGATCGTCGAGATCGTCGCAAGATATGTCTGCGACATTGCTGGACGTGGGAACAGCGATTGAATTGTAGATTTCCGATGGGGAAGTCAATGAAGTCGCCGTCGGTGGAAAGGACGAGAGCAGGGTCTGTTTCTTTTTTTCAGGGTGTTCCGCTTCATGCGACATAGGTTCACTACGTTTCAAGCTAGACATTGTAATCTATCTATTTAGAATGATAGAAAATTAGAAATTGAAATAATTAATTGAAAATTCATATTATTACTTTGATTAGGACTAGTGGCTTCCTAGGTAGATGAAAAAATGAAGCCCGCCGTTGGTTTTATTTTTCAGGGGGGCTGTGCCCCCATATATCCTCCAAAGATTAAAACAATTGCAACTTGGTTGATTTCTAAGCTTTAATATGCATACGTATATTAATTTAGCAATTAACTGTCAACAAGTCTGAACAATAGGAATCTCAAATAATTAAATATTGGCGTGTCTGATGAATAGAAGCAAATATAATACAATTAAGTGATAAAGGTGTGAAGGGCTAATATCGTTAATATCTCAAAAAATAGTTGAGATTTTGAATAATTATAGACAAAAGTACTACATTTAAATTTCAAATACTGAACACCTCTAGTTAAGTGGACATGGGTCAGGATTCTGAATACAAAATATTCAGTTTTATAGAAAAGCGTAACAACTGTATTAATAATAAATGGTTTCTTGATTAAATGAACTAATCCTGAAAAACATAATCAAAAATTTCCGAAGTCTGGTAGCACAAAACCTGACGGGGCCACGTGGCTTTGGCCCCGTCAGGTTCAAATGCTGACGGGGCCGGCCCCGTCGGCCCCGTCGTCCCCGTCAGGTTCGACGCCTATGTCGGCGACATATATAGCCGTATATTAAGTAGGCCATGCGCCGATTGAGGACTACATCCTCCACGTGAATCGCTCGATACGCCCCTGCCATTCGAGTTACCCAGTGATCATCGATTATTAATAGTTGCAGTTATAAACTCTTCTAAGTCGTTATTTATTAAATTGGAGCCTTCGGTCTCGGTCTCTTTGCGACGGATTAGTGCTACGCACTTCAGGTTAATTGAACCTTCACCGGAAGTAGAACCGGAACCATAACATTGGAAAAATTTATTTTTTCCAATCTCTTTTATTTTTGGTAATTTATTGTATGTAGTCTCAGGGACTTCTTTAATATAGGGACTGTAAACTTCGTTTTACGGTAAAATTTGCGTAGGCCTAAAATAGTATTGTTACTTATTGATATCCCGTAATCCGCTAATGCTAGACACTGGAAATGTATTATTGTCGTATAGGAAGTCATATTTGGGAGTCCAACGGTCATTTTGGTTTATCAAAATATTTGTGGAATTTAAGTTATGCGATTTTCACACCCTTCCATATATGGTAATATTGTTAAAATCTCGAGATTACTTAACTATATACATATGAAATGTATAATTTTCGTACAGGAAATCATATTTGGGAGTCCAACTGTCATATTGGTTTATCGAAAATATTTGTGGAATCTAAGTTATGCGATTTTCACACCCTTCCATTTATGTTAATATTGTTAAAATCTCGAGATTACTTAACTATATACATATGAAATGTATAATTTTCGTACAGGAAATCATATTTGGGAGTCCAACGGTCATATTGGTTTATCGAAAATATTTGTGGAATCTAAGTTATGCGATTTTCACACCCTTCCATTTATGGTGATATTGTTAAAATCTCGAGATTACTTAACTATATACATATGAAGTGTATAATTTTCGTACAGGAAATCATATTTGGGAGTCCAACGGTCATATTGGTTTATCGAAAATATTTGTGGAATCTAAGTTATGCGATTTTCACACCCTTCCATATATGGTAATATTGTTAAAATCTCGAGATTAGTTAGTTTATACATAGGAAATTTATTATTGGCGAATAGGAAATGGGAATTCATATTTAGGGACTCAGTAGATCACATTGATTCACCTAAGGCCTTCCTCTTAGCCTATATTATTATTTTTGGCACTCTCCACAGTAGGATTGCCCCGACCCTGTTTTGTAGTTTAGCTAATTCTTACCTATCAGATATCTGTCATTATGTTGTTTATTTAAAAATCTTGATAAGTTTCTTTCAAATCTATATTTTACAGTGTTCGTACTAACGAGATTCTATTGTAGTATGAATTGACTACCCATTTTTTGATAGCTTTCCATAAGTGAATTATTGTATAATGTATCTTGTACGCAGTTGTAGGGTCTTTATTTTTGAACCAAAAAAAATCGTTTGAAACGATTTTACCAGATTTGGATAGCTTTTAGACAATAAACGGATGAATTTCAATTAAATTTGTACATATATAGTGCTACTTCCGTCTTTTGCTACTTAGTATAATATATGTTTTTACTAGTAGCAAATTCACTCGTATTATCAATTTGTAGACCTAATACAGATTAAAATAGTTATTATTCAAGCTCAATCAGTTAGTGTTATTTTAAACCATTATTCGTTAACATCTAGGTGAGAAATTAGTCAGTTTTTTTAAGATGAATTTTGAAAATTGGAAAAATCGAAAAACCGTCCGATATTTTGACAAACCTTTACTATAAAATAACTTTGTCGGGCGTAGAAATATTTGAAGTCGAAGCTTAGATAAACAGACAATATATAAACGCGAACTATTCGGCCGCCTCGCAATTGTTTGCATTATAAAATCGGGCCGCTGGAATATTTGCCACAATGCAGAAAGATATTTTTTAATAATCCGAACGAAAATTCATAATATATAGATACTCACTGTTCTCTCTAATAGTCCACCAGTGGGAAATTGGCACAAAGTGGACTACTGTATTTGAGAATAGGGACTATTTCCGATATATAAATAGTTGATTTGGACAAGTACTATTAGAAAAGTGCACTATTAGAGAAGTGGGCAATTAGAGAGAATAGATTGTACATGGTTAGTTCGGTTTGAAAACTAGTTGAAATCTATCAAATAATTTATAAGAATACACGGTATGCTGGAAATGGTTCGAAAAACCAAAAATGGAAATTGTTCGAAAAACCAAAACCGGAAATTGTTCGAATTTTTTAGTGTTGCTGCACCATGGATATGAGAAAATCCCGGCTTGAATCCATGGTCCAACAATACAAAAATGAAATTCGAACTATTTCCTTTTTCGTTCGAAATATTTCCTATTTTGAAAAATTCGAACCATTTCCGCATTACCGAATACACATACCGTATTGCCTTGAATAGTAGCCGGGGCGATTATTGTTTTTTAGGCTATTTTCTGACCAATAATTTTTTTGACTTTCGAGAATATCACATGTTGATACAAATTATTTCGTATTAGTCGGTTGATAATCGTACTGCCATTAAAATTCAATAAATATATTTACTCCGGACAGCGGTAGTAAAATTTTATTTGCTAATTTGGGGGGCGATTATTCAAGGGGGCGATTATTCAAGGGGGCGATTATTCGAGGGGGGCTGTTGCGTGAGATTTTAACTCACTTGTATTAGTAGACCAGGGATATTCTACTAGCATGAGATTTTAACTCACTTGTATTAGTAGACCAGGGATATTCTACTAGCATGAGATTTTAACTCACTTATATTAGTGGATTAGGGATATTCTACTAGCATGAGATTTTAACTCAGTTTCGATTACTATAAGTTCATTGGAGTAATATATATTATAAGCATACTTTTCACAACAACATAAATTTACACAACACAACATACCGAATACAGAATCCCATTTCTCAAAATGTTAAAAGAAGAATACGATGCAATCGCATGCTTTCTCACACAAGATGTATATCCTGCAGCTATTCTCCAATCGAAAATTACGAGTCACGCTAAGAAAAACTTTCGGGTGAAAGCTTTACAGTATGTAATCGGAGAGGAAAACATACTTTTAAAGGTAATTGTACAAATATACTTTCATTCGATCGATGAGCACAATCAAACGTCACATTGTGTTCCTATTAGATAGATGTGATTTCGACGGTAAGCTGAATAAGGCCGAATTGTTATTTTGCAATTAGGCCGAGATTGGAATAAGTTGAAATCTAAAATTTGTAGTAAAGTGAATTTTACTTTGACATGTGCAAAATACAAGTGAAATACTCTAAATGTTGTATTGTGAAGGAATCTATTCACAAAAGCAATTATGATCTATTTACGATGTAAAATTAGGTGACCAACATTGGAAGTAATTCGCCCGCGCGCGAGGTTGTCTGCTCAGATCGACTTTCTGATGTTATCAGACTCTACCATGACAGTGCTGCCCATCCTGGGATCAACACTACAATCAAGGCCATCAAACACAAATATTTCTGGCCAGGGCTCAGCAAAGATGTTAGAAATTATGTAAGTTAGAATAGTTAATTATTCAATGTTCTGGTGAATCTTAATCACTTTTCCTGGCGATCCACCTGCATACATTACATAAACTGCACGCGCTAACCCCCATACAAATAGTATAAGTTATACAGTGTAATTTGTTGGCCGTATTTTTCTTTGAATTGAAATTTAATTCGTCTACTGAGCGCAGATTGCTTGAGTTTTTTGTGGCAGAAAATACTATGGTAATTGGGTGTGGTAAGAATAGTATAGTCAACTTCCGTTATAACGAAGTGCTCGGGACCGTAGTTTTCATTTCGTTATAAGCGGAGTTTGTTATAACCGGATTTCGTTATAACCGGGTTTCGATCTTAAAAGAGTTCATTACAAGTTGACTTCGTTGTAACCGGAGTTCATTATAAACGGAGTAAATCAATAGCTTAGAGGCTATATGGGATTTAAATGACTTCGTTATAACCGACTTGGTTATAACGGGAGTTGACTGTATATAATATTGCAAAATATCTCTGCGACACCGAGCCTCGCAGGGATAGTAAAAACACTGATTTTTAAAATCAAATCAAAATCAAAATTAATTGATAATTTAATGTTGATATTTACTATTTGAAAAGGGCGAAACCTATTACAATCGTAGTTATTTCGACGTAATATTACTACTATATTATATTCACTACCCAAAACAAAATAAGAATTGAATAGCTTTTATAAAATTTGAGTTATGTTCATCAAATCTATTATTATCGATAAAATCAAATAAATCATTAATTTCTGGCGCTGAATTACGGCTGCTGAGCAAATCTACTCCAAATAGAATCAATTTAAATTGTTGTTTGAAAACATAAGAAATCTATTTTTCTGGCGGCACCCACAAGTAGAGTTCAAGATTGATATTCTATCTTGGAGGCTCTAATTTTAGATTAAGTATCTTATATTTTGCTTAATCATTTGTTATGTAACTATCCACAAGAATCTCAATAAGAACTTAGTATACTGTGGTATGTAGCACTTCTGGTAATCATACAGTCAACTCCCGTTATAACGAAGTCGGATATAACGAAATATCCGCTTATAACGAAATTATCCCAGAGCACTAAATCAGTGCTGCCAACTTAAAATATCCCAAAAGTGGGACCTGTGGCGGGAGTTTCATCTAAAAGCGGGAGGTAGATACTCTAAAAGCGGGAGAAAAAGCGGGAGGTCAGTATTTTAGTTAAATTAGCAAGAATACCTGAATAAAAGGCAGTATAAAAACATTTCTCTACCTATCAATTAGTTTCTACCCTCTAATATTGAATATAAGGTAGCAGTGAGCATTTTATTATTATTATAAAATATATAAATAAATAAAAATTTCCTAAATGATGTGTTGTAAAAATTCCCTAAATGATGTGTCAGAATGGAAAATTGGAAATACAAGATAATATACAGAATTATGGTATTTTAAAAGAGACAAATTTGTTTCTCGGGTTAGAGTAAATTAGTTAAGTGAAGACTACTAAAATATACTGCTTGTAATTATAAAATTAAGATTCTAATATTTACATATACAATCATCCAAAAAGCGGGAGGTTTGAGAGGGGAGGCGGGAGAGCGGGAGGAAACATCAAAAAGCGGGAGGGTTGGCAGCACTGACTAAATGCATTAATTATCATCCGGTTATATCGAATATCCGGATATAACGAAGGAATTTACAGGTTCCAAGCACTTCGTTATAACGAGAGTTGACTGTAGTATGTTTGAAGAGACGTAATACCATCTTTTTCCAGGTACAATCTTGTCTTAACTGCCAATTGACAGCTGCACTACCACCTCAGCCCCAAAGGAAATTGCACCCAATTCCTCCTCCAGATCAGCCCTGGAAGCATATCGGTATCGATCTGGTTTGTGATTTACAGGAGAACACCGAAGGATACAAACATCTCCTGGTCACAACCTGTTATCTGTCAAAATTCTGTGCAGTTCGCCCTCTAAAATCCAAGAAAAGTAGTGAAGTATTAGCTCAGCTCGAGAGCATATATTTTACTCTAGGAGTGCCTCAGATTATTCAGCATGATCAAGGACCTGAATTTGTCAGCAAGGTATGTTACCCTTTTAAAAAAGTATTTAATTAACTAAATTTAAATCACTATTGTTATTACATTACCTAGTGAATCAAATAATATTTCTACCTACATTTAGGAGTTTCAGGAATTTCACCGTAAGCTAGGAGTCGATAACCGTAAGACAACTGCTTACCATCCACAGAGCAATGGGCTCGTCGAAGCCCACAACAAAATCATCAAAACGTAAGTAGTAAACACGATACCAATCGAATTTATTCAAATGACAATTAATTCGATTAGTAGTTATTGCCTTGTACACTTTAGTAAACTTCACAAAATAGTAACAGAAACTGGTGCAGAATGGCCGAGCAAATTGCAAGCTGCTGTCCTAGCTGCAAACACTTGCTGGAAGAGATCTACAGACTACTCGCCATTCTATCTGATGTATGGTAGAGAAGCTAATTGCATCCATCTACTCGAGCATACTAATCTGAAGTTGTTGAATAATGAGGATAAGGAGGAGCTTAACAATCTACAACTCCAAAGATCTATCGATGAGGAAGAAGATACATTCTCTCCAGAACTTGAACATCCTGATCAATGGATAGAACCTCTGATGGAAGCTCGGTCAGAATCCAAAGTACAGGCTAACGATAATATTCGCAAGGAGCAGCAAATACAAAAATACGTATTCGATAAGAAGGTTAAAAAGAACAGGTAATCTATATATTGAACTTAATATATTAATACTCATTTAATCTCCTTCGTGTCAGCTCAAGTATTAAGAAAGGGGATCAAATACTCGTTCGTAACATGCGAAAAGCAAAGAAAATGCCCGGAACCAAGAAAGAAGCCAAGTACATTGGCCCCATGACAGCAACTAAAGTGACAGACAGTCATGCATTGGTTCTCAAGAAAGGCAGTGATTCTATATACAGCAAATACCCCTTACACATCTCACGGCAATACTTTCCGAGCATCCTTATATGTAGACCGTCTAGAAATAGACGGTCTATAAAAGCCCATACAAATAAGCCAAAAATTTGTAGACCGTCTATAAATTCTGTAGACCACTTGCCCTGCTTTTTATGGGTAATACTAATGTATAGGGAATAAAACCTGGTCTATTTCTAGACGGTCTACATATAAGATATCTCATACTTTCCGCGGTCAGAAGCCAAACTGACTAAACGCAAGAGTACTGATCTCCCTACAGTTGAAACCAAGAAATTCAAGGTATATATATCATATTTCATCTCATTTGTGATGATTTATCAAGTAAAACATTTACCTCATCATTCTTTAATTATATAGGAAAGTGGAAATAAAGTAACAGTGTCCCCCAGTAATTGGAAATTTGGCATCTCAAAGGACTCACTCCTCAACGAATTAGAACATTTCAAGGTATTCATTCGCTTTCATTTTTAATTAACTCCTTATTCTTATGATTTATACACTATTCTTTTAGTTGGTATTTACCGACCACAATAATCGTGGAGTATATCTCTCCGAATTTCACGAGGAATTGGATAAGGCACGCAATGTAAAAGGCTTCTGCGTCCCTAATGTGATCGTCTATCAAGTTTTAAAAGATTGAGGGACGAAACTATGGTAAGTCAACATTTTATTTGGACACATATCAAATTTATCACATATCAGAAAACTCTTTGTTAAGGTTTAATGCTGCACTTCTGAAATCGATTGTATGATTTTACAAGAGTTTGCTTATGTTTATAGAGGAGAGACATTAATTACAATCTAATGGAGTTAACTAAAAACATCTATCCAGACCTAGGACCTTACCGAACCTGCGACTACGTTGATAAAGTACTGTATGGAGTGGTAAGTAATTTTGAAAAAATATAAGTGAAATTCATCATATTTTGTTATCAACTCTAATTTAGGCAATGGAATTCGTCGAAAAACAACTATTCGATCTAAGGCTAGATGAATTTCCACGCCTCGATATTCACCATGTAAAATCCGACAACCCCATTATAACCCCTATTACGACTGAGTGGCAGAAAGAAAGGTGCAATCTGTTAGAAATCCAATTCCAACAATCAACTGACCAAGATTCTACTATAGTGGGGCAGAAGTTGCGAGAATTTGAGCCTTTGAAGTGTGCCACTATTGAAGGTGACGGAAACTGTCTTTTTAGGTGCCTTTCCAAAGTGATATCTGGGAGTGAGGAGTATCATGCCAAGGTCCGCGGTGAGATCTGCCGCTTCATGCTAAGTGATGGGAAAGACATTATTGGTTGGTACTTCACTCAGATTCTATCTACCACTCCTTCTGACCACCTTAACAGTACATGCATGTACAGCAATGGCATCTGGGGCACGGATGCCGAGTTGATAACTGCCTCTGCACTACTTCAAGCTGATATCTATGTTGCCAATAAGGTTTATCAAACCGAGGAAAGCTTAACAACAGATATCCGTTGGTCACGTCTAAGAGCTTCTAATAACTACAGCAAGAACCCTGCTCTATATATTACCAACTTTTCTAATCATTATGAGCCTGTCACCAGAATGATTCACTGCAATAATCCGACGTTCTTCTTTCATGATCCAACACCAATTCATATCGATTAAGGATCTATTTCGCTGAAATTGTTGCTCTCACACTAAGTTCTACTGTGTTTTCGAAAGCGCTCAAAGGCAAGGTATATTGAACCTAGTGGGGACCTCTGCCCGAGGTTATTCAGGCAACGCAATCCCTATCATGGTGAGCCCAGATAATGGAAACGCGACCTGCAACGACATATCCCCAGTGGCGAAAATCGGTACAACAAGACTCTTCGGTACAACAAGACTCTCGGTACAACAAGACTCTCTCGGTACAACAAGACTCTCGGTACAACAAGACTCTCGGTACAACAAGACTCCTCGGTACAACAAGACTCTCTCGGTACAACAAGACTCCTCGGTACAACAAGACTCTCGGTACAACAAGACTCCTCGGTACAACAAGACTCTCGGTACAACAAGACTCTCTCGGTACAACAAGACTCTCTCGGTACAACAAGACTCTCTCGGTACAACAAGACTCTCGGTACAACAAGACTCTCAGTACAACAAGAATCTCTCGGTACAACAAGACTCTCTCGGTACAACAAGACTCTCTCGGTACAACAAGACTCTCGGTACAACAAGACTCCTCGGTACAACAAGACTCTCGGTACAACAAGACTCCTCGGTACAACAAGACTCTCGGTACAACAAGACTCTCTCGGTACAACAAGACTCTCTCGGTACAACAAGACTCTCGGTACAACAAGAATCTCTCGGTACAACAAGACTCTCTCGGTACAACAAGACTCTCTCGGTACAACAAGACTCTCGGTACAACAAGAATCTCTCGGTACAACAAGACTCTCTCGGTACAACAAGACTCTCTCGGTACAACAAGACTCTCGGTACAACAAGACTCTCGGTACAACAAGAATCTCTCGGTACAACAAGACTCTCTCGGTACAACAAGACTCTCTCGGTACAACAAGACTCTCGGTACAACAAGACTCCTCGGTACAACAAGACTCTCGGTACAACAAGACTCTCGGTACAACAAGACTCTCGGTACAACAAGACTCTCTCGGTACAACAAGACTCTCTCGGTACAACAAGACTCTCTCGGTACAACAAGACTCTCGGTACAACAAGACTCTCGGTACAACAAGAATCTCTCGGTACAACAAGACTCTCTCGGTACAACAAGACTCTCTCGGTACAACAAGACTCTCGGTACAACAAGACTCCTCGGTACAACAAGACTCTCGGTACAACAAGACTCCTCGGTACAACAAGACTCTCGGTACAACAAGACTCTCGGTACAACAAGACTCTCGGTACAACAAGACTCTCTCGGTACAACATGACTCCTCGGTACAACAAGACTCTCGGTACAACAAGACTCTCGGTACAACAATACTCTCTCGGTACAACAAGACTCTCTCGGTACAACAAGACTCTCGGTACAACAAGACTCTCTCGGTACAACAAGACTCTCTCGGTACAACAAGACTCTCGGTACAACAAGACTCTCTCGGTACAACAAGACTCTCTCGGTACAACAAGACTCTCTCGGTACAACAAGACTCTCGGTACAACAAGACTCTCGGTACAACAAGACTCTCTCGGTACAACAAGACTCTCTCGGTACAACAAGACTCTCTCGGTACAACAAGACTCTCGGTACAACAAGACTCTCGGTACAACAAGAATCTCTCGGTACAACAAGACTCTCTCGGTACAACAAGACTCTCTCGGTACAACAAGACTCTCGGTACAACAAGACTCCTCGGTACAACAAGACTCTCGGTACAACAAGACTCTCGGTACAACAAGACTCTCTCGGTACAACAAGACTCTCGGTACAACAAGACTCCTCGGTACAACAAGACTCCTCGGTACAACAAGACTCCTCGGTACAACAAGACACTCGGTACAACAAGACTCTCTCGGTACAACAAGACTCTCTCGGTACAACAAGACTCTCGGTACAACAAGACTACTCGGTACAACAAGACTCTCGGTACAACAAGACTACTCGGTACAACAAGACTCTCGGTACAACAAGACTCTCTCGGTACAACAAGACTCTCTCGGTACAACAAGACTCTCGGTACAACAAGAATCTCTCGGTACAACAAGACTCTCTCGGTACAACAAGACTCTCGGTACAACAAGACTCTCTCGGTACAACAAGACTCTCGGTACAACAAGACTCCTCGGTACAACAAGACTCTCGGTTCAACAAGACTCCTCGGTACAACAAGACTCTCGGTACAACAAGACTCTCGGTACAACAAGACTCTCTCGGTACAACAAGACTCTCGGTACAACAAGACTCCTCGGTACAACAAGACTCCTCGGTACAACAAGACTCCTCGGTACAACAAGACTCTCGGTACAACAAGACTCTCGGTACAACAAGACTCTCTCGGTACAACAAGACTCTCTCGGTACAACAAGACTCTCTCGGTACAACAAGACTCTCGGTACAACAAGACTACTCGGTACAACAAGACTCTCGGTACAACAAGACTCTCTCGGTACAACAAGACTCTCTCGGTACAACAAGACTCTCGGTACAACAAGACTCTCTCGGTACAACAAGACCAGTGGTGTCATGCTGTGGGAGCGGGTGGGAGCGCCGCTCCCATAGTGTTTCAGATTGTGGGAGCGCCGCTCCCATACTTTACTTTTAAATTTTATTATTTGCGGTTTGTGAGACTATAACAAGTTATTAACAACTAAGTTGATATGACTTACAATTCTGCCCAATATAAACGTGGAGTTAAAACTAGAAATTCCCAATCTCAGAAATATAATGAGATATTGAAGTACAGTCAACTCCCGTTATAATGAAGTAATCGGGATCGTGGTTTCATTTAGTTTTAGGCAGAGTTTGTTATAACCGGAGTAAATCAATAGCTTAGCCTTAGAGGGTATATGGGATTTAAATCACTTCGTTATAAGCAAAATTTAGTTAATTCCATTTCGGTATAGCGAAAGTTTTAATAATGTAATATGATAGAAGGATTTCCTGACCATTGAATGACTTCAATATAAGCAGGTACTTTGTTAAATCAGACTTCGTTATAACGGGAGTTAACTGTACTAGTGGTTTGTTATTTTGTGAGTGATTACTTAATCATTTACTTGTCAATTTATTCAATTTTTGGAATCACACTACCGCTCCCATAGTTATAAATAGAGCAGAGCACCACTAAACAAGACTCTCGTTACAACAAGACTCCTCGGTACAACAAGACTCCTCGGTACAACAAGACTCTCGGTAAAATCTCATGCTAGTAGAATATCCCTAATCCACTAATATAAGTGAGTTAAAATCTCATGCTAGTAGAATATCCCTGGTCTACTAATACAAGTGAGTTAAAATCTCATGTGAGTTAAAATCTCACGCAACAGGGCTACTATTCAAGGAAATACGGTATATGTTTTGAAATACCAAGGAATCAAACATAATTAAATAGAGCAACACAGGCTAACAATTGATATTTGTGGTTTTCAGAAATTTAATTTCCCAATTTTATGCATAACTTTGAGTCATTGTTTAGCATGATATATTTAGCCAGGCAAATGATAATAACATTTTTCTAATCTTTCAATTTCGTTTAATCGAATGCATGCGTTTAATTTACCATTAGCTATGTCAATACTTGACCTATTAGCTATTACCCCATGTTTCCACACTGTACTTCATGCTTACACTTGTGTTTTTAGATCGCTTATGACCCTGATTTATCACTTACAATCGTGAACACGTATATGGTCTCCATCCTCTTTAGCGATCAGAAACTCCATGAAATTTACTTCTGTTTTATTGATGGAGAAACCTGCCAAGGAGGATCGACACTGAGACAATGTACAATCAATTTTGTTTACAGCGACATTTATGTACAGGTTTTATACAATATATTGCCAATAAATTAACTGATGGTGGGTAACGACCCATTCGTTCATTAATCACTCAATTTACTTATCTGAACATTCATACAAAAATGGATATTTGTTGTTGTTATTTACAAAAGTGGCAAATAGATTATTCAAATTTCGAAATGAACCTAGAGGCTAGCTTCCAACGAGGACTATAGGTAAACAAGTACACTGATTAATCCACTAAGTACGATAGGTCATAGCCTACTCTATATATGGCCTGACAGTAACCTAGAAAATTTGGACCAAGGATGAAGGAGAAGATGGTAATATTTATCCAACCACAATATTTAATTTCAAAAATAATAATCATAATCAACCACATTAGTTAGAAATATTCTTGAAATATATACAATTATTGATCAGATTTTATTCCAAACTCTTCTATTGACGTAAAATCTCATCCTTTTAATTTCGTTTTGGTATTTTATTCATATTAGCTTCTATTCATGCTTAACTCATGTTCTGTCCCCGGATGCAAGAGCAACTACAATCCAGATGACCATGTTCCTGTGTTCAAGTTGCCTCAAAATCCACCAACCCTGAATCATGCCTGGACATGCGCTCTTCGTCGCGAGGATATCGGTGACCTGAAGGTGGTCTATGTATGTATCGACCATTTTCAGAAATAAGACATAGACTACACTTTCCAAGTCCCAAGAGGAGATAATACTTTTACTGAAGTACCGCGGGCAAAGCCAAAGCTGAATAGAAGGCGCTGTACCAAGTTTACTAACTCGCTGCCCAGCATATCACTCATCCAAACCTAACAAACGGAATCGCTTCTTGTACGATGCAAAAGCGGAAGAATTGATGAACCAAACACTACAACTCAACTTGAGATCCGAGAGTCAAGAGAAAGAGAAGTTTGTGGTCAACTCTCTACAGGACTTGGGAGATAAGTTAACCTTGATTTCTTTACCTAGTAGTTGGTTGGTGTGGTTTCCTTAATTAATGAGAGAACATAACGTTTGTTCTCGCTAAAATGGCTGAAAAAAAATCTCAGTAGATTTGTACCTTGAAATCAATGCTTATTTATCCACCTCAGCCTATTTTAATGGACAGAGTATATCCGTTCCCATTGCTGCAATTAGTGACATCCGAGAAATTGAATCTGTTTTGCAGGAACTTGCTTTATAATACAACTCTAGTTCTTATTGTGATTATCCCCTTAAGTTCAGTTGTGCATCCATTTAAGATATACGTCAATTATATAATTCAGAAAGAACAAGTTTATTCAAGTTAGCTCCTCATTTGACTATGGAGTCATGTTTTCCGTCTAGCAATGATCGTCAAAATGTAAAACTGGTTTTGAAAGTCGTTAACAAATTAACAATATCTGCGCTAACTATCCAGAACGAATTGCGTTATCTAGAATATAGAAATAATACTCCTGAGTTTGTTGATACCCTTCTTACTGTTTGGAAATTATTCAACCTTAATGTACCATTTAAAGGAATACGTTTGAACGATAATTTCTCTAGACCTTTGACTTTTAATGACGAGCGATTTCTATTTTTTACTCGTGTAGTTTTGGTTAGATGCTTGGCAAACTTTACCAGAAAAAATTGGCAAACTGAGTAAACAAACATACACCAGTTTTAGACATGCTTGTATTGCCTTACCACAAATTACCAATCATTTGACTCAATATTGTGGCTTTACACATGTGTTGTCCTCCTTTCTGCAGACGGATCCCTTGGAACACCATTTCGGTCTATACCGTATGATGTCGGGTTCTAATTATTACATCTAGCTTCAAATCCTTGAACCCAGCGTTGACTTATACTTTCTAGCATAATCAAACATAATTACTGACCAACAAGACACTTCCTTTCAATCAATTCAGTCATTTGTTAAGTCATTTTCTTCTCCGTCTGCTAATAGCGTATTCCACTACTGATGGTGAGTTCAATTTGGAGCCATTTCTTGATGAAATTAATGATCTATCAATAATTGATTGTGTTTCACAGTTGCTTCAGTCATTAGCCTTTATTGCAGGCTATTCTGTCCATCAATACCTGAAACAAACAAAACCGTGTCATGTCTGTACATATGCTAACAGTTTATATAGAATTTCTCCTTGATTTTGACCTGGACTCTCAGTGTAAACTTCTGCAGCTAACGGACCGTGGCCGACTTAAATATCCATCTGAGCCAGTTTTGAATCCCAAACTCGTTTTATGGAAGACCTTTAGTGCCATCGAAAACAATAAAGAGCTGTTGGCGAAGCTTGTAAGTGGGCCTTCTAGAAATATACTTGTTGAACTCACGTTGATGTATTTGGAAGATAGTGATAATCTTGATCCAAGTTTTGGAAGTCTACTTGTATTAGCTGTGGTGTGTTTAGTTGGAACATCTTATCGAAGCTAGTCTTTCCCGCAGCGAATTGCTTTCTTGCAAACAAAGTTAAGAATATTAACTCGCTGGTTCTTTCAAAAAGTATAGAAAGCGTAAATTTAAGAAATTCTCTTAATTATGTGTCTACTTATTTGTATTACCATTATTTGTAATTTTTTTATTACTCTGTTTATTCTTATTTCTATTATGTAGTTAAGTGTGTCGTATGTCACTGCTAGAGCCAGAGAGAGAAAGAGGAGAGAGGAAAGAAAGCAAATAATTATGTATTATTTACTGTATATTAATATTAGAAATTGTACTGTTTGTGTTTATTATTATTATTAAATTATGAAAATCCAATCACCGTTGTCATTACACCTAATACTAATCACGAGCTAGCACGGCTGAGTTATGTTTACGACCTAGAGACGTATAAAGAACTTAGTAGTTCAATATAGATAACATTAAAAAATTAAAATTTCCCATCTTCTTGTGCATCCCTGTTATATCTACTGTCAGCCCATATATAAAGTTGGCTATGGATAGGTATATTTAAAGAATTAATAAATTAATCAAATTTTATTAATTGTATTTGTTCTCTACAAACAGGGGTGGTGGCAGGATCTTGTCAGCCGGGGTTGGGGAGGGGCTTTAGTATAAATCCGGGGCATTCCCCATGTAATTAAATTAACATCCCGTGTTGGAACAGGGCAGAAGCGTTTAGAATTTAAACTCTACAAATATATTACAAATAATATCGAAGCTAGCTTCCTATGTTAGATAGCCCTACATGAATCTGTGCTTTTCTATAGTAAAACACAGGGACTTTGCATTATATACTCTAATAGGCTAAATAGTAAGAATATATTGTGCGACAGAACTATGGAATTGGTTGAAGCCTTTTATATTACTGAAGTAATAAGATATTTTTAGAATTACCTTTTAGACTTTAGAGCTTCAATGGCGGTATTAGTATGCGTTCATAATCAATATTTTCTACTGACTTCAGTAGGCTTATTCAAATAGTTCTAATTCTGTTCTAATTTTGAGAGAGATGAATCTTAAATTCCGATTTCTGTATTGCTTTTTTATTGATTTGAATCTTAGTCCCTCAAACATCGACGTACAGCTATTCTTGTCACATATTGTGCATATTGTGCAGTTGTACCAAATATGTTTAACTGTTTAGGTGTTTAGATGTTTATGTTTAGATAACATGATAACTTTGTTACATAATTTTATTAATACTATTTAGTAAATACATCTTAAGAATGTTTTTATTCGTTTCAAAGTACTAAAAGATCTCTCTACCGTACAGCTGGTTGCGGGTAATGTGCAAAGAATACAGAGCAACGTTCGAATGTTGGGAAATATAGTCCTGGCATGTCGAAGGGAATGACTTAGAGTGCTTGGTAGACAAGCTTGGCCATGTTCTTCGAGTTCTTTCATCCACCAGCAGTGTAACTCGGCTTCAGTACAAACAAGTGATTGAAGGTATTCTTGATACATCTCAGCCAGTTGTAAGATCTTGGAGGTGCACTCATCTAGAGATAGAGATACCATTATTGATCGTATGACTGCAAGTCCCTGCAAAGCAGTTTGTTGGTGTTTAGTAAAACGGGAATCTATCTCTACAAGCAAGTGGTCTAGAAGAGGGATAGATAAACATCGGCAATAATTTCTGATGGAGTGTAAGCAGGCACATTATTCCTATGACTTTGACGAGCACATTGACGTGGTACAGATGGCACAATGCCGATGTCAGAGCACATCTGGTCGACAGTACTAAGCCAACGACTATGCTATTCCTCAATATTGCCTCTAGCATTTCTAAGTGCTGATTTGACACTGTTGATCTCTCGTACAGCTTCTACTGTGTCCTTAGCTTCATCCTGAAGATTGGTAGCCGATGCTTGGATATACTTTAGGATTGGAATTGGTGATTACCAATGAAGCATGAAGTCGGTGTGCTAATAGCTAATTGTAGACTCCTAGCATCTGTCAGAGTATCTGAAGACCACAAGCTAGGCCCATCACTGAATATTCCCTCAAAGCAATCAACAATCGAGAAATGAAGTGACTGAAAGTCTGGATAGCATCAATGCGCTGGATCCATCTAGTACGACACAAGGCTTTTAACTTAGTATTACTTGGCGCAGGTTGTGTTTCTGTTATGGTCTTATCTAGAGCAATTTGACGGTTAGGATGAGCAGTTTAAAAAATATATACCCTATCCACCACACCTATCATGTTTCGAATGTTTGGAATTTGAAGAGACTTAATGACTACAAGGTTCAGGAAATGAGAAGAAATGAAGGGACAAAGCCAGTGGGTACTGTTCTCTGATTATAGCTGCTGTACCTTTGATTGAAGCTGCCATATTATCAGCTCCATCATAAGTTGACCTCTCAAGTTTATTAGATCTAGAACATTACTATGGAGAGTTCCTGTAATCTTGTCTGCTAAGCAGCGTCCACTAATTCCTGAATCGTACTCTGGGAAGTTAACGAAGTCTTCCCTTATCAATCCAGTGTCAGAGTCCACATACTTCAACACAAGACTCAACATTTCCTTGTTGGAAGATCGGTAGCTTAATCAGCAATAACTGTAAACATTTTGCTATTTTCACTTTGTCAACTATGATTGGAGATTACATCGATAATTTGGTTTTGGATAACTTACGATCTATATGTTGCGTTTTGGGCGTTCTTTGAGGTGCTCTTGGAGTATTGTGTCACCAGCATCAATTCTAAACTCCAATAAGGCCCAGAAGTTCCCATGACTCCCAAGTGCGTCAGCCTCTAAGTCAGTGGCACTGTCTAGGTGACCACGTAGTGCGATATTCTGACGCCCACATAACAATATAGTTTTTTATGATTGATGCTAGTTTCTGCCTATTGGAATAAACCCTGTCCGAAATAGTCTCATTCATCGACAGAGTATGTCTGGTGGTATATATTTTCACTACTTGCTCGGACTATTGCTGTTTTATGATACTCTTTGACTGTGTGCTTGGATAAAACATCCAAAGCCTTTGAAAAAGAAACAAGAGGTCGTCGAACAAGGATACCGAGATCTGATCCATGATACCCAGGAATGGCAAATAAAACACAAGGTGTGCAGAATCCACCGTTTTCTTTCTCGCTGTATGCTAACCAAGGATGGAGATGCCATCGATACTGAAAAGTTTAAGCTCGTCCAATTGCACTATGGGAACTTATATTCTACTCCGGGTCGGAATGGATTATTAAGTAGATCATACTTTTCTGCTTCCGAGATACAAACTACGGCTCCTGCACACCTTGCTAGATCATGGTCTTAAAAATTGTTAAGGTGAGGCTGCTTTGGAGTAGGTGGGACACAATCAGTATCGTTTTCACGACAAATATCTTCAATACCATCGTCTGAAACAGTAGAGAGAATCAGATCCTGTGAAATTAATTCCGTAACATCTGGTGTAGATGGTGGGAGAGATCATGTACTAGGTATGGTTCTTCCACTTCAGGTATTTCTTGATTAAGAGACACTAACAGGAAATACTTTCGTATATACATCAAATCAGAATAAAATATGCTAATTTACACACAATATCGAACAATAATTCGAAAACATAATTGTGAAAATTGGATAGCATTTTGTAAATAAGATTCCAAAAGCTCTTCGCTTATTCAGGAAATTCGAAATATTAATAACAACATATCCCTTTTCGAAACCAGTTATGAGGGTAGTGTTTTAACACCCAATGTCATAGCATTACTATGTAGTAATAGCATCGCATGAGATATTATTGAAAATCAGCTCCTGCGCCACTTGAAATGCACTATGTGAAATTTTATAAATTACGTCATAATGCGATGATGAGTTTGCATTTTGGAAATCTTGTGTAACCACGTATCCGCATCATTAATGTGCATGTTGTATTAACTTTTCAGATTTTTATCTCTTAGAGGGCGGGAATTATGTTCGATTAAGTGAATTTTCATGCTCTCCAAATGTGGCAATGACGTCATAACTTCTCGAGGTGTGAGAAATTTTTAGTGGAAACCTCAACTTGTTGGCAGGTACCTAAAGTTAACCCTATGCACACTGTTCTGTCTAATAGTCCACCCGTGGGAAATTGTCCCAAAGTCAAGAGCGGTCCTTGAGTCGGGATCTAAATCCGCCCCCCTAGGCAAATTTGAAGCCGTGCCGCCCTCCAAATTTTCGAATACTTGTCCTAATTTAATAGTATATCGTGTTGGGAAAATTAACAACAAAAGAGGTCAGGTTGGAACTAGACCTTTTGGGCGGGCCAGCGAACCCAGGAGTGAGTGATAATTGGGAAATATTTATGAGGGAGCGGGAAAATGGCCCAATCAGGTGCTATCTTCATGTTCATAATACATTAGGTTGACGAAATTTCAACTATGCATACTAGGATGTGGGATACCTAACTCTAGATGAAGCCCTGATTGGAACCTGATAAACCGGGGAAGTTACGGCCCTGCTACATTCTAAAAACAAACAAAACATTGAGTATTTGGAATTTACGAGGAAAAAGTATTTAAAGAATTGGGCCATTTTGTTTACGGATTATAAAATCAAATTGGGTGAAAAAAAAGTCTAATTGATGTGTATTTTGGATTATGGGTGTGGGATAATCTGAGGATGAGCATTTTCAATTTTCAATAAGCAAGTGACTATTGTTTTATACTCGGTTTTATCACACCTAATGGTCTTGAACACGGTTTACTAACTAGTATTTGTGATAACATTGTTCCATTACTCAGACATTTGATAGTCTGAGGAAATCTCCAAAAACCTAGGGTGCGATCGGTGCGGGCTTTATTGTAAATCACTGACTTCGAGCCATTTTCCACAGGCCGCGGGCCCAAAACGGGCCTAAAAGAGTCAAAAAGATCAATTGTTTATTTCAATTAACAAATATTTGTAAACGTCTAGGTGCACTAAAGCTACTAACTTCCGTCCATTAATAGAAATAAAAAGGAAACAACTAACGAAACTATCAAAGTGTTGCCGATATACAAAGTTTCATATATATACTATTTGCTCATACGATTTCCCGCATCTTATAAGGCGGAAAATATATGAATTCTCAGTTCTTAGAGAGTAATCTATGTATAGATATATTGCTGTATTTATGAATTTTAAACCATTTAGTTTAGATTATTTTCAGCAATATCGATGAAGTGGCACATTGTCTCTTCCACGTGCCACTTGTGGCACAAATGGGAATGTGTCTGTATCTCAGTATAAATAATCCTAATGATTAGAAATTTTGCACTTATACTAATTGGCCCCAGCGCTATTGAAATCGTTAATCAGAATTTTTATAAGCTTTTTGCCTCCTGAGTATCTGTAATTAAATATATGATAGCTCATTATAAAGTTAATGAGTTTATCACATCTATAAAATTCAAATCACAAAATTTTTCCATTTTATCATCCTGAACACATCGTTTTATATACAGTAAGAGGCAAAAAGTATTTGATTAATTGGAATATTATTCCAGTCACACGGTACTTCTTAAGGCTTATTAATGGTTCCCTAACTCCTCTGAAATGAATTTAAATATCTTGTTATGCATATAAATTTTATAACATTTTGAGTAATGTTTATCCAATATCCATTAAGTGGCACAAATGTCATCGTGGATCTATCTCAGTTAAAAATAATTGATAGTTATGATTAGCAATTAATCAACGAGAGTCTTTCTATCATGTGTTAATCAAATCTTTAAATCATAATTTGTCTATTATAATTAACTCATGATTTTCAGAAATTAATATTTAATAGTCTAATTGTGTAGTTAATGACATTAATACTTTACTTCAGTTTATCTAGCATACATTTCCTATTTCAACTTACACCCCTTAAAACTTCCAATGAATGCATACTACGCTACGGCACTCGCCGAGGTATTTAAATATAGTTAATGCTTTATAAAGGCGCATAAATTTGAATCGCTCCTCATTTACGTAATACAAAATGATCATTATAGGCATATATAATCCAGGTGTTAATAATTATTTAGGAGCGCTCATTTCTAACATTGAAGGTCAGAACCTTTTGGGGGAATCGTCAGTAATCATACCAGGGCCCCCATAATTTATGTCGCCGGTCCTGTTTGACGGTCCCCTCGTAATCGTACTAACGAGTTTCAGTATTTGATGGCTAGATAGATACACTTTATTTAGAGAGGATTGCCCATTCATACGAGGTGAATGGGCTATCCTCAAGGTGATACTCATTATTATAATCAGGGAGGAATTCTACCCCCAAGGGTTCTGTGCAGTGTATTATACAGGCATTTGTAAATACGCTCCTATCCTGGTATGATCCAATTTTATTATGCCTGAATCAAAAATTAATGTTACGGTACAGGCATAGGCGTCGTAAATTCAAAGGTCAATCCTTCGGGCCGCCCGAAAATCCCGGGTAATGTCCGGGTAAACTCCGGGTATAGTATTAGTAGCATAGGGGCAACCCTTCCGCTCCGCCCGGACATTTCCGGACACCCGGGTGGGTTACGACGCCTATTTTTATAGGAGAGGATTCCAAATTCTAAATTTTCGCCAAATTTTGCGCTCCTAGATTCAAATTTTCCCAAAATCATACTCCAAAAGGAGCGTCTCTCGCTCCTAGATAATTCCTTGGTTCTGTGATCTATTGCTAAATTCTAAATTCACTATGATATTTGGTGTTTTATCCATTAATATTATAATGTAATGTGCACAGATTTTAGTATAATAAATGTAATTAAAGAATTAACACCTTCCGGATGTGCGGGAGCTTAAGAAGTTAATTTCCAAAATTAAACTCTACACTGCCAGTCTGCCACCAAAAGTTTTGTCTAAAAGACACTATATATATATACATATTTGTGGAATCATGCCATCTTCCTCCAACATCCTATAAGAAATATCTACGATATATTATTAAAAAATTTACTAATATAGGTCTGTATTCCGTTATGGTCAATAATCTATTTGAATTGGACAATTTTCACTTTCAACACATACTACGGTAGTGTTCGCCTAATAGCAATTGCTCTAATAGCAATATTGCTCTATTAGCAAGTTACTTTTTCTCCCCAAGCGAGCATTTAATGTTAAATTTCTTCCTCTAATAGCAAGTTCGCCTATTAGCAAGGAAATTTCGTGCAAAATGCGACTTGCTATTTGCGAACACCACTGTATCAGATCCAATTCCTAATTAATATATGTACTATTTAGGTCGATTATAAAGGATGTGAAGTTAGCGTTGAAAATTTCATTCGTTTACTAACAGGTAGGCATTCTGATTACACACCCTATTCAAAATCTCTATCAATGGATGAATTTAGTAATTTATTAATTTACATGTCTGGTCATGGCGGAGATGGTTTTTTAAAATTTCAAGATAATGAAGAACTATTGAGTTTGGAACTTCATGACACATTTAATGAAATGCGGCGAAACCGAAGGTTTAATGAGATATTTTTAATGGTAGATAGTTGCCAAGCGACTACTATGTTTAGTTCATTGACATTGCCAGGAATATTAGCAGCTGCTAGTAGCAAATTGGGTGAAGATTCTTTGTCACACCATTTTGACAATAGTCTCGGATTACATTTGATGGATAAATGGACATACTTCATGTTGCTATTTTTGGAGAATATTTTACCACATTCTAACGTATCAATTAATTCTTTATTGCATTCATTTGATGCCAAACTAATGCAGAGTACTCCAAGTTTTAAAAATATTCAGTTGTCAAGAGATTTACATTTAATTCCTCTAGGTGATTTCTTTGGTAGTGTGAGGTCTGTACACTTAAATGTGTTTCGAAATTTTGTATGTTCTCCTTTGAACAGAAGCTAAATGCTTTCAATCCTTGCAATGTTTCAAATTTAGCTTTTACCATTTCAATAAATTCCTCAAACTTATTATAATGTCAATGATGTTTTTGTCCCCTAAATAATATTCCTCTTAATTAGTTTATTCTATCAAGTTGTGTTTCCTAACAGTATCGTTATGAATTCAGATGCCTACTATATTATTACTTGTAAAGATCAGGTTAATTAGATTAAGCATACTATTTATTTTTCAATATTGTAAATTGTATGTCGCGATTCAAATTTTAATACTAGACAAGTACACAGTTATATTTCTATATCTCAGCTCAGAATTCTAATTACTGGAACGCTTGCATAATTAATCATATCATAGGATAGATGGAATTTGTCCCAAATTCGGAATTCGAATTTGTCCTAAATATTCTGAAAATTGTCCTCGATGTGAAAGCTGGAATTTACTAAATGTTAAAACTGGAATTTGTCCTAAATGTTCAAATTGCAATGTAAATAACGATTGAAACTATTGATATTGTTAGCAAAGAAACATAATGCTTTTGGTGTCTGTCGATTCCTTGCTATTTGAGTGTGGTAAATCACTGGTCATGCAGGTGTGTAATAATTGTTCATCTCGACTTATTAGGTAAAAAGGAATCTTTTATACATATAAATCATAAATAAGATTAGGGTATTAAGAGGTAAATCTTTTTAATTTCCTTTTTTCAATTCGTCTGCATGCAACCATATAATTGCTAATTTTTCTTTATTTATTATCATGCAATTCCCTGAAACGAATAGCAGCCTACGCAGTATTGATAATCTGACAACATCACAAGAAGGACAAGTATTTCTCCTAACATCACAATCATGGATAAACACTATGGAATTCAAAGCAAATTCCACGATAATTTTCCTCGCTGGCCCTTCTACTAACGCACCCACAACTCGCTATTATTTTGGATTATAGAAAATATCTTCCAGTGGGTAACAATTGATTCTATACAAATTCCGTTGGATATTTTACTCAAAGATTGAAGTGTTGGTATTTCGCAATCAATGATATATATATCTGATATTTCATTTACGAAATGTCAAGGTTGTTCTCACTTCCCGTTGAGGCGCTATACTTAGAGGAAAAGGCCTAAATAAATCTTGTACTGAATAATTACTAGATTCAGACTGGCTTGAAAGTAGTTTAAAAATGCTGAAAACATTCAGACGACGTTCGCTTTTTATATTTGAAGAAAATAAACTTGGTAATTTTCACGAAATGGTAAATGGTCGAAAATAGAGATAGTGGTTCATTTAAATGAACATGTTTGAAAGGGACTTTTATATTACAAAAATTCCATGATGAATGTAGAATTTCAACGTATTCTGAAGTTTTAGTTCTATATGACGCACAACGTTGTTCGTTTTGAATAGATAACGCAGCAATTGTAGATTCATGAATAACCTTTATAACTAACTTCACATTCCAACTTTCCAGACTAGAAGGATAGGAAGATCTCAATGTCAATTGTTGAGCAAGTTTGGCCAAGCTTTCCTCAGAATTTCAGAATTTTGTACGGATATTTTGAAAAGAAGCTGAACACAATCTTAGAGGGAAAGAACAAGAATCAGGTGGAATATCTTCGAAATTCGGTAAGATGAAACTTTTAGCGTCAGATTTCAGGTTCGACCAATTGTTACGAATATATTTTATATGTGCACGAAATCAATTGTAAGAAAAAGAACTCTACTATTCAAAGTGGCACGAAATGGTCAAATCCAGGAAGTAGCTATTAGGTGTATGATAGGGCATTAAACTATATTATTTACCTATGGGGAATCGCATTCATAGAATCCATTGGTAAAGTTAGATTTTTTCTATGACTTCAGATGTGGAAGTTATGACGTCATTGTCACATTTTTGAAAGTGTTAAAGTCCACCTAATTACTCCCAACTCACATTTCATATCAGTTAGAAACGTGAAAATTAATGGGCATTATGTATATTAATAGTGGCTACATATTCTTCACCCAAAATCACGAATATGCTAATTCATTATCAAATCACTACGTCATCATGATAATACAAAAATCTTGAAATTCACTTATCTCGCTGATAATTCGCAACCTCAACGAGATAAACGCTGAAAATTAATAGAACATGTACAAATATGATGCGGACACGTTGGTCACACCAGATTTCCATTAATCTGACTAATTGTCGCATGATCACGTAATCACAAAAATTTCACATTGTTAAATTTGACATTTAGGCCTATTTACGCTTTATAATCAATGTTAGAAGTATATCAACCACACACCTCCCGCGAGAGGTTGGTGTATGGTTGTGTTCTTCCGCGAAGCGACCTAGCAACCAAAGTGCGCTAGTTACCTACTAAATTTTGATTATATTTGATGAATTTTTGTTATGCAGGCAATTATTTGGTCCATATTGAGGAGAAAAGTTGGTCTGTACACTTAATGGCTTGTTGGATATATATAAAATCAATTACTCATGATTCTTCCTCATAGAAAAGATCGAAAACTGATAATTAAAGCTCAAAAGCCAACATTTCAAAATTCAGCTAACCAACCACAATGTTTACAACATAAAACTTTGAATTTATAGTTTATTTCAACTAACCCATTAAGTTCGAGGTAATTAAACGAAGTTTTCGGGTAATTTCGGGAAATTAGAAATGGCTATATTATATAGAGATTTAAAATGCTATCATGTAAAACTTATGAGAAAACTTGACAGAACGCGACAGATAAAGTTTTGATGCTTTGTAGTCAACTAACGGATTAAATATCAAATACAGAATTTAGCAATTTATTGAACGTGATTATTTTATGTGTTATTAGAACTAGGATTAAATACTCACCGTTATTTTGAAACTCAACGATAATAGCAACCAAAAGAAGTCGTTAGGATGTATTAGTTGTATTTATTTTAAGAATTGAGTGTGATAACACACACTGTTCATTTGTGGTTTTGAATATTTATTTCTGAACAATTAGAATAGTCACACTATGCAAATTCCAATTGTAGCTAAACAACGTGAGGTATTACTGCTATTTTTATATTTTTGAAGTAACATTATATTCAGCTTTCATTTTGGAATAAAATGTTACGATATTTGAGATAAAAAAATTGGCCTACTTCCAGGTGCCGTGCCACTGTGCTATTATCACAAGGATGGGGTACCTTGCTTTCCAGATCACCAACAGGAGAGAACAACTTTAAGAGTTTCACATTAAGTGGGTAGTTGTCCGTTGAATTGATCTCAACTTATAAGCCACACGCTTAAACTTCTTGAATACAAGATTTGACATTGGTGAGTATCTTCTATGCAGTGCACATCAGTGCAGCGGATACCATAAAATTGTTATTTTTTGATAAAAACAAAATTTCTACACGTGTACTTTTATGTAGTGCGAACATTTTTTGATATCGAGGCAATTGAAAGAGTTTCTATATCGGCCATAATAGCTCGCCAAAGTACCCACGTCCGATAATGTTCGCCGAACTTGACTCCGATAAAAATTAATTCAATTATAAGTTATATCGCCTTTTTATTAGTTAATTCGGTTTCGAAGTAAGTTTTCGATTATTTGATATATTACAAGACCATATTTGGAAGATTTTCCATAGAAACCCTGGAATGTATCAGGAATGTTTGAAATATTCCATTCTCCGTTGTGCCTCTGCCCTATCAAGTGAGCCCTCTTTCGACTCTACTCAACTACCTGAGTATAATTATATACACCAACCGGCCAAAAGTCTTTGAACAGCAATAATTTGTATTCAGACATTTGAGGTTATACCAGCATTAAAACATCAGTAGATGCTACAAAATGGCTATTTACATGAAACGATATGTAAAGTATAATAAAACAGAAATATTTTCGAATTTAAATTTATGGAGGCGTTAGACTCATTAAATATATAATTAGATAATTAGGAAGTTTAAATTAAGAAAAATTTTTTGGCGCAATGACAGTGAAAAACACCAAAATTAACAAACACGGAGATTATGGACTTTCCCGTCTGTTTTCTCTCATGCTAAAAATTAATTACCGATAAAAGTATACTGAGTGTACCCTAGATTTGTACTTCAATCATTTATATTCATTTAAGAGCTTTCAATCAAGAAAAAGCTTTTTTGGTGCAATGAATGTCAAAAAAATCCCAAATTGATAGATTCGTGGTTTAAAGACGTTGCCGCTATTTATTTTAATTCAAAAATTATTTGTGGTAGTCAAATGTGTACCAACAGAATGGCTGAAATTGCACTTCGTTCATTTACATTGATTTTTGAGCTTGTAATCAAGAAACCCCATTTTGGGGCAATGAATGTAAAAAGAAAACCCCAAATTGATACATTCGAGGTTTAAAGACGTTACAGGCTGTTTCTTTTAATGCAAAAATTATTTATCGTCAAAAGTGTACAAACAGTGCCCCTGAAATTGCACTTCGTAAATTTACATTCATTTAAGAGCTTTAAATTAAGAAACCCCATTTTTGGAGCAAAGAATCTCAAAAAATACCAAATTGGTAATGTTCCTGGCTTACAGACATTATCGGCTGTTTTTAAAGATGCTACAACTACACTTCTTCAAAAGTGTTCAGTAGGTGCCCCTAAAATTATTCTTCGTTCATTTACAAAAATTTAAGAGATTTAAATTAAGAAAACGCATTTGGGGCAATGAATGTAAAGTGAAACTCCCAAATTGATAAATTCGTTTTTAAGGACATTCCTGACTATTTCATTCATGCTTAATAGTATTTATCTTCAAAAGTGTCAAGACAGTTCTCCTGAAATTATGCTTCGTTCATTTACATAAATTTAAGAGTTTTAAATTAAGAAAACCCATTTGGGGCAATTAATGTAAAATTAATCTCCCAAATAGATAAATTCGTGCTTTACGGATATTCCTAGTTATTTTCATTCATCCTTAAAAGTATTTATTTTCAAAGGTATCTAAACAGTGCCACTGAAATTGCACTTTCTTAATCTACATTCATTTACAAGCTTTAAATTAAGAAAAGCCATTTGGGGCAATGAATGTAAAATACAACTCTCAAATTGATAAATTCTTGTTTTATGGGCATTCCTATCTATTTCCTTTCATGCTAAATTGGTTTATTTTCAAAGATGTCCAAACAGTGCCCCTGAAATTCTACTTCGTTCATTTACATAAATTTAAGAGCTTTAAATTAAGAAAACCCATTTTTGGAGCAATGAATGTAAAATAAAACTCCCAAATTGATCAATTTGTGTTTTAAGACATTCCTGTTTATTTTCTTTCTTGCTTAACCCTCGTCTGGCTAGGAATGTAAAATTGAAACTGAAAGTTAATTGAATTTCAATTGAAAGTGAAAGTGAAAGTGGGGTTTTTCTATTTATACCTTTTACCCCAAGCCAGCCGAGGGTTAATTAAAAGTGATATTTTCAAAAGTATCCAAACAGTTCCCGTAAAATTGCACTTCGTTCATTTACATTCATTTATGAGCTTTTAATTTAGTAACACATTTTGGGGCAATGATTGTCAAAAAACTCCCAAATTGCTAAATTCGTATTTTAATGACGTTGCCGCTGTATCTTTTTTTCGCAAAATTATCTATTCTATTAAATCACTAGCCTGGTTGGGTGTGTGAAGTAAAATAAATTTTAGTGTGGAGTGAAATTAGTAAATTCTGGAATTTCTTTACGAGACTCGGTGAGTCTTTGAGGTTCATCAAATGAAACATCCATGCCTAATCTATGCCAAATTTATACACGTTTGTTCCCACCGCAGGCGGCCCGAAGATTATTGGGTTCATAATGTGGATGGTGTGTTTCACTCCTAGTCAAGGGTTTTGCCATTTGGAAGATTTCGAAAGAATTCAAAAGAATGTCGTTACTAAACTTCTTTCAAGAAACCTAATTATATATAGAACAGATATACTAGCTTATTGCGAAGACAAGTAGATTAGGAATTTACTCAGGTGGTTTTGAAACCTTAAAAATATTAGAAATTCATTTTACAACAATCAAACAAACATTGCTAAGATCATAGGTTGATGCTATAGTATTTCAGAAATATGATTTTATAGGTTTTCAACTAGACCGATTAAATGCTAATGAAAAGAGAAATCTGAAAGCGTTTAAAAGTTGATTGGTTTTGTCAATCACCAAATTATATTATATTTTAATTCGAAGATTCTTCTTGACGCCTGCGGTGGGTTAAACGTGTATAAATTTGGCTGAGATTATGCATGGTTGTTTCATTTGATGAACCTCAAAGACTCACCGAGTCTCGTAAAGAAATTCCAGAAATATAATTTCACTCCACCCTATAATAAATACGCACCATTTATGAGTTTATATATTACTTAGTTGGGAACATAATATGGACTGTTGTTATTATAGAGAGGTACTTTTTCCCACCGCCTATAAATGAGGTATTTTTTTTTACGAAGAAAAATACGCACATTTGTTATTCTAGAGAGGTACTTTGGCGCACCTCTTATGACTAATGTAGATTTCTTAATCGTGAACATAATAGGCACAGTTGTTATTGTAGAGAGGTACGTTGCGCTCCGTTTATGAGTATATATATTACTCAGTTGGAAAGATAATATGGTCTGTTTTTATTATAGAGAGGTACCTTTGAGCATCGCGTGTGACTAATGTATATTTCTTAAACGCGGAGCATAATAAGCACAGTTGTTATTATAGAGTGGCATTTTTGCGCACTTTTATTAGTAGATATAGTACTTATTGGGAACTTAATATGGATTGTCGTTATTATAGAGATGCACTTTTGCGCACCGTTTATGAGTATATATATTTCTTAGTTGGGAACATAATATGGTCTGTTTTTATTATAGAGAGGTACCTTTGAGCTTCGCGTGTGACTAATGTATATTTTTACACGGGGAGCAAATAACCACTGTTGATATTATAGTGAGGCATTTTTGCGCAGTTTTATGAGTAGATATAGTACTTATGAACTTAATATAGATTGTTGTTATTATAGAGATGCACTTTTGCGCACCGTTTATGAGTATGTATATTACTTAGTTGAGAACATAATATGGTGTGTTTTTATTATAGAGAGGTACCTTTGAGCTTCGCGTGTGACTAATGTATATTTCTTATACGGGGAGCATAATAAGCACAGTTGTTATTATAGAGAGTTTCATTTTTGCGCTCTTTTTATGAGTAAATATATTACTTCTTTGGGAACATAATCAGGGTATATTATAAGCCCATTTTTTTATTCCTGGCCCATTTTTTAATTCCTATTTTCATTTTTTACTCCCTTGAATAGTGAGTTTTTTTCGTATGATATCCATTTCAAGATTCCATTTCTACCGAAAATCCATTTTTTTATTCCACGAAAACATTAAAAAACTTTTTTTTAATCCTTATAAAATACTCTGAACATAATATGGACTCTTGTTATTTTAGAGAGGTTCTTTTTTCCACCACTTATAACTGAGGTATATTTCTTTGTCGGGAGGATAATAAGCGCAGTTGTTCTTCTAGACAAGTACTTTTGGGCACTGCTTATGACTAAAGTAAATTTCTTAAACGGGGAGCATAATAAGCACATTTGTTATTATAGTGAGGCACTATTGCGCACAATTTATGAGTAAATATATTACTTAGTTGGAAACATAATATGGTTTGTTGTAATAATAGAGAGGTATTTTGCGGCGCACCATTTATGAGTTTTAATATTACTTATTCGGGAACATGATATAGACTTTTGTTATTATCGAGAGGTATTTTGCGCACCGCTAATACTTAATGTATATTTCTAAATCGCGAACATAATAAGCACAGTTTTTATTGTAGAGAGGTACTTTTGTGCACCGCTTATGAGTAGATATATTTTTTAGTTGTTAACATAATAAGGATTGTTGTTATTAAAGAGAGGTACTTTTGCACAACGCTTATGTATGATGAATAGTTCTTAGCCGGGAGAAAATTTGCACATTTGTTATTCTAGAGAGGTATTTTTGCGCACAATTTATGAGTTTTTATATCACTTAGTCGGGAACATGATATAGACTGTTGTTATTATAGAGCAGTATTTTTGCACACTATTCATGAGTAAATTTATTACTTAGCCGGAAGCTTAATATGGACTATTGATATTCTAGAGAGGCACTTTTGCGCACCGCTTATGACTAATGTAGATTTCTTAGTCGGGAGCATAATAAGCACAGTTGTTATTCTAGAGACTTACTTTTGCGTTCCGCTTTTGACTAATATATATTTCTTATTCGCAAACATAATATGCACAGTTGTCATTGTAGAGAGGTACTTTGCGCACCGTTTATGACTATATATATTACTCAGTTGGGAAGATAATATGGTCTGTTTTTATTATAGAGAGGTACCTTTGAGCATCGCGTGTGACTAATGTATATTTCTTAGACGGGGAGCAAATAAGCTCAGTAGTTATTATAGTGATGCATTTTTGAACACTTTTATGTGTAGATATAGTACTTATTTGGAATTTAATATGCACTGTTGTTATTATAGAGATGCACTTTTGCGCACCGTTTATGAGTATATATATAACTTATTTGGGAACATAATATGGACTGTGGTTATTATCGAGTGGTAATTTTGCCCACCGTAATAACTGATGTATACTTCTTAGTCGTAGCAAAATAAGCGCAGTTGTTATTCTAGAGAATTACTTTTGCGTTCCGCTTATGACTAATATATATTTCTTATTCGAGATCATATTAAGCACAGTTGTTATTGTAGAGAGGTACTTTTGAGCACCGCGTGCGACTAATGTATATTTCTTTAACGCGGAGCTTAATAAGCACAGTTGTTATAATAGAGTGGCATTTTTGCGCACTTGTAAGAGTATATATATTACTTAGACGGGAGCATAATATGGACTGTTGATATTCTAGGGAGGCACTTTTGCGCACCGCTTTTGACTAATGTATATTGCTTATTCGGGAATATGAAATGGACTGTTGTTATTATAGAGAGGTACTTTTGTTTTGTTTATCATCGTATATTTATCTTATTTGGGAACTTATTAAGGACTGTGGTTATTATAGAGAGCTACTGTTGCCCACCGCTTATTACGGATGTATATTTCTTAGTCGGGAGCATAATTAGCCCAGTTGTTGTTCTAGAGAGGTACTTTTGCGGTCCGCTTATGACTTATATATATTTCTTATTCGCAAACATAATAAACACAGTTTTTATTGTAGGAGGTACTTTGCGCTCCGCTAATGAGTAGATATATTTTTAGTTGAGAACATAATAAGGACTGTTGTTTTTATATAGAGCCATTTTATCCCCCGCTTATGACTAATGTATTTTTCTTAGCCGGGAGCATAATAAACACAGTTGTTATTATAGAGAGTTACTTTTGAGCACCGCGTGCGACTAATGTTTAATTCTTCTACGCGGAGCATAATAAGCACAGTTGTTATTATAGAGTGGCATTTTTGAGCTCTTTTATGATTATATATATTACTTTGTTGGGATCATACTATGGTCTATTTTAATTATTGAGTAGTACCTTTGAACATCGCGTGTGACTAATGTATATTACTTTGTCGGGAATATTATATGGACTGTTGTTATTCTTGAGAGGTACTTTTGCGCACCGCTAATGCTTAATGTATATTTCAAAATCGCGAACATAATAAGCACAGTTGTTATTGTAGAGAGGTATTTTTGCGCACCGCTTATGATAACGTATATTACTTAGTCGGGAATATGATATGGACTGTTGTTATTATAGAGAGGTACCTTTGCGCACCATTTATGTGTGTGTATATTACTTAGCCGTGAGCATAATATGGACTGTTGTTATTCTACTGAGGTACTTTTGCGCTCCGCTTATTACTACGGTAATATATATTTCTTATTCGCGAACATAATAAGCACAGTTGTTATTGTAGGAGGTACTTTGCGATCCGATAATGAGTGGATATATTACTTAGTGGAGAACATAATAAGGACTGTTGTTATAAAAGAGAGGTGCTTTTGCGCACCGCTTATGACTATTGTATATTAGTTATTTCGGGAATATGATATGAACAGTTGTTATTTTAGAGAGGTTCTTATCCGCACCGTTTTAGAGAGAGTATATTAATTAGTTTGGAATATTATATGGAGTGTTCTTATTATAGAGATGGACTTTTGCGCGCACCGTTTATGAGTATATATATTACTTAGTTGAGAACTTAATAAGGACTGTGGTTATTATAGAGAGCTACTTTTGCCCACCGCTTATAACTGACATATTATTTAGTCCATGGCCTACTTAATATACGGCTATATATGTCGCCGAGAAGGCCATAAAACAAAGAGGCCAGTTTCTAATTTTCAAAATGGAGAATTGATCTTTATTCGAATAATTAGCAATGATAGAGCTGAAAAGTGTATTATAACTATATAGGAATATGGTATCCAGGTATACATAGCACCCTCCAGAATTGTGTTATGTCATCATCTGATGACGTTATGGTTATTTTGGTTGCGAATTATCTTGTTTTTCTAGCATACTTTTAACATAGTTAAACGCGTTATAAATGTTCAAAATTGAAACATGGTTATACCCAGAAGTAGTAGAATAAAATATATCGAAATTATAAATGGAATGTTGCCACATTCCTCGGTTGCCATGGAAATGTATATTTACTAAAATGTGCCATAACTCAAAAACTATGAATGTTATGTAAACTAGACTGGTACTGATCTGTCCGGAATAGGTAACTTCCTATTCATCGATAATACATTTTCTATGCCTAACTTCAATAATCTTTGAGATAATGAGATAATTAACACCTAATTCATTATTAGGTAATGACTCACTATCTCAAAAATTATTGAAGTTAGGCATAGAAAATGTATTATCGATGAATAGGAAGTTACCTATTCCGGACAGATCAGTACCAGTCTAGTTTACATAACATTCATAGTTTTTGAGTTATGGCACATTTTAGGTAATATACATTTTCCATGGCAACCTATGAATGTGTCAACATTCCTTTTATAATTTCGATATATTTTATTCTACTACTTCTGGGTATAACCATGTTCCAATTTTGAACATTTATAACGCGTTTGACTATGTTAAAAGTATGCTAGAAAAACAAGATAATTCGCAACGAAAATAACCATAAAGTACACTTTTCAGCTCTATCATTGCTATTTATTCGAATAAAGATCAATTCTCCATTTTGAAAATTAGAAACTGGCCTCTTTGTTTTATGGCCTTCTCGGAGGCATATATAGCCGTATATTAAGTAGGCCATGGCCAGATGCGTTTCCATTAACTTATAAATAGAATTGGTCTACTATATTTATCACTATTAATTAAATGCATTTATTTCTCATTCTATCACGCGATTATTGTTATTTATTCACCACAATTGGTGTATTGCATTACAGTAGAGGTTGGATATAGGCACACCGGTTTATAAGAACATCTCGCTTTATAAGAACACTATGTTGGAAAACGGTTGCCATATACCCTGTATAATTTATGTCGGATATAAGCACACCGGTTTATAAGAACACTATGTTAGAAAACGATAATAACATGTGTTGCCAAGTTGATATTTTGTCGGAGTCATTTTTGAAAGTACTAATTGGAACTACCTAATAATGTCATTTCGTGAGGTGGAAAACACAATGAAGACAAGAATAGTTAGTTCAACTGAGAATTTATATGAAATTTAGCATTTCTAACTACGAGTATTACTGCCCAATTCAATATATGTGATTACACATAATATAGATAGATAGATAGAATGATAAACTTATAAATCACATTCGTCAGTATTCTTATTGTTTACTTCAAAATGTTGATGCGAAAACAGAATTTCAATCAAGTTCTAGAAGAAACCCCTTGTAGCATCGTTTTTTCTTCCGTGGAAATAGCTCACATAATGAATATATATTCTGGTCCCTGCCCTTCTGTCCACGGTGCATTGCGTCAGAGATATTATCGAATGAGAAAGAAATATCTTGTTAAGAATAATACTCTTTACCAGTCAGACACTCCTACAGGCAATTTATTGCAAGTTGTCCCTAAAGATAATTTATTCGATCTCTTTGATAAAGTGCATGGCGAGGATGGGAAGCACCTTGGAAGGGATCACTTGTATGTCGAGCTGAAAAAGCGATTTACCGGATTTTCTAGGAAAGTAGTACTTGCCTTTGTAGGATTGTGCCAAGAATGCCAACTACAAAAATAAAAAAATCCATCAAAAGCGTCGTTACCAAACCCATTCGTAGTAATGACTTTGCATCTAGAGGCCAAGTAGACCTCATAGATATGCAGGCTAGTGGAGAAATAAACTCACCATATAACTTCTTGCTAGTATATCAGGATCATCTCACAAAAGTTGTGTGTGAACTTCTTGCTAGTATATCAGGATCATCTCACAAAGTTTAAATCTCCTTACAGAGTGTCATTCGGAAGAGAAGCAACCAAGGGCCTGGGTGATCTCGGTATTCCTGAAAATATTTCTAATGACATATCTACAGAGGAAGAATTAAATCTGTAAGTTAATTTTTCAAGCGCATTGTGTGTGCTTCCGCTGCGCGGCTGCGGATATTCAGTGTCCGGATAAGAAATACTTCGGGTGCTTCATCGATACTAATCAGCTAGTAATTATGATAGTATGTATATATCCAGTGGTGTAGGCATAATCAGGTTTGTTCATTCTGGTGTGAGGACACAGTATCACAGCCGCAGCGCAAGCACACGAAGCGCTTATATCAAATTAAATCAGTGGTTCCATCACTGCTGATATTTGTAGTAATAAGTTTGGAAAAACTATATTATTAATTCATTATTTAGACTACTTGAACAAGATCAAGAATTTAATGAAGATTACCCGGTAGATAGTAGTTCGAGCACACCTACATGGAGTCACACTGACCTATCAGCTCATTTTTGTGCCGATGTGAATCCAGAATACGTTCCAGATTATGGATTGGAATTAGATGATTCCTATACCAGAGAAATCACGCACAACAACTATGGGAATGTGTTAATCGATCCCTACAATAACATACTTGATAATCCGAAGTTTCTATCTACTCCGATAGATACAAATACAAGGCCATCCATTCCTGTACTCCAATGTGCTACTCCATCAGAAAATCAGCCCGCATCTCCATTGCTTATTCCAGTTCCTGAATATTCTTGTCAACAACCACTTTATAACAATTTGAATCCATCTTACCCGTCTCAATATCCTTCCTGTCCGTACATACCACCAACGTCGCCACAATTAGAGACTGCTGTACCTGTATGTACAGTTTGTATGGGTGAGTGCACAGGTGCTCACAGTTGTCCAGGTTGTCATAGACCTATCCATACGATTTGTGGACAGACTGTTGGTGAGGAAGGCTACGGATGTCCTGTTTGGTGCATCTCCTGCTCATTAGAGAATAGAGCTGATAGCATCAGGATGGAAGAGTAGCAGCTAAAAGTGGACAAGAAAAACAAATCAAAAGAATGGTAAAGCAGACAAACAAAAAGATTAAACTCGTTGACGTTGGTCGAAATGTCCTTATACCTATCCCCATAGTTGATAGAAGATCACCTTTTGATCCTCAAAACCTTCCTGGAGTAGTATTGCAAAGGTTAGTTGATGGGATGTATCAAATAGGGACTGCCCACGGGATACTTGATCACCAATATACATCGAGCCAGTTTGAATCTTCCCTTTCTTACTTTCTATCACCCGAAGATGTCCCAGATAACCGAGTAACCTTAAGAGAATCAATTATTCATAATTCCTTTGGTAAGAATAAGCTACAATGTAATTGTACAGCTGGCTGCAATTCGAATAAATGCAAGTGCAGGACATACCTAATTTACGGAACGGAACGGAACCGTTCCGTAATTTGTTAATACCTAAATTACGGAACGGAACGGAATGTTCCGTAATTTGTTCATACCTAATTTACGGAACGGAACGGAATGTTCCGTAATTTGTTCATATATATTACTTAGTTGGGAACATAATATGGTCTGTTTATATTATTGAAAGGTACCTATAATACCTTTGAGCATCTCGTGTGACTAATGTCTATTTCTTAGTCGAGCATAATAAGCACAGTTGTTATTCTAGAGAGGTGCTTTAGCGCACCGTTATGACTAATGTATATTACTTAGTCGGAAATATAGTATGGACTGTTGTTATGATAGAGAGGTACTTTTCCGCACCGTTTAAGAGTAATATATTAATTAGTTGGGAATATAATATGGAGTGTTCTTATTGTAGAGATGAAAATTTGCGCACCGTTTATGAGTATATATATTACTTATTTGGGAACATAATATTGTCTGTTTTTATTTTAGAGAGGTACCTTTGAGCATCGCGTATGACTGATGTATATTACTTAGTCGGGAATATAATATGGACTGTTATTATTATTGAGAGGTACTTTTGCCCAACTCTTATGTATAATGTATAAATCTTAGCTGGGAATAAAATATGCACATTTGTTATTCTAGAGGTGTATTTTTGCGCACCGCTTATGATAATGTATATTACTCAGTCGGGAATATGATATGGACTGTTGTTATTATAGAGAGGTACTCTTGCCCACTATTTATTTATATGTATATTACTTGGCCTTGAGCATAATATGGACTGTTGTTATTTCTACTGAGTTACTTTTGCGCTCCGCTTATGACTAATGTAAATTTCTTGTTCGCGAACATAATATGCACAGTTGTTATTGTACGAGGTACTTTGCGCACGCTTATGAGTAGATATAATACTTAGTTGAGAACATAATAAGGACTGTTGTATTTATAGAGTAGCATTTGATCCCTGCTTATAACTAATGGATTTTACTAGCTGGGAGCATAATATGCCCAGTTGATATTCTAGAGAGGTAATTTTGCGGTCCGCTTATGACTAATGTAAATTTCTTATTCACGAACATAATAAGCACAGTTGTGATTGCAGAGAGGTATTTTTGTGCACCGCTTATGAGTAGATATATTACTTAGTTGCTAGCATAATAAGAACTGTTGTTTTTACAGAGTAGCATTTGATCCCCGCTTATAACTAATGTATTTTTCTTAGCTGGCAGCATAATATGCCCAGTTTTATTCTAGAGAGGTAATTTTGCGGTCCGCTTATGACTAATATATATTTCTTATTCGCGAACATAATAAGACAAGTTGTTATTGTAGATAGGTATTTTAACGCACCGCTTATGATAATGTATATTATTCAGTTCGGGAATATAATATGGACTGTTGTTATTATAGAGAGGTACTTTTGCCCAACTCTTATGTATTATGTATAAATCTTAGCTGGGAGAAAAATATGCACATTGTTATTCTAGAGAGGTATTTTTGCGCCTTCTTTTTGATAATGTATATTACTCAGTCGGGAATATGATATGGACTCTTGGTATTAGAGAGAGCTACATTTGCGCACCATTTATGTATATGTATATTAATTAGCCTTGAGCATAATATGGACTGTTGCTATTCCACTGAGGTACTTTTGCGCTCCGCTAATGACCAATATATATTTCTTATTCGCGAACATAATATGCACAGTTGTTATTGTAGAGAGGTATATTTGTGCACCGCTTATGAGTAGATATAATACTTAGTTGAGAACATAATATGGACTGTAGTTATTAAATAGAGGTACTTTTGCCCAACTCTTATGTATGATGTATAAATCTTAGCTGGGAGAAAAAAATGGACATTTGTTATTCAAGAGAGGTATTTTTGCGCACCGCTTATGATAATGTATATTACTCAGTCGGGAATACTATATGGACTGTTGTTATTATAGAGAGGTATTTTGCGCACCATTTATGTATATGTTTATTACTTAGACTTGAGCATAATATGGATTGTTGCTATTCTACTGAGGTACTTTAGCGCTCCGCTTATGACTAATATATATTTCTTATTCGCGAACATAATATTTACAGTTGTTATTGTAGAGAGGTATTTTTGCGCACCGCTTATGATAATGTATTTTACTCAGTCGGGAATATTCTATGGACTCTTGTTATTATAGAGTGGTACTTTTGCGCACCATTTATGTAGATGTATATTACTTAGCCTTGAGCATAATATGGACAGTTGCTATTCCACTGAGGTACTTTTGCGCTCCGCTTATGACCAATATATATTTCTTATTCGCGAACATAATATGCACAGTTGTTATTGTAGAGAGGTATATTTGTGCACCGCTTATGAGTAGATATAATACTTAGTTGAGAACATAATAAGCACAGTTGTTATTGTAGGAGGTACTTTGCGCTCCGTTAACGAGTAGATATATAAATTAGTTGCTAGCATAATAAGAACTGTTGTTTTTATAGAGTAGCATTTGATCCCCGCTTATAACTAATGTATTTTTCTTAGCTGGGAACATAATATGCACAGTTGTTATTATAAGGAGTTATTTTGACATCCGCGTGCGACAAATGTATATTTCTTCTGCGCGGAGCATAATAATCACAGTTGTTATTATAGAGTGGATTTTTCGCACTTTTATGAGTATATATATATTACTCAGTTGGGAAAATAATATGCCCAGTTGTTATTCAAAAGAGTTAATTTTGCGATCCGCTTATGACTAATAATATATTTCGTATTCGCGAATATAATAAGCATAGTTGTTATTGTAGGAGGTACTTTTGTGCACCGCTTATGAGTAGATATAATACTTAGTTGAGAACATAATAAGGACTGTAGTTATTAAAGAAATGTACTGTTGCCCAACTCTTATGTGTAATGTATAAATCTTAGATGTTGGAAAAATATGCACATTTGTTATTCTAGAGAGGTATTTTTGCGCACCGCTTATTATAATGTATATTACTCATTCGGGAATATGATATGGACTGTTGTTATTATAGAGAGGTACTTTTGCCCACTATTTATTTATATGTATATTACTTGGCCTTGAGCATAATATGGACTGTTGTCATTCTACTGAGGTACTTTTGCGCTCCGCTTATGACTAATGTAAATTTCTTGTTCGCGAACATAATAAGCACAGTTGTTATCGTAGATAGGTATTTTTGTGCACTGCTTATGAGTAGATATATTACTTAGTTGCTAGCATAATAAGAACTGTTGTTTTTATAGAGTAGCATTTGCTCCCCGCTTATAACTAATGTATTTTTCTTAGCTGGCAGCATAATATGCCCAGTTTTATTCTAGAGAGGTAATTTTGCGGTCCGCTTATGACTAATATATATTTCTTATTCGCGAACATAATAAGACAAGTTGTTATTGTAGAGAGGTATTTTAACGCACCGCTTATGATAATGTATATTATTCGTTTCGGGAATATAATATGGACTGTTGTTATTATTGAGAGGTACTTTTGCCCAACTCTTATGTATAATGTATAAATCTTTGCTGGGTGAAAAATATGCACATTTGTTATTCTAGATAGGTATTTTTGCGCACCGCTTATTATAATGTATATTACTCATTCGGGAATATGATATGGACTGTTGTTATTATAGAGAGGTACTTTTGCGCACCATTTATGTATATGTATATTATTACATGGCCTTGAGCATAATATGGACTGTTGTTATTTTACTAAGGTTCTTTTACGCTCCGCTTATGACTAATATAAATTTCTTATTCGCGAACATAATAAGCTCAGTTGTTATTGTAGAGAGGTATTTTAGCGCACCGCTTATGATAATGTATATTATTCAGTTCGGGAATATGATATGGACTGTATTTATTGAAGAGAGGTACTGTTGCCCAACGATTATGTATATGTATATTACTTAGCCTTGAGCATAATATGGACTGTTGGTATTCTACTGAGGTACTTTTGCGCTCCGCTTATGACTAATATATATTTCTTATTCGCGAACATAATATGCACAGTTGTTATTCTAGAGAGTTAATTTACGGTACGCCATTGACTACTATATAATACAGATGGGAAAGCAGCCGACCAACGAATAAAAAAGAGAGGCCAGTTTATCATTTTCACTCTAGTACAATCTATGCTTATAGAACTTGTGAATTTGACTTAATATTGGTTAATAGAGTATGGTAAATCCATTAGTAGTATTTATAAGATTCTCACAACTGCGGTTTAGGCGCCATTTAATGATGACGTCAGCGACAACTAATTTTATATTAATTTGACATGTATGTATCTAAATGTATTAAAATGTACTTGTACACCAATCGTATTATTTATTTATTTTGCACTTGTGAATGTTCAACAAATAATATGCAATATTATATATACAGTCATATAAGATATTCAAATAGCAAATTGGCTTCTACCGGAAAAACTATAATATTATTTTTGACACGACCATATGCTTAGAAAATATATAATATACAAGGGACAAACTAGTCAACATTTATATTAATTAATTTTAATTGTGCACTTATTCTATTTAAACTCCGCCCCTTGTTCAAAACCTCTCGACTACTTTATCTTCCATAGGTTGTTAATACGTATATATTACCGTCGAAATTGAGGATCACGAAGTTGAGATTTCGAATATAAGAAATCTCAATTTCGACGGTTTAAATACATGTATATAATATCCGTACTATAGGAATATGTGTATTTCTGACTTACTGTATAAAACTTCTCCTAAATCAATCCTTAGATCTCATTATCTTATGCCATTCAAATGCTCTATCGTACATTGTCATTCGGGATATTCCAACCTAGTAAAGTTATGTTTGCCTTTCCAAAGTAAGATGAGCTTCGACAGAAATGGGTGAAGTTTTTGAATCGAGAAGCTTTCACAATTACTCAGTCTTCACGAATATGCATCCAACATTTTGAAGAAAAATATATAATCCCCATCCATTAAAGACGAGGCTAAATTTGAAACTCAACCCTATCCCAACAATATATCCTTCTTCTATCCCTAAAGCCAGCAGCCTATTATGTCTCCACCTATTGGAAGAAAACCTATTGTGCGGATTTTTCAGAAAGATGAATTACCCATTTTTCAATCTCGATCAAAATGCGAAAGTTTACAAGATATCTTAAGCCACATAAAATCAGCGATCGAGTATCGAGACTTTTTTCATTCTTCTACTGAAACAGATCTAACTATTTATCGGGTTGAAATACAATCAGGTGTAGCTATAGTTATGGAGTGTATAAATATCAGTTCTTATTTACATGTGAAGCTTAGTTTTGAAGGATTCCCTATTCCTCTTCCAGATTATATATCGAATTCTAAAGGATCTAAAATTCGTAACTTGGATATGTTAACAAATTTACCCATCTATTGTCGAAACATCACTCACAATTATGATATTGAACCTCTTAAAGATCTGTTGCGACTCGTATACTATTGCCCTAAAGGAAAGTGTAAATACTCTACCAGTACTCTTCGATTTGCCCTTCAATTGCGCTATACTTCAAATGCAGCTTATAATCTATTACGTCAATACATGCCGCTACCTAGCCAGAGATTATTACGTTGTTTAAAATCCGACTCCATTGATAGTATAAAAGCTTTATCTAAATTTCGTGAAGATGTTTTTTTTGGAATTGATGTCGTAATTCTTCTTGATGAAATGCATCTACAGCAACAAGTACAATTTGACGGACAAACTATTATTGGTTGTAATGAAGATCTCCAAATGTACAAGAGCATACTTTGTTTTATGGCGATGTCTCTCACTAATACTATCCCCTTTATCATTAAAGCTATTCCATTATTCACTATATCGTCCAAAATTGTAAGTAATGGTATCCTTAATTGTATGGAAAATTTAACCTATGAAAAGTTTCATCCTCGTGCTGTTATTTCTGATAATCACCGAACGAATATTTCTTCGTTCAACTATTTGATGAATACTTATCCAGTTCCTGAAAAGAAATACTGTATGATCAATCCAAATAATTCTCTAATTGTTTACTTGCTTTTTGATACAGTTCACCTAATCAAAAACATTCGGAATAATCTTATTGGTGCTCGGTTGATTCAAATTCCACAGCTGCAATTAAAACTTCAAGAATTAACTCTTATAGTTCCAGCAGGGAATGTATTTTGGCGTAGTCTTCACAAAGTTCATGACGCAGACCACTCTCTCAATTTCCATCTTCGAAAAGCTCCATCTTTAAACTACCAAGCACTTCACCCAGGAAATAACAAACAATCGGTTCCACTAGCTCTTGCTATTTTTGATAGTAAAACCTTGTCTGCAATGCGTGAATATCTCAGGGATGAAGATATAGTATCTCCAGCATTCTTAGAGCTGGTAAACATGTGGTGGTTGCTTGTTAATTCCAAAGAACGTTTTCATCCGCATCACTTTGGAAATGCTATTAGTCCAAATCCGCTTAAAGATAAACGTAACCTTTCTACTGGAAAAGAACAATTGGTTATCAACTTGGAAACTTTCGAAAAAACTTGGTCTCACTAAACAAACCTTTGAAGCATTAATGAATACAAATGCCGCTATTGCTGATCTATCATATGATTTAATCACAGATGGCTTTCATTACGTATTAACCGGAAGATTACAGACCGATCCATTAGAAAGGAGATTTTCTCAATATAGACAAATGAGTGGCGGTCGTTTTCTAGTGAGTTTAACTGAGATACTGCGTTCTGAAAAGATAATAACTTACCAGCACCTTCTCAAACGCGATATCGACATTAGTGGCTTAATAGTGTCTTCCACTGGTGAAATAAATAAGCCAATTTCTGATTTTTTAATCACATTACCGACTGATTCTATTGACCTACTTTCTTTATCAGATAACTCTAAACATATTGTTGCTTATGTAGCAGGGTACATCTCTCATTCGCTCATGCAACGTTCCAACTGTGATGTTTGTTTTGAACTACTTCAGAAAGATCAGATGAATAATTCTTATATTGAGATTCTTAATAGAGGGGGAATCCACTTACCAACAGTAATCCTTTACCAGTATGTAGAAACTGCATTTTGTATAATCGAATCGTTTGAATCGAAGATATTGGCAACTAAACTTCCAACTAAACATGTAATGCTCCACCTACTTGCACAGGTATCAGTTGAATGGAATTCTGGTTTTGTTTGCGATCTACATGCTACTGATGGTTGTAAGAGAGTTCATTCGATTGTAACTAATCTTTATCTTAAAGGACTTTCCAATGAAGTTATTGAAACTGATAGAAAGTCTCAAGTTGATTCATTTAAGGCCAAGAAACGTAGACTACCAGACTGATTGTTTGTCTTTATTATCATTATTATAAATTATGCTCCATTGAATTCTTTTATGTGTATACTGTATACATGTGTATTAGTTGTCGCTGACGTCATCATTAAAAGGCGCCTAAACCGCAGTTCTGAGAATCTTATAAATACTACTAATGGATTTACCATACTCTATTACCCTATATTAAGTCAAATACACAAGTTCTATAAGCATAGATTGTATTAGAGTGAAAATCATAAACTGGCCTCTCTTTTTTATTCGTTGGTCGGGTGCTTTCCCATCTGTATTATATAGTAGTCTATGGGTACGCTTATGACTAATATATTTTACTCTGTCGGGAATATGATATGGACTGTTGTTATTATAGAGTGGTACTTTTGCGCACCATTTATGTAGATGTATATTACTTAGCCTTGAGTATAATATGGACTGTTGTTATTCTATTGAGGTACTTCTGCGCTCCGCTTATGACTAATGTAAATTTCTTATTCGCGAACATAATAAGCACAGTTGTTATTGTAGGAGGTACTTTGCGCTCCGTTAACGAGTAGATATATTACTTAGTTGCTAGCATAATAAGAACTGTTGTTTTTAAAGAGTAGCATTTGATCCCCGCTTATAACTAAAGTATTTTTCTTAGCTGGGGGCATAATATGCCCAGTTGTTATTCTAGAGAGGTATTTTTGCGGTTCGCTTATGACTAATAAATATTTCTTATTCGCGAACATAATAAGCACAGTTGTTATTGTAGAGAGGTATTTTGTGCACCGCTTATGAGTAGATATAATACTTAGTTGAGAACATAATAAGCACTGTAGTTATTAAAGAAATGTACTGTTGCCCAACTCTTATGTGTAATGTATAAATCTTAGATGTTGGAAAAATATGCACATTTGTTATTCTAGAGAGGTATTTTAGCGCACCGCTTATAATAGTGTATATTACTCAGTCGGGAATATGATATGGACTGTATTTATTAAAGAGAGGTACTGTTGCCCAACAATTATGTATAATGAATAAATCTTAGCTATGAGAAAAATATGCACAATTGGTATTCTAGAGAGGTATTTTTGGCACCGCTTATGATAATTTATATTACTCAGTCGGGAATATGATATGGACTGTTGTTATTATAGAGTGGAACTTTTGCGCACCATTTATGTAGATGTATAATACTTAGCCTTGTGCATAATATGGACTGTTGCTATTCTACTGAGGTACTTTTGCGCTCCGCTTATGACTAATGTAAATTTCTTGTTCGCGAACATAATAAGCACAGTTGTTATCGTAGGTAGGTATTTTTGTGCACTGCTTATGAGTAGATATATTACTTAGTTGCTAGCATAATAAGAACTGTTGTTTTTATAGAGTAGCATTTGCTCCCCGCTTATAACTAATGTATTTTTCTTAGCTGGCAGCATAATATGCCCAGTTTTATTCTAGAGAGGTAATTTTGCGGTCCGCTTATGACTAATATATATTTCTTATTCGCGAACATAATAAGACAAGTTGTTATTGTAGATAGGTATTTTAACGCACCGCTTATGATAATGTATATTATTCAGTTCGGGAATATAATATGGACTGTTGTTATTAAAGAGAGGTACTTTTGCCCGACTCTTATGTATATTGTATAAATCTTAGTTGGGAGAAAAATATGCACATTTGTTATCCTAGAGAGGAATTTTTGCGCACCGCTTATGATAATGTATATTACTCATTCGGGAATATGATATGGACTGTTGTTATTATAGAGAGGTACTTTTGCGCACCATTTATGTAGATGTATATTACTTAGCCTTGAGCATAATATGGACAGTTGCTATTCTACAGAGGTACTTTTGCTCTGCGCTTATAACTAATAGATATTTCATATTCGCAAACATAATATGCACAGTTGTTATTGTAGAGAGGTATTTTTGTGCACCGCTTATGAGTAGATATAATACAGTTGAGAACATAATAAGGACTGTTGTTATTAAAGAGAGGTACCTTTGAGAATCGCGTGTGACTAATGTATATTTCTTTGACGGGGACCAAATAAGCACGGTCGTTATTAGAGTGATGCATTTTTGCGCCCTTTTTGAGTAGATATAGTACTTTTTGGGAACTTAATTAGGACTGTTGTTATCATAGAGATGCACTTTTACGCACCGTTTATGAGTATATATATTACTTATTATTAAATCTCGATTGATGTTTGTTTGTTTGTGTCTGTGTTTGTATGTCCGGATTGTATTAAAGTTATGGGGGAATAGAAACTTCAATTAATATTGTGATATAAACTAACTGTCAAATGTTATAATTGGTAAACAAATGTTATAAAGGTAAACAAGTATGCTGATTTCGAATTTCGCATTTATAAATTTATACTATGAATATTTGTTGTTGTTGTTTACACAAAATAGGTATGGAAATTATTGAAAATTCAAAATCAACCTAGAAGTTAGCTTTCAACGTGTATTATAGGTAAACAAGTATGCTAAACACGAATTTCGCGTTAAATAATTCTAATATGAATTTTTTGTTGTTTACACAAAATAGGTAAACAAATTAATTAAAATTCAAAATCAACCTAGAAGTTAGCTTTCAACGGGTTTTATAGGTAAACAAGTATGCTGATTTCGAATTACGTATTTAAAAATTTCTAAACAGATAATATGAGATATGATACCAAGGTTGGGATCAATTATAATTTTCAATTACAATACGCTATCCTTATAATTTCAACTACAATTACAATTACAATTATGGGTATTTGTGTTTTTCAATCTCAATTACAATTACAATTATGTCAAAAACTTGTTAATTGCAATAGAATTAATTAACAATATAATTGAACCCAACCCTGTATGATATACCATAGCATTCTATACACTAAGGCAATGGTGGTCACTAAAAAATTTGGACCAGGGATTGGTTAAATACTTCAACTAGACAAAATGCTTTTTCGTTATTTTGTACATTAATTTAATAAAATCCTTATTTAATAGTTACAATCAGCCTCGTGTATTATGGATTGTGTTCATTATACACAAATTTAATAATATACGAACTCGAATACATTTTAAATTTAAATTGTTAATTGGGAAAATAACTAATAAGGCTTTTAATATAAAATAGAAATTAACAATTAATTAACTATATTTTGTTCATAATAAGCAGGCCTGACTCATTAGTAATCTATATGAGTATACTTGTATTTGAACTGATGTTCAAAGGAATTGATATTGCGTGTCACTTAAACATCTTATTTTTATCCACCTTTTTTTATCCACCCATAATGTAAAAATTTACATTGATGGATATTAATGGGATTCTAAAAATTTTTACTTGCCCCTTCTATTCTATTCCAATCCACTCGCACTTATTCCAAATACATACCTCAACCAGTATAATATCTATCTGACTGAATACGATGTCTTGTGTTGTGCCTGGCTGGCTGTACCTCCAATTACAGAGGAGAAGATTTCACGAAAAATTTTTATTTCCCAAAAGATGAGGATCTTCGGGAAAAATGGTTCAAGGCTATTCCCAGACCCAGAGAAGACTACCAAAACAACAAGATTCCAAGGGTTAGTAATTCTTACATTAAAATAATGATTTTTCAACGAAACTCTGATCAGTTACTATAATAATTTAATTAATTAAAAGTACAAGTGTTGATTATGCAATCTGAACCTCGTTATTGAAATTTTCCTTAGTTTGACCTCAAATACGCCTTATGTAACCGTATAGGTAATAATTGATTAACAAGGTGCCACTTCAACTGTATTTTTGTATACATCTAGATATGCATACTCCACTTTAAAGAGGAAGATATCGAAAAATCAATAAGATATTTTGATGGAAGTAAATATGTTGATGTACCTCGCCAAAAATATGCCGTATCTAAGTCTGCGATACCATGCATATTCCCAAGCTGTCCCAGCTACCTCTCTGACACCAATGAAAGACCGAGGAGATTCTCAAGAGAACAGAAAGAAGTAACCCTGACTGAAACAGCAATTAAGCTAAGCAGAGAAGAGAGTGCAACCACAACAGCTAAGTTTTCAATTTCGTTAATTGCTGATATTATTGATAAATTGTCGTACATTGACCTCTCCAATGGTTGGACTAGTCATATATATACCGGATTTATACTCTATTATTTTCCTTAAGATCCTAGTTAAGGATAGTCAACCTCATATTGAAGCATCACTTACGATAAAATCTGATTTATATATCACGGCCTTTCATCAACAAAAATATCAAATAGATATTTCCATGAAACAAGTTAGTGACATCCGTCAAATTGAGACCCTGTTATTAGAAATAGATTGTTTACCTAGGCCTAAGATTAATCAAAGTTCAGAAACACCACAACCCACTGTTACAACTTGCCTAGAAAATGTCATTAGTAATTTGGAACACGTTATTAAATTACTAGATCATGATGATTTAGATTTCGCTGCCGACGAAGCTATAAATGATAACCTCTTTAATTCATCAAAAATAGGGTTTCATTTTTACTTGACCAATTGAAATCTTTGAAAGTTTCACCAGCTTGTTACCGTCTTATTCAATCTTCGAATTGTTTAACTCTACCACATGAGCGTAATCTCCTCAAAATAAAAAATTCTATCGGTTTAGATAGCGATTATCTAAATGTTCTTAAAGAGTTTTCATCCTCATTTAATGACAGCGAGCGACACGTCATACTTCAAATGGACGAAGTACACATACGTAGTGATGCCAGCTATAAAGGTGGTAAAATAATAGGCTCTATTGACCATCCGGAAGATCCACCTACAACTGTGTTTTCTATGATGGTATCTAGTTTTATGACAAAATTTTCCACAATTGTACGTCTAGTCCCTCTCGGTTCTAGCTCTGCTACGGCTCTTTTCCCCATTGTTACAAAAACTATCTCTGATATCGAAAGATGTAATATATATGTTGACGCAATATGCACTGATAACTACCCACTAAATGTCAGTTTATTTAAACTTTTTTCAGCAGACCAAAAATCTCTGATGCCCATAGTAAAACATCCATGTGATCCATTCAGAGATCTAATTTTATTCTTTGACGTTGTGCATATTATTAAGTCTGTTAGGAACAATTGGCTCAATTTAAAAGACTACGAAAAGGTCTTTATCTTCCCAAAATTTACTGAATGCAAACCTCATGACTACACATATACCGAAAATAAGCCTCCTAATAACCTCAGAGTTTCCATCAATACCTCAGAACTTGGTATCGATACCAGTTCATTTTTTAATTCTATGTACCCTACCATATGCTATTCAGCCTTTCAGGACATAAGAACTTTATTCAATTCGGATAAGTGCAATTTATTCAAGCGTGCTCCCAGATTAACATCAAAAGCCTGTTGGCCATCTAGCCTGGAAAGACAAAATGTCAATTTAGCACTTAGGGTTTTTCACGAATCAACATCAGCGGGACTGTTAGCATATAACTTGGAAAAGAACATTGTAGACAAAACTCAAACTGTTGAATTTTTGAAATTAATCAATGATGTTTGGAAAATGTTTAATGTGAACTGGGTAGGGAAGAATATTCGTTTTAATGACGAAATGTCTGCACCCTTGTGTTTGAACGACTCGCGATTATTGTTTCTCAAAAACTTTGTGTCTTGGTTAGAGTGCTGGAGAGCTCTTCCTACAGCGAAAGGAAAATTATCTCCTCAAACTTTTAAAAGTTTTATACATACCTGCAAGGCATTACCTTTACTACTCGAATTGATTTGTACAAAATATGGTTTCAAATACCTTCTGACATCAAGGATACAAAACGATGCTTTAGAACACCATTTTGGTTTATACCGGCAAATGTCATGTTCACAGTATCACATTTCATATTGTCAAATCCTGGAGTCTGAGCGCCGGCTTCAGCTTAATAATATTCTAAAATTGTTTCAGATCAAAAGAGAATCTGATACTATTGAGAGACCTACTAGTCTCTTAGAGTATTTAGGTACATTTTTTCACTCAAATGACGATGAACATGCTGCTAGTTTTGATGTAGATTCCTATTTGTCAACCTTAAATGAAATCAGCCTTCCGGAAATGGCAGCATCTCAAGTTGAGTGCCTCGCGTTTGTCGCTGGCTATGCTGTATTTTCTTATCTCAAAAAATCTAGTAATTGTATATTGTGCAGGAAATTTCTGTGTACTGAAAAATCCTTACATGTGAATGATGACATGGGCAGTCAGTCTATACTGATAGAATTGCTAGATAGGGGTTCTCTCAAATATCCATCGAGCCATGTTCTTGAATGCATTAAGGTCATTTTTGATATATTTAGCAAAATTGACAGTCATAGGGAACAATTTGACAACTTTTACTCAGGCTCTTCCCGTACAAAACTTGTTCAACTGGCATGGGCCACTATGGAACTAGAGCATAGCACACTTTGGAGATTCGTATGTGAATGCAATGTATCGCGGTGGGACATTCTACGAAAACTTTTTCTCACTGTTTCCAACTGTTTATTATCTAATAGAGTTATGAATTATAATGTACTAGTATTGAAGCGTGATAATAGTAAGCTTACTAAATTCAAGAATTAATTTTTCTTTATTTCTTTTAGTTTTATTCAGTCAACCTGTTGCTGTTCCTGTAGATGTATTAAGTGTGACTACTCCCTCTTAGAAGTATATCTCTATTACGTATTGCTGTCTTAAGCTCCTTAGTATCATAATAACATTTATATCAATTTCTGTGTTTGTATGAGTATACTGTATTATATATTAAACTCCTTATATTTTCCAATCGTTTTAATTGACAATAGTATGTTGTCAGGATGATGAGGGTAGCTAAAATTAATGGGAAAATTGAACAAATTACCATTTTAGAAAATGTTGTTTTGAAGTACTTAACCAATCCCTGGTCCAAAATTTTTAGTGACCACCATTGCCTTAGTGTATAGAATGCTATGGATATACTATAGATAATTCGATTAATTAGAATGTAAAATAGTGTAGTTACCAATGAGAATTTTCTACTTCTAACTATTAATTTAATTTGTTAATTTTATAACATGCATTAATTATTAACCAATGAGAATTAACTACTTAAGTATGCAGAGAGCTTAATATAAATTGCTGTATTGTAGCTGTCTAGAGCTAAAACTGAATTTTGTTCAAGAATGTCGGATGATAATTTTCCGAATAATACACTGTTCAAGACGGAAGCTGAGCGAAAGCGCTCAATGCGAGAGAATTAGACTCCTGGCGAAAGAGCTCTCCGTCTTGAGAAGCAACGAGAGCGGCAAACCTCTCGGAGAGTGGCGCATTCTGACGCAGAGACTGCTATGCGCTTAGAGTACCAGCGCGAATTCCAGGAGGCCCTCAGACAAAATGAGTCTGAGGCTGAATCAGCTGACCGCTTGGAGTACAAGCGTAAACACCAGGGGACCCTCAGACAAAATGAGTCTGAGGCTGAATCAGCTGACCGCTTGGAGTACAAGCGCAAACACCAGGGGACCATCAGACAAAATGAGTCTGAAGCTGAATCAGCTGATCGCTTGGAATACCAACGAAAACACGAGGGGACCCTCAGACAAAATGAGTCTGAGGCTCAATCAGCTGATCGCCTGGAATACCAGCGCATACACCAGGAGGTCCTCAGACAAAGTGAGTCTGAGGCTCAGTCAGCTGAGCGATTGGAATACCAGCGCAAACATCAGGGGGTCCTCATACAAAGTTAGTCTGAAAATGAAGCGAATTGTTCGTTTGAAGTCCCGGACTCTGTTGTATGAGACGAGTAAGAATCTCCAATCTAAGAGGTACCTCAATTTAGCTAGATCACCAATCTCTGCTGAGGTTAGTGATGGTTGGTTGATGAACTTTCATTCGGTAGTATGTCCTATAATTGTTCAATGTGTGATGCTAAGTTTGGGAGAGTGAAAAGCTTTCCACAAGTACAAAAGCATGGCAAAAGTTTTCCCTCTGTTGCGGAGAGGGCAAGGTTGTTCTTCCCTCCTTGGATAAACTTCCTGAGTTGTTAGGCCATCTGCTCGGGGTTTACCCAGTTGAGCGAAACTGGGTTGAGCATTCTCATTTGAGCGAAACTCACTTGAGCGAGACTCAGTTTAGCGAAACTCAGTTTAGCGAAACCCAGTTAAGCGAACATTATTTGAGCGAATTCCAAATGGGCGAAGCTAATTAAGCGAAACTCATTTGAATACAGATATTAAGATAAATTTAATAGATTAATTAGGATAACAACATCATAGAATTATAAGTTATCTGGAATAAGTACTTAGGAAGGAAGAAGAATATTATAGAGATATATTTGTAGGTTGGGATATATTCCGGGCTATTCCAACAAGAAATTCATCGACATTAATGTTTTCAGAATTGTAGTAATTAGTGAGTATTTCTATTTTCTCATTAATTTGCTTATATTTTGTATTTTTTGATCGTACACTGATATTTCCAGCACCGATTTGTGCTAAAAGTGTTTCTGTCACCCCTTGCTCCTGAATTAGTTTTGAAATGAATTCATAAATATAGGCGTGTGCCTTGCCAACTCTTCGGTTCAAACGCAAATGCCATCCCTCGAGGTTGTTGTTTGTTCGCCGCTGTACCACATGCATGTTCCAGAGTGCAAGATCGACTGTATTAATCCAATGTCTTTCAAAATACTCAAAAAGTTGTTGTAATTCAGAAGAGCATTGACTTTTTAAGTTCTCAAATATTAGATGTAACTGCACTATTGGAACGAATGCAAGAGCTAGTAGCTTTCGTATGTCCAGTCGGCTGTTTTCATCATGAATATAGACTTGAGATAAACCTAGAGACTGTACATGTCGATAAATAGCTTGAGTAAAATGGAAGTAGCACCCGCGGATATGTGCTGTTGGAAATTCTATTCTAATACTAGCAATAAGTGCAGCTTCGAAATCACATGTCAACAGAGTGGGCGATAAGACCACATTTAAACTGCTTGCCTTATCCTTGAGATAGCGAAAAACTTCTGAATACATTACACGTGGTTTAGATGTAAGTAAACAGTAGATAAGTGGAATAAGTTTATCTCCTTCGAATACATGAATACTGAAAAGTTGCATATATAAACTAGGTACACTTTTAAACGTTCCATCTACACACCAGTGTGATTTCATAGATAATTTATTAACATTACTTTCAGTCCCGAAGATAAGTATATCATTAGTTGGAGAAGAATATAAATGGAAGTTAGAACCAGCAATTGTTTGTAAAAGACAGTTTGGCAGTTCTAAAGCGAGTATGGATGTAGGAAGCTTAGGAAAATTACTTAGTCTCTCTCTATAAAGAGAAGAATCTAGCTGACAGAAGTTCGGAAAGCGTGTTGCAATCGTCGAAGTTTGAGAGAGCATGGCCGCTGATTCGTCATACAGCGCTGTGTTCGGGACTACTTGTGTACGAACTTTGCTTTTTAGATCCGATACCACCTTTTCAATACATTTTCCCTCTGGGTCAGGAATGCAATGATCGCGATGAGAAATTTGAAGTCTGAAATTAGTATTTTCTATATTGTTAGCAGTATATAGACATCCATTACAGTCCCTAGTACGACACCGCCATCGTTTTTTTGTGTTACTGGACACAAATTTATCAAATCGTAGGAATAGCCTTCAAAAGCAATAGCTGGACACTTTTTTGTAGTCTCATAATTTGATGCCATGTTGAAAATATCCTCATAGATAGAATTCAACGAATTTACAGTGAATTCAATTATACAAATGAAGTATGATACGGTATCCCTTAGGTGTTTCATTATCATCACTAAGCATAAAAAATAGTTCAGTTAGACTTATTCAATACTAAGGTTTCATTGAATAATAGCATTGTTTAATGCGGTTTCGCCCAATTAAGTTTCGCCCAATTAGGTTTCGCTCAATTAGGTTTCGCCCAATTAGGTTTCGCTCAATTAGGTTTCGCTCAACTTAGTTCGCCAAACTGGGTATCGCTCAAAAGGGTTTCGCTCAACCGGGGACAAATCTAACCACCTGCACCTCTCGGGAAGGCTATTCCACCAGTATATCGTTGACATGTACGCTAAGATTGAGCAGCAGCGCACTCAACTACATTAAGACCAATCATCAGAAGATCCGAGTGGATCTGTATAGTGGATTGGCTGATGCTGTTTCCAAAGGAGACACTAATGCGACTGATTTGGGACGGAATATTATTCTACCCTCGAGCTATACCAACTCTCTGAGGCAAATGTTCCAACTTTATCAGGACGCAATGACAATAGTGCGGAAATTTGGTAAGCCAGATTTATTCATTACATTTACATGTAATCCGCTTTGGGACGAAATAACGAGTAGTCTTTTGCCTAACCAGAAGGCTACTGATCGTCCCGATTTAATTGTTCGTGTTTTTAAACAAAAGCTAAGGGAATTACTAATGACATTCTTAAGAAACATGTTCTTGGTAAAACCGTTGCACACGTCTACACAATTGAATTTCAGAAGCGTGGTCTTCCGCATGCTCATATATTGGTGATCTTAGCTGATGATTGCAAACCACGTGACCCTTCTGATTACGATAAGATTGTGTGTGCTGAACTTCCTGATCCTGATCTCAATCCGAGATTGCATCAGATTGTGAAGCGCTGTATGTTACATGGCCCATGTGGTACTGCAAAGAAGGCTGCTGTTTGTATGCGCAATGGTTCATGTGCTAAACAATACCCAAAGAAATTCTCTGACGTTACTACCACCACTAAGGATGGTTACCCATTGTATCGGCGCAGAGATAACTCCCGTACTGTAGAGGTAGCGGGCATGAAGCTAGACAATCGCTGGGTTGTACCATATAACCCATACCTTTTGTTAAAGTATAATGCTCACATTAACGTTGAAATTTGCAGCACAGTTAGAGCAGTTAAGTACCTCGCCATGATCGAGCCATTATCGAGTTCCAGTCGGGTGATCACACTGATAAACCCCGGCAGGTAGACGAAGTATCGAATTATGTGGAAGCTCGGTATATATCTGCATGCGAGGATTGCTATTGAATATTTGCTTACGATCTCCATGCCAATCTGCCACATGTGATGAGGTTAGCTCTTCATCTTGAAAATCAGCAATCTGTCGTTTTTCGAGATGACGCTGATATTGAGGATGTATTAAGTGTAGAAAAACATTCCACTTTAACAGGATGGTTTCTAGCTAACCAAAAATTTCCATCTGCTCGGGCAATTTCTTACTTAGATTTTCCTGAATATTTTGTATGGGATAAAACTAAGCGAGAATGGAAGCCGCGAGTTAAGGGGCACGGTAAGATGGTTGGCCGAGTGTTTTCTGCTCATCCAACTGAGGGAGAGCGGTTCTACTTGAGAATTCTGTTGAATCACGTCACTGGCTGTACCAGCTTTGAGGCTATTAGTACTCTTCCTGACGGAACTGTCTGTGGCACCTTCAAGGAGGCCGCATGCCACCCGGATTGCTGGAAGATGATAGCGAATATGATATGTGTTTGGATATGGCTGCTTCGTGGCATATGCCTCCACTGTTACGTCATCTATTCGTTACCATTCTACTCTATAACGAACCATGTAATCCGGCGGCTCTTTGGGAAAAGTATAAATTTGCTTTTTCTGATGACTTTCTGCATCGTGCTAGAAAATCTGTGCCCAATATTGAGGTCGATGAGCACATACTTAATGGCGTATTAGTGGATATTGATAAGCGTTTGCAAAACCAGGGTAAATCTCTAGCAGATTTCCCTGGGATGCCAATACCCGTTCACACCAGAAGTCCATACGAGGAGGCTCTTATTATTCAGCCAGAATTATATTATAACGTTGATGAGCGCTAGCAATAGTTGCTCATGATGTTCCTTCTCTTAATTCTGATCAGCTTAGGGTGTTTACCACTATAATTGCAGCGGTAAATGATCCTGAGCAGTATCCCAAAATATTCTTTGTAGATGGTCCCGGGGGCACAGGGAAGACATTCCTTTATAATATACTTTTGGCTCAAGTTCGCTCGAGGAGTCAAATTGCCCTTGGGTTAGCTAGCAGTGGCATAGCCGCTCTCCTCCTCGCATGAGGGCGCACTGTCCACTCTAGGTTGAAAGTTCCCATTGATATCAATGAGTTATCTGTATGTAACATTTCGAAACAGAGTGCTTTGGCACAGCTAATTAAGCGTACAAAACTTTTGGTGGGGGAGGAAGCGTGCATGTCAAATAAGCATGTAGCTGAGTGTGTTGATCGCAGTTTGAGGGATATATGTTCCTGTGATCTCTCCTTTGGTGGCAAGGTAATGATTTTTGGAGGCGACTTCCGTCAGATACCCCTGTGGTTAAGCATGGGTCGAGAGCCGAAGTGGTCTCTTCCTGTCTGAACAGGTCATATCTCTGGCGTTATGTTAAAGTAATGAAGTTAACTATAAATATGCGCCTCCAAACATTATTATCACAAGATGCCCTTGAGGTCAGTAAATTTTCCAACTTTTTATTAAGAGTAGAAGGCACTGAACCTGAGGATGAAAATCAAATGATTCACATCAATAACAAATTTGTAGTACCAGGTGATTCCATTATAGACTTGGTTACTTCAGTCTATGGTAATATAAATGTAAATTATGCTGATCGTGATTATGTAAGTCAAAAAATTATACTGTGTCCTAAAAATGATACAGCTGATTTAATAAAAGATTACGTAATTCATCAGCTTCCTGGTGATGGTATAACTCTGTTGAGCGCAGATTCTGTAGAAGGTTCTGCTGCAGTAAATTTTCCAAATGAGTTTTTAAACTCCATCACTCCTAACGGTATGCCTCCTCATCGGCTATTCTTGAAATTGTTTGCGACTGTAATTCTATTACGTAACCTTGATCCCGATGAGGGTCTTTGTAATGGTACTCGGTTGATTATTAGAGCATTCTCAAACCGAGTAATTGACGCGGAGATCGCAACTGGTACAAACAAGCATAAGCGAGTGTTTATACCACGAATTATATTGACTTCTTCTGAGTCTGAACTTCCATTTATTCTCAGAAGGAGGCAGTTTCCAATCCGCTTAGCCTATTGTATCACAATTAACAAAGGGCAAGGTCAGAGTTTGGATACCGTTGGTCTATATCTGCCATCCCCTGAAGCCATTTTATTCATAGTCAACTCAATGTTGCATTGAGTAGAGTTAAAAATCCATTGGGACTAATAATAATGGTATGTGGAACTGACAAATCAAAATCTGGGGAAGTTTGGATTAGAAATGTAGTCTATAGGGAAGTTTTTAAATCCTCTTCTCATATTGAGCCCATAGAAGACATAGATGAAGTATGTTCTCTATTGAATGAAACATTCCCAAGTTCCTAATTGACAATGACTCCTTTGCCTGAGGCTATTGCTCCTGCAAAGAGAGAGTATGTCCTAAATATATCTGATGGCAAATGAAAAATCATTAAACTTCATAAGTTTAATGACAGTACTATTAGCCCATTGGAAGTTATAGACAAAATGGATATAGCTGAATACATTGCATCACCGCTATCAGATCGTGAATGTATATTTGATGCAATAATTCGAGATCCATTCGATTTGTCAGAGACTTTTCTCAATGGTACGTTGAATAATCTTACTATCCCAATGCGGCAGAAGATTGCGCATTGTATTGGATTACACGAGATACTACTTTTACCTATTCGTGAGACTCGAGGTGCAGTAAGCAATTATTACACCTCACTTAAAGCACAACTGACAACATATTTTGGTCAGACTGTTTCAGTGTATAATGTTCCACCAGATGGTAACTGTTTGTACCGTACCCTATCTCATATTATATTTGGCACTGAAATTTTTTTCGAGATATTAAAGTACAATCTGATTAATACATTCATTACCAGTACCCAGCATCACTACAATGTTATGCGCACATCTGGCATACACAGTGAGCAGGAATTGCATGAACATATTAACGCTATTTCTGCACCCAATGCTTGGGGTACAAATAATGAACTTAATATGTTAGCCGCCTTGGCTGGAATTGACATATTATCAGTTGACTGTACTCATGTCAACTCAATGAATTGGAACATTATCCCTAACTATTTACACAACAAGTTAGACACTCCTATTGAATGTGATCCGATTTTTAATGCACAGAAAGTCTGTATTTTACATCATAGACTTACCCGTCTAGAAGGAAATGAACATTTTGATTCCTTCTTTTTTGCTTAGTAATGTTTCATCGCATTGATGAATATTACGTCGGCTGCTTACAGTTCAGGCTCTCTAAGGTCAGAACTAGCGCCCTTCTTGATGAGTTCAAAGTTCATAACTTATAAAATTATTTCAATCAAAGTTTTTGATACTCATCATTTTTTATTGGCCAGGAGTTTAATTACTCTTTATGATCACTTATCTGATCATTTTATGGCTCTGGCTGCAGTGGGCTCTGTTATACTTGATTATATTTGGTATCTACACGAGAGCCACTTAGAGCCATTAAATCTGTGCAATTTTTGGATAATTACACTTCACATATAATTTCATAACACTCGATACCTACACTCGATACCTTCCACTCATCAAATTCACGAAACAAAAAGATAAATCCTAATAGTGTATCCCAGTAGAACTATAAGCAAGTCTATCAACATTCAGGACATTTCACAATAAGGTTAGTAATTATTATTGTGTATTATTTGATACATTTGTTACCCAGTTTTACAAAATATAATGAGCTGTACAAAGGTAAATACTAAGCAATAATCACTCTGTCCCAATAACTACTACACACTGGATATCGAGTTAAAAAAAGGACAATGAAACATGAAACAAAAGATAAATCCTAATTGTGTAACCCAGTAGAACTATAAGCATGTCTATCAACATTCAGGACATTTCACAATAAGGTTAGTAATTATTATTGTGTATTATTTTATACATTTGTTACCCAGTTTTACAAAATAGAATGAACTGTACGAAGGTAAACACTAAGCAATAATCACTCTGTCACAATTACTACTATCTACTGGGTATCGAGTTAAAAAAAGGACAATCAGCAACATTCATTTTTTTCAATCCAACTTTTCAATCCTTTCAATATTTTCAAAAACTTTTCAATCCGAACACTGAAATCACCAAGCTACTTTTCAATCTTTGCAATTTGAAGACCATTTCACAATAAGGTAAGTAATTTACTTGAAATTAATTGTGTAATTCCTAGATATAAGATATACGTATTCCTACTTAATTACAACTGCTGGAGCTAGATAGTCAATTAAATTTAACTTAGCCGCTAATTCTCATTCAAACTAAGCTATGTGTAAGGATCTAAAACATATAAATATATTCATCTGAAACAATGTAATATAATTCGAGAAATACTATTTAATATGGAAACGGAAAGTGAAAATTCCAACGACACTGCCCCCTTGCTACCGAGATTGTCCCCCCTGCCACCGAGACTGTCCCCCCTGCCACCGAGAATGTCCCCCTGCCACCGAGACTGTACCCCCTGCCACCGAGACTGTCCCCCTGCCACCGAGACTGTCCCCCTGCCACCGAGACTGTCCCCCCTGCCACCAACACCAACCCAAACAAAAAAAGAAAAAAACCCGAATAGAGGCAGGAGAGGAGGCGCCACAGTTAACCAGCAGTTGGCATTTAGAATGCTGGACGTTTTGGACAAGGTGATCAAGGTAATTTACATTATGTCATTGTAACTATTATGGTTCTTCATATTTCTTTTTCCTATTTTTAGCCAAAACAGCAGTTTAAGAAAAAGAAGAAGAGATTAGTGTAAATAGTAATAATTAACATTTAGATAATTATAAGATTAACATAATAATAATAATAATAATGATCTCAGTAGTGTAATTTGCATAATCTTAAGGTTTAGATTAGAGGGAATACTAATAGAGCCTGATAAGGCTTCAACAGGTACATAATTTGTTTACATAAATTACTAACCAACTTTCTATCTGTATTCAGCCAAAATCTCCTAAAGAACTAACACAATTAACAGCAATCTCTACTAAGTTCCTATCTACGGGGTATCAAATCAACGAATACACAATCAACAGCACTCTCTAAGGAGTTCCTATCTACGGGGTATCAAATCAACGAATACACAATTAACATCACTCTCTAAGGAGTTCCTATCTACGGGGTATCAAATCAACGAATACACAATTAACATCACTCTCTAAGGAGTTCCTATCTACGGGGTATCAAATCAACGAATACACAATCAACAGCACTCTCTAAGGAGTTCCTATCTACGGGGTATCAAATCAACGAATACACAATCAACAGCACTCTCTAAGGAGTTCCTATCTACGGGGTATCGAGGCAACGAATACACAATCAACAGCACTCTCTAAGGAGTTCCTATCTACGGGGTATCAAATCAACGAATACACAATCAGCAGCACTCTCTAAGGAGTTCATATCTACTAACAAAAGATCAATGAGCAACAACTTCCATATCCATAGGTGCCACTCGAAGGGGGAAGGTGCCTGGTGACACGAGTGGCTCGCAGTAGACTCTTAGTAGTTTTGCTGTGTAAACCCTCCAGGGGATTGGAAGTACAATTGTGTAAATAATTATAGTTTTGGTTCAAGTGGTATGCATGTTCTATTATATAATGTTTCAAATTATATCATATACCATTAATAGCAATTGAATCTCCAGTGCCTTACAAACTATAAATCTCGGGATAAATATCGTTGTAAGCTAAGCAACATTTTAGTTGAGCAAACTAAATAATTCCCGAAAGTCATACAGGAAGAATTCAACCGATATATTTAGTAACTAATTATCATAGATCGTTGAGTTAATGTAAATTATAGTTGCTATTTGAGAAAAAGAGCTACCATGACTGTCTCGATTCTAAATTCCAAAGCTAACAGATCAAAACTATCTTAAGAAAATTTTTTTTAATTAAATGATTATTAGTTCCAGATTTATCTATTCTAAAATCGTTACATACAAAGTTAACCGCGATTTAATCTAAAGAAATATTGTAATATAATTATTACTTAATAAGTTTAGTGAGGAGTAAGGCCGCATAGCGGCTGTTAACTTGAGATGCGTAGCACCGATCTGTCGCAACGCGACCGAGACCCAAGGGCTCGTATTACATATTTGGGAACATAATATGGACTGTGGTCATTATAGAGTGGTAATTTTACCCACCGCTAATAACTGATGTCACTTCTAAGTCGGGAGCAAAATGAGAGCAGTAGTTATCCTAGAGAGGTACTTTTGTGCACCGCTTATGACTAACTAATGTATATTTCTTTGACTGGGAGCATAATAAGAAAAGTTGTTATTATAGTGAGCCACCTTTGGGCACAGTTTATGAGTAAATATATTTCTTAGTTGGGAACATAATGTGGACTGTTGTAATAGAGAGGAGTTTTACGCACCATTTATGAGTTTTTATATTACTTCGGTGGGAACATGATAAAGACTGTTGTTATTATAGAGGGTACTTTTGCGTACCATTTATGAGTAAATATATTACTTCTTTGGGAACATAATATGGACCGTTGTTATTATAGAGAGGTACTTTTTCCCACCGCATATAACTGAGTTATATTGCTTAGTCGGGAGGATAATAAGCGCAGTTGTTATTCTAGAGAGGTACTTTTCGGACCGTTTATGAGTACATATATTACTCCGTTGGGAACATAATATGGTCTGTTTTATTATAGAGAAGTACCTTTGAGCATCGCGTGTGACTAATGTATATTTCTTAGACGGGGAGCAAATAAGCACAGTCGTTATTATAGTGAGGCATTTTTGCGCACTTACTTATTGTAACTTAATATGGACTGTTGTTATTATAGAGATGGACTGTTGTGCACCGTTTATGAGTATATATATTACTTATTTGGGAACATAATATGGACTGTGGTTATTATAGAGTGGTAATTTCCCCCACCTCTAATAACTGATGTATACTTCTTAGTCGGGCGCAAAATGAGAGCAGTTGTTATTCTAGAGAGGTATTTTTGTGCACCGCTTATGACAAATGTATATTTACTTGACGGGGAGCATAATAAGAAAAGTTCTTATTATAGTGAGCCACCTTTGGGCACAGTATATGAGTAAATATATTTCTTAGTTGGGAACATAATGTGGACTGTTGTAATAGAGAAGAGTTTTGCGCACCATTTATGAGTTTTTATATTACTTAGTCGGGAACATGATATAGACTGTTGTTATTATAGAGGGTACTTTTGAATACCATTTATGAGTAAATATATTACTTCTTTGGGAACATAATATGGACTGTTGTTATTATAGAGAGGTACTTTTGTCCACCGCTTATAACTGACGTATATTTATTAGTCGGGAGCATAATAAGGATAGTTGTTATTCTAAAGAGGTACTTCTGCGTACCGTTGATGATAATTGTATATTCTTAGTCGAAGAGCATAATATGCACTGTAGTTATTATAGAGAGGCACTTTTGCGCACCGTTTATGAGTAAGTATATTACTTAGTTGGGAAAATAATATGGACTGTTGTTATTATAGAGATGTACTTTTGCGCACCATTTATGAATAAATATATTACTTAGTTGGAACATAATAAGGATTGTTGTTATTCTAGAGAGGTTCTTTTGCGCTCCGCTTATGACTAATGTTTATTTCTTAGTCGGGAGAAAAATATGCACATTGGTTATTCTAGAGATGAGTTTTGCGCACCGCTTATGACTAATGTATATTACTTATTCGGGAATATGATATGGTCTGTTGTTATTATAGAGAGGTACTTTTGAGCAGTGCTGTAGCGAGGGGGGGGCGGGGGTTTTGGACTCCCCGGGCAGCACTTGATAGGGGGCGGCACTCAGCCATATATTATGTAGAATTTCTACAAGGTAGTCTCAGTTTATATTTTTATAGAGCAATTTCGAAATATCAAATGATTACAAATATTAAATCCATATTTGTTTCCCATACCCTTTCATGGTTTTGTCTATGAACATGAATCCTTATTGTATAATTAGAATATCTTTTCTTGTGAATTACCATAGTAATTCCGCCTTATGCATAGCGATTTGGTTCGTCTTAATTAGTTTTATTATTTGATTCACATAGTATATCAATTATTTGATATAGTAATACATTATACTAATATGAATTGTTCGAAGAGAGTGAAGTTGAGTGGTTCTTTTTCCCGGAAGCAACACAAAATCCGGAAGGATGAAGAGAAACGTACAGCTAAATATATGAAGGCATTTTTAGTTAGAAAGGGAAATAATGCAGAGATTGACAATTTAGTTGTGGACCCCAGCTTACATAGTAATTCAATTGATAATGGCGAGGCTGAACCTGCGAGAGAAAAGAATTTTTCCTTTGATTCTGATTCTGATCCCCATGAACTACTTGAAGGAAACACAACTGACAATGAAATCACTCATCCAAAAATAGATTCAACTAACACTCAACATAGTGTGGCTGCAAATATATTTGAAGATATTGGCCTTTGGCAGATACCAATAACTCATTCGTTAAGGTGCGAGCTTATTTATCGCGGGACGTTTGCGATCCAGAACAAGAATGGTCCTTTTTCAGTTGTTGAGAGGAAAGGTGCAATAACGAAGGGGAAAACGAGATCACTTACCAAAGAATGGTTCTTTCGAACGTTGGATAATGGTGAGAAAATTCTAAGGTCATGGATGGTGTGCTCACCGAGATGGAGTTGTATCTACTGCTTTTGTTGCACAATTTTTAACTCGCAAGAAGTACAAAGTAACCATAATTCATTCATCAATGGCGGGTTTCAAAAGTGGTGGAAATTGAATCCGAAAATAGGTCAACATGAAAATAGCTTAGAGCATTTAAAAGCATTCGAAAATTGGAAGGAATTAGAGATGAGGCTCGGAAAAGGTTGGACTTTAGACATGAAATTACAAGAGCAAATCAGTGCATAGAGAAGCAAATGGGTGAAAGTTTTGGAACGGATTTTAGATGCAATTCTCTTTCTCTCGAGTCAGTGGCCACCCAGAGAAGGTATCTCTGAAAATGATGCTAATTCTGGAAACTTCCTACAACTAATTATACTCATTGCAAAGTATGATCCAATCATGCGAGAACACCTAATGAACATTCGCTTGGCCCACCGCCCCACAATATCTTACTTATCCCCAGAAATTCAAAATGAATTCATTGATGCTCTTGGATTTCATGTTAAGAAGACAATTCTTCATGATATTAAAGAAGCCAAATACTTTGCATTGTTACTTGATAGTACACCTGATGTATCTCACATTGATCAAATGACAGTAATTATCAGGTATATTAAAATAAAGGATAAAATTGCTGAAGTTAAAGAATCATTCATTGACTTTATCCCAATGAAACATATAACAGTTTCAGAGACTGCAAGAATTATTCTGGATAGGTTAGAATCTGACAGTCTGAATATTGAAGATTGTCGAGGACAAGAATACGATAATGCTGCTACAATGGCAGGAATACATAATGGCGTTCAACAACGCATCAAAGTTGTTAACTCAAAGGCAGAATTGGTTGCATGTAATAACCACAGCTTGAATCTAGCATGTATGAATGCAGCTGGTCAGTCTGTGAACTCAATGACCTTTTTTGCAGCTGTGGAGAAAGTATTCACATTTTTTTCAGCATCTACTCAACGGTGGGATATCTTAAAGAAATTTGTCCCAATAACTGTGAAGCGTGTAGTTGAAACCCGTCGGAGTGCAAAGAACGACGCTGTACATGCGATCAACACACACTATAGGGAAGTAATAGAAACTCTTCAGAGTTTAACCGATGCCACTGAAAATATTCCCACTCGTGGAGAAGCAGGGATTGTTCTTGCCAGTATCACGACCTTCCCATTCCTATGCTATCTTAGGCTATGGGTAAGATACTCCCCGAGGTGGACCATGCACAGAAATTTCTTCAATCAAAGGCTTTGGACTGGACCAAGCAGTAGTTACGATTCGGGCTCTTTATCATTTTCTTGACGAAAACCGTGAACCCCTTTTGAACGACTCCTTAAACGAGGCAACCTTATTATGCGAGATGGAAATTCCGATGGTTCGGCGTGTTCGACGGAAACGAAGAATGGATGGAGAGGAGGCCCGCGATGTCGGACTATCTCTGCAAGGAGAAATTAGACGGGAAATTATTGAAGTGATCGACCGTTTAAAGAATGAAATAGATAAGAGGTTTTTGCAGTTGAACATAGTTAATAAGAGATTTGGATTCTTAAGCATAGACATTCTGATGAAAGAGAGAATCTTTCATTAATGAAAAAATTGATGCACTTGTGGATGTATATAATGATTTAGAAGGCGAGGATTTGAAGAAGGAAGTCGGGAGATGTCGTTGCTTAATAAGTTCTATTGAAAATGGAAATGATGTAGCTAAAGATTGATAATGAGGGGATTTTCTGAGATGCTTCCAAACTAAATTGTGGTTCTGAGGATATTTCTCACCATGTGTGTCAGTATAGCAACATGTGAGCGAAGTTTTTCAAAGCTAAAACTTGTGAAAATCTATCTCAGATCAAGCATGAGCCAATTTCGACTTACATATCTTGCTATTTTGTCGATAGAAAGAAGATTGCCAATAAGTTGGATTTTGAAGAAATTATCAAAGATTTCGCAACCTTGAAACCGGGAAAAGTTACATTTTAGAAACATTTAATGCAGGGTTTTTTTATGGCCGATCTTTGGTGTAAATTTTGCACCATGATGCTTTGTAGTTACACCACGATTCGGGTCGGCCTGGGCCTGTACAGTGTTGAGTTACACCACTATTATGGTTGGCCACGGCCGCTGCAGTGTTGAGTTACACCAAGGCCGCGCTGAGTTACATCAAGGTCACAACTTTTAAAAAAAACCTGATTTAATGTATAGTTCTAATAATTAGATAGACCATTGTTACCATATCAATATTATTAAATCTCGATTGTTGTGTGTGTGTTTGTCCGGATTATATAAAGTGATGGGGGAATAGAAACTGCAATTAATATGGGATATAAACTAACTTTCAAATGTTATAATAGGTAAACAAATGTTATAATAGGTTAACAAGTATGCTGAACACGAATTTCGAGTTTATAAATTTCTCATATTAATATTTGTTGTTGTTGTTTACACAAAATAGGTAAACAAATTAATGAAAATTCAAAATCAACCTAGAAGTTAGCTTTCAACGAGTATTATAGGTAAACAAGTATGCTGAACACGAATTTCGCGTTTAAAATTTTCTAATATGAATTTTTGTTGTTGTTGTTCACACAAAATAGGTAAACAAATTAATGAAAATTCAAAATCAACCTAGAAGTTAGCTTCCAACGGGTATTATAGGTAAACAAGCATGCCGAACACGAATTTCGCGTTTAGAAATTTCTCATGTTAATATTTGTTGTTGTTGTTGACACAGAATAGGTAAACAAATTAATGAAAATTCAAAATCAACCTAGAAGTTAGCTTTCAACGAGTATTATAGGTGAACACGCATGCCGAACACGAATTTCGCGTTTATAAATTTCTCATATTAATATTTGTTGTTGTTGTTTACACAAATAGGTAAACAAATTAATGAAAATTCAAAATCAACCTAGAAGTTAGCTTTCGACGGGTAATATAGGTAAACAAGTATGCTGAACACGAATTTCGCATTTAGAAATTTCTATTATTAATATTTGTTGTTGTTGTTTACACAAAATAGGTAAACAAATTAATGAAAATTCAGAATCAACCTAGAAGTTAGCTTTCAACGAGTATTATAGGGAAACAAGTATGCCGAACACGAATTTCGCGTTTATAAATTTCTCATATTAATATTTGTTGTTGTTGTTTACACAAAATAGGTAAACAAATTAATGAAAATTCAAAATCAACCAAGAAGTTAGCTTCCAACGGATATTATAGGTAAACAAGTATGCTGAAGACGATTTTCGCGGTTATATTTTTCTAATATGAATATTTGTTGTTGTTGTTTACACAAAATAGGTAAACAAATTAATGAAAATTCAGAATCAACCTAGAAGTTAGCTTTCAACGAGTATTATAGGGAAACAAGTATGCCGAACACGAATTTCGCGTTTATAAATTTCTCATATTAATATTTGTTGTTGTTGTTTACACAAATAGGTAAACAAATTAATGAAAATTCAAAATCTTAACGTCCCTTTCTACCATTTCCATGGTAGAAAGTGTGAGTAAGGCCGCACAGCGGCCGTTAACTTGAGGTGCGTAGCACCGATCTGTCGCAAAGCGACCGAGACCGAAGGGCTCGTAATAGAATATAGTTTGAAGGGCGGTAAAATTGTAGTCCGCCCCGGGCGGCAAACTCCCTTGCTACGCCACTGGGTGCGATGAACTCGTTGTAGCAGTGTCTTCGTATTGTTTGTGTCAGTAACTTTTTGTTTTGTTTTATATATCAGTTTTTTATTTTTTGTTCATTTATTTTCATTTAATTATATATTTTTGAATATATTTCTTGTATATTTTTTGTCTGTTTGTCTACATTTAAAATCCAATGAAGGATTCCTATCAAGGTGCTATCTGTGGGATAGATCCTGGTGCAGATAAATAGCTGGCTTTCAAGCGTAAACATTCCAGGCTCCAGGGGATCAGGATGCCTGCCTGTTAAGGAGGCTGTACGCGAAAATATGGTGAATTTAATGTTAATAACCCATTCGGGATCAAATAATTTTTTAATAGGTTAGTGTTGACTTTGGGGAGCGGCAGTTTACGCTTATTTCGGAGGGAGTACCTGGCGCTAATAGGTTGCGGTAGAAGGTAATGCAATCTGCTTGAATTCAAACAAATTGTCGAGAAGAATCCTTTAACTAATTCTCCCTCCGAGCGGATTTCTTAAATAATTTGCGATTTGCGGAAGCCAACTCGTATGTCAAATTCGGTTCGATGATCTTCATCGACCTCCTCTGAATACTTTCGATGATAGCGGAATCGGCTGCGGTCAGAGAGTTATGCCAAACGGGGCAGGCATATTCAATAACCGGCCTTATTACAGTTGTATAGAACATCAGCAGGTCTAGGCTGTCTAGCCCAGCCCTGCGAAGCTGCCTTAGGAAGTAGAGGCGCTTAGAGGCCTTGGAGTAGATATAGTTGGTGTTATCGGCCCAAGTTAGCTTGCCATTAATAACGACACCTAAAGATTTAAAGGAAGACACTCGCTCTATCTCCATCCCCTGGATGGTACAGACGTGATAGCTGTTGGTTTATGGAAACAGATGACCATGTCTTTCGTTTTTCTAATGTTGGGAACCATGTTGTTAGCAGAGGTCCATGATGGATTGCATTGAGCTAACACTCCCCTTCCCGACCCTGACCGTTAACGTTGTGTCGTCCATGTACTTGTGAGTAGCTACCACATGGAGGAGTCCGGTCATTAATCAGGATTACGAAGACGCCCAAGCCATGTTCCCTGTGGTATAGATCCCTTCGGATGGACCCTGTCAGAGAGCTCCTGACCTACTCTCACCCTCTGGGACCTGTCGGAAAGGAAAGCTCTATCCATGTGATGATGAATCCGGGTAATTCGTACATCTTACATTTGTTGATCAGCACTGTGTGGTCAACATGGTCAAAAGACTTTCGGTAGTCCAATAGGACTACGTGAGAGGCCATCCTTTCATCTGCAGCGACGAGCCAGTTATGAACCATGTCAACCAAAGCATGAGTGGTGGACAGGCCCTTCATACCTCCATATTGACGCACGTCTAACTTATCAACTATGATATCAAATATCCACCCACTTACAATGCTCTCTAATTGCTTAGATAGCACAGCAGTGAGCGAGATAGGTCTCAGATATTCTTCTATCTTACGAGCAGGGGTAACTTTGGAAATTGGGATAACGGTGGCACATTTCCAGAGTGCTGGAACATACCCCTCTCTGATTGACGCATTAAATATGGCACAAATAGGAGGTGCCAAATTAATGGCATGGTCCTGAGAATCCAATTAGGTATATCATCAGGACCTATAGCCTTGTTGATTTTGATGGCATCTAGCAGCTTTAAAACTGTATCGGTGTTAATGATATACGTCAGAGGGACTCTGCAGTTGGTGGGCAGAGTACCCATGTCAAGAGGATTCAATTCACTACAAACTGATTCGAAAAACGAGTTGATCTCCTCAGCGAGTGAACTCCTCTTTCCATCGCACAATGAATTTGCCATCGCGGCAAATTCATTGGTTGTCTTACACAATCCCGTATTGGCTTTGGTATGCTTCCACCAGCGACGAGGATCACAGTTACGGAGTAACTGGATCCTCTGATGGTAGTATGTGGCTCTGATGGTTTTAGCCTCCCTAATTACTCTATTACGGAGGCTTCGGAAGAGTGTTATATTGCCAAACATAAATGCATACTGCCGCCGATTGATTAGGTAGCGGAAGTGTTCAGTAACCCAATGATTATCGGTGGAATTACGCCTAACGTGATTGGTAGGGAGGTGTTGTCTAATGAGAGAAACCATTGAATTATCAAAGAATTTGAACCTCGACTGGCAAGTTGATTCAAGGTATATTGGTGTCCAGTCGAAGTTAGAAAGGGAATATGTTAGAGACTCCTTATCACGCGGGATATTCGCCCTCGTGACAAGGGCAATTATTTTGCCCTTCTCAAACTTAAAGGAGGAAGCTGGTTCTAAAATGACGGTGTTATGGTCGAAATGAGACGTAGGTGCGAGTACAACTGGCTCACAATACAAGGTTGGATATCTTGTCAAGTACTGCCCTACCGTGGGTTGGCCGTCGGACTACCTGCCTGAGCGGGTAATTCCTCAGGTGGGTGTCGTTAAGTTGGTTAAAATCGCCGATTAGCATAACGCCTGCGTGGGGGTGTTTTCTAAGGGTGTCATCAACGCCGGCGACAATATGATTAATGGTGGTATAATTGCATGCATTGGGCCGAACGTAAATAACGACAATCAGAATATGTGAGAATTGGCGGGGCATACATTTGTCCCTAACCAAGAGCCAGAGAGACTCAACATCATTACACTCCAAATAACCCAATCTATTATACGGAATATTTTCTCTAATATAGGCTAGCACACCGCCGTCTTTCTTTTCCACTCTGTCCCTCCTCTCACAGGAGTATCCATCGATTGAAGTGATGGATGGAGGGACCGTGTCGGATAGCCATGACTCAGTGACACCGGCTATATCGACATCGACACAGTGGAAATCAAGGAGGTGGGTAATTTAATCTAATATATTCACCACGCTCCTATAATTCAAATTCAGGATAGTGGGAAGATGCCAGTTGGTAGTGGGTATACAGACCAGGTTATGAGGTTCACTATAAGAAAAGGAATTGACACGCATAGGCGCAAAGTAGGTGGTGCAGGTGGTGCAAGTGCACCACCGGACTCAGCGATAGAAGTGCTGGTGGTGCAAGGTGGGGCTAGGTCCACCTGTACTTTGTATTGAGGTGCACCACTGGCACTTTTGGCTACAGGTTAAAAGTTTGCGCCTATGTTAACACGATTAAGCTTACGCTCAGATACATCAGTCACGATGTCGGGAATAGGTTTCTTCTTCCGTCTGCCTGCTCTCTTCCGTCCGTAGGGGCGGGGCTGGTGTCTCAGGATTCCTCCGGGGTTGGGGTGGCGTATAGAAGGGTGTAGAGGTAGTGGCGGAATGAGTCTGTCGGAAAGGGAGAGTGTAGTGGGAGTTAGGTGGCGTAAGGTGGCGTAAGGGAGCTGAGAGTGCAGTGGCGGAGCGCGGAGTAGATAAGTACTCGCTGAAGCAGTAACATCACAAAGTGCACAAACACGTAGACAATAACAGGGACATCTGGCAGCCAGTAAGACGCGGATAAATAGCTAGGCTTTACTCTAAGTTTTTTAATGAAAGTTGTATCTGGAGGTGCAATCGGTTGCACATTTTGTGTGGTTTAGGAGGCAACGTAGAAGTCATTTGAAAAAACATTACAAGTTTACCTCAAGGAACACCAGATGTTTATTTATATTCTAAATTCACAGCTGAACCTTGATATTACAGATAAATTCTCAGAATTCTAAATTAGTTACCTTCACAAGAGAATTATTTGACAACAATAATTAGGGAAAACTAAAATTGGATCCGTTTATGAAATTGTTTTCTGTTGAAAGTCTAAATTAAGTAAGTTTTAGTACTTGGAATTTGGCAAAAATATCTCATTAATTATTTATTTGATGCATTGTAATTAATTTTAGCTTACATATTGGTTTAATAAGGGCATAAGTTGGTCCCATTAAGGGATCTAAGAAACTCATGTTGAACGTTGACCTTCGTTATATAATGCCTTACTACTACTCCAAGCCATGGATTACTTAAAGACCATTGATTATTTGCTGACATATCTTTATCTCAATAGCTAGTATTGACATACCTGAGAAATGCATCTATACTATTAAAACACAAGCCTGGGTGTATATATTTGTTTGTATGTTACGAGTTGATATAAGAAAGTGGACGGTTTCCAAATGGGATTTTTGGAATATAGGGGTAACTTTTGGCACCCGCCAACAAGTTGAGGTTTCCACTCAAAATTTCTCACACCTCGACAAGTTATGACGTCATTGTCACATTTAGAGAACCCTGAAAATTTACACAATCGCACATAATTCGCGCCTTCTAAGTGATAAAATTCTGAAAATTTAATTGAACATGTATATTAATGATGCAGACATGTTGGTCACACCAGATCGCCAATATGCTAACTCATTATCGCATGATGACGTAATCATTAAAATTTCATATTGTTAAATTTGACTATTTAGGCCTATTTACGCTTTATAATCAATATTAGGAGTATATAAACCACACACCAACCGCGAAGCGGTTGGTGTGTGGTTGTGTTCTGCCGCGAAGCGACCTAGCAAGCGAAGCGCGCTAGTTATAATTATATAGGAAGTTAGGAACATGATATCAAGGCATACAATACACCCTTTAGAATTGTGATAAATCACCATTTGATTACGTAGTCGCTATTTTTAGTGGGAATTATCGTGTTTTTATAGCCAGCTTTTAACATAGTTAAACGCGTTATAAATGTTCAAAATTGGAACATAGGATGTCCATAACTAGTTTCTGTGAAACTACGGGTGGAATAAGCTCTACAACACATTTACAAATTTGATGGCCTAATCGTCATGAAATTCGTTGAAATCTCAAGAAAAATGTCCATGAATTGCGAGAACTTTCGAAGAAATTTGAACTGCTACATCTACGTATATCTGATGAAAAGAAATTTGAACTGCTACATCTACGTATATCTGATGAGTAAATTTTCTAATTCATTATTGTAGATATCCAAACATAAAATATAATCATAATGTATCGTTATTCATGATCGATTCACCCCCAAAAGTACTCCTCGCCCCCCCTCCCAAGAGAATTAGGAAGTGTTCGTTATAGTAAATAGAGTGATTCGTCCCCCACTTGCCCCCCCAACATAAAACTTGCCCCCCTGAATTACATACTCTAGCTACGTGCCTGATTTTGGGTCTCCCGATTTTCTCCCGTTTTTTCATCTTCCACCTCCCGCTTTTTTGGTAAACTCCCGCTATAATTGGCAAAATCTCCCGCTTTTCTATTTTCAGAGGTTGGCAACCCTGTTACACTCCTGGGTACTGTATGTCCTAGCATAATTATACTCCCGGATATATTCTGTCCTACTCTAATGACCTTATTATAGGAAATTAACGCGCCATAAAATTAATACGACGGAAATTAACTCTCCATTAAATTAACGCTCCATGAAATTAACGCTCCATGAAATTAACGCTCCATGAAATTAACGCTCCATGAAATTAACGCTCCATGAAATTAACGCTCCATGAAATTAACGCTCCATGAAATTAACGCTCCATGAAATTAACGCTCCCATGAAATTAACGCACCATGAAATTAACGCGAATTGGAGCAATTCGCGTTAATTTCCCATAATAAGGCATATGTATATATATATAATTGTTTGTATGTACCGAGTTGATTGAAGAAAGTGGACGGTTTTCAAATCGGATTTTTTGCATATAGGCTAACTTCCCGCCAACAAGTTGAGGTTCCCACTCAAAATTTCTCACACCTCGTCAAGTTTTGACGTCATTACCACATTTCGAGAAGAATGGAAATTCACATATTCGCACATAATATCCGCCCTCTAAGAGATAAAATTCTCAAAATTTATTAGATTGTGTAGATTTATGATGCGGACACGTTGCTCACACCAGATTGCCAATATGATTACTCATTATCGCATGATGTCGTGATCACTAAAATTTCACATTTTAGTGATCACGACATCATGCGATAATGAGTATTTTAGGTTAATAATCAGTGTTAGAGGGATATAAACCACACAGAAACCGCGAACGGTTGGTGTGTGGTTGTGTTCTGCCGCGAAGCAACCGAGCAAGCAAAGCGCGCTAGTTAACAATTAAAATAAAGGAAGGGATTCAATACTGGCCCACAAGATAGTAGTCAGCACAGTAATAATTAGGGCTGAAACGAATATTCGAAATGTAACGAACGAAACTTTTTCTAAACGAAAGAATATTCGAATATTCGTTCGTTTGGATGACTAAGCATTAAATCAATTTCTAGAGACAAAATACATTGGAAAATAGGTTTTTGATCATGTTACAATGGTTTAATAATAGTTACGAAGTGTATTATACACAAGTTAACTAATAATCAGCTAGTTTAGGTGGGAATTTATATTTACGATATCTCTAAGCTATACAAAAGTCTTGTTGTTGTCCAAAATTAGTCAACGAATATCCGTTTCAATCTAGTATTCGTCCAAACGAATATTCGTTTCGTAACGAATATTCGTTTGCAAACGAACGAATATTCGTTCAATCATTTCGAACGAATATTCGAATATTCGGTATATTCGTTTCAGCCCTAGTAATAATCCATCACTTGAAAATATAATTGTTTCCTTCTGAGTAGGGTCAAAGTTCCGAGGCAACAACTTCAAATCGGGTATTCATGCACCAGTGTATTACACGTTTTTTGTTTTTATAAGGAACACCTTTATAAGGAACTCCAGGCTGAGAATTGGCAATAAGTTAAGGAACTCTTAAGGAACTGCCCAGCAGTGTTCCCTATAATTTTAGGGGTGCAGGACTTCTGACGGGGGGTTTAGCAAAAATTCCGGGCTGCAAACAGTTCTAATGGATATTTTCGGGGAGTTCACTTTTGAAACGAAATATATATATAACACGAGCCCCTAGGTTCGGTCGCTTTGCGACAGGAACGTTACCAGGATTTTCATCTAGTTGGGGGCATAGAAATTACCAGGGGGGGCAAACGTTCTATTGGTGTTAGATCTAGCAATTGACGTTACCAAAAACTAGGCGATGAGATGAACTTTTCAAGTTTAATGTTCTCAAAAGTATGAAACGTAGCCAAAAAAAATCAATACATTAACAAGAATCTTGCAATCCCAACAAATACTACAGGAAAAAACTACAGCTACATATAATGACAGTTAAAAGTCAAATTTGACAGGGTAACAGGTCTAAATTATTAGGTGTTTTGGATTTGTAAAACAGATGATCAGAACTTAGAACCAAAATTTCCAAATAACTAAGAATAACCTATAGGCGCAACTAGATGAGTAACATGTCAATCGTACAGGGATTTTCTTCGTTTCTAAGTGATTATTTTGATTTACGTATGTCAAACTTAATAAGAATAAATAATATGATCGTGAATCTTATACAATGCTTCGCTTAGTGTAATTCGTTTCAGTATAAGTGTAGATTTACATTTTAGACTAGCGAGCGGAGCGAGCGAGAAAAATATTTTGGGGTGTACAACAGTGCTCGACGAAATTAAATTTTGATGGTGGCTAATTAAGCCACCACCTCACTTTTTCTGGTGGCTAAAGAATAAACAACTGCCGATTTAACAAACCACTGATGACTTAACAAAGTTCTGATGCGGTAAAACAACACTAATGTTAATAACAAATGATGCAACGTAAAATCTAATCTACATAAAGTCAAATAATCCTCAATGTATGCTAGATTAGTTAAGCCACCAAAGGCAAAATTTGGTGGCTTAAATAAGATTTTTGGTGGCTAGCGCCACCAAACCACCTAACTTGTCGAGCACTGGTGTACAATGTACAGGGGAAATTGGAGACTCGTGGGGGATATGACTCAAATGTTTTGGAAAGTTTGAACTCATTAAATTGAATTCAATGGATTAGAGCAATGAAATAATTACAAAATGTTTTATATGGGGGGCATTGCCCTGGGGCAAGGAATTTACCAGGGGGGACATTTCCTCCCTACACAACCCGTAATGACTTCCCTGCTTCGCGACGGATCGGTTGCACGCCCCTCAAGTTACCGAACGCTATGCGGCCTTATCGCTCATTCTCCATGGGAAAATTGAGAAAGCCACCATTGGAGGATGTTATACATCCCTTCCTACCAATTTCCATAGTTTTAACTTGTTTACCTAAAATAGTCGTTGTAAGCTAGCTTCTAGGTTGATATTTAATTTTTATCAATTTGTTTACTTATTTGAGTAAACAACAGCAACAAATATTAATATTATAAAATAATAAATGCGATATTCGAAATCAGTATACTTGTTTACCTATTATAACATTTTGGAAGTTAGTTTTTATCTCAACTATATACGTAAATGCTTTTTCTATTCCCCCATCACTTAATATACATTCCGGGCAAACATACAAACTAACAAATTAGACAAACACACAACCTTTGAGTTTTAGTAATATTGATTTTGAGTAGTAGAAGCAACATTTATACCAAATTAGTGGCCTTAATGCCCTCTAATTTTCGGGGACCTTGATAAAAACACGGCTTTTTTCGGGGGTTCTAGGGAAAAAATACCAATTTTTCGGGGGATCCCCCGAAAAAACCCTTAGAGGGAACACTGCTGCCCAGCCTGAGATTATAAAACCATAAATAATATACCTATCATAATATCATTTATTAATTTATCAAGAATAATTCAACATCGTCTATATCTTTCTTTGATATATAATCAATTGTATCATCTTCAAATACTACTTTAAACTCATCAAGCCTACTGTTAAAATATTGGATCTTTCCAATAAGCCACCCATTTTCATATAACCCCTTAACTTGTTATCCAACGAGTTCATGGTGAAAAATCCTATCAGCTATATTGTCCTCAAGTTCTTCACGCTCATCATCATCATCATTTAGAAGACTTTCGTTCTCGGGTTCAATATCTACATTTTCATTTGGTTTTGGGTTTGCATGCTTGGAGTCACAGAGTCCGGTTCAATCATAGAGGGAGGAGGAATATTGTAGCCAGGTAATCATTCTGGTTGCACCAGGTGTTCCTCAGTACCATCAGCGGTCATGAGACAACCAGTCTTTTGCCATATCCGCAATCTGAATGAATCGTACTGCGAATTTATCAATTTTTATATTCTTCACCTACCCAATGAGTAAGCAAAATCCGCCGCTGATTCCTGCTAAAACTTTGCGTGCTTTCATACCACTTGGTGGCATTGTCATCGGAGTCAAGCCACTCATGATGCTTTTGGTTTAGGAAAACTTTCAGTAATTCAGCATATCCAGCATCTACCGGTTGCCAGATGTCAGTTGAAATAGGTAATCCATACCAGCAAACGCCATTTAAATCTGAAACAGATTTCTTATATTCGTCAGATACCTGTGCTGATAAATTGTCGCAAAATAAGACAAAACGATCAATACTATGTTGAACTATGGGGGAGAGGGTACGTTTAACCCATTCGACAGAAAATGCGGTATCTGCCCATGCGTTTTCTTGAAAATACACATCAACATCTGGGTGCCACGCATTTTTTTCATCCTCACTTATCCTTTTTCCCTTTCCATTGAATATAATTGCAACTCGAGGCTGCTTCCCAGTTGGCCGAAAACAGATTTGGGGAGTGCAATGACGTTTGTCCAAGCCACTTCCAGGTTGGGATATCCAAACTTTATGTTCACGATTGTTTGGGTTTTTCTTTTCTAACATTTCATATGTTTTCTTTGTATTAATGACAAAGGGACAAGGAGATTGATCAACATTAAGTCGCTGCTCCGGTGCATACATACACCATTTGGAGTTATAAGAGTCTGCACATCCTGTCCTTATCAACCGCTCTCTGGTAGTAGCATGCCATTGTTGCATCGGGAGAGGAAAGTTCTCCTTGCTTAACTTACGATTTCTCTGGCTTTGATAAAGTTCACGATTACATGAATCCTTACGATGGCATTTGGATCGTTCGTTTTCTGCCTGTATAGAATTCTAGCTTTTGACCATATCCAGTTGAAATAAACTCGGTGTCCTTTACTACGAGCTTCTAGGAAAACCTTCCTTAGATCCCTATATAATTCCGCGTATTTTGTCGAAGGTCTGATTTTCAAGAGTTTATTGTGGTCATTTGAAGCCGCCAACATTATCTTTCCCTTGTTCAAGAGCCACATAGATAACATTGATTTGCTGATAGTATGTTTCTGAGCTAGTACCTTGGGTGATACCCCTGCTTCAAGATTTGAAACAATTTTCGCTTTGAACACTGAATTATACTGCCGTCTACTATCTTGACCTCGGGATCTTTTAGCAGGTGGCTCAATTGAAATATCTTGCGCTTCAGATACTCCTAGCTGTAGTTCTTCTGAATCAACGTTCGAAACATGTTCGATTTCAGCTATACTACTAGTAAGTGGGACGTTGTTTATTTCGACATTAGTACTTTCTGAAATGTTGCCCTGTTTACATTTTAGGTGTACCGTCAATCATTGTTGATTTTTGATTTCTCATCACAGTGGGGACATTCCAATTTGGGCTGTTCTGAAATGTCAGGTAGAATGATTTCGTTCCATACCCCACGGTGGCTAACGCGTTTTATACATCCAAAACTGCCAAGTGTTGGCTGTCTGTTACTAGCACACATGTAAAAGCTAAATACACACGTTACAATGTTAAAATGTTAATAATCAGTTAATTAAGTAATTGAATACGTAAGTACCTTCTTACTAAGCAATATTTCGAGCCCCAAGAAAATAAGGAACCAATAAGGAACTTTGAGGCAGAAATTGGCAAAAAAATAAGGAACTTCAGCCTGAAGTTTGAATTAGGGTTCCTTATTTTTAAAAAACGTGAATGCAGCTATTTATAATTACGCTCCTACTTCTGGTCTGATCCAATTTTCATACGCCTAAATCACAAATTAATGTTACGGTGTAGCGGAGGATTCCAAATTTTCGCTTTTCTAAATTCAAATTTCCCAAAATCATTCTCCAAAAAGGAGCGTCTCGCGCTCCTGGATAATTCCTTGGTGCACGAAAGAAGCAATGCAAACGATCTATTTTGCGAAACGCGCAAATATAAAATTTTTGCTTAATAGTAGTATAGATATGTTTATTCGTTTTTTTGTCTAGAATTGATGAAGAAGGGGTTTATTTGGACATTCAGGGGAATTTCTAATCGAAGTTCAATGCTTTAAGGTAGGGGTGCCCAACTAAATTTCAATTGCGGGCCACATTGGTTTCCTCTAATATTTCGGGGGTCCATTCAGGCCAATTGCTAAATTTCTAATATTTATGGAGAAATAGGTTAGGGTATGCGGAAATGGAACAGAATAGGTTAAGAAACACATCTTAATCATGACATAATACATAAAATGATCAAAAATATTAACCGGATTAAATTTACGCGGGCCTTTCCGGTCCGCGGGCGGTATGTTGGGCACCCCTGCTTTAATTAAGGCTAACTTAGAAATTAATAATTAACTACAGCACTACCACTAGTGGAAGTTATAAAATTTTACCTCTGATATTAATGAGTTTATACTTTTATAATACTCTTAATTTATTCTTTACTATCGCGCTTCGCTTGCCAGGTCGCTTCGCGTGAGAACACAACCGGACACCAATTGCTTTGCGGTTGGTGTGTGGTTTATATACAGTTCAAACGGGTTTTTTCTAACCATTTCTTTTCAGATAAAAATAGTTAGAAAAAACCGATGAAAAATACAGTATAGTTGGAATTTCTTACAAAAGATTGCATTACTAATAGTTAGAATAAACCGATAAGTTAGAATAACCCGAGTTAGAATAAACCGGTTTCGACTGTACTTCTAACAATGATTGTAAAGCGTAAACAGTCCTAAAATAGTCAAATTTAACAATGTGAAATTTCAATGATTACTTCATAATATGATAATGAGTAAGCATATTGGGTATCTGGTGCTTGTTCACCAGATAACCAATATGTTTACTCATTATCATATTATGAAATAATGTGCTTGTTCAATTAAATTTTCAGATTTTATCTATTAGAGCTTGCGGTTAATTAAGTGAATTTTCATTAACTTGTTGTCGGGTGCCAAAAATCAGATTTGGAAACATTCCAGTTTCTTCAATCAACTCGGAACGAACATACAAACAAATATATACGTATATACATAAATATTAGTGTTTTATAATCTAACATTTGTGGTTATCTAACAAATGGTGTGGGTTTGGAACCGTGGATATATTGACAACAGTATTTTGTAGAACAGAATTATACTTTTGAAATACATACAGTATTGCTTCGAATAAGGGCAAGGGCTTGAATAAGCGCCGTTTCAGTGGAAATGACATTAGTATGATACTTTTATAACACATTACTGGAACGTAATCACGCTGATTTTGACAACTACGGTATGTACGCTGTCGCTGAGAACCATTGGATACCACCAAATTATTATTTTCTGCATTTTATTTTTATTTGAGGTTAAATTGCCTCACAAAAATAGTCAGTTCCGGAGTGCTTATTCGAACTATATCGATATGCTTAAAATTTTACTGTTCTTATTTTCTTCAATCATAGTTATTAGACCAGTGTTAATAGTAAATCTGTTTCAGCTCCACCGCCCGCATCATATTTTTTTACCGCACTTTTTATCTTTATTGCCAATTTTGTGTTGTATCATCAACTATTAACACACTCTAAGAAAGCTTTAATTAGCTAGTAACAAAAGGAGAGATTATGACAGATTAATACCCACGATTAGATATATTATGAAAAAGGTCTCACAAATTATATATTTTAATAGCAAATTATTCAATTATGCGTTATGAATTTATGAAATATTGATAATGAGATGCCATCGCCCTCATCCTCAGATAGACTGCGTGTGGAGCTGAAACGATTTCATCAATCAACTGGCCTTTAGTTAATTAAAGTATTTTCCCTAACAATAGTTATAATCTTGACGCACAGTCTCCTAAATTCTGCGATTTAGAATTTTTTTAGATTTATTATATATTTTATTTTTGTTCCTCATTCATTGAGCGAGTTGTGTTATTGTCTCAAGAATTCCTCATAAATTTATATACAATGTGTTGTGAAAGTGCTACTCAATCATTATACATCGAGGTAAATAGCCCTAGCAATATAGAATTACAAATAACTCCAGTTGCCAGAGTTCTATTTTATGGTAATGATTTATTAAATGAAAGAATATTTCCTATCTATCTTGGAGAAAACCGGATTGGACGTGATCGCTCTTCACACATTTTTCTACCATCTCTTCACTTATCTCGTATTCACGCCTCTATTTATTTTCAATCAGGATTTTCTTTCTTATCTGATTGTAATTCACATAATGGAACTTTTCGGTCGACACTTCGCTTGACCCCTCATTTTCGATACGAATTAATTGATGGTACCAGATTCAAATTAGGTGACTTAGCATTCATATTCTACACTGATCCATTAACGGTATTCACGGAAGTAATATTTACATTCCTATGGATATCTTCTATTGAGTATATATTTAGCACTCCTACTCCTGTGGTCTGGAATTGATATTGGAATTTAGAAATATTGTAATTTCATTGTGAAAGTAAATTCTTTGTGATTAGATTGATTATTTTAAAAATAGAATTATTTCGTTAATCCTATATAACAGTGTTAAGAAAAATTTTCTAACTAGTTAAAACTTGTTCTAGAATGTTCTAATTCACTACAGTTCTTCTACTATATCTATTTTAAAAGTGTAAGGTCGCAGAATTGTGATATTTTGCTACTGAGTGCAAATTTATATTATTGAAGGGACTGGAGACCGAAAAGGTTTCAATTTTCCACAACCTGTACACATTTGACTCATTATCTCACAAAATTGAGCAGAATTAGGTTAATTGGTCTTACGACTTTTAAAGTAAGTATCATTTGTTGGGCATAAAAATTTTTGAGTCTTAATCTCTTGTATTATTTAAAAAATCTTTGGGCATAGACCCCGGCATCTGGTCAATCCAAATATTCCTAGAAAATGGGTACAGAGCGGTTGCAATCATGTGGAAATTATTTTTATACCATATTAAACTTTACCTACTAACATGAAATGGAAAGTTGATATGTCTAGGAATTTAGAGCTAAGCTATCGCATATTTATTAGTTTCAAGGTTTATGGTGACATCACTGAAATGACACCACCATATATGGGTATGTGAATTTATAGGACTGTAACTTTTTGGATAATGGTCTCATTTGTTCTTCCAATGAGTTTGTAATGGGATATTGATGTGATTAGATGGTTAGAGCTAAACTCTAGAGTCTATATAGTGGGAGAGAGGAAATTTGCTGCGTCATCAAAAATGGGCACATTACATGCCCATATATGGATCATTTTGAAAAATGTGCGTGTTAGGGTCACAAAATGTATTATTGACGGATAGGAAGTCGGGTATTGCGAGTATTTTGAGACGTAGATTTTGTTTTTAGCACCTCGGGTGTCTGAGAAAAAAAATGGAGCAGAAAACGTACCCTCGAATGAGATAATAGGCCATAAAGGTTCAGATTTTCACTTTCTAATTATTTTTTTTGATCAATTGTTAATTATTTTCGTCAGTTATTACTTGTATAGAGTAATGATACCACCAGTCATACCATTGTTGAGGTAAAGAATGCTTAGAATCGATCTAAGGGGTAAAACCAGTGAACCGCTGTACAAAATCGATCATAACCATGAAAATACGCTTGTAAAAGACTCAAAACCATGTACAAACGTTAGATATGATCGTTTAGTCTTGCTAGGCACAAAAAAGAAAAATCGGGTTAAGTTATGTTTTTCAGCTAATTTCTGATATATTTCCATGCGTGGACACCCTTAAATTTAAATATTTCTAATCGATTGAATCAACCCGCAGATACTCAAATTTCTTTACTCATTTCCTCACCACTCTCCAAATCATGTGATGTTCCAATAAAATTTTTAGGCGATAATATGAATACCACTACTAGAAGTCCAAGGAACCATGAGAAATCACTTGTAAATTCATATTTGATTACTATAGAAAAATTTATTGACTGTTATGAAACCACACAAAATATTTCTGTTTACAATGATTCTGATGTCGAGAGACAATTATACCATTTACCTTCAAAATTTCTAGTTCATAGCGTAATATCCGTTTCCAAATCAGAATTGTCATTTACGAAATCAGTTGAAAATATTCCTCATGATCAGCAAAGTATAAACCCACTGGTTCAAATTCGTTCTTTATGTATGACTTCTGAACATTATCCTGGTAATTTTGATGGCCATAAAATTCCTAATGCTATAGTTGACATTGATGACCAACAACTAATTGATGCTTCTGTTTCTCCATGTTTGGATACAATAAGTAAGATTGATAATAATTCTCTTCTTTCCCTTACATTTGAATCTAATTTTACTTCTGATCATACTCACTTGAAAAGTAACGATTTAACCATTAGCAACTCCTTTTTCAAAATAGATTCTAACAAAATGCCTGTTAATTTCACGCATGATTTTATATCGAGGATCGACTCTGTATTTCCTATGAATTTTGATTCTAATGAAGTTGCGCCTGTTATTATTTTTACATATATTTTAGAAGAAAAATACAGAAAAATTGTTGCTAAACTTGGTGGAAGAGTAACAACGGATGTTTTTGAAGCAACACACCTTATAACTGATAAGATTCGTCGAACTATTAAATTTTTATGTTGTCTTGGACGTGGTTGTGAAATACTGTGCTCTGATTGGCTTATCAAATCCAAACTATCTGGAAAGTAAGTATTGTGAGATATATAATTGCATTAATGCCTGGTAAAATGGAAATCACACTTTTATTATATATTGTATTATTACTGTACCGATCATATGTAGTGATCCATTCACATTTCACTGCCCATCGAGTATACACGGTATCCATTCGTTACAAAATTATTCTACACCTTTTTGTAGATATACTAATTTTATAATTGGGCTTAGTGGACTACATTGGACTGAAAATTAATACTATCATTAGTAACGGATCTAGGAATGTTTGATAACTATTCATGATGGGTCTGAGGGGGCTGTAAGTCCCCTGGACACTGAATGACATTTAATTCTAGTTATTAAGCTGTTATTATCTTTAATATGCATGCTGCTATTTCCACGTAGAACCTTAGAAAAAATCATGTTGATCAGGATTTTTTTTAAGGTTGAGACCTTGATGTAACTCTGCGCAGCCTTGGTATAACCCACACTGCAGCGGCCGCGGCGAATTTCCCTTAGTGTATCACTTATTTTGGTAGTGTATGTAGTAATATATACTAAACGAGCCCTTCGGTTTCGGTCGTTTTGCAACAGGTCGGTGCCACGCACCTCAAGTTAACGGCCGCTGACCCCTTCTGACCCTTTCTAACATTTTCCATAATTTAACTTGTTTACCAATAATTATTATTTCCGTTGAAAGCTAACTTATACATAGGTTGATTTTTAATTTTCATTAATTTGTTTGCCTATTTGTGTAAACAGCAGCAACAACAAATATACATATTAGAAATGTAAAATATTCATATTAGAATGTAAAAATTCTTGTTCAGCATACTTGTTCACCAATAATACCCTTTGAAAGCCACCTTCAATGTTGATTTTAAATTTTCATCATCATACTTGTTTACCTATTAATATTATAACATTTGGAAGTTAGTTTATATCTCATATATAAATGCGAATCTATTCTTCCATATCAAAAAAGTTTACGCTGTACGAGAAAAGTTATCACATTAGCGGAAAGATGAAAGTTGTGACAACCCATATATCATCCCAAAATTCTTGAAGATGACTTAGCAACTTTCGCTCAAATTCAGACCTCTGTTTTTCCATAATAACTCGAAAATTATTCATTATATCAAATTTTCCTTTTAATCACATATATATCTGACCTATGACAACTTGTCACGTAAATTTATGAACTATATATTCATTTAAAAAAATATTATTCTAATAAATTTCACTTAATCTGCTTACAACGGTGATTTGCTTACTTATCCAATATCCATAGTGTAGAATATGTTGTCAACTCTTTTCTATTGGCAGATACTAATTTATTATGTCCTTTGTTTATAATTAAATGAGTTCTCACTATGAATGATACACTCCCTTTCTTCTACTTGATTTCTTCAAATTTGTTCGAATCTCAAACAAACTTTTTCAGTTTTTTGAAAACACACATTTCACTTTGATATTTTCAACCATCTTTTTGACTTTACAGCTTATTTCGCTTCTCCATTTTCTTCTCATTTTATTTTCTGCTCTCTTCTTTATTTCTCCAATTCGATTCTTCCAATTTAAGTGAGTTTATTGATTTTATTTGCCTTAGCTACAGTTTTATTTTAAAGTATGCTAGAAAAACAAGATAATTCGCAACCAAAATAATCATAACGTCATCAAATGATGACATATCACAATTCAGGAGGGTGCTATGTATACCTGGATACCATATTCCTATATAGTTATAATACACTTTTCAGCTCTATCATTGCTAATTATTCGAATAAAGATCAATTCCCATTTTGAAAATTAGAAACTGGCCTCTTTGTTTTATGGCCTTCTCGGCGACATATATAGCCGTATATTAAGTAGGCCATGCAACGGACGATAAAAATTTGTTCGCTTTACCCGGAGTTCGTATTAACCGGAGTAATATCCATTCAATCGCCATTATAGGGACCTAATTTTGTGGAACTTTTCTTCTTATCCAGAAATTCGTATTAGCCGTGTTCGTACCCACGTTGTTCCACTGTTTAGTATGTATATATATATATTAATTAATAATAATTATTATTATTTCATCTAGTAATGACTTCAATAGAGCAATTCGTCGATGCTCTCCAGAAACTCGGCCTTGATAACTTCAATTCCGTCAGACAGGTGTGCCCAACATTCGGACCGCGTAAAATTGAATGCCTTTAATATTTTTGATAATTTTATGTAGTCTGTCATGATTTTAGATGTGTTTCTTAACCTTTTCTGTTCCAATCCCGCTTGGATTCCCCAACTTATCTCTCCATATATAAATTTAAATTTATCAATTGGCCTATATGGCCCCATAAATATTTTAGGAACCCAGTGTGGCCCGAAATTAGATCGAGTTGGGCACCCTTGCCGTTTGAACATAGGAGACTAACATAAGTCAAATCTGTCTGGGGAAAATTGTCAATTACTCTCTATGGAAAAAAACAAGGCTACTAAGCTCGATTCTCTCAGCTCAAAATGGAAATTGAATAGAGGAAACTTTCAGCATCTCGTAAAGCAAATTGTCAGTAGGCGTAAGTCTATCATTCTCATTGATGTATCTCAATTGGCACTAGAGCATTTCAGTACTCAATTAATATCTTCTCACTCTTATCCTGACACTATAGAGCTCAGTAAGATGAATTTGAATGAGTTCTATTTCAGTTTGTATAGTTTACATCGGGACGTAACGGATAACAGATTTCTAGATTTATTGGCATTTGGTTGAGTTGACTGCCAACTTTACTTTCTGATGTCTAAAGATAGCTTATCCTCCTCTTACAAGGAGGACTGATAGTCATTCTTTGGTCATTCATAAACTGTATAATAGTCTATGGTTAGATGCAATAAATTTTCAACCTAGCTAGAGTGCCCGCTTGTTTGTAGCGAGATCATGCTAGTGGATGAAAAACTCCACGACCATTCGAAAATGTTTAGCTGCTGTCTAATTGAGTAAATGCAATAGATTCGACTAATCAGGCGAAATTGACGAGTGTAAAGTTGGCGCAGTATTCAACTGAGCACAGATCAAAATGAAAGTTGAGGCCCTTCCCATTATTGGATTTTGATAAAAATTACACATATCAAAGAGGAGATACGGACGCTTATGATTTTGGATTTAAAAAATATTTTTTTTATTTGTTTATACTTATATTTTTACATTATGAGTGAGCATTAATAGAAATTATTTTTGACAACATATTTTGGAAATTTAATTTAAAACTTTGCATACATCTTTGTGACTATGGGACGTTTCTTATGCCAAAATATTTCAAAAAAAAAATTAACATTCCTATGAGATATAGCTTGGCAAAGTTGAACATGTGTTTACTTCAGATTATATACTATTTCTTTTATTATCGAGTGAACTGTACAATTGTTTAATTAACTAGCTATATTCATCTGTTTGGTGACAATTCAATAATGGTTTATTATAGTTTTGCCTTTCCAATATGTCTTTACGATTATCATTTATACTTATACAGGCTAGTTCTCATATTTTATGCTCAACATGTATACTGCATTCAAAACTCCAAATTATTATTTACTGCTATTTCATACAAAGAAAACTGATGTTTTAATACACAATACCTCACAGACAATACTTCGTACAGAATAAACATATACGTAATATTAACTTTAGTATGTAAGATAGGTGTATTTGATGACAGAAGTGGAGAGAGAGAGAGTTTATGATTCTCTTGTTTGAAGATGTATATCACGAATTTGGTTGGCGTAGATTAGCTTCTACGTCATAGGCGTGGAATCCGCGGGTTCTTGCGGGTCAAAGGATCTGAATATTTTGGGACGTGCGGGTTCGGGTTACGGATTTTTTTGCAGGTTGGTGTGGGTTAGCGTGGATTAGTTGCAAGAGAATTATTCAGAGGAATTTGGAGTCACTGAATCAAGTATATTACTATTTTAATTGAGCACCATCTAGGTTTTGAATTACTATAATACTCAACGTAGTAATACCTGCGGTTTCGGATTGGTTATTGTGAGCTAGATGCGGTTGATTTTGTTATTGCACTGTGTTTTTCGGGGCAGTAACCGCATACGACCCGCGCTGAGGACTAGCGTAGATTTGAGGATCTAGTGTCTTATTTGGGGGGAAATTTATCAATCTATACCAAGTCTCATTGTTTGAGTAGATAATCATAGGATGACTATCTGTTACAGTTTGATGTTAATGATAATGCTTCTGTGTATCTTGTTTCCATAAATATTCCAGTCTGAACATTAATGATTTTAAGGTGGTGCATTATACAATATTATTAATGTAAATAGTTATGAAGATATCTTTTTGCCAGTTTGAATCTTGAATTGTATTTAAGATGAAGAGAAGTATTACTTGTAAATTTATAATTGAGAAAAATTGGTAATTGATGGAAAGGGTTTTTGATGAAATGAATAGTTTGAAGAATAATCCATCTTTTGTAGTAGATGCACTATAGGCTGTGCAGGTGTTTAACAGAAAGAGAACTATTATATTAACGATTAAGGAGAATTGTTGATTGATGAAATGGGTTTGCATGAGCTGAACAGTTTTAGAAAATCGATGTTGTTTATAGTAAATCAAATATAAGCTGGGAAGGTGTTTAACAGAAAGAGAACTATTATATTAAGGATTGAAGGGAATTTTTGATTGATGAAATGGGTTTTTGATAAGATGAATAGTTTGAAGAATAATCCATCTTTTTGTAGTAAATGGACTATAAGATGGGGATGCGTTTAACAGTAAGATAACTAATATTTTCTTGATTGAGAAGAATTGGCGATTGATAGAAAGGGTTTTTGATAAGATGGAGGCCGGCTGAAATCCTTCGGGTAGCATTAGATCAGTATTACATTTCAATTAAATAAACTTCCTTAATCTTTAATACTGAGAAAGAATACATAGCTAATTTAATTGATGCTTATCTGACGTCATGCCAAAAAATCAGTGCCTTTATAGAGTATATTAATGCAGAATATAAGTAGATAACAAATATAATAAATACCATGTCTAATGGATAAAACTTATACATGTATATAATTTTTGTAACTTTTTCTTTTTGTACTTTTTATAGATACATTTCTATTTTTTTTATTTTTTATGTTATTTTTATTTTTATACTATTAATTTAATAAATTATCAGATGTAATATGATGATGTAATTCCAATATCGGTTCATAATGGTCCACTGTATGTTTTATATAGTATGATCCAGCATCATTAGCTGGAGGGGCATCAATTATTTGCTCCAAACTAGCTCCTTTTCCAGAATATACCATCCATTTATTTTTCATTTCTGTAGTATTTACCCATATATCTGTGTTTATTAATAAAGCCATCGAAAATAATTCAATGTCTCCACCCCAGGTTTTGTCAATATGCATTTTATATTTACTTATATACTCCCTGGTGTTGCGATATATAAGTGGGAATTTATTCTGTATGAACTTCAAACAAATTTGGCTTAATTTTCCCATTATGTTGTCAGTTATTATCTTGCGCATTCTATAGTTGTAACTAGTGCTTCCTGTAATTATTTATGAGAGAGTTGAGGATAAACAATTTCCATCACCTGGAATATTGAATGTTACAGATGGAACTAATTGATTTAAATGGATATCTTTCCTACTACAGCTACTAGCCAAATTAATCTTACAAGATATTGGATTTACAACAGGCAATTCTAACATATTACAAATATTAATCTGACCTAAGAGTGAGAGTTGATTAGAAGGTGGTAAGATAATGTCAAGTGTACCAAGCGCAATTATATCCAAATCACTTATAATCTCAATCTCCTTTGCTTTTATCGGTAGTGGTTCTTCCAACTTAACTCTCTTTGGTCTGGGAATTAAAGGATTCCTTATTCTGTAGATCTCAAAATTTGAATCCTGTAATTTCTCAAATACTTCAGCTACTTTACTTGTGATCGGATTAATGTAACTATTTTCTTATTTTCCTCCTTCGCCAAATTTCTATAGATTCTTCCTCGTTACTAACCTCTCTAACTTTTTTCTTTTCTTAGCCTTAAATACTCTATGAGCCGTTGGTTGAAATGCGAATTTAAAGGAAGCCAATCTATCTTCTATATGTCCAAAAATGTGACGTACAAAATCACCAACTCTGATATTAATTTGGGATTTACATATGGAGTGTTTTACTATTTTAAACCAATTCTCAATTTGTGCATTGCTATCAGTTGAAACAGCATTGACTTTTACTTTGCTTAGTATAATACCACTCCAAAGAGGAAGCAATGGCATATAATAAGTTAACAAATATTCAAGTGTTTTGGGATAATAGCATACATTTTTATCATTTGCAAGTACTTTATATCCTACAAATTTGAAGGTGGCTTTTTATGTACAATTCTTCAAAGTATTTACCAAAGGGAGACACTTTTCTATAAGTATCACTTTCAATATTTTCAGGGTAATCATCAATAGAATAGCATTCTGAACTATAGATTTTGAGATCTCCCTTAACTAATTCTTCTAAGTCTAATAAGCTCTTAGTATCCTGAGGCAACATTAATTCAGTGTTCAGAACAATACACAAAGATTCAAAAACAAGATTTATTTCTTCCATATTGCAACTTTTTACCATAGCACCAAATGCATGTAGCACTAAGTATTTTACCTTTTTGTCTATTTATACTTCTTATCCCATTTGTAGCTTATTTGATGCATAATATGTGCCCAACAGAGATGCAAAACAGTTGGAATGGTTAATTTGGTTAACGCTACCACCCATTAGTATTTGTATGGTAAGCTAGAAACATGTCTACACATATAGTCCAATCAAATCAAACAATCTCCCACCAACTATAGGTTACTATAGCATGTATTTTTAGAAACTAACATATATGACTTCGTTCATATTTCTAGCAAGATTCTATAAAATGCATGTTTTTGGTTGCTATGGAAACAATACTTCAAATCTATTTCTTCTAAAACCATAATACTATGAATCTAATTAATATTAGATAGGGAAATCAATTAAAACTATAGTATCTATAAACCTATCGATTGTTATCATTCAATAAAATGATATTCTTCGGAATTTTGGGTTATACAGGTAAACCTCCCAAAGCGGCACCCATCGGGAGAATGATTTTGTGCCGCTTCTCGGAGGTTACCGCTTTGGGAGGTTGCTCGTAAAGTAAAACTCCCAACGCGGCACCCATCGGGAGAATGATTTTGTGCCGCTTCTCGGAGGTTGCCGCTACTCGGAGGTGCCGCTTTGGGAAGTTTACCTGTAAATGTATTTTCCGCCGCTTTTGGCCGAAATTCCAGCTTTTTTGACAAATTAAATGTTATAAAATTCAGAATATCAGTTATTTTCGAAAATCCTTCCACGAAAATATTGATGTATATGTATAGTAACTAGATACCAATTTGTTAGTTTCTAACTTTATAGATCCCCGAGCTAAAAATTGTTGAAGATGATGAAGTTTGTCAAAATAATTATTTTGAGAAAATGTTGACAAAAAAATATAATAAGAAAAACTGAAACAAAGGGGTGTTACAGGTAATGTAACTAAGTATAATCAATCTTCGCTATCATAGGCGTCGGACCCACCCGGCCACCCGGCATGGGCCGGGCGGCCCGAAGGGTCTACCCGACCCATAGTTGTGTTAGTGATGCCGTGAATGTAGCGGCCCCAGAATTGATTTGGGCGGCCCCGGAGCCTTCGGGCCGGGCGGGCCCATTTCTGACGCCTATGTTCGCTATCATATAGAAATCAATTAGAAATGATTCCTTGTACCTTCCGAAGTATTACAATTATTTAAAATAAAAATTAATTGATTTTTAAATTTCCGAATTTTCCAAAAATACTACTTGGTGGTAGCGTTAAGCTAGTTTTGTCGCTTACAATATCCCAACATTTACACAAATATAGTGCTATACTCAGTTTATAAACGCTAACCATTTGATGTGCATTATGGGCCAGCTATGGTCCATTTCAATTTGGTCTATATTTAATCCCTTATATAGATTTGCCTTACAAGTTAATAGTTAACTTAATACCCATTTATTCAAAAAATGGGTGATCTCTGCAGTTCCATGATCACTACTGATCATTTCTGCAACAGGAAGCGGACTAGTGCAGTATACAGGGTGTTGTAGTGTAAGAGCATAGTAATAGATCGACTTTTTACACATTGGTGGCCTTTTAATAATGGACCAGTTGCATCTATATTAATAACGATGTTGTTATTTTTGAATAATTTCAATATTTCAATCTGCTTTTTTGTATATAAATGGATTATAAATGTATCTTGTGAAATATATTGGACATAACCCAGTATCAGATTATCTGGTAATACCGAACGGAAATACTGTTGAGTTTCCCAAATATCCACAGAATCATCATTGGAAAATCTCTCTCAAGATTTAACGTCTGACTTAATTCGTCTTAAAGTTTGCTGTATATTAAATTAGTGAAATTCCCTCTATAGAATGCCTCTACATTGTTCTCATTTCTAAACTGCTGATGAAATATGTTACTTGCTGCGTTTTGAATCAATTTTGCACCCATGTTTTCCCTTTTTTTCGAAGTAGTGTGACGTGCATGGATGGTTTTATCATCTTTGTGTTCAGATGAAAGTTGACCGTTACATTTATAGTGCACAGCTATTAGATCATCAGCAAATGAAGCAATATCATTATTAATTGAAAAGGTAACTGAGCAACAGTTAGAAAACTCCCAAGCTTGAAAAAAAGAAGAGTTCAATTTCCTACTATCCCTTTTCTTAAACCAAAAATGTTTAAACTTCAGTACGCAAATCGAATTTATTTTAAAGAACTTATCAGCTATTACATTAGTCCAACCTGTTTTCATATGATCTATATCATCCTTATCTAAATAACTTATAGCATTCCATTCAGCCTTATCTAGATAAAACTCGCCAAATGTTTGAAAATAAATTGTATCACAAGTGCTGTTTTCATTTGCTCTAGAAATTGGACATTCTATATGACCACTATCACTATTTTCAATTTCTCCTACTTCATCTGCTGCCTCTAAAGCTAAATTTTGTGCCCTATTTTCTAGTCTACTAATATAAACTTATGTAAATTGATTCCAAAACCTCTATACCATTTTCTTCAAAATCAATGTTTAACTTCTCTACCCAAACAACAAAATCTTTTAGCACTTTGCTTGTTAATAGTACATAATTTTGTTGAATAAGTTATTTACTGATATATTATTTAAGTCACTAAATAGCTCTGGTGCGGATGCTAACCATACGAGTATTAACGAACATTGTTCAATGAGATTATCAGTAAACTTGAACGAATCTTAAAATCCTTTACATGCTTCAAATTGACTAAGTTAAAAAAACTGTAAGAACCCAGGAATAACTTTTGGCCCTTTAAACCCATAAAAATTATAGCCATCGAGCCATAATATTGATTCATAGTTAATAAATGAGTGAAATAATGGCTGTCCTAGGTTATTGTAACAATCTAGGGGAATCTTTGAGTATTTATTTTTGAATTTATCATATAATTCTAATTCAGAGCAAACAGAAGAGTAGATAATTAGAATATTATCACAATGCAATAAATCTGACTCAAATTTTGCTAAATCAAATTGCATGGTTGGTAAATTGTTAGTTAAGTTATCTCCTTGTAATCTAGCACTAATATCTCTCAATATAGTTTCCTTTATTAAGGAAGTTCTACTTTCAATGGAAAGTAAATCTAAGCCAACACGTACCTGGAAATTGTTGGAAACAGTTGAGTTGAGATCATACTCTTTGACCTTATTGTAAATGTTATGGGAATTATTCTTCCATTTGAGGTATAAGCTTTTCCTTAAATTGGCCCTATTCCTTCCGAAAATGTGTATTGATAAATTTCCCCAAACCGAATTTGAGACGGAACACCTGGCTTTTAAAGCTTCAGGGCTTAAGTTTCTGGCTTTACAAAAATCGAGAAACATCGCTAAATCGATGGGTAAATCTTTTGAATACATATACAGTCAACTCCGCTTAATAGAGCCACATCGGGACCAGGTTGTTTGACCCGATTAAGCGGAGAAACCGATTAACCGGTGGCTCTATTAAGCGGAGTTGACTGTAATTGATTAAAGATATAATTCTCCATATTGAAATAGATATTAAAGTTGAAAATCGAATTTACCTTGATCAACTTTATCCATTGGGGCTCTGAACGTTTCAATAGGGAATGAATATAATATTCGTTGGTTAGTGGAGCAGAATAAATTTATAATATTATTAGTAAATCTTCGCAAGGTTTTATAGAAGGAATTTAAACAAGAATAGTGTGTGGTATTTATTTAGTCTACGTTCAGGTTTCATCCAATTGTAATTGGTTGTGGCTGTTATATATAAGGATTACCAGTCAACTCGTACCTATTTCAACTCGTACCATACATCAACTCGCCCCAAATATCAACTCGTCCCAGTCAACTCGTACCTAATCAACTCGTCCCAAATATCAACTCGTACCTAATCAACTCGTCCCAAATACCAACTTTTATTTGTACTATGTCAATGGACAACAGGGGCTTGACTAGTTAACCAAATTTAGGGGATGGTTAAAAACTTGGATATATAAGAGGAGTAAATTAATATCAAGCCATAGTGTTTCTATACATATATAATGCAATGATCAAGCCTTCTTTCTTATATAAATTTAAGTTTACCTCTCAAAATCTTTAGAACAATGAATAATTTGTGGGAAACAACACCATTCGGTTAATCGATGAAATTTTCTGATACTTGAGATTAAAATGGAGCTTCCCTAATTCCCGGAACCGAATGGACAAGTTTTCGAGAAGAAATTTCAAATTTGTTGCTTCTTGCATTGCACATTTGGCCTTATAAATCACGGAATATTGTATCATGACGGTTTTCAAGCATTTGTTATGAAATTTCACGTCGATGGTAAAACACTAAAAGCAATTTAGTTTGGGTTCAGAAGAAAATATATTTATAACTACCATAAAGTTTTGACCGTGTACCATTTGTAAAAACGTCGTATACATTAGATATACTCCCGGAAAACTAAAGGTCATTAAGGATTAAACAGATGTGCTCAACTACTCATCTAGCTAGATATCATAATATATGATAAATATGTTATTGTTTCTCATCATTATATAAAAACGATCTCATTATTTAATATTAATATCAAGTTATTAGTTAATCAAATTGGGAATAAGTTGATGAACAAGGTTCTTATAGAATAGGTACGCGTAAGAGTTGTCCGAAATAACATGTACGAGTTGACCAAAAAAATTGGTACGAGTTGACCAAAAATAAAGACCATTAGTGCCTAAAATAGGCACGAGTTGACTAAAAATACTAGGGCCGAGTTGACTAAAAAAATAGGTACGAGTTGACTAAATAATTATGGACGAGTTGAAATAGGTACGAGTTGACTGGATCCCATATATAAGCTGTGACATAAACACACAATCTGGTGGTTGTAATCTAGCAATTGTATTGTGTTAAACTCTTGTGCTGTTCACTCGATAATAAAAGAATAGTATATAATCTGAAGTAAACACATGTTCAACTTTGCCAAGCTATATCTCATAGGAATGTTGATATTTTTTTGAAATATTTTGGCATAAGAAACGTCCCATTGTCACAAAGATGTATGCAATGTTTTAAATTAAATTTCCAAAATATGTTGTCAAAAATAATTTTCTTTTAATGCTCACTCATTATGTAAAAATATAAGTATAAAATAATAAAAAATATATTTTTTAAATCCAAAATCATAAACGTTCGTATCTCTTCCTTAATATCTGTAATTTTTATCAAAATCCAATAATGGGAAGGGCCTCAACTTTCATTTTGATCTGTGCTCAGTTGAATACTGCGTCAACTTCACACTCGTGCGAAATTGTAACTTAGTGGAATCATGTATTTTAGTTGAAAACGCTAGTTGTAGGAAATTAGAGCTATTCGGGAATTCATATACACGTATAGCTATTACAGTCCAACAACTAGATATATTCACTTGCTTTATTCTATCTTGTCGAGAAAGCTCAGATACTTTAAGGTCATTTCATGAATCTCTGTCCCTAAATGCATCATACCTCTTCTTCTTCAGATCAACAAGTCCCGGTATTGTCATCTACCTATGGCCCGCAACCTGAAATTGATATTACCTCCAATATCTTTGAGTCCAAATTGCTAGTACCATCAGTAGATTACAGTACTCTGGGTAATGAAGTCATAGTTAACCAATCCGTGTTTAGTGAGGAAATTAGTTGTGATTTTTTGCTTAGTGGAATGGAATGGAAAAGTATTACACAAATTCAGTGGCGGCGCGAGGGGGGGGCGCGGGGGGGCGGCCGCCCCCCCTGGCTTTTGATCCGCCCCCCCTGTGGGGGGGCGGGAACTCGCTTGTCTGTTATAGGAGTACTTAATGTTAATGCGGAAATGCTAAATGCCCTGGACAGGGAGTTCATAATTTGCCGTTTTGCACCACCGTACACTATTATAGGACAGATTATTTAACCAAGTTTGTCATTAAAAATATCGATTTTGGTTTGAATGTGAATTTTGGAATGTTTACAACTATTGGGTTTGCCCCTCCAGCGCATTGGTCCGCCCCCCTTTCGCCCCCCCACTGGGGCTGTGCTGGCGCCGCCCCTGCACAAATTAATGGAGACTCTAGTATTTTCCAAAGATTGGACCAATTTATTCGTTCAAAAATCGAGGGAAATTTTGTGTGTGTTATTTCTCTTCAATACAAAAAGGTTAATAAACTTAATAGTAGAAAACAAAAATAGCTGTTTTGTAGAGCTAAAGCAGTGTGTAAGTTTGAAGATTGTTTTGAATTTACATTTGTAATAAAGAAAGAGCCGTAGAGTGTAAAATTGGTGATAATATTATTGTGGAGTATATAGCTAATGGAACCTTATCTGCACAGCATTTCGATAATTTAACTGTGCTCTCACGAAATTTATCACATTCAAATAGGTTAGAACATAGCCTACTATACATAAGGCCTCACAGTAAAATATGATATCTGGACCAGGGATGCGGTCGCCGCCGGGAAACGAAATTGCAATTTTTTTATCAAATTTAGTGACATTCCGCTTAAAAACAGATATTCCGGTGACTAGCAGTCGATATATATCGAAAAATATGCATATTAACCACAAAGCTAATTTTAGAATTTTGTGTTGTTATTCACCCATAATATAAATAAGTGGTTTATGGTATATAACATACATTGCAAATTTATACTTTTATTACTCTCTACAGCTAAATAATCCATCTTGTTATTTATTTATGTCATTCCCATTAGTACAATACCCCTACAGAGCCAATTTCCCTATTAATTAATTAACCTTATAATTTGATTTATGCTACTACCATTAATTTATTAGTTTTTTTCTAACGATGCCCAACAGTTGTGCCGTTTTCGGATGCAAAATCAACTACAACGACGATCACCGTGCTCAGTTTTTAAACTACCTACGAAACCACATGACCTAAGACACAGATGGCTTCACGATTTACAATCATTCAAGGGGGTTTACGTGTGTGTAAATCATTTTCCCCAGGAGGATGTTGAGTATACTCACAAAGTTCCAAACGGAGATGGTACTTATCGTGAAATTCCAAGGGTCAACCCAAAGCTAAAAGATGGTGCCGTTCCAGTTTTTCTACCAGGACACCCTTCATTCTGTTCTCAATATATTAGCTCCAAAAAGCGCAGATGTGTGTCACCTACCTCAAAAGATGAGGAAATGTTCAATGAAGCATTAACACTTAGCCTGGCATCTGAGAGCAAAGAGAAAGAGAAATATCAGATCAATTGTTTCCAGGATATTCAAGCTAAGTTACCTTTGCTTTCCCTACCTAAAACATGGTATTTATGGTACCCAGATGATCATAGTCTAATTTATATGCTACCTCTACTGACAGAACACAATATCATTGTCAACACCCATATATTAGTGCCCTTCGATTTGTCAGTTAGAGCTTATCGTAATGGAGAAATTTTACCAATTCCAATTTGCTCAATCAGCGATATACGACACCTTGAATCAATTCTCTGTGAGATCCTCGTCCTGTTCTGTCCACTTAATCTGTTTCAAAGACCGTTAATGAGACTTTATCTTTAGCGAAGGACAATATCCAACTACTCATTAACAAAGTACTTTCATCTAATGGTGAATTAGAGTTTAACTGATTCCCCCGAAATATCCAGGCTTCAATTCATCCAATGTCAGCTTGAAAACAGTATTGTACCCAAAAACAGGCGGAGGTACAACATCCTCACACAGGTTATGGCACTTAAAGCACATTTAGTTTCACCAGCATGTTATAAGTATCTTCAACAAATGGCTTGTCTATCTCTGCCTCATGTCAACACTTTGGAGAAGTTGTATTCTTCATTCGGACTTGAGTGTGAATTTTTTCCTTTCCTCAAGCAAGCGACAAATTCTTTCACTGAAGCTGAGAAACATATCGTTATGCAAATGGACGAAATTCACGTAAAATCTGATGTCACGTATAAAGGAGGCAAGATATATGGTTCTAATCTAAGCCCAGAAGATCCAATAAAGACTGTATTCGCTATTATGGTATCAAGTCTCCAGAAACAATGGTCTACTATAGTTCGTCTATTACCATGTGCCTCTCTTTCCGCTGATAAGATATTCCCCATGATACTCGCTTGTATTAAAGATATCGAAACTTGTGGTTTATGTGTGGATGTAATCTCAACAGATAACTATCCTCTTAACGTCAAGTTATTCAAACTATTGTCTCTTGTTGGTAAGCTTGAACATGTGTACCTCTTCCTTGTGTTCCTAACAGGCCTCTGTATCTCACTTTCGATTTCGTCCATATTTTGAAATGTGTGCGAAACAATTGGCTAAATCTGAAGTCCAGTTATAAGTGTTTTTTCTACCCCGATTTTGACGATATTGGATTTGATTATTGTTCATTTCCTTTAAAGGTGTGCTGCCGCTTCTTTCCAAGATGTACGCGCCCTTTATAGCTCAGAGAAGGAGAGTCTTGCAAAATTAGCCCCGCGGTTGACATTGAAATCATGTTATCCTTCTGTATTGGAACGCCAAAATGTCAAATTAGTCCTGAAAGTAATCCATGAGTCCACGATTGCAGCTCTAGCTCTCCAAAATGATGAACGTTGCAGTGAGTTGAAAACAAACACCTCTAGTTTCGTCAAAATTCTACTCACGTTATGGAACATGTTTAATGTAAATGTTCCATAAAAGCATACAGTACCCGGACAAAAGTATTCGACCACCCAACATTTTACCATTGAAAATAGTACTATAGTAGGTCTAATACTATTGTTCAATGTAATAAAACTTTGTGACATACTGCTATTTTGATTTCAGATTCATATTCTACGCATTCGAATTACCCATTGTAGATGCTTCCAATTGATTACATATTAATTCGGTTGAAAATTATCATCAAATGGCAACATGTGCCACCAGTTCCCATCTCTCCCATAGTGGCAATTTGGGAAAAGTGGTGCATATTGGCACAGGAAGATAATTTTTAACCAAATCAAAAAGGGATTGAATTGAAAGCTCCTACAATTGTTAATTCGAATGTGCAGAATACGAATATTTAATCGAAATAGCAATATCTCATGTAATTTTAAAACACCATCTTCCATTGTTAACCCCACTATAGTACTATTTTCAATGGGAAAATGTTGGGTGGTCGAATACTTTTGTCCGGGTAGTGTATATTCGTTTAAATGATTCTTCATGTCGCCCTTTCACAGTTAATTACGAACGCTTTATCTTTTTAACCAGGATAGTAAATTGGCTAGAGACTTGGGAATCACACTCTTTGAAAGATGGCAAATTGAGCAAGCAAACTTTTACAAGCTTAAGACACGCGTGCATTGTACTCCCTCAAATAGTTAATTATCTAACTGGACAGTGTGGATATGCTTACATTTTAACACGTTTCTTACAGACAGATCCACTAGAGCACCATTTCGGACTTAATCGGATGATGTCTGGATCAAATTACCATGTTTCGTACCTTCAAATTTTAGAAGCTGAACGTCGTTTGAAGATCTCCAATCTATTAACTCTATTAACTAATACCAACACTCAACCATCCAGCCAGATTTCTATGGAGGAATTTACTCAGTCTTTCTCTCCCATTTATAGCGTACATACAGATACAGAAATTGACATTGATCCTTTTCTTGATGCTCTATCAGATGTATCAGCCATTGAGTGCGATACCCCAACACTCCAGTCACTAGCTTTTATTGCTGGGTATGCTGCCTACCAATACCTTAAGCATTCTTCACCGTGCTTAATATGCCGAGATCTTTTAATTATCGACAAAGATATTCTAGTAGATGAATCCTTCGAATTCCGGTACCAACTACTGCAGCTTTCTGATCGTGGTGGTCTAAAGTATCCTTCAGAGCTTGCATTGGAATCTTTAATTTGTCCTTCTTGTAATGTGAAAGGTTCAACCATTCTATCAAGTCTCGTTAGGAGTGAAGCAAATTGTCTAATTGCAAATCTTGTCAAGAATTACAATTCGAGCCTTACTTTATAGGGATTAGAAAATCGGAAATTGAAAAAGTTCGATTCTTGATTATTTAGATACGAGTTAGTTGTCTTATGTGAAGTAACTATATCTACCAGAGTAAATAGAGGTTTTCTAGTAGTTTCTGTATTGTGTATGTTATGTGACTGTATTCAAACTCACAAAGTAACAAGATTAATGGTATAATGAGAGTATACGTATTACTTTATTACAGTTGCTAGTTATTGAGGTAGCTGTTTTTAAGCAGTAAGTCACTATATTTGATCTAAAATTGCAATACCATAATTTTCGTTTCCCGGCTGCGACCGCATCCCTGGTCCAGATATCATATTTTACTGTGAGGCCTTATGTATAGTAGGCTATGGTTATAAGTAGCTAGAGGTATTGCAGATACATCTATAAATGCTCATATCTATGATCAATTTGATTCTGTAGAAGACAAAAACTTAGCACTTAATTATGGTAACCTAAGTAAGTTTAGAATTTCTGCAATTCTGCGAAAAGCTAAATTTGATTTGTCTAGCTTACAGTTACTGGGCTTCATTTAGGGGATGGCGATGGATGGCTCCCGCCATCCCTTGCACTCCCTACCTTCCACCGTGCTTCCTGGCGCGCGGTCATATCCTCGCCATCCCTTATTCCTGAAAACCAGATTTTTGCCATCCCTTAAGTCAATGTCAAATAGGAGCCTGAGTGGTATTCTAAAAATTACTGGACTGAGTTAATTTGACGACATCATTTTCTTTTGGATGCACTATTAATCAACCAACCACCAAAATATAGTGCCTCAAATGGACATCTGTCGGCACAGCTGTAATTTTAGATTTATGAATAATAAATTGTTTTTTTTGACATGATAAATAAGTAATACAGTAATTGGTCTAAAATCCCTCTATTTTTTTTAAAGCGCCCCCAGACCCTGGCCACTTGTGAGCGAATGTTTCATAAAATCACATTCCCCTAGTAGCAAACCCTGGATCCGCCTGCGCTCCTGGCTTATTTCTAATAATTGATTTATCAACGTTAGAAATTCCATATCAAAGATTCTATTATGCAATAATTTTACTATGCAGACATATAGTATATTCATTTAATCCTATTATTTCGAACGAATTCTGCAAGTATTTTAGACGCCTTGATTTGGTTCTACCCAAGAGGAGAAATTATATAGTTTAACTGTGCCGACATGTTGTATATTTAATCGAGGCACTATTTCCACAACAACAACATATAGTGCCTTCAATTAATATACGTCGGCACAGCTGAAATTGTATTTGTAGTTATATTTAGCTTTTTGATATTTTGGTGTTATAATTTGTAATATTTCCAGAGTATTAAAATTACTTGCTTGTGTATTTAAATTATGATTTAAATAGGACTACTAAATTTTTGTTATCTTATACAATTAGAAGAAAAACCAACCATACAGCTATTTTCTTTAACTTCATTCCTCTTTCCATATATTCTGTAATTTTTATCCGAAATACTATACTTTTTATAATTGTATGAATTACGTATATTTCATTATGCCCAGCACATGTTATGTAGCAGGAAATACAGCTCTACTGATTGATTCAAACTCCTTCTAAACGTCTGGAATTAACAATATGGTACATGCAATAAATCTGGTTGATCTTTACATCATATGATATGCTCAATATGATTTGCTCAAGAGATTTTTCATGATTCATCTCGCGGCTGGTCTGAATTTCAAAATCAAATCGCGACACGATACTACTTTCAAGATACAACCTTTATATTTAATATTAATAAAGTTTTAAGTTTTAATGTCATATTTTCAAACATTTTCTAAAAATTAATGTAAATCTTTCTAATCACATGGTATTAGGTCACTAATAGAGTTAATTAGGCACACTAATTAAAACCACAGTGTAGTTGAATTCGAAGATAATTATTCTGAGATCATTTGATCCCATTTTGGATGGGGGGGTGGGAGGGTTGTAACCTCCTGGGATCCGCCACTGATAATGGATTAATGCTTGCAAAAAAACAATTATCAGACAAGTAAACATAATTATATCTCCAAACCTTCACTAATAAAACGAATCCCTAACTCTACTTGTGATGATCATCCGAACTGGTTGTAACCAGTCAAACATGTTCGGATATTCTACTGTTTGGTTAATTGATGGCTGAACTAATTTGTTGAATAAGATTGGGACCAGCCAGGTGTGTTTTTATAATCAAGGTAGGATAATCGAGGTTGAACTGATTAGTGGATGCGAACTTTTCTTCTGAATTATCGAGTAAGCATCTCTTTGAAATATACAGACAGTCCAAAGCTGACTATCATATCTCGTATTTGCAACGAGCAATATTATCAACATAACATCAAATAATTCAACAATTAATGGTGGATTAGTTAGGCCACCAAAGTTAAAATTTGGTCCAAATTTCTACAGTATCGCTGATAATAGCATTATCTCTTTGAATCCTATCCCAAGCTATTGAAATCGGCTTTAATCTAACTAAAGATTCATCGTGATTTCGTTTTATGGAAATTCTTTAACTTGTTTGCTATGTTAAGATTAATTTCTTCGCGGTATTCCTCGCAAACCTTAACCAGTATTGGCCAATTCACAATATGCCTCTCCAAACAATCACTAACAGTATTTCCATCGCACCTCATGAGGAAGAACAAAAGCTTTACCTCCAGAACGCGGGTAGATGGGTATTTCGAAAATATTTAAATATTTGGAGCACTTTTTCATTTCTTCTGGGATTTGAACATCTTATGCGGATATGTTTAACAAATGGGCTTAGCGTCCGTATGTTAACAAATCACTTAATATATTTTTTTTCTAACTGTCGCCTCATTTTAACCATGTTTGCATCATTGTCTGTAACTACGCTTCCGACACGACATTTGAATTTTTCTTGACAAGACTTAATGGAATTTTCTGCAAGCTGAGTAAGGTAATCTGAAGTGTCAGCACATCCTGATGTATAAATAGTAACTGCAGAATTGAATCTCCTATTCTCCTTTATCAGTTGTGATACTGACGCTCACAACCGTTTCGTTGTGAACATTACTCCATCCTCCAAAGACAATAAACTTTATTTTCGACTCTTTGTCAGCAAGTATTCATTAATGAACCTTGTACTTTATCCAATATCTCCCACCAACATCATAGCGGCTTTGTGGTCAGTATTCTGTCTCTCTTTATACTCGCATGTTAACTTTGGAATTCAATTCTATGATTTGTGGTTAAAGTGTTAGGAGTATACATCAATTGATTAATTAAATTTTGTTATATTGAATGCCATTGATGAAGATTGTTGACGGTAAATTCTATAATAATAAATGTGTACTTTATCTATCTATAGGGGAACGCGGAATTAAACCCAAAATTACTTCGGAAAATGACCCAAACTTTAACAGGATTTAGACCCAAATTTGTGTTAACGGAAATTGACCCAAAAGTTCTTTTTAGGAATTTGACCCAAAATGGTTATTACGGAATTTGACCCATAATTTTAACTGGATTTTGACCCAAAATTCTGAAATAGGATGAAACCAATTATTTTGAAGTGATCACTTGCCTTAAATTGATTCTATCTATTGAGAATTGAAGTGTGTCTATACATATCATGTATTATGTACATTAATGAAAGTGTTTACATGATTATAAAACACAATTGCATTGAACTTGTGCAATAGGATGGTGCTTAAAATCTCAAGTGTGAAATATTATCCTGCTACCCTTCCAAATGGTTGCCAGGGTGTGATACAGAGGAGGGGTCCTGGGATTCCCCCCCCCCAGGAAAGATGCCACCATCCCAGGAATTGTCTTATTTTAGCCTATACATGTATATGCTGCTCCTTTATCCCATAGAACAGTCTGTTTCTAGGAAATTTTTTGTATCAAACCCTGGTTGCCTTATTTGAGAGAAACTTAAGAAAACAATTTAAGAGTGATCTATACAAATTTAGAGGTGTAACATTCATTGACATAATTTTGATCAATAGTGGTAGTACTCATAAGCGGAAAGTTATCTAAAAATTCCTAAAATTCTGGGGGGCGAGACCTGTCAATTAACGGTTGTACACAATGGGGCCTAATTCTAAATTTGGGGTGGCGCGCCCCCCCCTGCCCCCCCACTTTTCCGCCCATGGTAGTGCTAACGGAAATTATTTGTTTTAATCACTTCAAATTTGTGCTTGTGTTACTTCCCATTTATTGCAATAATTTGTTGATTCCAAGGGACTCTTTGTCAAGTGGAATATTTCAAATTTGTACAAATTACCCTTTCAAACTAAATATTTCTGCATCAATTATGTAATGCAATTAATATACCTAGAATTATTTTTAGTCACCAAATCGAATTTATGAAGTTTGCGACACATTTATAACGGGTTTTTTTTAACGGTATCGCTCACATGAAACTTCACGTTTCTATGGCTAAAATGCAGAGCTTATGCTTTGGTTTATCTAAACCCCAAAATAGGAAGAATAAATTGAGCAAATAGAACTATGAAATTGATTGAAGACTTTGTTTTAATTGGAGTATTGAGATATGTTTAGAATTACGTTTTAGAGCTTCATAGGGGGTAACATACAGTGATGGATTTAGACTTTTACCTCAGGGGGGGGGGGGGTTAACTAAGTCCAATTGAAGTCATGGGGGGGGGGTAATTTACATTTCGCTATAGTTAAAAATCTCAGGGGGTCTTTTTTCTCACAAATTAATTTCAGGGGGAGGCTAACCCCCCCTAAGGGGTGTATAGATGAAACCCTGGTAACATAGTTTCAATCAGTATGCATTCATAATCAATTTATTTTACTAACTTCAGTAATGTCTATACAACTAGTTTAGAGTATAATGTAATTTGGTAGATAGCTCACTAAACAATTCAGATATCTGCCTGGGGTTTTTAATTTTTTTTCCAAAAATGGCTGAAATTCCATCGATTTAATTACTAATCTAACTTTAATTATATACCCCCGGGGTTAATATTTGAAATTGAAAATTCGATTTGGTTATGTGGTTCAAATACACTATAAGAATATGTGCAACATTTTCAGAACTCTAACTATTCTATTGTGGTCTCCCGGTTTCCTCCCTCTTACGTCACTATGGTCAATAATAATATTCTTAGAAGAAGCTTGCAAAGTTTATTATTATTATTTCCGAAACTTTGGGGATTTTATCCCCATTAGTTTTCGGGTATTGGTTAAAATGGATCATTGATATGACTGGAAAGTTTCAATCTTATGGTCATATCACTGAAATGACACCACCATATATGGGCATGAGAATTTATAGAATTGTCGCCATTTGGATAATGGTCTCATTTGTTCTTCCAATGAGTTGGTAATGGGATGTTGATGTGCTTTAGGAGAGAATAAATTTGCTGCTTCATCAAAAATGGGCACATTACATGCCCAAATATGGATCATTTTGAAAATGTGCGTGTTAGTGTCACGAAATGTATTATTGACGAATAGGAAGTCGGGTATTGCGATTATTTTGAGAAGTATTTTGATTCCAGCACCTCGGGTGTCTGAGGAAAAAAATGGACAAGAAAACGTACCCTCGAATGGGATTATTGGCAATAAAGTTTCAAGTTTTCACTTTGATCAATTGTTGATTATTTTTTGTCAGACAAAACATGGAAAAAGTTATGTTGACTCCAGTCTTTCCAATATAGGAGAATAAACGAAGGGCAATCGATGGAAAAGGTGAAATCCATTCGACCGCTTAACAAATAGGTCATATCTCTGAAAATAACTATGGAAAGAGTCAAAACTTTGTGCAAACTATATATATTATCCGTCTCTACTTTGGTAAAATAAAAAAATTCAGGATAATTTTTTTTCAAACATAATCGACAAATTTTCATGCGGGGAATACCGTTAATGAATTTGGAAAGTCTTTGCGATGCTTTTCCTCACTTTGTAGAAGAAATTGTTTTTTTCTTCTTTTGTAATGACATTATTGTAATATTGAATGAGGGCTACTCCTCGCTCTGCAAAATCATCTTCAACACATGATCCAGCAGCACATTTACTGGCACCTATAAAGTCAGGACATGTAGCCCATTCATCAGTTTCAGCAATCTTAAAATATGTTGATAATTGGAAAGCTTTAAATAAGTTGAGTGTAGAAGAAGTTACAAAGTCACTCAGTTTCTTCTGCTTTAATTTTCCAAATTAATGGTGATGCGTTTTGGTGCATCTACTGATCCATCTCGTCTTATTGCCTGGACCATAGCTCGCTTATCATGTATGCCCCCTTCTGTGATCAAAGAATGCCAAACCTACAAGATGTTCGCTAAGGTACCAGAGATATCTACAGAATGAGCTGGTAGCTACTTTTGAGATTTCTCTATCCAAGTAAGCCTCAATTGACTGGAGAAAATACGGGTCACTAAGAGGTGCCATTGCTGCAACATGGGCAGTGAACCATTGCGTAACATAGCTAACCACAAACACTGAAAACCGTAGGATACGACGACGTTTATGTTAGAGAGATTTCCAATTTGATGAGCAAATAGTGAGATTGTTAATATGAGCTTTGCCATCCATCGTTACCTGTGCAATGCACTTGGCGCTATAAACTGTATACCTCTGGCAGGTATATCGCCAAAAGCAGTTATAGTGAGTTCAAGCAACTCACGATAGTCATCTCTGACTTGAAACACTTCAAGCTGCTTCTTGCAAAATTCGCTAATTTATCTGCATGAACAAGAAGAGTGGTTGAGTAATCATCACGCTGCAGAGGTTTATAGCTAATTTTGTCAATAAATTTCCAATAGCGTTTGAAATTCTTGAACAGAAGGTTATCTGGTCCAGTTGATGGGCCAAGACATGCAGTGTACATTTGTCTACAACCAATTCTAGTATATGATGACGACATGCAAAGCTGAACAGAGGTTTATCAAGCTTTTGCTGAAGAAGTACACATGCTCCTTTTAAGAGGCCAGTATTTGCACTATTTGTATCAAGAGCCATGCCTTGAATTTGGGCATTGATATTCCATTCATGGAGCAGTTTCATCACTGCTGTTGCCATATTTTCGCCTGTACCAGTGGATAATTTTGGCACACCAAGTAACTTTGCAGTTCCTTGACCTGATACAAGAACTGCCAACCGATCAACATTTCCCCTTCCACTAGGTCTTGTAGAAGCTAGCACAGTGGGAAAATCAGCCGTATTAGGTAAAATTTTGGACTCCGTCGATTTGCTTCTAGATATCTAACTTTCATTGAAATAGAATTCCTTTAGCCAAAAACCTTCTGGCAATTAAAATAACTGCGTTTGAGTTCCAATTATCATGTATGGTTTCCATGCATAATTTCGAATTAGAAAACCTATAAAGTTCCATCAACTCATCTAAAATATGTATTAAGCTTTCAAGTTGGGTGCGTAAACTATATACAGTCAAATTTTGTCTAGTTTCCATCATGTTATTTATCACATCTCTTTTTCTAATGCTTTCAGAATCTCACTGCTTTTAATAAAACCAATTATAATAAAATAATAATAACATAATCCCCTACTCTTAGAGTTCGATCTTCTATGGCCCAATTTGTACAACCCAGACAATTATTCTACTTAATTCTTGAGCTAATTCTCTTATTGTTATATCTTATTGCTAATTGACAAATCCGTGCAGATTTATTTTACATTAATTCTAAGTTGTCTTTCGGACTAAAATTACATCAATTCTTCAAGCTATTATTTCAGTAAATTTATGTGGTTACTTTTACATTATAATTAAATTGTGTTGTTTTATTTTGGGTATTTCTAAATCTATTAGTTATACGAGAACATGAACAATATTCAAGCGTATAACATTCTCCAATCCTGCAACAATAATACTCGTGAAGCGTCAGAACAAATACTCTACGAGTCCCAATTACCGGAGACAGAATTACCTAGCATACGTTCTAAGTTAATTCATCTCGAGGACACTAGAAGAAAAATTGTGCAGAATGGTGATACAAGGAGTTGGGAACTAATGCACTTCATTAATATTCCATTTACTCAGACATCGAGCTTGAAGAAGCGAAAGTCATCCGATTTTTCAACTGAGCCGACGCCAAAACTCATGTTTGAACTTGATTCCAATAAAGAAATCCGAACGCCACTTCTAAAGTTACACCTTAGACACCGACTCGTAAAGTCCATAGCTGAACTTGAGGAATTTACACCAAAGGCAGTGGCATCTTTATGTATAATACTAATTCCCAATGAAGAAAAGGATTATACTACACATGGCGTTTGCAAAGAAATTTTGAGAAGGGAGCGTATGGAAAACTGAACAATACATGCCTGTCTGATAGAAATTCCTTGTTCTTATTGGATTTTCTTTCAATTGGGAAACTCAATTAACGGGAATTGAGACGTTTTTTATAGCAAGATAATATTTTAATCTCATCTTACAACAGAGTTGCCATATTTCGTCAGGACAACTGTTTAGTAAATGAAATGAAATATTTTCACAAAGACCTTGGCACTCAAGGTGGTATCTACCTTCCTTACAAATTGATCGTAGCTCAAACAATTCGCCAGATAGTTGAGGGGGAAATATCTGAAAATGCTAATTATCCTCTTACCGCAAAGCTAACTGATGGTTTAGATGGCTCAGGATCACACACGGTTTACAACCAAATGCAAAATCATCCAGACTTCACAACTAAATGTTTTCTCTTGTTCGCATTTAGAATACTCTGGCTAAAAGATTATCTAGGGAACACTTTATGGACGAACCCTTCTCCAAATTCCCCTTTTTCTATGAGACCAGTTGCCATATTGGCATTAGGTGAAAGCGAAGATATCGTTAAGTATTTAATGGATTCTATAATTAATCCTAATAGTAAAAGTTTAAAAGTAGATGTAATCCAATTAACTGCTGGAATTGTTAATATCGAACTCATAAGGTGCTTATTTGATACTAGAATGGCATCTATCTTAGACGGATCAGGTGGAGCATTTTGCCACTTATTTACATCAACTCGAGATCAATTGAAGGATATTGATCTTATTAAGTAGGGTTTCCCTATTAACCTTTCAAATTTCAATTGATTCTGCATTTGAGATAATTGAAGACACTGATGAAGAAGAATTTCTTTCTCTTTCGAGCAAAGATAGATTTGGAATTACACATAAACCGAAATCAGAGAAAAATATTCTTTCAGTTTCCCCTCTCCATGGATACTTGAGAATATTTGGATGGTTTATGCATCTGGTATACCATTTACAAGCTGGAGAGAAAAAATGGGCATCATCCAAAGCCAAAGTTCGTCAATAAATGGTGTTTGTCCGTTGCTTCCTCTGGGAAAATATACACATTAAAATAGACTGTCCTTATACTCAAGGAGGTACAACTTCGATAGGAAATGTGGCTCGGAGTTGCTTTCAACGAATGGGCAATAATAAAAATGATATTTTTACTGGATCACAACGTTAATTCCTTGTGAATATCACATTCCACTGAACATTATATACACAAATTTAGCTGCTATACTTAGGGTAACCAGATGGCTTTGACCGAAAACCTGGACATTTTCCATTTTTTGGCCAAAAAAACTGGACATTCCTGTACACTTAAAATCCAAAAACTGGATAAAAACTGGACAAATCTAACACCGCGATAAATCTCATATTATGAGCGTAGGAGTGCTAAAATTGTATATTCCATACTCTGATATATAAGAGTATATAATTTCATGTTAAAATTGTTCACTCAAATTCACGGTAAGCCATTGTTATACTCTATTCTACTTTAGTAATATAGAAAATATACCTCAGTTTATAGGCACTCTTGTTAATATCTAAATCAGGGGACTATCAAAAGTTTTCTGTACTACCTTCCAATTCGTATTACCGTGAGCTTATTCCATATAATTTATAGCCCAATTACTACAATATTACAAAATAAGAACTTTAAATATTCTGATATATCATAAGAAATAAAATGAAAATATAAATACAAATGTTGAAATGAAGTTGACAAATTTCTTTGATAAATGAGGAATACAAATGAGACAAACTATGAATTTTTTTGGAGATTGGGAAAATAATATTTTGATATAATTCCAGGAGTTATAATACAAAAAATAATGAAGAATTAGACATGCAAGATGTAATTTTGAGAATACTAATATGAAACTTGAAATTTAGGTTGGGTTATGGTTCCATATAAAATGACCAGTCCTGTACAAAATTATCGATAACCGAATATACCGCAATCACATGCAATTAGAATCATTACATAAAGGAATATAAGTCAAAAATTAGTCATATTACTTATATAAAATGACTGGGTGCTCAAAAAAGGACAAAACTGGACCGATTCCAAATTTTGAGGAAAAAACTGGACAAAAACTGGACAAATCACAAACCTGGACAATTTTAAATTTTGCCCAAAAACTGGACAATGGTCACCCTAGTTATACTGGGTGTATTTAACTGTGAAGAGCGAATCGATATCGAAAAATTTGCAACATTGTGTAGAGATACTTACGAATCAATAATCGTCATATTTCCTTGGGTTAGTATCACTCCTACCTTGCATAATATACTAGCTCATGCTGCTCAATTGATTGAAGAGTACAATGATGGTAGAGGAATGAAATCATTCTCAGAAGAAGGTCTGGAGTCATAAGCATATTCGACGTTACCGCGAACAATTAGCCAGGAAATTTTCTTTCGAACAGAATATTTAAGATATCTTTATTCCTCTAACTTCTCAATTTGACTCCCAAAGAAAGCTTATTGGAAGCAAGAAGTGTAAAAAAACATCAAACCATCTTTCAAAAAATGAAGAACTTTTTCAAAGTTTAGTTATGGTCTAATACTAGATTCTTAGTTTCTTTCATAGTGAAAAATACCTTGCAACTCGTTCATCTGTAATCCATTTATCGACGTACACAACTAGTATGACTAGTTCAACTATTTCGTTCATTATAATTAAAATATTGGTGAAATGAAAATTTAATAATTTTTGCTAAGTCATCACAACTGGAATAATATAAATCATATCAAATTTTTTGTTGTTGCCAATCAACTCGTTATATGTGATAACCCATAGGCAGATAATACAATTAATCCACTAATACCTATGTATCTAGAATCCTATTACGGCTGTGTACCTAATTTTAAACATTGTGCATCTACGTCATCATAATTCGAATACTGGAAACCATATCAAAAAACAATTGTTGCCAATCAACTCGCTATATGTTATAACCCATAGGCAACTAATATATTTAATAGACCTAACTTGTACCTAAATACCTATTATGGCTGATATACCTGTTTTTCCCCACTGTGAGAACCTTGATATCCCAATATACAATCATAGATGATTTTGGGCCAAATGATTCTTTATTATATTAGCAGTTTTTTCACGATGTTTTATACGAGAACGACGGATCGAATCACGACTAATTGCAAGTTCTGCTGGGTCAACACAAGACTTGCTGCTGTTTCTGATAGTAGGAAGACTGTGTTCCTATCAGAAGTCTTTGTACGATCAAGTTCGGAGGGTAATTTTGGTGTAACTAACTTTCTGGTGCCTCGTCGCCTTCGTTTTACTCCAGTGCATCGAGATTGTATTGTTGATGTCCCATGCTCCTGTTGTTCCAATTCCAAGTCTGTCCCAGTCGTCATTTGTACTTACAAGCTCAACCGAAGAATCTGACTTAATAATTCTTTCTTCCTCAATTTTTCTCAATCGCATAGTAGCTTCAAATTTTAAATTTGCGCGTTGTTCCATTCCTTGTTGTTTGATATCTATTGCAGACATGAATCCTCCTACCTTTTTCTGTTTGTGCTTGTAAAAGATTTCTGTCTTCAACAATTGAAATTAGATCTAGTGCACTTGCAGATGCAATATCAAATAGATTGTTCAAGTTCTCACTAAACTCTTTTTCCTTTGCGATTTGAGGTACTGATCTTCTACTTCGTCCTTTCATCAGTTTGCGCCAATTCTGAAATAAGTTATCATTCTTCTCCACTACATGTTTCTTAGCACGCATAGGGATGCGAGCTTTATTCCTGAATATTCAAAGCTCATCTGCAACAGTACTTGATGCTTCTTTGATTGTGCAAACAACCGATATGATGTGTATAGAAAAACCGCCGAATTGTATCTCAAATTGAATGCAATTTTTGACCACCAGTTCTTTCAATTGGCTGTCCCACCAAGATAAATTAACTTTGTCAAAATTTTATGACAATTTATGATCCATATTCTAAAACAAAAATAAAGAAATGTAACTAAACTAAATTATCATTTATATACCTTACCGTGACCTACGTTATATAGGGCCTAGCACCAACTTTGTGAAACTGGACCATGGATTAAAGGAAGGCCATTGATAAATAAGTTATTTATCGTTATCTAATTAACTAGTAGTGATAGAAATCATAAATGTTCTATAACCATTTAGAAACATTTTATCAAGGTATACATAGCACCCTTCAAAATTGAGCTATTTCATCATTTGATTACGTAATCGCTATTTTTGGTGGGTATTATCGTGTTTTCACTGTGCCGACTATACTATAGTATAGTGGCCCAGTATTGGAATCACTGCCTTTATTTTTATTATTATTATTATTTCTCCGTAGCAGGTGCCCTGGCCACACCTGTATACATTGAGGGCTGAAACTTGGCATGTAGTTGCGGAGGGACCGTCTAATTTGCACCTGGGGTTACGATTTTTTATCAAATGATTTCAACACCTATTTAAACTAATTATAGCTCATAACATGAAATAATTAATATTGAGCTTGATAAAATTTACATGTACGGATAGAGAATTAAATTATACACCTTTTCAAAGTGCACGAATTTTTAAATTGGGTTTCGTTAGTGCCACAATAGAGTTGCAAGTTTCCTTTGTTTACTAACACTTCAGTTCCATTAAAAGTGTTAAATCTAATTCTATTGTGTTCAACTTGTAATAATTATATTGATTTGACTTGTTAAATCTTATTCTATTGTTTCAACTTGCGATAATTATATTGATTTAACTTATAAATTCCAGCTGGCTTCTATTTAATTGTAGTATTACTATACAATGGATTAAATATAATAATATAATATAAGGAATTTGTTGACTCAACTCAACCAACCGTGGATAACATTGCTAAAATAAATAACTAATAATATAATTTATTATCAATACATAATGAATTAATGGCATTAAACACAAGATGGTTTATGATAGAAACGAACTTCAAATTATCTACCTTTCCTTGTGACTCCGACCAATTAACAAATGGTTCTTGACGCCTTGAGGCGCTGATGACTGGGCAAAAAAAATCCAAAATTGCAGCCTGCGCCGACAGCATGTTCCTTTGGAGGCACTATCAATAAATAACCAACAAAATATAGTGCCACCAAAGGAACATGCGTCGGCACAGGCTGCAATTTGGATTTTTTTTCTAGCCTGCTTTTAACATAGTTAGACGCGTTATAAATGTTCAAAATTGGAACATGATGATGCACTTAACTAGTTGAATAAAATATATCGAAATTATACATGGAATGTTGACACATTCCTCGATTGCCAGGAAAATGTATATTTCCTAAAGTGAGCCATAACTCAAAAACTATCTATTTTATGTTAACTAGGCTAGTACTGATCTATCCGCAATAGGTACCTTCCTATTCTTTGTTAATACATTATATATGCCTAACTACAATAATCTTTGAGATAATGAGTGTAATACATCATAAGGAATTAAGTGCTAATTATCTTATTCTCTCAAAAATTATTGTAGTTAGGCATATATAATGTATTATCAATGTATACCTGTATACCTTGATATCATGTTCCTTTATGGTTATAGAAAATTTATCACTACTAGTTAATTAGATAACGATAAATAACCTATTTATCAATGACCTTCCTTTAATCCATGGTCCAGTTTCACCAAGTTGGTGCATAGGCCTTATATAACGTTGGTCACGACTATACATACAATTATGGAATACACTTTATACATATGGAAATTTACACAAATTACCGTATTTCCCCGAATAAGCGCCGGGGGCTTGAATAAGCGACAGGTCAATAAAAATGACATTGGAATGTTAAAATTTATCCACATTAGTTGATCACTGTAATGTAATTCCATTGATTTTGGCAACTTCGGTTGGTATACTGTTGGTGGAAACCATTAGAACCGACCTAAATATTATATTCTGGATTTTTCACCAAAATTCAGTACAATTTTGGCCCACGAAAACAATAAGCGCCGAGGCGCTTATTCGGGGAAATGCGGTAGTTGGATATTTGCTAAGTTTAATTATTCTAACAAAAACTTATAATAATAATTTGGCCATGTGACACCTCTAAATTATTTAGTAACATGCTAATATTTTCGGAGTTCCAATTTCTAACACAATATAACCAAATTTTAAGGTGGCTCATATACAATGATGATTTTTAAATTTTTCATTTAATTAAGCACCACCCTATTGTGCAATATCTAAATGGAATTTTCAACAGTTGAGGGCAAGAATCTAAATTCGATAAACTATTTTTCAGATGGGTATCGATATGTCAAATATTATGAACACCTGAGTTGTTTAATACGTCTTTTATTGTTTACGTATTACGTATAATACGTATAATGTAATACGTATTTTACGTATACCTTAATTTTAATATCGAGTTCATGGAATTGCTTTGAACAACTTTTTGTTTAATCGTTATTCTTTTATTGTTAATCGACTCGGTAGTATAGTTTGTATGGTACAAATATGATTATTTGCTAGATGTTGTATTTAAACAGAATTACAAGTATTCTATTGAATTTATTTCGAAAACATCCCTGGTTGTTCATAGATTTAACGTATAATACGTACTGGTGGATAGCGTATTACGTATTATACAAAGGAACAATATATATTCGATGCACTCTCGCAAGCAATCTGGTTATGGTGCATTTCGGCTTCAGAAAACCTATTGAACATTACAAAACATCATGATCATTCGACAATGAATACAGTTCAGAAATAATTTTATTAGCAATTATAATCAAACGAGCAGCTGATGAATCTTCTGAAAATTTGAGAGAAGTTTTCAACACGTGGTGTCGCAATTCTTCAGGGGCATCGTCTTTAACTTTTAAGAATATTGAATGTACTTTATCGAAAGGACGCAAGCTACAGGTACCCAAATTACCTTCATCTGCTGAGGAGTTTGATGCACTTTTGGTGCAATCTCCCTACTCAGGGAAATACAGGTTAACAGTTAAGGAGGGTAGTGAGATAGCTGTTGTTTTTGCTACTGATCAAATGATTGCTAAGATGAAGGAAATTGAAGTAATTCATTTTGATGCAACCTTTAAAGTAGTTCCACGATTATTCTATCAATTATCGACGATTTTTTTTCGGGTTAAAGGACACGCAATCCCAGCTTTACACATGCTTATGACTTCAAAGAACCAAAAACTTTATACAGCAGTAATATCAGCAGTTTGTACTTATATCTCAGAGTTTAATCCATCGTTAGTGATGTGCGATTTTGAAAAAGCTTCACGAAATGCCTTTATTTCTGTGTTTCCCTATGCAAACATTGCTTGGGTGCTGGTTCCACTTCACCAAGGCTGCACACGATAAGGAACAAAAATTAGGTCTTGGTAAACTATACCAAGTAAACAAAGAGTTCAAGAATTGGATTCATCTACTGATGTCATTACCTTTTGTACCGGATGAAGAGATTCGTCCGACTTACTATTCACCTCCCATTAATTGGATTAACTGAATGCGAATTGGATTAACTGAATGCGAAAATGGGAAATTTTAATTTTTTAATGTTCAGTATATTGAACTACTAAGATATTTATGCGTCTCTAGGTCGTAAACATAACTCAGCCCTGCTAGCCCGTAATTAGTATTAGCTGTGATTGAATTGATTGGATGATTGGATTTTCAAATTTAATGGTAATAATAAGCACAAATAGTTACTAAGTACAATTTCTAATATTACTATTACATAGTAATAATACACAATTATTTGTATTTCTCTCCTAACTCCTCTTTCTCTCTTATCTCCTCTTTCTCTCTCTGGCTCTAGCAGTGACACAATACACACTTAACTACATAATAGAAATAAGAATAAACAGATGAAATACAAATCACGGTAAATACAAATAAGTAGACACATAATTAAGATAATTTCTTTAATTTACGCTTTCCTATACTTTTTGAAAGAACCAGTGAGTTTAATTCTTAACTTTATTTGCAAGAAAGCAATTCGCTGCGGTAAAGACGAGCTTCGATAAGATGTTCCAACCCAACACACCACTGCTAATAGCCTAATACAAGTAGACTTCCAAATACTTGGATCTTGATTATCACTATCTTCCAAATACATCACATACCTGCCTGCTGCACAGGCATTCCGTGTGCGGTAAGGAATTTTAACCATTTGGCTTAACGCCTTGAGGCGGGGATTTTTAATTTACTAATTATGAGTCAAATAATGCCTAAAATGTCTACAGTGATGATAGTATATTCTGCCATGCATTCTGCATTGACCATATAAAGGTACAACTGGTTTATATATAATATATATATTCAAGCGTACAGAAATTCCCTGTACAGTATATAACTAAATGCTTTCTCCTTTCCAAATTGATAATTTTGATATTTAAGTGCATAGTTATTCCCTGGACGAGCGAGAATCTTTGGGACGTGTACAGGGATTTTGGCCAATGTACAGAGGAATATTGGAGCCCTGTTACAGGGATATCACTCAAATAGGTTGGCAGGTATGACATCAACGTGAGTTCATACTAGTATTTTCCTAGAAGGTCCACTTACAAGCTTCGCCAAGGGGAAGCTGCATTTGTCCGAATTTTTAATGAGATAATTTATACTTAATTAAATTATTAGGTAATGACTCACTATCTCAAAGATTATTGAAGTTAGGCATTGAAAATGTATTATCGATGAATAGGAAGTTGCCTATTCCCGATAGATCAGTACCAGCCTAGTTTACATAACATTTATAGTTTTTGAGTTATGGCACATTTTTGGAAATATACATTTTCCATGGCAACCGAGGAATGTGTCACATTCCATTTATAATTTCGATACATTTTATTCAACTACTTCTGGGTATAACCATGTTCCAATTTTGAACAATTATAACGCGTTTAACTATGTTAAAAGTATGCTAGAAAAACAAGATAATTCGCAACCAAAATTCCCATAACGTCATCAGATGATGACATATCACAATTCTGGAGGGTGCTATGTATACCTGGATACCATATTCCTATATAGTTATAATACACTTTTCAGCTCTATCATTGCTAATTATTGGAATAAAGATCAATTCTCCATTTTTCAATGCACTTTAAGTAATCCATGGTACACAAATTTTCGCTTGGCTAGTCAGGCCTTGTATACCGAAGGTCACGAGCGTAACGTAGTCATATATATTTAGCTGAACGATGTATTAATCATATTTTCATCAATATCATTCCTAGTTAAGAGGATATTGCGAATTTAGTGTTATGATGAAGTAATACAACAAAAATATTGAATTGACCATATTTGGGTGTGACCACGCCTTTTTGCCAAAATTAGGGCGGGGAGTGAGTTTTTGAACCTTGAAATTGTCATTTTTGAATTCAGCGCCCAAAGATTGTGTTAGATACCAAATTTAGTGACTAAAAATACAGAATTGACCATATTTTCAGTCATACAATGTTCAGCCTATGCATTTTTGACTTGGTTTGGCTTTGTCGCGTCCGGTAATATAGTAGTCCGTGGTTCAATACAAACATGTCTAAAACAGGTGTATCTTTGTTTACTCAGTTTGCCAATTTTTTCTGGATAAGTTTAGGTAAATAAATGAAGGTTAACTTATCTTTCAAGTTCTGTGGAGAGTTGACCACAAACTTCTCTTCCTCTTGACTCTCGGATCTCAAGCGGACTTGTAGTGTTTAGTTCATCAAATCTTCCTCTTTTGCATCATATGGCAAGCCGGATGACCATGTTCCTCTTTTAAAGATGTCTCAAAGTCTACAATCCCTGAATCATGCCTGAACATGCGCTCTTCGTCTCGAGGATATTGGTGACCTGAAGGTGGTCTATGTATGTATCAACCATTTTCAGAAAGAAGACATAGACTACACTTTCAGAGTTCCGAAAGGAGATGATACTTTTACTGAAGTACCGCGGGCGAAGCCAAAGCTGAAGGAAGGCGCTGTACAAGTTTATTGTCCGACTGCCCAGCGTATTATTCAACAAAACCTACCAAACGGACGCGCTTGTTATACGATGCAAAAGAGGGAGCCTTGATGAACCAAACACTACAACTCACCTTGAGATCCGAGAGTCAAGAGAAAGAGAAGTTTGTGGTCAACTCTCTACACGAAATGAAAGATAAGTTAACTTTGATTTCTTTACGTAATTACGTAGTTGGTTGGTGTAGTTTCCGTAATGAGAGCAACATAGCGTTTGTTCTCGCTAAAATTGCTGAAAAAATATCTCAGTAGATTTGTACATTGAAATCAATGCTTATTTATCCACCTCAGCCTATTTTAATGGACAGAGCATGGAATAATCCAGGAGCGAGATGCTCCTTTTGGAGCATGATTTTTGGAAAATTTGAATTTAGGAGCGCGAATATTTAGAATCCTCTACTCTACCGTAACATTAATTTGTAATTAGGCTTATGAAAATTGGATCAGACCAGGATTAGGAGCGTGTTTACAATTTACTGTATAATATCCTTGGACTGTTGGACAGAGTATATCCGTTCCCATTGCTGCAATTAGTCACATCCGAGAAATTGAATCTGTTTTGCAGGAACTTGATTTAAAATACAACTCGAGTTCTTATTGTAATTAACCCCTTAAGTTCGGCTGTGCATCCTTTCAAGATGTACGTCAATTCTATATAAGTCAGAAAAAAAGTTTAGCCAAGTTAGCTCCCCATTTGACTATGAAGTCCTGTTTTCCTTCTAGCATAGAGCGTCAAAATGTAAAACTGGTTTTGAAAGTCGTTAACGAATTAACAATATCTGCGCTAACTATCCAGAATATAGAAATATTACTCCTGAGTTTGTTGATACCCTTCTTACTGTTTGGAAATTATTCAACCTTAATATACCATTTAAAGTAATACGTTTGAACGATAATTTCTCTAGACCTTTGACTTTTAATTACGATCGATTTCTATTTTTTACTCGTGTAGTTTTGGTTAGATGCTTGGCAAACTTTACCAGAAAAAATTGGCAAACTGAGTAAACAAACATACACGAGTTTTAGACATGCTTGTATCGCCTTACCACAAATTACCAAACATTTGACTAAATCTTGTGGCTTTACATATGTGTTGTCCTCCTTTCTACAGACGGATCCCTTGGAACACCATTTCGGTCTATACCGTAAGATGACTGATTCTAATTATTACATCTCCTATCTTCAAATCCTTTAAACCTAGCGTCGACTTAAACTTTCTAGCAATTTAAACATATTTACTTACCAACAAGCACTTCCTTTCAATCTATTCAGTCATTTGTCAAGTCATTTTCTTCTCCGTATTCCACTACTGATGGTGAGTTCAATTTGGAGCCATTTCTTGTTGAGATTAATGATCTATCAACAATTGATTGTGGTTCACAGTTGCTTCAATCATTATCCTTTATTGCAGGCTATACTTTTGATCAGTACCTGAAACAAACAAAACCGTGTCATGTCTGTACATATGCTAGCAGTTCATAAAGAATTTCTCCTTAATTTTTAGACCTGGACTCTCAGTATAAACTTCTGCAGTTACCGGACCGTGGCGGACTTATATATCCATCTGAGCCAGTTTTGAATTCCATACTTGTTTTATTGAAAACCTTTATTGCCATTGAAAACAATAAAGAGCTGTTGGCGAAGCTTGTAAGTGGACCTTCTAGGAAAATAATAGTTGAACTCACGTTTATGTATTTCGAAGGTAGTGATTATCGTGATCCAAGTATTTGGAAGTCTACTTGGATTAGGCTATTCCTGTGATGTGTTTAGTTGGAATATCTTATCGAAGCTCGTCTTTACCGCAGCGAATTTCTTTCTTGCCAACAAAGTTAAGAATTATAACTCCCTGGTTCTTTCAAAAAGTATGGAAAATCGTAAATTAAAGTAATTCTCTTAATTATGTGTCTACTTATTTGTATTTACCATGATTTGTATTTCATCTGTTTATTCTTATTTCTATTATGTAGTTAAGTGTGTAGTGTGTCACTGCTAGAGCCAGAGAGATAAAGAGGAGATAGGAGAGAAATGGAAAAAATTGTGTATTATTTACTGTAGCATTAATATCAGAAATTGTACTGTTTGTGTTTATTATCTATACTGTTAAAACACAAACCTTTATATATATATATATATATTTGTTTGTATGTTCCGAGTTGATTGAAGAAACTGGACGGTTTCCAAATGTGATTTTTGGCATATAGGGGTAACTTTTGGCACCCGCTAACAGTTTGTGGTTTCCACTCATTATTTCTCACCCGACAAGTTATGACGTCATACATTTTGAAAACCCTGTAAATTCACTTAATCGCACATATTTCGCGCCCTCTGAGATTTAAAAATCTGAAATTATAATATAACATGTCCAATCTGTCCATTAATCATGCGGACACGTTGGTCACACCAGATTGCCACTATGATTACTCATTATCGCATGATGACGTAAGAATTAAAATTACACATTGTTGAATTTGACTATTAGGCCTATTTACGCTTTGTAATCATTGTTAGAAGTTTATAAACCACACGTCAACCGCGAAGCGGTTGGTATGTGGTTGTCTTCTGCCGCGAAGCAACCTAGCAAGCGAAGCTCGCTAGTATGATTTAAATAATTGTTTTAAATTCATGATTTATATCACTTGATTTAAATCAAAACAACACTGCCTTGGCTGTTGCTTGTTTCCCCTCAATCTCTTATATTTTATCTCAGCACAATCTCAATCGGATTTGCATCAGGGGATTCTGCAGACCTCAACAATTTCTTTTTGGATGTATGACATGGGACATTGTCCTGCATAACTAATTTTTCTCATGAGAATCTTCCAAAATATTCTCATTCTAGAATAGTAGATATAGTATACTGCGCTTGATTTGGACACCGGTTAATCGTGACATCCGCTTAACTGGGACAACTCTCCAATAATAGGATCCAATCCATGTAACCTTTTGCTAAATACTTCAATTAATCGAGACAAACTCATTAAATTGGGTTCAAAATTGGTACTCGCTCAATAGAAAATTCATATTTATCAAAATATATTCAATAATTTTGATCACTTCTGCTAACACAAATATTTAAATACGGCCTATTGTCTTACTCTTTTCCGTTAAATCGCAGTTTACCAGAGATTTTGACCTTGTGGTTCACGGATGGTGCCAAACGGTCCACAATATCTATTTAGCTCATGCTATGAAGTGATAATCCTCAAGGTCCGCAGACAATTGAAGAATGGTTATAACAAGTTTACTGATATTTTTCTAATTCGCACTAGATGACTATTTACATAATTTTTTAGGTTAATTGGGAACTCTACTTAATTGGGACAAGAGGCATGCAACACACTTGTCCCAATTAATCGAAGTAGACTATATAAATATTTAAATTAAAGTATTCTGAATTTCTATCAAGGTGACAAGTTTTTGATAGCTAATGCATCCCCAAACATTATCGCTCCCCCAAAGCCTTGTACAGTATTTCTAGTACAATCTGGATTAAAACGTTCATGGACTTCAAAATTTACTCGCCAATGTCGATGAAACAAGTTAAATTTTGGCTGATTAGAGTCTATGGCGCTTGTAATTTTTATTCTGTTTATTCTGTTTTGGGAGAAATTAGGGGCTTATTGCATGAACATCGCGCATGTAACCCCTGTTTGTGTATATTTCGACATAGTCTTCTGGTAAACGGGGGTATATCTAGTATCTACTGAGATTGCTTAATCCCTCGTAATCCTGTTTTCAGGTTCTACTTTGCTGTATACTTTAAGTACCTGGACGCACGAAAGATATTGACTGGACTCTACCAGCCCTCGGAATGTTAACTTTTTGAGGCTATAATACACGATCGAATAATCATCCCGAGAATGTTGGAAATCTTTCTGCAGTATTGTAAGGTACTAGAGATAATGAGCTCGTTATTTTACAATAAAGGAATTACTTAAAATATGACATCATTATATGAGCTGAATTTTATGTTTAATTTCCCCAAATGTCAAACAGTATATGCTAAATATTTAGCGAAAAATATTTCATCAAATTTTTATACAATTCATCAGAAACTCTGTGCATTATGCACCGTTAATTATAGAATTTATGATCATAATGAGGCAATACGAATATTAGGGTTGTAAAGGGTGGGAAAGTTTCCGGAGATTTTGGATACTTTCCGGGAATTTATAAGACCTGGAAACTTTAGGGAATTTCATTTTTCTTTAAGGTTCCAGTATCCCAAATAAGCTTCTACGTATATATGCTTCTGCTTTTCTCAATTAAGTAGACAAAAATGTATAATTAGATCATCTGATATGATTCCCGATTGTATATAGTTTATATATAGAATGATCGATGATACATACAGTCATTTGGTTTTCTGTTACATATACATACTTACTATATTGATCCATTTTGAATTAGCTTTGTTAAACCAATTTTTCTTTCATCCAGTTCGGGTGTTAAAAGCAAGGGAAACAACAGATAATTCAGATTGTCTCTGTATAATTTCAGATGGATGGTCAAACATCCGCAATGAAAGTATCATCAACTTCTTGCTTACTACACCACGGGCAGCGTTCCTTAAGAGTGTGGACACCAAAAAGCAACAATAACTCAGGAGTATATATAGGAGATCAAATTAAGAATGTCATCAGGGAGAGCGGATCAACCAAGGTGTTTACAATCATCACCGATAATGCTAAGAACATGAAGGCTGCATGGAAAGAAGTTCGACAGACCGTGACCTTCGTTATATAAGGCCTTACTACTACTACTCCGAACCATGGATTACTTAAAGTCCATTGATTATTAGCTGTCATATCTTTATTTCAATAGCTAGTAATGACAGCCTTGAGAAATGCATTATAATTATATAGGAAGTTAGGAACATGATATGAAGGCATACATAACACACTTTAGAATTGTGATATATCACCATTTGATTACGTAATCGGTATTTTTCGTGGGAATTATCGTGTTTTTATAGCCTTCTTTTAACATAGTTAAACGCTTTGTAAATGTTCAAAATTGGAACATGAGGATGTCCATAACTAGTTGAATGAAATACATCAAATTATAAATGGAATGTTAACACATTCCGCGGTTGCCAGGGAAATGTATATTTCCTAAGATGAGCCATAACTCAAAAACTATCGATTTTATGTAAACTATGCTAGTACTGATCTATCAGCAATTGGTAACTTCATATTCATTGATAATACATTTTCTGGGCCTAACTTCGATAATCTTTGGAGATAATGAGATTATTTGCACTTAATTCTTTATCTGGCAATACACTCATTATCTCAAATATTATTATTAATCCATGGTCCAGGAAAACCTCCTCAGTAGTAAGGCCTTATATTACGAAGGTCACGGACAGACATATCCCCACATTCTGACTATTGGCTGCTCTGCTCACGGATTAAATTTGTTGCTTGAGGATATATGTAAATTGGGAACTCTAGACAATTTAATCAAGAAGGCAAAGAAGCTTATTAAAACCATAAAGCATAAGCACATTCTGAATGCAATGTTGATAAAAAAGCAGAAAGAAAGCAAATTGTCTTATGCATTGAAGTTACCTGGCAAAACAAGATGGGGTGCGGTAATCATAATGTTCCAGTCTTTGGTTAAAGGAAAAGCATCACTTCAATCTATGGCAATCGCAGAAGAGTTAGACAACGACTTAGATGCTGACACAGGATCAATTATTCTGGTCAATGATGTATTTTGGAAGATAATAACAATGGCTATTAAGTTGTTGAATCCCATCGTTGACGGTATTTCTATCGTTGAACGTGCACGACAACACTTTCACATGCTGTAATGATTCTGCATGACATCGAGGAGAAAATGGAAGAAAATTTTCCTGAGAGCCCTCTAAACAAAGCAGAATAAATCTCTTTTAAGAACTTTGTGAAGGCCAGAAGAAATTTCATGATTCAGCCAGCCCACTATGCTGCTTGTATTGTAGATCCGAACTTTGTTAATGAACAGTTGGCTGAATTGCTCAAATCAGCTTATATTGGTCATGGTTATGACGTCATAAATTCAATTGTTGAGCATTTGATGCTAGATACAGGTATTGTAATGGCTAACATGTCAACATTCCGAGCAAAGGATGGACTTTGGCGTAGTAAAGGTATATGGAACTGTGCCAAGCATGTACTTGCTGCCGTAGGGTGGAAAGGAATTTGCTCAGGGGAAGCTCTGGCACCAGTTGCATCAGTACTGTTACAGATTGCCCCGTCGTCAGCATCTTCTGAACGAAATTGGTCTGTCTTTGGAAGCACGCACACTAAAAATAGAAATCGATTGACATATCAGCGAGTGGAGAAAATTGTGGCAATCAAATCGAATTTGGAACTATTTGAAGAGATTCATTTGGTTCGAAAACAACCAGCCTAGCTTTACCAGAAGCAGAATATATTGATACAGATGATGACAAATCTTATACTGATGATAGTGATGAATCTAACACAGATGATTCCTCATTTTCTGATTGTTTGGAGGATGACTTAGTTGATAGCTTTAAATTACAGGAATGTAGATTGTACACTTGCACAGTATATCAAAGTATATAACTTATAAGTGACTTGTGATTTTTTGGCTAGCAATATTGGAATGAAATTTGTGTTGTTTTTCAAATTATCATTCTTCATTAAATTTAGTTTTCTCCTTTTAGCTGTACAATATTATTTTCCAAATTCCAATGTTTCCGAAAATTCCCAATATTCCCTGAAAGCTTCATGGAAAGTTTCCACATTTGAAAATTTCGGGAATTTTGCAACCCTAACGAATATACAAATTCTGATTTCAGATTTGAATATCACATGTTCAAATTACTGTAATTATCGTACTTAACTTCTAATCATTACGATAATTTTCCACTGAGACACAGACATTCCATTTGTGCCACAAAGTGGCATGTGGCAGGGACATTTATGTCACTTCATGGATATTGGATAAAAATGACAACATCGCAAGTGTTTCTCGAATTCACATGTGAATAAACTTGGCATTAAAACAATATCTTGGGTGTTGGTCTTATCTTTTCTGTGCTGAAATACCGAATTCTTTGGTTTAATTTTGACGATGACAAACTGTAGACAAGTTGTATATCTCAAAACACAAAACTCATCAATAATGAAAAGCTGAAGAAATAATTTTGGCACACTCTTAACACAGTGAAATTTTTTGAATTGTTTTCTATTCAGAATGCTTCGAAATTGTTTTTATTTTATTTCAGCATACCTGCAAACCTAGGAATGTATTTTATTTTAATTGTGCAAAATATATTTTTCTCATTAATAGCATCTGAAACTAAGTTTCAGATGACATTTGAAATTAAATTTTGCTGCATTACAAATGTCATTCCCCACATGCACATGACTATTCTAGTGTAGAATATGCATATCATTTCAAGTTTTGAATAGCTTCTTATGCTATTTAGTGTAGAATCAAAATTCAATGACTATTTAATTGTGTGATTATTGGATAAATTGTTTGATGTTTTTACTATGCAGGATATTTCTCTACTATTGTGTTTTCATTTGTTTCACTTTGAGATGAAAAAGTTGCAGTACAAAGTTGGCAGACTGCTCCAGCCCAGCGGTGGATATTCGCCATTCTTTTCCGACCAATTATGATCGTGGTATCTCAACTTTAGCAGTGCCTTCTAATAACTTCATGGGAGTTTCTTCAATCAACGAAGTTTCACAGTTGATGATTGAGTCCATTAAAAATTTGATATTTTCTTCATTTTCCACATACGACAAAATACAAACAGGGCGTATAGAAATGGAGAATTGGGAGCAGGGTTGTTCCATAAAATATTGCCAGTATTGTTGAGAACTTTAAGAATTTTGAAGCCAAATAAAATGTAATTCTTTGTCGAGAAATTAGGATGAGACTTTGATTGTTGATACACACGATGGCATCAGAAACCGTATAAACCATCGGAAATTCGTACTTTAAGAGGATAATAACACACTTTCATTTCCATAACATAGGTTGCCAACAATATTTTGTTTGCATGAGTAAGAATAGTATGATATGGAATTTCAACGCCAACCGGGTGATCTTTCTGGACAAAATAGATTTCATTTTGTATCGTTATTTGTCCTCGAAGTGCTACTAATTTGTTGTAACCTGGAAGTTTTAAATATTCGTTTTGTAGAATTCGCTCATTTCTAAATACTTTCGCTTCCCAAATTCAGTGAATCTAATAGATGTGCAGCTTTATCGCATGATAACGAGTGAGATTCTGGTTGATAAGTTTGTCACCGGATAGATTGCAGAAAAGCTTAATGTTTTTATTGATCAAGCGTCTACTCAAGGTGGGACATCCACGACAGGATACGTTGTTGAAAATGTTCTATCAGGAAAATTATGACGATCAGGCTTTTCTATACTGGATCTTAACTGTAATTCTGAACAATTCAAAACAGACTGTTACACGAATATACAATAATCTTATGCTATTTTGCGATATTTCTTAGTAGCAGGCTGCTAAATTTAGGTATATATGTTGCAGTGTATTAGAAAACTTAGTGAGTACGCGTACACACTAAATGTAATTTGTGTGTTAGAGTATTTTTCATGTAATGAGTTGTTTTCTCCGATTCTAAGCTTATTTATATTAGTAATAATTATTGTCTCAATCAATAACTTAATTTAGGTAAAACCTCTGAATATAGTTAATTAAAAAGCCGTAAACATTCAAATGAAAGTTGAAGTTACTGATTAGAATCCTGTTTAGAATCCCTTAATATCTCACTTCATGATTTCCAGCTTCTTAATTAACTATATTCAGAGGTTTTACATAAATCAAGCGTGAGACAACTCATTACATGAAAAATACTCTTAACACACAAATTACATTTAGTGTGTACGCGTACTCACTACACCAGTGGTTCTCAACTACTTTTCTCTCGCGACCCCAAGCGACCCCAACATGGGGTTCTTGGGGTCGCTCCCAACATGGAGCGACCCCAAGAAATATTAATGGCGACCCCACATGGGGTCGCGACCCCGCTGTTGAGAACCACTGCACTACACAGTTTGGTGAGTACGCGTACACACCAAACTTAAATGGTGTGTACGCGTACTCACTAAGTTCTCTAATACACTGCAACATATATACCGAAATTTACATGGGGACAATTCTATATAGCAAGTAAATGGTTATTACGTGTATAGAGGATAAGATATGCTCCAAATCCCTTAAAAGATAATTAAAGAATGGACCTCCCATGGTGACAATGAAGTTTGGAATCTTCTTAAGGCTATTACATTAAAAGTATAGTCCCGATTGAGTTAAGATTTTCAGTGCAGCTAGTACTTATTGTATACTGCTCAAAAACACTATAATCTCAATTTATGAAATGTTCAGAGAGGGGCCTTAATTTTTCAAAATTATTGCCGGAGACCCTTTGAATTTGTCGCTATAATAATTTTACCTAAATTTTCGAGACAGGAATGGGAGCTTAAATCGCTAGATATACCCTAAAGTATCTGAATCAGGCATGAAACTTAACTTGCCGAGTTTGGCCCGGAATCTTACACTTTGACACTACTAACCAGGATCATTTAGTGAATTCTCGTTTAATCTATGATGGGTTTAAATATTTTACACATAATTGGTTATTTTGGACATCAGTTTATATGCTTGTATATTATTTTCTGGCTTACGATGCTCCTAATTAGACAGCAATGCAAACATGATATGTTTGGAGAATCAACATAATTGCCTTCTAACTAATTACCACCATGTGAAAATGTGGTGGGTTCATTTTTATATCATCGAAATCTCGGAATTAGCCTGACAAACAATCACTCACTGTATTCCAGGTCTGCGAGAGAGTGGCAGATGTGGTTGTAAATCGGTGGAACCTAGCAGGCATACCCACAATTAATCCACATACCATATCCAATAAAATACAAACCCTGTACAAGACAGTTCAGTCTCTAACAAAAGGGTTACTATGCTTCCTATTGGCATAATTTGCATTGTGTATGGGGTAATCAACCATTGCGAGTCCAATGGAACCACTTTTGATAATCTCAGATTTGTGGTTAAGCTGTTTAGGCGCCATTTGATTACCCCATACACAATGCAAATTATGGCAATAGGAAGCATAGTTTAACTTATAATAGAAATTACAAAATCGGACCACTATATTTTGTTAGTTTAGGCTAGCATATCTAGCTGGTAGGCTATGTCTTAACATATCGTTTTGTAAACAGCCATGCTCATCTACAAATGTTATTGTGCTGCTATAAACTTGAATTTATGAGTACAAATTATTATTGTCCAAATACTTTGGCCGGGCAGTGTATTTATACTCAAACTGTATAACTCTCAAATTAACTGCGCATAAGGTTAACTGCGTCAGTAAAAAATAACTACAAATATTCATTCTATACTTGCAGCTGTGCAGACATATTTTTTTCTGACTTGTATGGTTATTTTAAAGTAATTCCCAATTATTAGCCGTCGGAGTCTCGAGATGCAACATCGTAAGGGGTGGACGTGACCCCTTATCCCGAAACATTTTCTTCGCCTCACAAATTCCCTTTTATAACCTTTGAACGTTGCAAGGCCTTTCGCGTCTTAGAGATGTGCCACTCCGATTTTGACTAAGTGTTATTCGCTATGGCCCCCTGTGGGCGGCGAGTCGTGGGTTTATGTTGCCTCTGTGGCACAAATCTGAATTTTAGTCAAAACAGTCTGAGCGCCTGTATTCAGACTTACATACCCTCTTGGTCGTACCACGTTTGTTCTTTCTCCCTTTGTCCACCCTCTTTTTTAATTCGTTTAAATATGTTACAATTAGTTACCAGGTTTGGGGCCGATTACTTTCTGATGATTACGATTACGATTACGTTCTATAATTTTTAAGTGATTACGATTACGATTACAATTACTATAAACTTGTATATGATTACAATTATGAAAATAACCCAAAATGTATACTAAATGAGGTCTGGCCAAGTCTGATAAATTCGAATCTAAAAGTACTAACAATAATGAAAAGTGTCAATTTCACTGTTACTGTATGATGGAATTCAAATTAATGTGACAGTTATTGAATAAAAGCACTTTCGCAGGTGCAATCCTACGAATTGATAATATATCCTTAATTTCAAAGATAAATACGCTAATAAAATAGCATGATTACGATTACGATATGATTGCACTCTAATGTAATCATCTGATTATGATAACGATTACGATTCAGCGAAATGTGTAATCGTAATCGGCCCCAACCCTGTTAGTTACTACCAAATTATGCATACAATTATCCCTATAGTGCCATATCTCAAATCGATGCACCCAGGTTGTTAAGGTTCAACTGTGTTTACTGTCATTTATTTTAATTAACATTTAGATTTTTGGAGACAAAACCCTTCAGAATCCAAGATAAAGCTAACGAAAGCAAGTATGATTTTATCCTCAAAGATTCATGTGAACAAGCCAGGACCACTCAAATGTTTTCCGGTTATTTTTTTTTCGTTACAGACAATATTGTACCAATGCCAGAAGAGATGAGGAAAATAATTTCTAGTTCGGGTGGCAGAATGATAAATAGCTTAAATAATCAAAGTTTTCCCTTTCTCTTGATAACTTGTGAAAAAGATCTTCAAGTTGTCTTTACAACTCTCGGAAATCCTCCACCCAAAACAATTAAATTACTATCAACCGAATTTATTTTGACGGGTATACTCCGACAATCCGTGGATTTTTTTGGCTTTTCATTTTTCGATGCTGACAACATGAAGACAAATTGTTCTAACGATTACACAAAGAGAAGAAAAAGATGTTAGATGATGTATTCTACAATTTACTTATTAACAGTTTGATTTGCTAATTTTTTACATCACCTTGGCTAGTATTGAATCTAAACTACTCGGCCCAAAGTATTTGAACATCAATATTTTTATACAAACACTTGAGGTTTCTAGCAACATAATAACGTTTATAGATGCTCCTACATGGATGTTTATACAAGACGATATGTTAAGTACAGTCGACTCCGCTTATTAGAGTCAACTCGGGGCCAGGTTGTTTTGACCCGATTAAGCGGAGAAAACGATTAACCGAAAATATCGTAAGCCAAACTGCAATTCTGTCCAATAAATCCTGTGAATTTTGACCCGGATATGCGGAGAAACCGATTATCCGGTGGCTCTATTAAGCAGAGTTGACTGTATAATAAAATAGCAAATTTTTATTTAAATATTCATGGCGATGATAAACTCAGTAAAAATGAGCTAATTAAATTTGTAATTTCCCATAATTATGAGGCAATTAGAATATACAAATTCTAATTTCATATTTTAATACGACTTGACCGAATTAGTCTGAGTGCTTAATTTCTTATTTTACGATTGTTTTATACTGAGATACATCCACAATTCAATTTCTGCCACTTGTGGCACATAGCAGGACGCATCCCATTTCAATTGATATTTACATAAAATGAGCTAACATCGCAATGTTTTTATATTTATAACTATTTAATACGACTTGACCGAATTAGTCTGGGTACTTAATTTCTTATTTAAGATTGTTTTCTACTGAGATACAGCCACAATTCAATTTATGCCACTTGTTGCACACAGCAAGGACATTTATCCGACTTCAATGGATATTTACAGAAAATCGTCTAACATCGCAAAGTTTTATATTTTTAACTTAAGTATAACTAGCGCGCTTCGCTTGCTAGGTCGCTTCGCGGCAGAACACAACCACAATCCAACCGCTTCGCGGTTGGTGTGTGGTTTACACACTTCTAACATTGATTATAATGCGTAAATAGGCATAAATAGTCAAATTTAACAATATGAAATTTTAATAGTTACGTCATCATGCGATAATGAGTTAGCATATTGACGATCTGGTGTGACCAGCTTGCCCGCATCATTAATGTACATGTTCTATTAAAATTTCAGATTTTTATCTCTTAGAGGGGTGTAATTATGTGCGATTAAGTGACTTTTCAGGTCACTCGAAATGTGACAATGACGTCATAACTTGTCGAGGTGTGAGAAATTTTGAGTGGAAACCTCAACTTGTTGCCGGGTTCCAAAAGTTACCCACATATTCCAAAAATCACATTTGGAAACCGTCCAGTTTCTTCAATTATCTCGGAACATACAAACAAATATATATATATATATATATACCCACCCAGGCTTGTGTTTTAATAGTATAGATATAATTGCAAAATATTTGTATTGAATTTTTCTGGAGTATTAAACTCATCAACTATATAATGAGCTTTTAATTAATATTGAATATATAATTTCTGATCATTGAGGTATGTAATTGGAATATAAAATTCTGATTTCACATTTGAATTCCACATGTTCGAATTACTCTATGTTATTAATCTCAAATCGTTATGATTTTATTCTACTGAGATACCGACACATTCACATTTGTGCAACAAGTGGCACATGGCATCGACCTTTATGCCACTTCATTGTTATGGGATAAAATGATATTAAATCATAATATATTTCAAATTATGAATATGGTAAGATATTTATTGTCATTTCAGAGTAAATAAAGAGCCATTAATATGTTACCAATTAGAAATACTTTTGTTCAAATACATTTGGCTGGTTAGTGTTGATTCACTTGTGCATTATGTGGTTTGTACTAAGGGTAGATCCCAGGCGCTTAAATTTGGAAAAAACTTCTAGGGTTTCGAATCAGGATGCTCCCATATACTATTGCAAAATGAGTTATTTAGGTTCGTGGAGCGAGCTCAAGCTAAATGTATGTGCGTAGATAATAACGCCTCAATTAGACTTTGCTTTGTTCCTTTCTTGTTTTTGGTATATGCGTGTTCATCTTAACGACAGTTCGCTTTAGATATTTACCGATATTTGCTATATCTAAATAATTGTTTTTATTTATTCGATTGTTTTTAAATAAATCTACCTGATATTGATATCTCGTAAAGTAGATTGATGTAAATTAATTTGATATATACCATCGTTCCAAGTTTTATTTACGGGAGATTGTGTTTTATATATATAGTATTTCCCTAAGCTATGGTGCCTTAATCATTGGCGGCGAAGCGTAATATTTTCTAGGCGGGCTTACTTCTGTGACTATTTCTCCCTTCCTCTAAGACACCGATAAGATATGTGTGCAACATGCTCAATAACTACTAGATGTTACGGTGGCCACTTTATTTAACTAAATAAAACTATTCATTAGGTATTCACGGAGATTCTTAACTCACAAAATTAATTTATTATTTGCCAAAAACTATTCTACCTATTGTTTCTTGAAGAGATATCCACTCCAATTTACGTAGGTCTAGTTTCTCATTACGCATTGATAGCTATGAAGCATAACAAGGTAATTCAAGCGATTCTGAATCATTGTAAAACGCATATATATTTGAGTCTTCTTAGGGTGGGTTTAAATTGTCCTCTCTGTAGTTGCCGATATAAGGAATATATAAAGTACATCCCCAACTGATCCAACACAGAATACATGGTTTTGTGAAATAAACATTTCACAAACTTTGTTTATAGAAGTAATCTTATGAAATATTCTGATTATTTTTGTCTGCTGTCCTAAAAACATTTGTCATCATTGTTAGCTGCACAATAATATTACTATGTTTCTTTCAGATTCATATATGTTTAGGAATAAGAAGATGGCTCAAACATGACCCATTGCAAGTGTGTGTGGTAGCTTTCTTTATTATTTGAAAAATCTTACATTCAACTTACTATAGGTATATAACTTCAAAATCATACTGCTTGAAATGTTGTATTGTAGTACCATCGGAAAACCTTAAAATAATTTTATTTTCTCATGGTTGGTTGGACTTTTGAGTGTAAGAACGAGTTTAGTACTGTGAAGTTGTACGTATTGTTAGGACATTCTCGAAAAATATTTTTGATACAATTCTATCAATATTCTAGAATTTAGATCATCCCACGATTTTAATATTTTCTATCGTTTTATTATATAAATAAAGGTAGTTTGATTTGAATTAATAATTGGTAACGATTTGAATTTCTATTTGCTTGATATTTGTTTGCACTTCTAAGTTCTAATCACTTCTAGAAAAGTGTACCCTTGTTTCGTGTGAGTTCTAAACTCCATTAAATATTTATTAGTAAGTGAATAATCTGTTATGTAGATTGTATAAATAATCTGAGTCTGGTAAATATGCATTGTATTTCACTTCAATAATATAGCTATATTGTCAGCTATGCCAAAACTCGCAGGTGGATGATGTAAAGAATGAATCTGAAGAGAACCGCAATAAGAAGGATGCTATTCCTCAATCCGTTGACAAATCGGCAAAAATTTCATTGAGATGACTATAGAGTAGAAAACGCATTAGTCCGCATGTCAGCAAGTAATAATTCGAAATGGATATATTCTTCGTTATCATTGACAAACTCAGTTTTGCATTGGAATCGCGTATACATACTCAAATTCATCGTTCCTTTAGATTCTTGACTGAGTTACATAACTTGGAACGTGGTCAAATATTTTTGCTATTTTCAATTTTATGTAGTCCTATCCTGCCCAATTCGATTTTGGATTATGTACAAAATTTCACCAGTTTATTACATATGTTTCTGAGCAAGTGATCCCGAATTCACATGAACAACATCCTATTCTGTTGAATTTCATAGAGGTTTAATCTATGTATGGAAAAATATGTAGTATTTTGGACTCAACAGTGCATTTCCCAATTATTTTATCCTGACGTTATCTATATCTTAGTCTTTGAAGTCATCAAAAAATCCTTAGAGGGGTTCAGCATTGGTTACCACCGCAATATTATTATTTCTACTTACAATGCAATAATTGTAAATATATTTACTATTGATATTAGCAGACAAGAATTTTTTTTAGTTTTGAAACCAAGGATGAAATTTAATATATTTAGCCCGTACAGCAATAAAGTTTACTACCATTGTTAATCTTCGACTATAAGCGCGACAGTGATGATAGCAGGTGCAATGAAGGCTGTCTTGGTCGATGCTTTACTAACTTTACTCAACTCAGTAAAGCCAGTAAAGCCTAGCTATTTATCCGCGTCTTACTGGCTGCCAGATGTCCCTGTTATTGTCTACGTGTTTGTGCACTTTGTGATGTTACTGCTTCAGCGAGTACTTATCTACTCCGCGCTCCGCCACTGCACTCTCAGCTCCCTTACGCCACCTTACGCCACCTAACTCCCACTACACTCTCCCTTTCCGACAGACTCATTCCGCCACTACCTCTACACCCTTCTATACGCCACCCCAACCCCGGAGGAATCCTGAGACACCAGCCCCGCCCCTACGGACGGAAGAGAGCAGGCAGACGGAAGAAGAAACCTATTCCCGACATCGTGACTGATGTATCTGAGCGTAAGCTTAATCGTGTTAACATAGGCGCAAACTTTTAACCTGTAGCCAAAAGTGCCAGTGGTGCACCTCAATACAAAGTACAGGTGGACCTAGCCCCACCTTGCACCACCAGCACTTCTATCGCTGAGTCCGGTGGTGCACTTGCACCACCTGCACCACCTACTTTGCGCCTATGCGTGTCAATTCCTTTTCTTATAGTGAACCTCATAACCTGGTCTGTATACCCACTACCAACTGGCATCTTCCCACTATCCTGAATTTGAATTATAGGAGCGTGGTGAATATATTAGATTAAATTACCCACCTCCTTGATTTCCACTGTGTCGATGTCGATATAGCCGGTGTCACTGAGTCATGGCTATCCGACACGGTCCCTCCATCCATCACTTCAATCGATGGATACTCCTGTGAGAGGAGGGACAGAGTGGAAAAGAAAGACGGCGGTGTGCTAGCCTATATTAGAGAAAATATTCCGTATAATAGATTGGGTTATTTGGAGTGTAATGATGTTGAGTCTCTCTGGCTCTTGGTTAGGGACAAATGTATGCCCCGCCAATTCTCACATATTCTGATTGTCGTTATTTACGTTCGGCCCAATGCATGCAATTATACCACCATTAATCATATTGTCGCCGGCGTTGATGACACCCTTAGAAAACACCCCCACGCAGGCGTTATGCTAATCGGCGATTTTAACCAACTTAACGACACCCACCTGAGGAATTACCCGCTCAGGCAGGTAGTCCGACGGCCAACCCACGGTAGGGCAGTACTTGACAAGATATCCAACCTTGTATTGTGAGCCAGTTGTACTCGCACCTACGTCTCATTTCGACCATAACACCGTCATTTTAGAACCAGCTTCCTCCTTTAAGTTTGAGAAGGGCAAAATAATTGCCCTTGTCACGAGGGCGAATATCCCGCGTGATAAGGAGTCTCTAACATATTCCCTTTCTAACTTCGACTGGACACCAATATACCTTGAATCAACTTGCCAGTCGAGGTTCAAATTCTTTGATAATTCAATGGTTTCTCTCATTAGACAACACCTCCCTACCAATCACGTTAGGCGTAATTCCACCGATAATCATTGGGTTACTGAACACTTCCGCTACCTAATCAATCGGCGGCAGTATGCATTTATGTTTGGCAATATAACACTCTTCCGAAGCCTCCGTAATAGAGTAATTAGGGAGGCTAAAACCATCAGAGCCACATACTACCATCAGAGGATCCAGTTACTCCGTAACTGTGATCCTCGTCGCTGGTGGAAGCATACCAAAGCCAATACGGGATTGTGTAAGACAACCAATGAATTTGCCGCGATGGCAAATTCATTGTGCGATGGAAAGAGGAGTTCACTCGCTGAGGAGATCAACTCGTTTTTCGAATCAGTTTGTAGTGAATTGAATCCTCTTGACATGGGTACTCTGCCCACCAACTGCAGAGTCCCTCTGACGTATATCATTAACACCGATACAGTTTTAAAGCTGCTAGATGCCATCAAAATCAACAAGGCTATAGGTCCTGATGATATACCTAATTGGATTCTCAGGACCATGCCATTAATTTGGCACCTCCTATTTGTGCCATATTTAATGCGTCAATCAGAGAGGGGTATGTTCCAGCACTCTGGAAATGTGCCACCGTTATCCCAATTTCCAAAGTTACCCCTGCTCGTAAGATAGAAGAATATCTGAGACCTATCTCGCTCACTGCTGTGCTATCTAAGCAATTAGAGAGCATTGTAAGTGGGTGGATATTTGATATCATAGTTGATAAGTTAGACGTGCGTCAATATGGAGGTATGAAGGGCCTGTCCACCACTCATGCTTTGGTTGACATGGTTCATAACTGGCTCGTCGCTGCAGATGAAAGGATGGCCTCTCACGTAGTCCTATTGGACTACCGAAAGTCTTTTGACCATGTTGACCACACAGTGCTGATCAACAAATGTAAGATGTACGAATTACCCGGATTCATCATCACATGGATAGAGCTTTCCTTTCCGACAGGTCCCAGAGGGTGAGAGTAGGTCAGGAGCTCTCTGACAGGGTCCATCCGAAGGGATCTATACCACAGGGAACATGGCTTGGGCGTCTTCGTAATCCTGATTAATGACCGGACTCCTCCATGTGGTAGCTACTCACAAGTACATGGACGACACAACGTTAACGGTCAGGGTCGGGAAGGGGAGTGTTAGCTCAATGCAATCCATCATGGACCTCTGCTAACAACATGGTTCCCAACATTAGAAAAACGAAAGACATGGTCATCTGTTTCCATAAACCAACAGCTATCACGTCTGTACCATCCAGGGGATGGAGATAGAGCGAGTGTCTTCCTTTAAATCTTTAGGTGTCGTTATTAATGGCAAGCTAACTTGGGCCGATAACACCAACTATATCTACTCCAAGGCCTCTAAGCGCCTCTACTTCCTAAGGCAGCTTCGCAGGGCTGGGCTAGACAGCCTAGACCTGCTGATGTTCTATACAACTGTAATAAGGCCGGTTATTGAATATGCCTGCCCCGTTTGGCATAACTCTCTGACCGCAGCCGATTCCGCTATCATCGAAAGTATTCAGAGGAGGTCGATGAAGATCATCGAACCGAATTTGACATACGAGTTGGCTTCCGCAAATCGCAAATTATTTAAGAAATCCGCTCGGAGGGAGAATTAGTTAAAGGATTCTTCTCGACAATTTGTTTGAATTCAAGCAGATTGCATTACCTTCTACCGCAACCTATTAGCGCCAGGTACTCCCTCCGAAATAAGCGTAAACTGCCGCTCCCCAAAGTCAACACTAACCTATTAAAAAATTATTTGATCCCGAATGGGCTATTAAACTATCAATAATTCACCACTAACCCCTCGGTCTGAGTCTCCCCTTAAGATCCAAAACCTTCGGAGTTGAAGAACACTAAGCGGAATTTTCTGAGGTGCGATGAACTCATAGTTGCAGTGTATTTGTATTGTTTGTGTCATGTAACATTTTGTTTTGTTTTTTATATTTGTTTTTTATTTTTATTCATTTATTTTAATTTTATTTATATATTTATATTTATATGTATATTATATATTTTTTGTTTGTTTGTCTACATTTAAAATCCGTCGAAGGATTCCTGATCAAGGTGCTATCTGTTGGATAGTTCCTGGTGCAGATAGTTAGCTGGCTTTCCAGCGTAAACCCTCCAGGCTCCAGGGGATCAGGATGCCTGACTGTTAATTGGCAAATGGATTTATTTTTGGGGGGGAGGTTTGTTTCTTGTTTTTTGTAAGTACTTTTCGATAAACTATTAATCTATTTTGTTAGATCAATTTAGCCTAAGGGCTACAAATTAAACGTTTCCATACTTGCCTTAGTCCCTCTTTTTGGCAAACATTTTTGACGGGAAGTCTCGTTCTATGCAATTGGAGCAAGTTCCTTCCGTTGAGATATTCAAATTATTACAATTACTTGGACTATTTTGAACTCTAATTTTAGAATATATAGTATATGAATTATTATTTACTAGTAATAGTAATACTACTTCGCTTTTTTATGTACTAATGTTCTTTGTCCCGCCAAACTTCCTTATGTCCCGCCAAAGACTTGCTATAGGTTGGCAAGTATGCCTTTCTTTTCTTTTCTTTTAACACTGGTTGGAAAAGATCAAAACAATTCGCATCATTTTTTATTATGTACGGCAGAGGCTAACTGTGCTCACCTACTCTGGCATTGCAACAGCTCTTCGTTTGATAAAGAATATCTAGAGCCTGTAATTTCAAACTCACGATAATCTTCTGGCATCACTACGGAACCTGTTCATCCAGATGATTGTATCAAATTTATAGAGGACAGCCGTTCAAACACGAGAGCACAAGCTCAAGATAATATTCGTTATGAGCAAATACTCAAAAAACATGTCATCGATAAGAAGATTAAAAACAACAGGTATTCAATAAGAAGTTAAGTACGTACTTAGTACTAAGTATGTACTTAAGTCATATTCACTAAGTTTGGTATTCACTAAGATATAAGTGTGTACTTAAGTACATACTTAAGTTCAAAACTTAAGTAACCTACTAAGTTCACTTAACTTATATGAATTTTCTTTATTGACTCTTTAGACGTTTGTGATTAATTAGAACATTGTAATATATTTCTAGTAGTACTTGCTTTACTTTAGGGGATGTTTATGATTCTATTTTCAACATTTATTACTATTGGTTGTTGTTTTCGAAAAGTTCTATTTTTTCTCAAGCACACAAATCACAGGAACTTCATTGAGAATATTTTTTAAAGTTAAAAGAATACAGCAAGCTATTACAAATAGCATTCCATACACTATTATGCTATTCTATTAAATATAATTCAATTTCGTACTTAAGTACGTTACTTAGTCAAGTATGTACATAAGTACAACAATATTTCTTAGTGAATACGACTTAAGTATGTACTTAACTAAGTACGTACTTAGTACTTAAGTACTAAGTAATCTTAGTGAATACGGGCCCAGGTATTCTTAAATTACAAAAGGCTCATTTTATTCAAAATAATTTAATTAATAAAATATCTCTAGTTCAAAATAAAGGAAGGAATCAGACATAAGCGTCGACCATGCCGGGGCGGCCCCAGCATAAAAAACATGCAGGGGTGGCCACTCTTCCGCCCCGGCATAAATCTTCACAAATTGGGTGATATTTGGTTGTGTTTCGTAATAAATTGGATGGATCTACCATGTATTGCTATTTTTATTGATTCTGAGCATACTTCCTGCATGTTTTGACCCACTGCGAACATCGCTGGAGAAGTAAACATACGTATAGTTCGACACGTACCTATTTGGTTCGGGTGAACATATTTAGACTAAGTTAATTCAAGTGGGGTTGGTTCGGCTAAACTAAAAATTCTAAATCGATCCATATTACCAATTCTCGAAAGGTAATTAATTACGACAAATCGGTGACAGTTGAAATTCACCCGCGGGAAAGTTTTTTTGCGCCTAGTTCAGCACGAACCTTTTTGATACCGATGAACCTTTTTAGTTCGTCTAGAACTATTCTAATTAGGTTCGGCCGAACTTAATTCGATCCGTTAAATTAAAGAATACAATGTATGTGTTGTGTCAGAAGTTTAATGGGAATCTCGATTTAGAGGGAATTTTCATCAAGGGAAACCGACTTTTTGGAAAAAGTTACCCAATAGGCCAGTGGTCGGCAATTAGGGGTAAATTACCCCATCGGGGTAATTTCAGGTTTTCTGGGGGTAACGAGAACTTCCGGAAAGCGATATAAGATGTCAACTGTTAAAATACTGCCACAGTTTGCTGATATTATTAAGGGTAGCAAGTTCCACTTTAGACATTATATACACGCTATGATTATACTCCGGTTGTCTCGTCTATAAATGAAACAGCTTGTTCTTTGTGTTTATCTATTTAGTTTCTGGATTCGGGGTAACAGTGATGTGCTGAGTACTGTAATGGGGTAATAGTGAAACATAATTGCCGACCCTTGCAATAGGCAAACAACTTTTCGGAAAACACATTTTATACTAAGTGAAATTTTAAAAATCTCATAACTTGCCCCGGCATGTTTTTCCGGAAAATGGAAAAGTTCGACGCCACTGTGATCTCTAGATCTCTAGATCAGAGGTAAAACGAAAAAACACTTTGCCAAAAAAGAATACAAAGAGAATTCTGAGGTTATCCGATTTATATACTTAATTGACAAAACAATTATATAAACATAAACAGGGGAGTAGACTTCATGTTTGGTCATGGGGGTGCCAACATGGCACAAAATCCAACTTCCAACTAGAGACATTTGGTAGTGGATAGCAGTGGCGCAAACAGGGGAGGGGGGCTCGGGGGGAGGCAACATAAATGGTGCGGGTGTTACCGTGCCCTCTGGATAAAAAATAAAATGTTCAATATAATTTAGGAAAGTAGATATACGTATAATTCATTAAAAAAATGTCATTTGTTGCAATCGAAATTTTTTCCGGAGGGCAAGCCCCCCAGACCCCCAAAGAATCTCTCGCTACACTAGCTCCGCGCCCCCCCAAATTGAACCTCAAACTTGTAAAACTTTGCGCCTATGGTGGATATAACCAATGTATTATAACTAGTTTTCGTGAATACCTGTCAAATGAGTCATGAACCTTACTCTGAAAATATAACATATGAATTGGGTCCGACTACAGATTTGATGGCCATTTGAAAACAAATCAATCGCATTAATTGACATTTTGTTTATTTAAGGATTTTTACTAATGTCAACCCCTTCTTCGCCTTCCGGGTCCGACAGCAAGAGGTTTTAAACACCTACAAACCCAATTGACGAGCTTGTTTACTTGTGATTTGTGGTTGAGATTGCCAAATGCGATATACAGTAGAAACTCGGTAATACGAACACCAAAGGACGGTAAAAATTTGTTCGCTTTATCCGGAGTTCGTTTAACCGGAGTAATACCCATTGAATAGGCATTGCAGGGGCCTGTTTTTTGTGGAACTGTTTGTTCGTCTTATCCGGAAATTCGTTTTAACCGTGTTCGTACGAACGAGGTTATACTGTGTATATATATATATAAAGTGTCTTTAAAAACACTGATCTACAGACAGTTTCTTCATATATGTACAGTCTACTCCGCTTAATTGGGACACGTTTGTTCCAGGCCTCTTGTCCCAATTAAGCGGAGAACCCAATTAACCGAAAAACCTTTGTAAGTAGTGATTTACCTGTGATTTACACAAATTTTGGTTTTAAACCTGTAAAACAATTGCTCCAATGCCTGCGGACCCTTTATTCTTCTCAAACCCATAGAATGAGCCGCATTATTGTCTGGAACGTTTGATAAATCCCTAAACCACAAGGTCATAATCTCTGGTAAATTTCGATATTACAGAAATCAATAAGAAATGGACAATATTTAGATATTTTGTCGTGCCTTCATCAGTATTGACAAAGATTTTTAGAATTTGTTCTGATCAATATGAATTTTCTATTTAGCGCGCACCAATTTTGAACCAAATTTGGTTAGTTTGTCCCGATTAAGTGGAGTTTGTCCCGATTATGAAAGGATTCTGTTCCTGGGGCGTTGTCCCAAATAAGTGGGTGTCCCGATTAACCGGTGTCCAAATTAAGCGGAGTACACCAGTCTACTTCGCTTAATTGGGACACGTTTGTTCCAGGACACTTGTCCCAATTAAGCGGAGATCCCAATTTACCGACAAAATTATGTAAGTATTCATCTACCTACGATTTGCCACATTTACAATTAAATCTGTTACAGCAATTCCTACAATGCCTGCAGACTCTTGAAACTGCTCAAACCCATAGTATGAGCCCTAATATTCTGTGGACCAATTGAAACTAACCCTGAGCCACAAGGTCATAATCTCAAGCAAAATTTCGATTTTCGGAAATCAAAAAGAAAATTAACCCTAATTAGATATATTGTTATGCCTTTATCAGAATGGACCAAGATTATTTGAATTTGTTCTGATAAATATTAATTTTCTATTGAGCGAGCACCAATTTTGAACCAAATTTGTTGAGTTTGTCTCGATTAAGCGGAGTTTGTCCCGATTAAGTCCGATTTCGACTGCCAAGCCTGACTCCAAAGGGCTGCATCTCTGAAAGTTTGCATTGCAAATTTTAGATCGAGGAATAATCCCTTACTATACTAGATATGTATATTTATGGTTTATACTTGGTTTCAAATTATTTGGACCAAATCTGTGACCCCTGTTACCTGTACCAAATAAACATCGTTAAGATTTATTTCCTGTAATCTGATTGAGTGGTCCTTTTATTTATATTTTTGAATCTCAGACACACGTGCACCTATAATTGAAATTTTGAGCGCAAAATGCTCGCAATACTCGACTTTCTATTTGTCGATTATACATTTTATGCTCCCAACCCTCGCCGTTTTCAAAATCACCATATATGGGCATTGTAATGTGCCACTTTTTGATGATTTAGCAAATTTATAACTCCTGAAATATTGACTCTTGGGCTTAGCGCTAAATTTCTAATCACATCCATGCTCTATTGCATACCCATTAGAAGAACAATTGAAACCATTATCCAAAAGATAATAAATATATATTCAACGGATTACGCTCATAATAGTGTGAAAAGTAAATTTAAAATATATTCACATTAGGTTCAACCGTGACCTTCGTTATATAAGGCCTTACTACTACTCCGAACCATGGATTACTTAAAGTCCATTGATTATTAGGTTATTTATATTTATCTCCACTATATAGGAACTTGGTATCAAGGGTATACATAGCATCTTTCAGAATTGTGCTATTTGACCATATGATGACGTATTCGCTAATTTGGGTGCCAAATATCGTGTTTTAATAACCTGCTTTACCATAGTTAAACGCGTTACAAATGTTCAAGATTGGAACATTATGATGCCCAGGACTAGTTAAAAGAAATATATTGAAATTATAAATGGAATGTTGACACATTCCTCTTTGCCAGGGAAATGTATATTTCCTAAAATGAACCATAACTCAAAGAATATCAATTTTATGTCAACTGGGCGAGTTCTAATCTATCCGGAATAGGTAACTTCCTATTCATTGATAATACATTATTTATGCTTAACTTGATTAACCTTTGAGATAATGAGATAATTAACAAATAATTTATCTAAGCTAATTATATATAGTTATAGTACATTTATGACGTCTATCATTACTAGTTATGGAGATAAATATAAATAACCTAATAATCAATGAACTTTAAGTAATCCATGGTCCAGCAAATTCTACTCTGTAGTAAGGCCTTTTATAACGAAGGTCACGGTTCAACCATTGCAAATTTAGTCCAAATTGGTTGAAACCAAGTCTAAACTAATGAGGAGATATGTAATTCGGAGGATTTTTCAAATCTACGATGCAAACTTTCAGAAATCTATATCTTTGAAGTTCGACTTCGACTGCCAATTAACAAAATTCGTCCAATCATTCAAATTTGGATGTCGAACTGTGACTTTAAAATGCTACAGCTCCCAAAGTTTGAATGGTAGATGTTAGTTTGGAAAGTCCTCCGGAATTACATATGTCCTCATTAGTTTAGAGTTGGTTTCAACGAATTTGGACCAAATTTGCAATAGTTGAACCTAATGTAAATGATTTTCACTTGAAAAATGACCTTTACATGATGATACACACATTCCTTAGCTCTAAAATGGTCGATATAGCAAAAGTTGAGTTCAGATTCACCTGAAAAATTCCATAGATGCATTATACGATTATACCTTATACGTTCGGGGAGCGTATAATGGACCTTATATACGTTAAAATCGTTATACGTTATACGTCCTATGATGATTATACGTTACGTATGATGGCATTATACGTTCACCTACATACCTGCCAACTGTACAGGGATTCCCTGTACAGTACAGTGATTTTAACCATTTGGCTGTTCTGTACAGGCGTACAGGGATTTATTCCATTTGAACAGGGATTTTTTATTTACTAATTATGAGTCAAATAATGCCCAAAATGTCTACAGTGATGATAGTATATTTCTGCATTGACCACATAAAAGCACAACTTGGTTTATATATTTATTCAAGCGTACAGGGATACCCTGTACAGTACAGGAAATCCCTGTACATTATATTTTTCAAAGCTTTAAATGTATAGTAATTCCTTAGACGAGCGAGATGTAGCGAGCGAGAAAATCTCTTGGAGGTGTACAGGGATTTTGGCCAATGTACAGGGGAAAATTGGAGCCCTATACAGGGATATGACACAAATAGGTTGGCAGGTATGCACCTATCGTATTATGGTACCATATATACGTTATACGTTACGTACAATGCAACTATAAAGAATTCGGTGTAGCTGTATTTTAATGGGTACTATCCGAAAACATTATAATCTCAATTTCAATCTTGAGTATAGTGGCCCCTAATTATCGAGAAAAACTAATAAATACGATTGAAGGAATCAAAAGTAGAAATAAATGTAGTATATCATAAGGTGTAAAACAGGATCCATAATTAGCTAAAGAAAAATGAATAAAATAAAACAGGTACCACTATCATGTGTGAACAATATTAGAAAGAATTGAAACTACATTGTAAAAATTTTCTAATTATATTTATTTATTTCGCATAATATAGAAATTAATTTCTTAAGTTAATAAATGACCATAAATTGAAATTTTATTATATAAATATATTGTTCTATATATGATTGCTCTACTAAATTCTCAACGAACTTCTAACCAATCCATAGTACCAGTTTTACTGTGCCGGATATTCTTTAGTATAGTTGCCAAGTATTGAAATCACTGCCTTTATTATTACTGTGCCGACTATACTTTAGTATAGTGGCCCAGTTCTAATCTTAGTGCAAAAGTTAAGTATTATTATTATTATTATACTGTGCCGACTATACTATATATAGTGGCCCACTATTGATCTTACTGCCTTTATTTTGTATTTTTTTTTTTCCGTAGACGGTGCCTGGCCAGAGCTTTATAGTCAATGGCCTGAAACTTGGCATGTAGGTGCGGATGGACCGTCTAATTTGCACCTGGGGTTACGATTTTTGAATAACAAATTTTGGACATATTTTTAACACAAATCAAAATTTGTCTGGTCCATAACTAAAAAGTGTTTCACTAAACCCCGAAATTTTATTTCACATTTGGATTCACCATAAAATTCTGCGTCTGATGGGAGAAGAATATTTTTACTAATGGGTTTAATTTCTACCATAAATGAGGCTTACATTTCTTTGTTTGCTCACACTTCAATTTTAATTTAACTGTTAAATATAATTCCATCGTTTCAACTTGCGATAATTATATTGATTCAACTTGTGAAATCGAGTAAGCTTCTATTTTTATTTGAAAACTAAGATTTTACATTCCATAACAACAACAGATTATGTGATTATATTTCCTTCTGTTTACATATTTTTGCACAATGGATACATGACATATTTAATTTTAATTAATTCGCTCTGTGTTTAACTTATAGAGACGGTTCCAATTAGATTATTGGGGTTATCGAGTGCGCTGAATTCAAATATGATAGTGAAATTAAATTTAAATTAATAATAATTGCGAATAATTGAACTTCATTTATTTTGCTGTACATAATAATGGTGTTAAATTATTAATTTATTAATAATTTAACACCATTATTATGTACAGCTGAGATTAATGCTATTTATACTGATTTGATAAATAGCATTAATCTCAGAGATTATGCAGGATAGAGACATACTTCCAATTTATCAATTGGTCCTTATGCCACATACCACCTATGCAAATGTGTCTTGACACCTTGAGCTGTTGATGACATCGTAAAAAAATGTGTTTTCACAATTTTGTGAATTCTATATTTCGAATGGGTTGGTTGGTTGGTTGGTTGGTGTGGGTGACAACACACACATAAAAAATGCTGACTCATCACTTATTATATTCTACTGAAACTTGAATATCTTGAAACTAAGTGAGCTAAAACGAAACTTCCACCATTTTAAGGGTCGTTGCCTTCCGAGAAACCTCTCTGAAATGATTTAACACCTTCATAGTGATGATGACTTGGCTAAAGAAAATCCAAAATTGCAGCCTGTGCCAACTACATGTTCCTTTGGAGGCACTATCAATAAACCACCACCAAAATATAGTGCCACCAAAGGAACATGCGTCGGCTGCAATTTTGGATTTTTTTATTATTCTTCCGCAGCTCATCCACAGATAGGGGTCCCAATCCCGAGATCCCTGTCCATTTTTATCCGGGATTCAATCCCGGGATTAGGTATTTTAATCCCGGGATCTATCTCTTTCTCTGAAATTAACAAAGCAATTATGGTAAAGTCAAATGTTATCTTATCGCCTGATATATAATCCTATTTTAAAGTATATTTTGTGAGGTTATCAATTATTAGTTGAATTGATTAATTAGACAATTCATACCTTGGTTTCAGCTAAATCTAAATTATGTCTTCTTCAATCTTGTGTTTTTGTTTGTCAATAAAACTACAACGAATTCATAAACGTGAAAATCTGATAAGATACTATTATATAAATATACAAAGATTTAAGTCATTGAGAAATTACAATCAAAGTCTACAATCTTTCTTACAATCTTACCTGGATAATGTACCTTTACGATAAATGATTTCTCCTCTATTTATCAATATTGCAGTGAAAATGTCATACAGTAGATGTCGGATATAAGCACACCGGTTATAAGAATATACCGGATATAAGCACACTATGTTGGGAAACGGTTGCCATATACCCTGTATAATTTATGTCGGTTATAAGAACATGTCGGTTATATGCACATCGAGTGCAGTTCCCGACGATGTGCTTATAACCGGCATCCACTGTATTTCTAAAATTTAAGGTGCACAAATTTGGACACATTATAAAAGATCTAAGTGTGGTAAATTTGCAGAATGTCAAATATGTGCCAAGATTCTAAAATGTGAAGGAGGATCTACAAAATGTTTACACGTTCACCTAAAGTCAGTGCATAATATTGATTTATTAAAACATAAAATTGGAGAGGGAGATACTCTAAGCAACTCAAACAAACCCAGTGCTGTTAAGAAATTGCATTTTTTTCTGACTGATTCTAGTCTTTCGCAGTACTCGCTAGAATGACTGCCTGTGATGGCTTTTCTTTTAAGAAATTTATTACATCACATGACCTACGAGGTACCAGTTCAAAAGGCTTTATTAGACATTGGGGTCCAAATAAACCTTAGTGATATAGAATTCTTCTAAATTGAATCTATTACTGAAGCTCTGAGTCCAATTAAGATAGCTATAGAGGCCCTATGTAGACGAGATGCTAATTAAATAACTGCAGAAGCAACTATAAAAATTTTTTGTTAGATGAGCTCAAAAAATCTCCTTCATATTATAATACTCGCATTTGGAAGCAATCGATCAGCGGATTATTCAAGAACGTTATACGGAAGCATCTGTAATAATTCATTATCTACATAATCCTCTAGCTCAAATAGAGAAAAAGGCAGTAGTTAACAAATTCTGTTGTGAATTATTATCGAGGATGGGAGAAAATGAAGAAGAAACTCTCGATGATGAAATGGATTTCACAGATGCTGCAGAAAACAGTTCTGAAGTTATCCAATCTGAAGAATTATCTATTGCGAATAAACTTCAAATAGCCATTGATGCGTCTCTTAGAAAGCCTCATGAAATAACTTCTAAATCATCGTTATCAACAAATTTAAATACGAATTATCAGTAGCAGAACAGACAGGGAAAGAGGCATCTTATTAGAGAATATATACCAAATGATGTTCATTGTCCCACCAACATCAGTAGAGGCTGAACGAGTATTTTCATCAGCTGATTACCTCTGCAACAAGTTAAGGACCAAACTTAATGATGAATCTATAGATACTCTTGGTTTTATTTGAAACAATGAGAAGAAGAATCATGATTAGTACATTAATATCACTAGAACATTAACATTAGTATCAGTTTATTAATTAGCTTGCTTTATCATCTTTCTATTTAGATAATTACTATAGTACTAAATACTCCTAAATATGGTATTAAACGGATATATCTAATTCATAAACATATTTAAAGGTTCATACAAATTGTTCCATCAATCCCGGGAAAAAGTTCCCGGGATTGGGACCCCTATCCACAGAACAGAGTTTAATTAACTAAGAACCCAAAGTTTTCAGGACAGGTGTCTCATGGGTTACAGATGTGAACCTGTGGTCACGATTTTTGATTAACAATTTTGGACTTTTTTGACACCTTTCTAGATTTATCTGGTCCATAACTCAAAAAATGTTTACTAAATCCCGAATTTTTATTTCATCATTGGATTCACCATAAAATTATTCGTCTCATGGGTCAAGAAAGTCTTTGATAATGGGTTTGATTCATGCCATAAAATGGGGGTTTAAATTTCTTTGTTTACTCGCACTTCAGTTTCAGTAAAACTGTTAAATCTAATTCTATTGTTTCAAATTGTAATAATTATATTGATTTAACTTGTTAAATCTTACTCTATTGTTTCAACTTGTGATAATTAGATTGATTCTACTTATGAGATCGAATACAGTGGAACCCCGCGTATCTGGCACTCGCGTATCGGGGCAGTCGGTTGGGAATTTGGTTTTTTCCCATTCAAAATAACCCCGCGTATCGGGGCGCCATTCACTTATCGGGGCACACCACCGAAGATTATTTCTCTTGAGTAACATGCTTTTACTTATGATCAGCTTAGTATTCTTTGTAATGGCCGCTAAGCGTCACCCACTCACGCTAGAGACTCGTGCTGAGGTAATCGGGGGAGTTTTTCAAAAAAGAAATTCCTTGAATATCATAGATTTGTGACTCCTAGAGTAGGTAAAGTATAATGTGAAATTGTAATATGTAGTACTGCTTAAGTTAAATATCAGCCTTAGCTCTAGGTTTTGACTATATGTGTATGATTTGTTGTGTAGGTGCTAACTTAATTGTTTTAACCAAACATATTGGAGTTCTCTTAGAACCCCGCATATCGGGGCACTCCCTCGTATCGGGGCGCTGAGCGCTTGGACGGAGGTGCCCCGATACGCGGGGTTCCACTGTAGCTATATAATAGGCTTCTATTTCAACTTGTTAACTTCAGATTGTTGCTTCACACAAATTACCTTGCACAAACAGGTTTCCTTTTTAGGCATTCATTGCTAATTATATGTACCAGAAATTTGGGCTTTAAATTCAGACTAACTTATTGATTATTTCAATTGATTTTTTGCTATTTTTGCTATTTATTATTTTCCAACTAAACAAAGCTCATACATTTCTGAGGTAAGTTGTATTGTATTAATTATTTAATTATTTGTTTTATTCTTTCATAATTTATTACCTGAGTGGTGAGATTAATAATTTTACTTTTTTATTTTATCAATTCGACAATTCTTTATATAATGTAAATTACAGTACGACCGCAATTTCCGAAATTCAATTATCCGAACACCTCGATTCTCCGAACATTTCGGTTGGCCCCTTGAAATTCGGATAATAGGGGATTGCACTGTATTAATGTATCAAATTTTCTATTCTTTATATAATTTAATAAATAAAATCAGTTTATCATATTTGAATAACTTTCCAAACGCTTATTAGTTAAAATTTTGTTTGAATAGATATTATTTCAATCGAGCTTTGGCGAGCAAGAACTGGAGGCTGGGGAGGAAAAGGTAGAATTAGATCAGCATGTAATGGTATCCCATACGAAACAGACTGATCCCACATTATGTAATGGTCCCCATAGTTTCAATCCCATTACGAAACAGGCTGATCCAACATTTGCACTATCGTGTTGCCTGTTATTGATAGTAATCAGGATTCTACTTGTGATCGGCGGAGTAGAGTTAAATCCTTGACCTACCGGAAGAGATCCTAATGCCTCATCTTCTGAAACAGGTAATTTAACAAATTGTCATTTAGTTAGCAATTTTCTTGTGAAGTATTTCAAAGCGATTATACATTTAATTAATTTATCTATGAGAGGAGTAATAAATAATTTAATGTCGTGCCGCGACTCTTCTATAACTCGAATTACTAATTAAAAATACACATATTGTATCACCTAAGGTCAGGGCCGGATTACCGCATAGGCCAAGTAGGCCATGGCCTAGGGCCCCGCGCTTTTGGGGGGCCCCGCGCTTGTAGCGGCTCCGAGGGCGTATAGGTGAATTTTTTGAAAAATTAAAAATGAGGCTTCATGTATTGGGCAGATGGACTCATCGTGTCAAGCACGTATGCTAATATTTATATTGGGTCCGTTATTATCGGATATAGTGTTACTCATTTTAATTTATAAATTGATATTGATGCATGCAAATTTCTACTATTTATAAGGCAACCAAATTAAATATACGTTTTTATAACATTGATATGATTGTACTTCATACATCCTTTATTTATTCATCGTTCACTCCCGCTAAGTTGTTTAAATTATTAAATGATAGTTTTCGTTTAGAAACTCTGACTGGTTTGACATTTCGTCAATTATTAATGTGATCTGAATGTTTGATAATTATGTCTCGAAATGGCAACGTATATTATGTATAGTACGTAATCTATATTATTAAATCTCGATTGCATACCTGCCAACCTATTTGAGTGATATCTCTGTCAGGGCTCCAATTTCCCTCTGTACATTGGCCAAAATCCCTGTACACCTCCCAAATTATATACTGTACAGGGAATCCCTATACGCTTGAATGAATATATAAGCCAGTTGTGCTTATATGTATCAATGCATGGCTGCCATGGCAGAATATACTATCATCACTGTAGACATTTTTAGGCATTATTTGACGCATAATTAGTAAATTAAAAATCCCTGAACAAATGGAATAAATCCCTGTACGCCTGTACAGAACAACCAATATCGTAGAACTCCCTGTACGGTTGGCAGGTATGCGATTGTTGTGTTTTTGTTTGTTTGTGTGTGTGTTTGTACGGATTGTATTAAAGTGATGGGGGAATAGAAACAGCATTTATATATGAGATATAAAGTAACTTCTAAATTTTATAATGGGTAAACAAATGTTATAATAGGTAAACAAGTATGCTGAACACGAATTTCGCGTTTGAAGATTTCTAATATGAATATTGTTGTTGTTTACACAAAATAGGTAAACAAATTAATCAAAATCCAAAATCATAACGTTCCTTTCTACCATTTCCATGGTAGAAAGTGTGAGGAGTAAGGCCGCACAGCGGCCGTTAATTTGAGGTGCGTAGCACCATTCTGTCGCAAAGCGACCGAGATCGAAGGGCTCGTATAAGTTAACTAGTTAACATGCAGTCATCGGAGATCATTGATGACTTAGCAAGAATAAAAGCTTGAAATAGTTGATTTGATGGATATGTAATGATTTATGTATCTAAGAAAATATTAAAAAATAAATGTATTATCATTAATAAGTATTTAGTCTTAGGGGGGCCCCCAAAATGTATGGCCTAGGGCCCCGCACAGTCTTAATCCGCCCCTGCCTAAAGTTGTTTTTAAATTTATCAATTATTAAAATGAATACATTGCTAACTAATTCTCTGTTCTATTAATTATTTTTTTGCATTAATGAGCATCTTCTCCATTGTAATTACATTATAGTTTACTGTACTATAAGAAAATTACATTAACCTAAATTTACCCACTACTCTAATAATATTGACTGTTATTATTATTATATTACTTGTTTTTAAGTGAAGACGTGTTTCATATTGGGAAGCTGCAATTGTTCGAATTTTGATGTTGTCAATTGTTCGAATTTGTCATGTTGTCAGTTGTTCGACTCTATTTTAGAGGAGTTGTCAACTGTTCGACTCTATTGAGAGGAATTGTCAATTGTTCGACTCTATTTGAGAGGAATTGTCAATTGTTCAACTCTATTTTGGTACAGATATCTTAAATTGTATGTATTTGTAACACTATCGACTGAAATATTTAGTTTAATAGTAATGCAACAACTCTCCTAACAATAATGCTGAAACTAGACTTCAAAAGATTTAAAATACTGATACACTACTCCTAATGACTAATTAGTAAATATTTGAAAACTTGTTTCGATCTGAGTACGACAGATTGGACAAGGATCTCCTAATTCCTCAATTCTTTTAGCACACTCAGCGAAACAATTTTCCTGCCCCGCGGCCCGCCATTTAGGTTAAACTGACCCGCAGCCCGCGGGCCGATATGAAAAATAGGCCCGCCCCGCAACCCGCTCGAAAATAATCAAGTACAGTCGAAATCGGATTATTTTGTCCTAATATTCGAGGAAAATTATGACATATATGATATATACCATTTTGCATGGATATCCCACCGGGTTTATTTGTCTTATCGGATTATTTTGTCGAATTATCCATGAAAAGAATTGTACAAAATAATCCGATTTCGACTTGTGTATTCCCTTAAATTTACATAACGAAGTACATTGTAAATGCTCGGAAAGCGCAATATACTTCAATGCATGCAATCAAGGCAGTACCGTTTCCATCTTTTTTATTCGGGGGGGGGCAAGGTACTTCCAAACCCATAGTCCCTTGGGTTTGCCACTGATTTGGATATATATACAATTGTAACCAGTGGCGGCGCCAGGGCGCCGCCGCTGGGGGGCACCAGATGGGCAAACCTGGACCCAGGGGGGGCACACCTTTTATTAAAAAACGCAGGAATCATAGTTGCGTCGAGACTCGAGAATCCACATAATTGCCCAGTTCACCTTAGCTGCTCCCTCCGCCGGGTGGCCCTGGACGCGAGCACGCTTAGCAGCAGGACCACCAGCTTTGGCCATCTCATGTAGATTCATCTATCAGAGCACTACAAATGTAATAACACTGTTGCATTTAACACTTAACATTGATTGGGCATTCATGTTTGAATACTCTGATTGAATCTTGTTGTTCATATTCAATATTGTTCACATTTCTCTAAAAATATCTGAAAAGTGTCCCCCCCTGGCGGGGGGACACCATTTTCCCGTGGGGGGGCACGTGCCCCCCCTGGCGCCGCCACTGATTGTAACTAATGAGCAGATATTTCATGGGGGGGGAGGGGCATGGCCCCCTTAGTCCCCCCTCCCCCCCTGGCTACGCCCCTGAATCAAGGCATAACCCTGGTTTAACAAACAGCAAACACATAACAAGGAGTTATGAGCTGAAGATAGTAATTACAGTAAACTGGGGTAAATCGCTAAAGTTTATGTTGGGTTAATTCAGTGGTTCTCAACCTGGGGTCCGCCGCGGTACCCACTCGATAATAGTATCATATGCTTTGTACATGTTTTGGGTCGCTTATTATATGTTTTGGGTCGTAAGATATATTTTCATACCACCAGGGGTCCGTTAATTTGAAAAGTTGAGAACCACTGGGTTAATTGGTCATTGAACTACTTGACTGTCCTGACCGTTGTTGAGTATAACGTATTGTGCGGGCCTATTGCAGGGTGTTGCGGGCCAACGGCCCGCATAAAGATTATCGGCCCGCAAGGCCCGCGGTCCGATAATTAAACTCGGCCCGCCCCACGTGCAACTCTGGGATAGTGAGACAAACTACACAATTATTCTGATTGTCAGTAACTATATTTTCTTCATCAGATTCGTTAGACTCTTCAGAATCATTGGTATGGTTCACAGTGGTAACCCTTCCAATAGTATGACTGTTGGCTTCCAAATATTCCCTAGGATTATAACTTCTTGTCGTTAATCTAAGCTTACATGCAGTACGACGTTCAGCATTGAGAATGTTCATCCTTTTTCTTGTTCTGCTGATTTCTTTGCCAGAGCATAACCTTCCAATTTCATTATCTGTGTCAATGATGATTTCATTTAAAATATTCATAAAATTCCAAACTCTTGGATGTCCACACTTAACTCTCCTTTTCAGTTTAGAATGAAAACTTTCTGCTCCATTATTTGCTGAGACAGGCGCGTCAAAAATTGATTATTCTTCAGGGCATATGTGTCCTATCCAGCTCTTTCTGAAGTACTTTTTTAATTTCTCTAATTTAATTTCTTCAGCAGCTGGCAGAGTTGTCGGAGATTCAAGGAAGGTAAATGTTGACAAAATATGACATGCTGGAAGAAATGTTATTGCCATCAATTGTCGAATGTTTGTTGCTAGCTCTTGATGTTCTCTGAAGTCCTAGTTTTTGAGTTTTAGTCCATATACATTGTGTGAAATGAAACCAGCAACCATATATCTTGACATTTGGGTATACTTCTTTCATTGAGTTGCTTGGAGCCGGTTCCCAATCGGACATACATAGTTTGTGGTGAAACTGCTGAATGAGACTACTTATTCTGTCTAACACTGCTGTATAGAGTTGTCCTTCTTTACCTGTCATAAGGCTTGCAGAATATGATTGTAATATGTTACAAAGAGCGTCCAGAGCTGATAGAATTGATTCGGAATTGCAAAGAAGGTTCCGTCAAACTGAATATTACTGATTCGAGTTAATATGTCCTTCATCGTATACGAAAAACAGATTATAGCAATTTGATTATTTATACCTATGACTGTGCTTTTGTGGAATTGTCCAAAAAGATGTGGTTGCTAAAATCTCCGAAAACTCGAAAGCAGTAGTTGAAATAATTGGTTGTGTAATTCTCCTAGATCTATACATAGTTAATTCGCATTCTTTAAATGATACCTCACAAGTAGCAGGATCTTCACGTGTTTCGTCATCAAATACTTTTCTGATGTTTTCTTGGGAAGATTTGGCAATACTCTTGCATTTTGATTTTAACCTATAGGATTCTGAGTGGTATTCTGATAATGTGTGATTATGGTTTAAAATAGGAGTTATCAAATTTGTGCTCATGTTTAGCTTAGCAGTAGCTCGACAGCCTTTTCTGAAAAAACGCATTTAATGTAAGCTTTGTTTTCCTTCACTTTATATTTAAGATATTTGTGATCATCTGTTGTATATATTTTGCCTCTAATATGCTTGTAAGTATCTAACTCGTATTCCATTTAAGAGATCACCAGATTAAATAAATTAAAGTTAACAAACCGAATCATATACACTATTTATAGTATTCGATAAATTGATGCTGTTGTTTTGCTTCATTCATGTACATGCAAATCCTAACGACATTTTTTCCTATTTTAAACAGTATTAGATTCAAAACCAAACTAATTAGGTGAAATAATACAGAATTACGGTGCAAATCCTAACAAATCTTTTTCCTATTTTAAACAGTATTTGATTCAAAACCAAACAAAATTAGTATAATAATATAGAATTACATTCATAAAATAACAACTAAATCTGTTCCAAATAGAGTCCAATTGACAATTCCTCTCAAATAGAGTCGAACAATTGACAATTCCTCTCAAATAGAGTCGAACAATTGACAACTCCTCTAAAATAGAGTCGAACAATTGACAACATGACAAATTCGAACAATTGACAACTTCAAAATTCGAACAATTGCATGCGCCCGTTTCAAATCAATTACAATGAAACACATGGAACATTTTACAGTGATGATGATTTCAATTATATCATTCTAATAATGTTTATTAATACTTATTCTTGTGTGAATTCTTTACAATTGGGAACATTAATTAAAGATTTATCCCTGTACCTACAATACATTACTATCAAAAGTTTGGTGGGAACTAAAATTGGGTGCGGCTGTGCCAACCAGAACAAGCACACTCCTATCCCCTCTGTGAGGTTTTTTAGTATAAATTTTTGTTTATTGGCCATTTATTTTTTCAAATACGACGCTGTGCGGAATTTATTTTTCAATACTGTACTAACTAGCATTATCCTATGTCAAACAATACAAATTACTTTTATATTCCATTAATTTAATAAATAATCACAAAGCAACGTCCATTATTACCTTATACTACCCAGTGAAATTACTACCCTATATTATTTTAGATACTATCAAAGCTGGGCACTAATCCGTCAATCCGTTAATCGTTAATTAACGGAAGTTTAATTTTTCGTTAACGATTAACTTTTAAGTTAACTTTGAAATCGTTAACGGACTTAATTAACTTCCGTTACATTTACAAGTCCGTTAATAGTCCGTTAACGCAATTATGAATTCTTTATAATTTCTATTACATAACCGAACAAATGTTTTTGAACAACAGGTATTTTATCCCACACACAATATGTTTCTTGTAGCGTATTAACGGCTGTTTAACCTATTTTTGAAGACTTTAAATATCTTGCTATAGTTATAAACTTCATAAACTTGCGATTTTAAGTCATTTTTTTCCAATATCCATGAATACGTGTCCCTGCCACGTGCCACTTGTAGTACAAGTGGAACAAATGGGAATGCGACTGTATTTCAGTGGAAAATAATCGCAACGGTTAGAAAATAAGCACCTATAGTAATTCGACCATGTGGTATTCAATTCTTTAAATCAGAATTTGTATATTCTATTTCTCTCATAATGATCATAAGTTGTATATTTCATTACTTATTTTATAGTTACTGAGTTTAACACCTCCATAAAATGTAAATTAATATCGTTTTATGTAAACATCAATGTTGAAGCATCTACAAATATTATTATCGTGCTAGAACCTTGAATGTATGAATACAAATTATTATTGTTTAAATCCTTTTGACCGTTTATTTTCTTTTTGATTTTCAATAATGTGAATTTGAATCTTATATCTATATTTGTAAACATTCCTGTCAACATCCCTTAAACAACTTATTTCCCTTATTATTCGCTGATTATACGTTATAAAGGTTGTGCTAGCATATATCTTAGCTTGAATGACCCAACAAAGGAACATTTTGTAGTTAGATCACTTTTTGAGATTTCTTATGGAAAAAAAACTCATTTTGTTGTTGTTTGTATAATATAAATTAACTGTAACGTTACATTTTTAACGTATTAACGGATTAACGATTAACGAAGTTAACTTTTTGATTAACTGTGCCCACCTTTGGATCCTATGGATATTTCAAATCAAGGACCAATTGATTCTACTTTCCGAGAATTGAGTCCAATGGAAATACAGATATGTTCACAAGGAGAGACTAACGAAGATTCGTTTATCTGAAAAGGGAACTGGTCTAAGTCAGGACGTTCAGCGTACTCCGATTTCTTCTCAGGTTGTACCGATGAATGATCTCGGGCTGTCTAGCCAGTGCTCCTCTAGCTGTGCTACTCCTAGCAAGGACACACCGATTTCTACTCCTAAGTCTCGTAAGAGGAAAGCGTATAGAGCTACTAAGAATTCAAAGAGAGATGCTATTAAAAAGAGGAGAACGGATGATACAGAGTTTCGTGATAATGAAAACGAAACAAGACTTGCGAGTGTCAGAAAGCTCTTGAAGATCCTGAAACAAGAGCGAGACATAATAGTGATGCGTTGAAGAGAACGAGAAATACTCTCAAGAATCCAGCTAAGAGGGCTAAACATAATGCATCTGTTGCAGATATGCTCCAGGATCCAGCTGAGAAGGAAAAACATAATGCATCTGTTGCAGATAATTTCAGGATCCAGCTAAGAGGGCAAAACATAATGCATCTGTTGCAGATAAGCTCAAGGATCCTGCTGAGAGGGCTAAACATAATACCTCTATCGCAGATAAGCTCAAGGATCCAGCTGAGAGGGCTAAACATAATCCGCTGTTGCAGATAAGCTCAAGGATCCAGCTGAGAGGGCTAAACATAATGCCGCTGTTGCAGATAAGCTCAAGGATCCTGCTGATAGGCTAAACATAATGCCTCTATTGCAGATAAGCTCAAGGATCCAGTGGAGAGGGCAAAACATAATGCGTCTGTTGCAAATAAGCTCAAGGATCCAGCTGAGAGGGCGAAATATAATGAACGCCAGCTAAAGCTTGTTTCCGTGAAACGGATAGACTCTAAAGAGAAAATAAAACACAACCTAGCTGAGTTAGATAGGTATAGGATTATGCAAGGTGCACTTAAGTCAGTTATTCTCAAATATCTATCTGAGATAGCTGAAGCCCCAACTTTTGTTTGTTCTTGCTGTGGATGTCTCCATTTCAGGAAAACAGTTGTGATTCTTAAGAGAGAAAAACTTGTTTCAACGAATGTGTGCAAACATGATTTCGTCAAACAGGTAATTATATTACAGTCGACTCCGCTTAATAGAGCCACCTCGGGACCAGGTTGTTTTGACCCGATTAAGCGGAGAAACCGATTAACCGGTGGCTATATTAAGCGGAGTTGACTGTATACTCCATTAGTATTAGTATTATCAATATCTTTTACTAAAATAAGATATATTTATACATTATTTATTGATAAGTAGGTATTAAATATAATCTTCAATTAATCTTTTTAGTTATATCTATAATTATTTCTGTTTAGGTTTTTCTCTATGAGAAAGTCAACATGGAGTATGTGTGTAAGACCTGTCTGATTAACATCAAAGATGGCAGAGTACCTAAGTTAGCGTTGTGTCGTGGCTTAACTTTCCCTGAGGTCCCTCCTGAGCTATCTGGTCTGACTGTGATTGAACATAGACTGGTATCTCCCAGACACGAGTTCACGAACATCAGATCTCTTGGCAGGGAGAGACAGCACGGACTGCATGGAATGGTTGTTAATGTTCCCATAGACATAGATAAGACTGTTAATCAGTTACCTGACGTCCTTACAGTTCCAAACATTCAGATACAATTGTTTCGTAAGTTATCGTTCGCGAAACCTTATTTATACGAAACGATAAGACCGAATGTTATGTTAGAAGCAGCTCTCTATCTCTCTACCACTGAGCCCTTCAAGCTAGAGAAGGTAGTAGTTTCAGAGGATTGGGTTAACTCTGTAACACGTACTGGTACTTGTAATGTTAATTTTATTGTTAACCCGAATGACGAGCCTTCTGATGTAGTTGTAGATGAAGAACAATAGAATTCTGAGACTATTCCTGGTATCGAGGAGCTCTTCGATAATCTTGAGGAGTTGTTGAAGGAGATTGATGATTCGGATGAGACCAAGGATGATCTCCCCATTAACCTTGGTTCTTTAGACACACTGCTGCTGTCTAATGAGAACCTGCTAATGAAATTGGCTCTTGGAGAAGGGAGGAAACCTCTGTACTTAACCACGGATAAGTTTATAGAGGAGCTAGCATATCCCTGTGTGTTTGCTGGTCTCAAGAGAGACTTACCTCAGGACTTGTCTATCCTCAAGAAATCAAAGTCTGAAATCTTGTGGTTAGTTATACTATTTGATAATACTTATAATCTCAATCTCTACTATATACATAATTTTGGGGTTTACTCAACCATGGATATTCTTAAAGTTAAATGACTTATATCCATGGTCCAATAACATGTTTGTTATTTAAATTACAATTAACTAAGTTTCAATATAATTTCAAATCTTCTAATGAGACTTCCCTAGATATGATAGGAGATGTAGCTCTAACATCCCTCTGCTGCTTCTCAAGTACAAACTGGTTGAGACAGCTAGTCTTAACAGTGCTCTCAGTATTTGTATGAGAAAGACTAAGTGTACAGACGGACAGGCTGTAACTGTCTGATGTTCTCAATGACAACAATCTGGAGATTGGTTGAGGACGATGAGGCTTTTAAGTTCTTGAAGCAAGTCCGGTCTACCCCCACATTCTGGCAGCAGAAACATAGAGAGCTGATGTCTATGATAAGACAGCTGGGATGTCCCACGTTCTTTCTAACTCGGTCTTCTGCTGAGACTAAATGGCTAGAGCTACTAAGTATACTGGAACAGATCCTAGATGACGTTAAGCTGTCTATTGAAGAGGTTCTGGAATTCCAGTGGAGCAAGAGAGCAGATCTGTTAAGGAGAGATCCTGTCACTTGTGCTAGGTACTTTGATCACCGCTCCAAGGAGCTATTTAAGGTGCTTCGATCAGAGGTAGTCCCCTTGGTAAATTGACTGATTACTATTTGAGAATAGAATTTCAGCAAAGAGGGTCACCACATGTTCATTCGTTACTTTGGGTACAAGATGCCCCTAAGTATGGCCACAATCCGTTAAATGAAGTAATATCATTTATTGATCATACTATCTCAGTTAAATTGCCAGAATGAGACTAGTATAATAACTGAGGATGATATTAAGTCACAGCGACATAAGCACACAAAATACGTGTTATAAAAAAAAGTCGTTTCGGCTCTGTAGGTTTGGTATTCCGTACCCTCCAATGGTATCAACTAAAATTCTAGAACCATTGGGGTTTGATGCCAGTACGGCTACCAAAGAGGAGATAGCTGCTAATGTAGCTCTTAAGGAGACTGCTATGAAAATATATACTCTCATTGATACCTATGATAAGAGCGAACTGATTTGGGTAGTATATCGATACAGGATTTCTTTAATGAACTCTATGTTACCAAGAGCAATACATAACTGCATTGAGATCTTGTATAAATAGACCAACTATATTTCTGAAACGAAATTTTAATGAAATGCGGATCAATGCTCATAATACGACTATATTGCATCTCTGGAAAGCTAATATGGATCTCCAATACATATTGGATCCATACGCTTGTGCTGTTTACGTTATTTCCTATATCGGAAAGTCCCAGCGTGGGATGTCTAAGTTATTGAGAGATGCCTTAATGCATCTGAAAGCAGGCAATGCCACTATCAAAGAGAGACTGAGGGGAATTGCATACAAATTTCAGAGCTTTAACGAGGTACCAGCTCAGGGGGTTTCTTATCATCTCCTCATAGTCCAGCAATATGGTGCAGGAAATGGTGGAATTGTGCATTTTCGAGATAAAAGTACCAAATTTTGCACAATTGTATTATTATAGGTTCTGATCAACTTTAGCTATGGCACATAGCAGAATTTTTGGAAGAACAAATTTTTCTGGGGGTCAAAAATTGGTGCCCAATCGAATCGCCGGAAGTATAAATACAGGGTAGCTCATTCAAATGCATTATTAACGACTTTATATTGTCAGATTCGTGCTCAGCACTTGATTTCCAGCATTTTGATAGGTATATTGACTATATTTGGTGAGAATATTCTTTGATTTTTCCATAGCAACGGTAAGAATGTGATAAACATTTCCGATCTCCCAATTTGGAGTAACCATATCGAGTGACCCCTTGTTTTTCTCGGGTATGCGTACTGAGTGCGAATATACTATTAGAAACACTCTAAATATAATGTCAAGCCAAAAGTATGCATTTATCATATCCTGCTATTTTGATTCGCCATTCGAGGGTATTGATACAAAATGTGAGCATGAGGAAATTGAAACTCCAATAATAATAATATACAATTCAACAACAAATCCAAATGTCCGATATATCACAAAGGTTAACCTAGCCGGCGAGCCTCCCCCTAGCTACTGGCCTGACACAAGTACGAATAAATGGGGAAGCATGTGCATTGCACTATGGAACTATGGCCGGTCCAAGCCTGCCTAGAAGTACTACAAGTACAAAGACATGTTCTTTCGGCTTTTTCTGTCTTCAAAGTACAGAAGTGCTCCTTCAAGCAACTATTACTTTTGATCTTGGATAAATCTTGGCTTTGAGCCGGAATATGATAAATGCATACTTTTGGCTTGACAATTGATATTTAGAGTGTTTCCAATAGTATATTTGCACTCAGTACGCATACCCGAGAAAAACAAGGGGTCACTCGATATGGTTACTCCAAATTGGGAGATCGGAATGTTTATCACATTCTTACCGTTGCTATGGAAAACCTAAAAATATTCTCACCAAATATAGTCAATATACCTATCAAAATGCTGGAAATTAAGTGCTGAGCACGAATCTGACAATATAAAGTCGTAATAATGCATTTGAATGAGCTATCCTGTATTTATACTCCCGGCGATTCGATTGGGCACCAATTTTTGACCCCCTGAAAAATTTGTTCTTCCAAAAATTCTGCTATGTGCCATAGCTGAAGTTCATCAGAACCTATAATACTACAATTGTGCAAAATTTGGTACTTTTATCTCGAAAATGCACAATCTTTCACCATATTGCTGGACTATCAGTCTCCCTCTCTCTAAGTGGAGAAGAGCTAATCATTAACACCAATCCTGCTAATAAACGGGCTAGGATTCTCAAGTCCAAACCCGTTCTAATGTGTATGGAACAGAATTCTGTAGATATACTTCTGTCAGGTCTAATTGAGCACTACATGCAACGACCTGATGGGTTAGAGGAAACATGAATAGCTGAGTTTGCAGCACGGTATGAATTCCAATCTAGTAAGCGAATGTGTAAAATTAATCCCGACTTTGATGAGGAAAATATGGAAGACGAAGCAACGTCCCTGGTCAATGTTCCTAGACTATTTCCTCTCAAAAGATACAGGTTTTATGAGACTTCGTCGTAAAGTTAAAATTATCCGATTTAGAAGGTATAGTATTATACAGGATGAAGTTAACTTTTATAGAGAACAGTTAATGCTGTTTGTACCATGGAGAACTGACACTAGTGATACTGACAAAATCGACTTTAAGTCTATGTATGCTACCTATCTTATTCTGATTACTCAGAATAGGGAACTGTTTGAAAGCAAAGACCAATCCTCAATTGACGAGGCTATTAATATCCTCGAGGACTTGGACCCTGATGAGCTAAACTTTGATGGGATTGCTATTGAGGAAATAATGAACAATTAAGGTGCAGTGGTTATTGAGGATACAGACTTCCAGGTAGACGATCCAGGGAACGACAATCCCTGGACTGTAGATCCCAATAGTGACCCAGGAACTAAATCTATAGGAGGATTCTTCACTATTCCTAACATGAATACTGAGGAGGTATTCCTTGAGATGTGTCGTAGCTTGAACAAGGTTCAGCGTACTGTATTCCTCCACACTCTGCACTGCTTTAAAACAATGAAGTAGTGCCTATGTATCTCTATATAGGAGGAGGTACGAGTCTTATACGAAGGTTTAGTCAGATTTATGAATTCGCTACCTGGCACTAAGCCTGATGCTATAAAAGTACTGCTAGCTACTCCTACAGGTAAAGCTGCTTTTAATATCCGTGGTATGGCACTCCGTTCTGCATTTGCTTTACCTGTAACGAAGTTTAATGGCGAAATGCCCAACTTATCTTCTGATGTTTGTATGTAACACATTAAGAAGTAAGCTAAGCTGTTTGAAAGTTATCATAATAGATGAAATATCCATGATTGGTAGTAAAATTTAGTCTCAGTTTAATAAGAGATTGAAAGCTATTATGGATAATTCACTGGACTTTGGTGGTGTCTCCATCATCTGTGTTGGAGATTTCCATCAGTTACGTCCGGTTAAGGATAGCTATATCTTTCAAATTTCAGTCTCCAGTGCCAATAATACGACGGACTGGTTGGTCCGTACCTTTGAGAAAATTTCTCATTCATAGAACTGACTGAAATAATGAGATAACAAGATGATCAGAAGTTTGCGTTAGCATTGAACAATTTTGCTAACTGTTGTTTAACTGAGGATGACACAAATCTATTTACTAGTACAATTATTGCAAAAGATTCTTATGAGAATCTTCCCATAAAATCTATCCATCTGTTTAGTACAAACACCAGTGTTAATGCTCATAACGAGATTGTTCTCAATGCATTAACCACTGAAGGTTTTAGATTTATAGTTATTGATTCTTTAGTAGGAGACAATGCTGGAGGTATTACTGACAAGCTGAATAACCTTATTAAACACCTAAAGGTATGTGATACCCAGGGGCTACCCTATTAGCTCTTCTTGAAGCTAGGCGCTAGATACCTCATGACGCTGAATAACGATATACAAGATCGTCTGGTTAATGGAGCTACTGGTCTCTTGAAGAAACTGGTGTATGACCAAGAGCGATTCTCTGGAACGAGTTCCCTTATTGGATTGAGTTTGACGATCCAACAGTAAGAAAGGACAAACGAGCATAGTCTCAATATCGTTATATTTGAGATAATGCCATTCTGAGGAACTGGACTCCTATTGAACTGGAAACGCGACGTTTCCATAGAGGGAAAGGTGTGAGTTCCTATAAGATACTTAGGAAGCTGTTTCCTTTCATAGTAGCCGAATCTCTTACAATTCATTAGAGTCAAGGTGATACTTACGATTGTGTTGTAGTCCATATAGAATTACGTATGCTACGCAATGCGTTATACACCGCGCTCAGTAGGGCTAAATCTGCATCTGGTCTGTTTGTAGTTGGTAATCTAAAACTAACTAATAATTTATCTGAAAAAGATCCTGTCCACTTAGAACTTAAGCGGTTAAGAGAACACTGTGCTATTATGTGGTCTATTCCACTAACTAGTCCAGATTTCTATGTACACAATGTTCGTTCATTGAACAAACACTGGGAAGATTTGACCGTAAATTCATTCATAGCACTATCCCAAGTGTTAATCTTACAGGAGACAATGACTTTAGTCACTGATAACTTTAATATCCCTGGTCATACTCTCATTGGTAGAATTTATTGTAGTGCTAGACCTTTCTGGTTCTGGTACACACATATACTCCCGAAATCCAGCGTTGTGTAAGTCTTTAGTTGCACACTCAGGCTGTTATAATGCCGCTAGGTTCGAGATATTGATTCTCCAGTTCTATGATCCCATGATAATTGATAAGCATGTCGTAGTGATGTCTATATACCGATCACCACATTCCCCTATGAAGGAATTTTACTCGGAACCTGATCACGTTTTAAGTAAAATTGAAAACTCTGATCACTTGATAATTACTGGGGACTTCAATATAGATTTATTTTCCCGATCTCCTGAGAGGATACCTTGATATAGTATTTTGCAAATACAGTAGAGCCTCTGAACAACGGACACCTTGGGACCGGAACTGTTGTCCGTTATTTAGAGGTTGCTTTTCTATTAGACATATGCTAAACATAATTCCTTGATCGAAGGTTGTCCGTTATTTGGAGGTTGTCCGCTATTTGGAGTGTCCGTTACGGGAGGCTCCACTGTAAAGGGATGATGCAATCTTTGTCTGGTGTATCCACTAACTATGGATCTCGGCTGAATTCTGTATTCACTAAAAAGTTGACCTGTTCATCTGGTTTTTCTGAATCATACTTTAGTGATCATAAGCCAATGTTGATTTCTCTTGGAACTGTTGTTAGTGACTGTAGTAATGTGGATAATCAACCAATTATATCACATGCTACTAGTCGACCCAACATGATATTATTGATATTGACCAAATACCAAATGATAATGCACTAAGGATATTCAGGATGTAATTGTTAGTCATGTGTACATCCCTACTCTGTGCTGTCTCCTGTAATTACATATGGCAATGCTAATGCATTCACATTTGCGATAGACAGTCATTAGCACAATTCATTAATCTACAGCGAATACCTTTAAGACCGACTAACTATACTGGGTCTAGAGTCTCAGCTACTGGTTATTGCAATTTATGCGTACAAATGTAAGAGATCTATTTAATTTAAGGATAGTTACTGTTACAGGTGATGGAAATTGTTTCTTTAGAACATTGTCTCACATAATCTTCTGTGATGAAAGTGAGCATCATAATATCCGTGGTTCTTTAATAAACTCATTTGAACAAAGTCCCTATGTTGCTGGTCTCTGTGGCATCCAAGGCTATACTACAGTTACTATTCAGCAACATTTTAGTAATATGCGTCGTAATTACTCGTAGGGAACTGTGAATGAACTTATTATATTTGGAATCCTAGCTGGTATTAAAGTAAGTTACATTAATGCTGCTAACACAGACCCTTCTAAGTGGGTGATAACTGATGTTTATAATGCGAATACTCTAGGTATACCCAGTGATCCAATATATGGAGGGAGACACCTTGTTGTGTTGTTTCATAGTATTAATTTCCCTGGATCTATTTGTCATCATTATGAGGCATTGTATCCTGTTAATAATGCTCATCATTCTAATTATTAAGAATATGTTGATACCTATTTATGTATTGGATGTATATTGAGTACATTGGTGCAAAAAGACCTGGCTTGTAGAACAAATGTCATGAGTGATGACCAGGCTTGTAGAACAAGATGTATCGCTTTAATTAGTGTTACACAGTGTCTCTAACACTTAGTGCTGCGAACTGTAACTGAATTAAAACTGTAACTGAATTAAAACTGAAATAGTTTTAGCGATTTTTCTAAACTGTAACTGTAACTGTAACTGAAATGTACTCGTTTATAAAACTGTAACTGTAACTGTAACTGAAATGTATTTTTCTCTAACTGAAATTAAAACTGAAATTGAATTTCTTCAAATTCAATTCCGGTTTGCAGCACAAGTAGGCGGCACAAAATGAAATTAGAAAAAATGAAACTAGATTATGTTGTCTGCAGACCTTGGAATACCTAACTAAGTACGAAATTGTACTGACTGTGGTAAAATTGTAACTGAAATGAAAATTGTAACTGAAATGAAAACTGTAACTGAATTAAAACTGTAACTGAATTAAGACTGTAACTGAAATGAAAACTGTAACTGAATTAAGACTGTAACTGAAATGAAACTAAAACTGTAACTGTAACTGTAACTGAATTGAATCAAATTTAATTCCAGTTCGCAGCACTACTAACACTTGGGCATGAACAAGTGTGTAAGAAGATCTGGCTTGTAGAACAGCGTGTAATTTATGTAATTGCACTGAGTCTTAGCGTCAGGTTTGTAGAACAGGCGTATAACACTTTAAATTAGTGTTACTCAGAGTCTTATAGCACCTGAGTTACGTCGTGTTTGTATTTATCGATTTCTGATTATACGTGTATAGCTTTATTTGTATATTGGAGATGTGTCCAATTGATATATATATCTGGGCTTGGTTCTGTCCGCTATACTAGTACCTGGTTCAAGTGTGTAACATTGTATATGTATACATGATACCTAGCTTGAAGTAAGTGTGTTTACACCTGGCTTGTTTACAAGTGTGTAGAGAGACCTGGCTTGAGCAATCAAGTGTCTTATATTTACACCTGGCTTGTCTACAAATGTGTAGAGAGACCTGGCTTGAGCAATCAAGTGTCTTATATTTACACCTGGCTTGTCTACAAGTGTGTAGATAGACCTGGCTTGAGAAATCAAGTGTCTAGGAACACCTGGCTTAAGTTATTCAAGTAGGTATGCTAAACGGGTTTGTAATAGTATAGAGCAGTGGTTTTCAACCGGGGTTCCGCACGATTATTGGCAAATCGATGTAAATACATCAGAGACCCATAATAGTCAATCGGAAATACAATCTTTAGCAGCTTATTGACTATCAGACCACGAATAAAAGAAATATGCAAAAGTAAACAATCACAGATCTCACATTTAAACTGTACCTGACAATACTAATTAATTAACAAATGCAATTAAATTTGTTATAGAAATATTCGTAGTGGAATTAGAAGTGTAGGGTTCCGCGTGCTGCCACAAAAGATTTAGGGGTTCCGTAGTACAAAAAAGGTTGAAAGCCACTGGTATAGAGTGTAGAATTCATTGTTTATTTTTCAAATTTTGAATGAATTCTCTTGAGAATTGATTTGGGGAAATTCGGGGAAAGGTACTGAGGTGTGACCCAAGTGCACCCACTGATTGTTATCGGCAGCCCTGAGGGACCGAATTGAAATTCTTCATACATTTAAAGCAGTGTCTGTAATTATATTGTATATGGGGGTAATTGTGGATGGTGAATTAAAGTGATGCGTCTTAAGTTAGGTTAAATTAATGGTTGATAATGAATTAAGATGGTATTGCAAATATCAACGAATTGCTTATTGCACAATACGTATATGTAATGTAACATTCCGCCTATGCGGAGAAAAAAATCAAAAATTACAGCTGTGCATACATCATGTTTATTATTATTTCCGTAGACGGTGCCCTGGCCAGAGCTTTGTAGGCCTGAAACTTGGCATGAAAGTGCGGATGGACCGTCTAATTTGCACCTGGGGTACGTTTTTTGATTCACAAATTTTGGACACATCTTTAACACCTTTCAAAATTTGTCTGGTCCATAATTCAAAAAATGTTTAATAAATCCCCAATTTTTATTTCACCATTGGATTCACCATAAAATCTTGCGTGTGATGGGTCAAAAAGTCTTTAATAATGGGTTTAATTTCTGGCATAAATGGGGGTTTAAATTTCTTTGTTTATTCACACCTCAATTTCAGTAAAACTGTTAAATCTAATTCTATTGGATCTAATAGTAATAATTATATTGATTTAACTTGTGAATTCGAGTTGGCTTCTATTCAATCGCTGTAATACTATATTATGGATTGAATCAAATTAAATTAGGTGTTTAAATAAGGAATTTGTTGAATTTTCCTCAACTTCTGTGGATAACATTGCTAAAATAGATAACTTATAATATAATTTATTACAATACTTAATGAATGAATCTCATTAAACTCAAGATGGTTTATGATTGAAACAAACTTCAAATTTATCTACCGTTCCTTGTGACTCGGACCAATTAACAAATGGTTCTTGACACCTTGAGGCGTTGATGACTTGGCGAAAAAATATCCAAAATTGCAGCCTGTGCCGACAGCATGTTCCTTTGGCGGCACTATTAATAAACCACCACCAAAGGGAACATGCGTCGGCACAGCTGCAATTTTGGATTTTCATTGAGTATTCTCTCCATTTATTTCGTACTTCACGATACAGTCTACTCCGATTAACTGGGACACGTTTGTTCCAGACCTCTTGCCTCAATTAAGCGGTTGTCCCGATTAATATTTTTAATAAATTTATTCGCGTTAATTTCATGTATAAAAAAATATTTTGCTCCAAATAGCGTTAATTTCCTTCGGGTTGATCTTCTATATTATGGTATCCTACTTCTTAGCACCAGCGGCACTACCAAGTATTACGTCTTGTTAAGGCAACAGGAATTCATTGGGGGTGCCAGGCCTGCCTGGCACCCCCCAAGTTTCCGCAACTGAACATAAACCTTCAATCATTTCTATAGCCAGTAGATGTTTCGAAGTGGAAATTTTATATATCCACAGAGTCTATACTGAAAATATTAGAGGAGTTCAAGGTATATACGTAGTAATGACCAGTTTTTAATTAAAACCCTCGCATGCATAGGCGTAAGAGATATAATTAGAAAAATCCGTGCCCTTCGTTATATAAGGCCTTACTACTTCTCCGAACCATGGATTACTTAAGGGCCATTGATTATTAGCTAACATATATTTATCTCAATAGCTAGTAATGACAGACCTGAGAAATGCATTATAATTATATAGGAAGTTAGTAACATGATATCAAGGCATACATAACACCCATTAGAATTGTGATATATCATCATTTTATTACATAATCGCTATTTTTCGTGGGAATTATCGTGTTTTTATAGCCTGCTTTTGACATAGTTAAACGCGTTATAAATGTTCAAAATTGGCACATGAGGATGTCCATAACTCATTGAATGAAATATATCGAAATTATAAATGAAATGTTACACATTCCTCGGTTGCCATGGAAAATGTATATTTCCTAAAATGTGCCATAACTCAAATACTATGAATGTTATGTAAACTAGGATGGTACTGATCTGTCCGCTATTGGTAACTTCCTATTCATTAATAATACATTTTCTAGGCCTAACTTCAATATTCTTTGAGATAATGGGATTATTAGCACTTTATTCTATATTTGGTAATATACTCATTATCTCAAAGATTATTGAAGTTAGGCCTAGAAAATGTATTATCAATGAATAGGAAGTTACCAATTGCGGATAGATCACTACTAGCATAGTTTACATAAAATAGATAGTTTTTGAGTTATGGCTCATTTTAGGAAATTTGCATTCCGGGCAACCGAGGAATGTGTCAACATTCCATTTATAATTTCGATATATTTCAATCAACTAGCTCTGGATATCCTGATGTTCCAATTTTGAACATTTATAACGCATTTAACTATGTTAAAAGCAGGCTATAAAAATACGATAATTCCCACGAAAAATAGCGATTATGTAATCAAATGGTGATATATCACAATTATAAAGGGTGTTATGTATGCCTTGATATCATGTTCCTAACTTCCTATACATTTATAATGCATTTCTCAGGTCTGTCAATACTAGCTATTGAGATAAAGATATGTTATCTAATAATCAATGGCCTTTAAGTAATCCATGGTCCAGCAAAATCTACTCAGTAGTAAGTCCTTATATAAAGAAGGTCACGAAAAATCCTATTTCCACTATCAATTTAATTAAAAGTGAATTAAAAAGTGAACTTTCGCATTCCTTATCATTGGAGGGTTTAACAATACTTAAATTCCTAAGTTAAAACGTTATATAATAGATATACAATCTAATAGCTGCAACTCCAGCTCGTGTCAAGCTTGGAAAGTACTTATCCGAATTACATGAGCACCTTAATGAAAGCCAAACTATCAAAGCATTCTATGTCTCAAATATTATCACCTATCAAGTTTTGAAAGCTTCCGATCCTATAACCATTTTAAGAACTCAATACTATTCCCATAATTTATCAAAAGATATTTAAATAAAACAACGATTATGTTAGATCTGTTGGAGTTCTTAAGTATTCTTTTTCCAGAGAGGGATGGAAGGCGTGTCAGACGGTATATATTCGAAATTCATTATGGAGATGTAAGTTGCATGTTTCACTATACGCGTGATCAGATTATAATATATTAATTAGTAATTTATCTCATTTGGTTTATGCAATGGATTTCATATACCACCGACTTTATGACCCTTTTGATTCTCGCGAGACCTTTAACCATTTAACTGCAATAGACGCAACTATAATATACTAACAGTCGTGTGGCAGAAGAAGAAATACGATTTATTATGATTTTCATTCTAGTAGCCAACTGAACAGCACTCAACTCTTGCAAGACAGAAGTTAAAAATGTACGAGCATTGGATTTGTGAGGACATCGGTGTCGACGGTAACTGTCTCTTCAGATGTCAGTTAAAACTTATCTCTGGTAGCGAAGAATAATATGCCAATGAGATATGTCGGTACATGGTCTATGATGGGAAGGATACCATTGGATGATACTTCAGAGAGGCACTATCAACACCTCCAGCTGACCACATCAGTATCAAATTCATGAACAAATCTGGATGTTGGGGTACTGAGGCTGGATTTATGGCTGCCTCAGCTTTCCGAATGGTTTATATAAAACTCCGGATAGCATCGTACATGAAGTCCGCTGGTCACTTATAAGGCCATCCAACATCATGCGATTTATATCGACAATTACGATAATAAGCATTTTCAACCAGTTACAAAGATGATAGACAGTCTTACTCCAACATTTTTGGAGCCCGATACAAACTCTATAATAATTTGATACCTCAAGATATATTCGAAAGCGCTCAAACGCAAGGTACATCGAACCTTGTGGGACCCTGCTCGAGGCTATTACTGCAAGGCAATCCCTATCATGGTGAGCCCAGATAATGGAAACGCGACTGCAAAGGCACATCCCCACTGGCGAATTATCAAATAACACTTCTCAATCTAAATTGTATTGCGGGAAAGGCAACACAACTGACGAATCCAAGCCGGGACAAAACACAAAGGATATCTAATGAGTTTGTAATTAATTAATTATTTTAGTTGTGAGTGTCTGTCTAAATTAGGGCTGAAACGAATATTCTAAAACTAACGAACGAACATTTTCTAAACGAACGAATATTTGAATATTCTTTCGTTTTGATGACTAAGTATTAAATCGAATTCAAGACTCTAAATACAGTAGGAAATAGTTATTAGTTTATGTTACAATAGTTTAATCTTAGCGATGAAGTATTAGACACAAGTTAGTTATTAAAAATGTTAGTTTATATAGGAATGTATATTGACGATCCGTATTAAATTGTCCGTTATCAGTTGTGCATGTAGTCATTTGTCCGTATCACGATAAAAATAACCAACTGAAAGTTAATTCTTAAAAAATAAATCGCAATACGTAAAACAACCGTATCTCCTCAGGCTCCTCTGTCGAATATATTAAATTTATTCAAACTGATAACTAAAGTGAGACAAATATCTGACTGAAGTGACCCTGTTCGAAAACTAAGCTAACTTCACACTTATTTGTAATTTTATGTCGAAATAACAAAGATTCAAATTTCAAATAAGTTTCACCAGTTTCAAAAAGGTCAAATCAATATTGAATCAATTCATTTTGTTTTTATGAAGAGTAGAAAAAAATTCAGCTGTTCATTTGGAGCACTATCTTCTGGGGGCTACAGGTTGGTTAATTCATAATGTCTCCAAATGAAAATAGTGTCGCGCAACTGTAATTTTGTATTTTTTAGCTATATCATGGATGCCTCAAGGTATTTAACGAGATTCATTTGTCAAGTTGTTACGGGACAAAGGAACAATTGATAAATTTGAAGTTTCTTTCTTTCTTAAACCGTCTATGGAGAAAATAACATAAAGGCAGTGTGATTAGAACTGGGCCATTATTCTATAGTATAGTCGGCACAGTAATAATAATGAAGGCAGTCATTCCAATACTGGTCCACTACATAGTAGTCGGCACTGGAAAATAATTGTTTACTATCCCTGAAATTTGTGTTAAATTTTTATTTATACAACTGAGCGAGCCCTGCGAGCTAGTAAAGTTTTATACTTTCAATTCTACAGAAATGTTTCCAGGTGTTTATTTGCTTGCTTCCAGGGATTAGATTTTGCAATAGTTTTTCTTAAATATTTAGTAAGGAAAAATTAAGGAGGATAATTAACCAAGTATTAGTATTCTCCCATGCAGCCAGATTGCTACTAGACGAATTATACGAACATCACTTAACTAGTCTACATACTTCATAGCTGTTCATAGCTGACTTCATCGCTCAAGAAAAAACTGAGGTCTCAGACAGGGCCGGATTAACAGAAGTGGAGGCCCTGGGGCAATCAGTGTTGTGGAGGCCCCTAACTCCTTCCACCAAAGTGGACCATGGGTCGATGGGCATGGGTCACTCATGGGTCATGGGTCATGGGTCAGATGGGTCACTTAAATTGATGGGTCAGATGGGTCATGGGTCACGGCTCTGTGACCCATGACCCATTTGGAATTTCGATCCCATTTGGAATTCCAGTTATAGTACGAATCAAATTTACCCAGAAACATTACAGAGTACAGTAGATGTCGGATATAAGCACACCGGTTATAAGAGCATATCGGATATAAGCACACTACAGTCAACTCCGCTTAATAGAGCCACCGGTTAATCGGTTTCTCCGCTTAATCGGGTCAAAACAACCTGGTCCCGAGGTGGCTCTATTAAGCGGAGTCGACTGTATGTTGGAAAACGGTTGCCATATTATTTATGTTGGTTATAAGGACATGTCGGTTATAAGCACTTTAAATGCAGTTCCCGACGATGTCCTTATAACCTGCATCCAGTGTATTTCTTTGCTTTAGAAGTCTACCAATTATTAATTGATTGACAAGCATTATCATATATTGTGTTACATAATGTTTGGATCAGTAATGTTTTCTTTCTTTGGGGGGGGAGGCTCGCCCCCCCCCACTTATTTTGCTAGGGGGGGCGCTCCTTCCTATCAGTTATCTATAGAATTCATTATTGGGGGCCGTTTTCACCTATGTTTTCTAAGAAAATGCTAAATTTGTTTAGGGAGCGCCCCCCCACTTCTTTTTTTTTGGCAAAATACCACTGGTTTGGATATTACAAATAGATATTTAAAAAGGTCAATGGGTAACACGATAGGTCAAAACGTTACTTGATGGGTCAATGGGTCACGAATGTTGACCCATGGTCCACTCTGCCTTCTACTACAATTGTTCAGTGAAAAATGAAGTACAACTTTGGTAGTGGAGGCCCTTTGGTGGTGGAGGCCCCGGGGCAGTTGCCCCGGTTGCCCATGGGTTAATCCGGCCCTGGTCTCAGATGAGAACATGAAAATAGAACTTAGTTGTAAACACAGCAAACATAGTAAAGGGCCAAATTTGTTCAGATAAATTCTGAAACATAAATAATTAACGGTGTCCATCCCATCAGGGTTCAAATGGGATTTCACTTATAAATACAGTGCAAGTGGGGTCTCTATAAATGGGGAACTTCTATAAGCGGGAGAATTTTGGTCTATGTTCCTTCATTTCCATACAAATTATTCTCTGTAAGCGGGGAAGTGGGGAATGGGGGGACCTTAATTATAAAGGAATTAGTATCCCCATGCAAAATGACCTCTATAAATGGGGGAGATGGACAAATATTACTTATAAATTATGCTACATTTCTAATAAATACATTCTAAAGTTCTACAGAATATATATTTTTGATGGCTCTACTCTAATCATTTTTAAGAAATCATCGGCGGTGAATCAGAATTTAACTAAATTGTCAAAATATACAAATACTGACTAGAACTTACATTAATGGATGTGTTATAAGTATATATTTCATAATATGACAATATGTAGTGTCCCAAGCTCCCCCACTTATAGAGATTACACTGTACTTTGGATTTTGTTTTTCTACAAAACTCTGGAAAAGAACAATAAGTTTCAGTGGATTCATTTTTGAGTCTATTCTATATTTATTTTCATAGTCATGATCGATTTTATAGGGGGACAATTGATTTCAGCACTTCGGATGAATCTCAGTGCTCTATTCCCCAACATTGGTAATTTTTATGTTGACATATAAACATCCATGTAATCTCTAACGAAAATATTCCACAATTGATAAAAAATGTTTGGAAAGTGAAAATTTGAGCAATCATCCTTTTGGGGTACGTTTTTTTGTCTACTTTGATTTCAGACGCCAGTACACTTACAATTATAGCTACTAGTTAAAAATGTTCGCAATCCCCGATTCCTATGCGTCCATAATACATTTTGTGACCCTAACACGCATCGTTTTCGAAATGACCATATATGGGCATGGAAATGTGCCCACTGTTTATGAGATCTAAACCATAAACTGTTGATCTTAGCTCTAATCGTCATGTCACAACAATATATCAATAGGAATTCATTGGGATATGATATGATACCCTCAATAAGATGATTAGCATCCTATAAATTGCATGCCCATATATCCACCCCAAAATAAAAATTAAGCAAGAGCTTACTTAGCTCTAACTTTCAAAAACATCTGTGATTCATTAGAATGTGCAAGGATAACTTAAATACTTGATAATTTTGATAATATACTACATAATTTCACACATTATCTTCAAATTGGTAGTTCTCAGAATATTAGGGCGAGACGTGACCTTCGTTATATAAGGCCAATTCACGACTTAAAAAATTGGACCATGGATGAGTTCGAAGTCCATTGTAAATAGGGGGTACTTTTTTATCTCGATTATTAGTAATGGTAGACCTGAAATATAACTATAACTATATGGGAACATCCGAACATGATACTAAGGTATACATAGCACCTTTCAAAATTGTAATATGTCATCATCTGATGGCGTAATCGTAATTTTTCGCGCGAATTATCATGTTTTTAAAGCCTGCTTTTAACACAGTTAAACGCTTTATAAATGTTCAACATTGGTACATACACTGACCAGCCAAAAGTATTTGAACAATAGGGATTTTAATGCACACACAATATTCAACCGGTAACTTATTAGCGGCTATCTAAACTACTCTGAAATGACTATAAATAACTTATTATAGATATACATATGAAAATATTGTGATTTCAATTAAATTTAGAAAATATTCACGAAGTGGCATAAGTGTTTCTGCCACGTGCCACTTGTGGCATAAGTGGCACAAATGGAAATGTGGCTGGATCACAGTAGAAAATATTCGGATTGATTTGAAATTATGCACTTAGAGTAATTTAACTATGTGGAATTCAAATCTGCTATCAGAATTAATATATTAACATTGCAACTCAATTATCACAAATTAATTATTTAATGAGCTAATTATATATTTAATGAGTTTATTAACGCCTCCATAAAAATGTAAATTCGAAAATTTTGCTGTTTTAATATACTTTACATATTGTTTCATGTAAATAGCCATTTTGTAGAATCTACTATTGTTTTAATGCTGGTATAAACTCAAATGCCTGACTACAAATTATTGCTGTTCAAGTACTTTTGGCCGGTTAGTGTAGTGATACCCAGATCTAGTTAAATAAAATATATCGAAATTATAAATGGAATGTTGACACATTCCTCGGTTGTGAGGCAAATGTATATTTCCTAAAATGAGCCCTAACTCCAAAACTAAAAATGTTATGTAAACTAGACTAGTTCTAATCTCTCCGCTATAGGTGACTTCCTATTCATATATAGTACATTTTATATGCATAACTTTAATACTTTTTGATTTTATGAGATAATTAACTCGTATTCCGTATATGGTGTGAGCTCATAAACTAAAAAATCGAGATAAAAAATACCCCCTATTTACAATGGACTTTGAACTCATCCATGGTCCAATTTTTAAGTCGTGAATTGGCCTTATATAACGAAGGTCACGGGCGAGAGTATATCGCCATACTAAATACTAATTTTGATGGATTGATAAGAGTAATCGTGAAAAACTCAACGGCTATCGATTCAACATAAGTAAACGTATATCTAAGAAATAGGAATTAGAACATGTTATTTGAGATTTATCCAATAATGCACGACCTTTGGTGAAATCCAAGGTGTATTTTTTTAACGGATGAAAATGCTGGAAAATATAAAATAAATATCTGAAAAATAATAAATTTTATGTTATTGCCTGTTGACTGACTTCAAAACTAATCGAATATCTTAAGAAAATGATTTACAGAAGTTGGGAAGACCTACTAAGTAAGCTAAGCATATTATCCTTTATTAAAGTTTATTAGAAGGCATTTTTAGATATTCCATTATATTTTCAGAAAGTGTAGATATCCTTAGAAATACAAAGCAAAGTAATCTTGGGAAAATATTTCAACAACGATAAAGCTTTAAAAAGTTGTAATCTAAAAATATACAATCGTGATACGACACCGTTAACTAAGAATAACCTATTAACAATTGTAAGTATTTCTTTATGTGTACATTGCTTCACAAGAAAGCAAATTTCTCTACACTCGGACAAATGGTTCCAATACCGGAAACATGGCTCTAGACCCACCCGGAAGTCTGGAAATCCTAGGAATTATATATATATAAAAGTGTCCTTTTATCTCGAGATCTACAGACACCGATTAAAAAGTTGACTTTTTTTAAACACAATTTAGGAAATTCACCATAAAAGTGTGTTTTTATGAAGTATTTTGTCTGTAAATCTGGAGATATACAGACAATTTCTACCACTATATATAATCTATCCTATTAAAACACAAGGGTGGGTGTATATATTTATATATATAGTTTGTATGTTCCGAGTTGAATGAAGAAAGTGGACGGTTTCCAAATCTGATTTTTGGCATATAGTGGTAACTTTTTGCCCCCGCCAACAATTTGTGGTTTCCACTCAAAATTTCTCACACCTCGGAAAGCTATGACGTCATTGTCACATTTCGAGAACCCTGGAAATTCACTTAATCGCAATTAATTCCCGCTAGGGTTTGCAATCCCCGGATTCGAAGACCAATCCCGGGATTCAATAAAGTACTAGTAATCCTGATCAATTTGTTGTTGTTAAGTGCTAACCACGTTCCATTAATGCGAATCCTTTGATTTCATAATTAGATTCAGGACTAGAATTGGTGATGCTACGCTTGACAATATTTGCTTCATACAATATAATCATTCTTCAATAAATAATACTTAAACTAATTATTCTCTTTCTTTCTTTACACTTTTATCACTATTACACTCATTATACAGCATTAAAGTAACATTTAGATCTATTAAGTTATGGTCCTTAGAAGTTGATTTCATTAATACTAGCTTTTCCATACTATATAACGTTAAATGTTTAATCCCGGGATTGAGTACAGGGGCTGATGAAGGGGGTGCAGAGGGGGGCAACTGCCCCCCTCTGCTGCCCCCTTGCCCCCCTCATACTGCCTCCCCCGGGGGGGCAGCGGTAGGTTAGGGGTAGGGGTTTACTACTATTATATACAATAATAACCCGTGTGTGTCAACCATTGAAAAACTATGCGAAAGTATTGCGCGCCACTGTTATGAACTACATGCTACATACATACTAGGACAACATCAACTTCCTGGCACTACGGTTCTTGAACTCTTCGACAACCCTACGAAACCCGTTCTCTCCCAACTGTTTGGCCCTCTTTCTGTTCACACAGAGAATCGCCAGCCAATAATAACGTTCGTCGGCAGTCTGCACGCGAAGCCACGTCTTGATTATCCGCATAGAGCTGAAGGACCGTTCGCAAGGAGCTGTGCCTACTGGAATAGTCACAGCTATTTGTGCGAGTTTGTACAGCGCAGACATGGCCAGCTCTTAGGGTGCCGTGAGATTCAAAAGGTCTGTTATCAGGCTGGGGCAACAAACTCCCTGTCCACTTCCCTCTTGTTGACAACAAGGGTAGTGTATGTCTGGATGTCGTGCCGCAGAGTGTCGGTATCCACGCCATAGTGGGTCACGAATTCCTGCAGCCCATGGTCAAGGCTCATAAAGTTTGGGACGGAGGGGATAAGGAATCAATTCCCTTGAAGGCCACGTTTGTGCCGCTACTGAATCTCCTCTGAAGCTCTGTTACAGTAGCCCGAAGTATTGGTTCATACAGGTTTGTCCAGTAGTCCTGCTCTGTTTCCAAGACAATGGCAGTCTGTGCCGCCTCATCCCTCCTCACTCTGCGAACCGGTCGCCGTTGTGGACGCGGAAGGTCGAGTTCCTCTACTAGATGGTTGAAGCGCCCCCACACTTGTGCCCAACCTCCACTGGCAAAACCACCAGATAACTCTCTTTCACAGTGTTCGATACTAGCTTGAATCATGAGAGTGGCAGCGGGAAGATCCAATGTCTCAAGCTCAGGGTCTTATACAGCAATTTGAGGATACGCTCCTTTTCAGTATCCAAGCAAATTTTCATGCTCCTACTTCACTAATTTAGTGTTATGGTATAGGAGAAGATGTAAAAATTTCGCGCTTCTAAACATAGAATATACCCAAATCATACGCCTAGAGGAGCGTCTCGCGCTCCTGGATAATTCCCTGCTCAAGCTGCAATGCCAGACAAGTCCACAGCCTTGCCTACATGGCGAATTGCCCCCACAACTGCAAGGTTTAGGCGGTGCGCACTACAGTGAACGAAGAGGGCTCTTCCATCAGTCTCGCTCAAGATGAGCGCCTGGACCCCGTTGATTGAGCCACTCATTACGCTGGCTCCATCGTAGGCTTGTGCAACTAAAGCCTCCAGAGGAAGCCATGCCCCGTCTCAGAGAATCCAGGATGTCTTCCGACAGTGATTCAGCCGCTGTCAGCCTTGGCGAATTCAAAGAACGCGTCCTGGACCTTGCCTTCGCGGAAGTACCGGCAGTTGATAGAGATCTGTTCGTGTTTCCCCAAGTCCCTCGTTCATCAGCCATGACGGCGTAGAATCCTGCCTCCCAGATCTCAGCTCAAATGTCCCCGTGTATGAGGTTTGCCTGTATTTCTAGGAGCTCGTTCTGCATGCATGGCGAGGTGTAGTAACGTCGACCACTGCGCAGCTTGTCGTTGACGCAGCATCGTGGAGAGATATAACGTCCAGTAGCTCGAGGAAGTTTCCCTTGTTGTCACTTCAAACATGTTCTCCATGTCCTCTGAGTGCTATAGCCTGGCGCCCGCAGAAGTTGACCACTTCAGCCACAGTCGCGACATACAGGGTATTGTCAGCTGCAAGTTTCCTCGCACCTTTCACCACGACGGCTCTGACCCCACCTGTTATCAGAGACTGTTTTTAGTCTGCGTATCTCACTTCCGCCTGACGGTGGGCTGGGTTAGTCTTGTGAGCTTCGATTGAGGTTGTGGCATTCTTCCACATGTTGAAACGGCTACCCTGGCCTTCCCACACTGGGAGTGCACCTTTTCCAAAGTGTCTACAGCGATGACAGTATACCATATCTGTCAAAGAAGAGTACTCCAGCCTGGAAGTCTTCCAGTCTTCCTTAAAACAACGAGGGGCAGACTTGGCAGGAAACGATTTGGGATAACCGCCTCTTGGCTTGGGCATATCACGGGGTCATCTACAGATCCTCTAGAAAGATCGGATGGGCCGCGGGCAGAATCACTAGCACCGGCTGCGACCTGGGCAGCACTGGGAGACACAGGAAGAACACCACGATGCTATATTGCATCGTGCTCGTTTACATGATACTTCACGGCAGTGTCATCGTTCCAGTCAAAGGATCCCAGTGCGGCGGCCGAGACTGTACTCACTGCCGCTTTCACTAGCCGATGAAGTCACACTGACCGCATCGGAATCGGCTTCAGAGTGGTATCTCTTGGAGTTGAACATGATATCTTAAAAAAATACGAAAAAAACTCACATAAGGACTCATCTTATATCCATCAATGGAAGACGTATCTACTAGTCAATGAACATACGGACAATTTTGGGCATATTGGCCCCCCCTTTTTCCCCCCCCTCTCTGGCCATGCCCCACCCCTGCGGATAGCGTTCCTACGCCCCTGATTGAGTATCGGGTCAATTCCGAATCCCGGGATTGGAAAATATGCCCCGGGATTGCAAACACTAATTCCCGCCCTCTAAGAGATAAAAATCTGAAGATTTAATAGAATACGAGCCCTTCGGTCTCGGTCGCTTTGCGACAGATCGGTGCTACACATCTCAGGTTAACGGCTGCTACTCGGCCTTACTCCTCACTAAACAATTGATTACATAGCAAGTAATATGTGTCATAGTTATATGTACTTATAATACCCGTTGAAAGCTAACATCTAGGTTGATTTTGAATTTCATAAATTTGTCTACCTATCTTGTGTAAAAAAAAATCAAGTATCATATTATAAATTTATAAATTCGAAATTGGAAATCAGCATATTTGTTTACCTATTTTAACATTAGTTACCATTTATATCATTTGAAAGTTTATATCTCATATATAAATACAGTTTCTATTCCCTCATCAATTAATACAATCCGGACAACACACAATAATCGAGATATAATAATATATATGTACACTAATTTTGCGGACATGTTGGTCAATCCAGATTGCCAATATGCTTACTCATTGTCGCATGATGACGTACACTAAAATTTCATATTATTAAATTTGATATTTACGCCAATTTACGCGTTATAATCAATGTTAAGTATATAAACAACACAACAACCGCAGGAGCTGTTGGTGTGATTTGTGTTCTGCGGCGAAGCGACCTGGCAAGCGAAACGGGCTAGTAATAATGATAACTCCAAAAGAAATATGCAGAGGTACTTAATTTTAAATTCACTATGATATATTTTTAAAATCCAAATTGCAGCCTGTACCGACGCACGCAGCCAATTCCACTAACCTCGAAGTATTCAGAGGAGGTCGATGAAGATAATCGAACCGAATTTGACATACGAGTTGGCTTGCGCTAAACACAAATTAATTAAGACATCCGCTCGGAGCTAAAATTACCTAAAGGTTTCTTCTCGACAATCTGTTTGAATTCAAGCAGATTGTATTACCCTATACCGCAACCTATTAACACCAGGTACTCCGCGTAAACTTCCGCTCCCCAAAGTCAAGACTAACCGATTAAAAATTCTTTGATCTCGCATGGGTCATTTAACTATCAATAATACAACATTAACCCCAAGGTCTGAGTCTCCCCTTTAGATCCAAAACACCTGGAGTTGAAGAAGACTAAGCAGAAGTTTCGGAGGTGCGATGAACTCGTTGTAGCAGTGTATTCGTATTGTTTGTGTCATGTAACGTTTTGTATATTTTATTTTCATTTTATTTATATATTTCTATTTCTTTTATATACAGTTGAAACCGGATATTTTTAACACCGGATATTTTTAACAATCGGATATATTTAACACATTTTCTTGTAAATAATTAATTATTGTTGTTGTTGTAAAATCGGGTATTTTTAACAATCGGATATTTTTAACAAATTTTCGTTAAAAGAATGTGTTAAAAATATCCGGTTTCAACTGTTCTATATATGTATAGTTTTTTTTTGTATACATTTTAAAATTCGTCGAAGGATTCCTGATCAAGGTGCTATCTGTTTGATAAATCCTGGTGCAGATAGATAGCTGGTTTTCCAGCGTACACCCATTTATCAAGTTAGCACGGGACAACGGAACATTTGATGTATATGAAGTTTATTTATATCTTAAAGACTTATACCATCTTGAATCTAATGACTCTCATTAAAAAGTTTAGATAATAAAGTATGGTTAATTGAACAAATTCCTAATTTTATTTTATTTGCTTTAATCCATTGTATAGTGATACAGTGGATGCCGGTTATAAGCACATCGTCGGGAACTGCACTTAATGTGCTTATAACCGACATGTTCTTATAACCTACATAAATTATACAGGGTATATGGCATCCGTTTCCCAATATAGTGTGCTTATATCCGACATCTACTGTAGTACAATTAAATAGAAGCCAGCTCGAATTCACAAGTTAAATCAATATATTTATCGAAAGTTGAAACAATCGTGAAAGATTCAACAAGTTAAATCAATATAATTATTACAAGTTGAAATAATAGAATTTGATTCATTATTACAAGTCGAATCAATGGAAATTGTTATAACAGTTTACTGAATCTGAAGCGTGAAGAAACACAGCAGATTGGCAGCCCAATTATGGCACAAACCTATGACAATTAAACATTTGTGATTAACCAAAAAGGTGTAGAATTAAATTATCTATCCAAATATGTAAATTTAATCAAGCTCACTATTTATTATTTGATGTTATGACCCATAAATAGAATAAATAGGTGCTAAAATTATTTGATCAAAATTCGTAACCCCAGGTGCAAATTAGACGATCACTACGCACCTGCATGCCAAGTTTCAGCCCTCAACGTAAGGGCACCTGCTAAGGAGAAATAAAAAAATTGGAACTGTGCCGACGTATTCCCTTCGGTGGCACTTTCTTTTGGTGGATACAGGTTGTGTAATTGATAGTGCCTCCAAGGAAAATGCTGTCGGCACAGCTGCAATTTTGGATTTTTTCGCCATGTCATCATCACTATCAAGGTGTTAAATTATTTCAGAAAGGTGTTTAAGAAGGCGACGGCCCTTAGTAGTTGGAAGTTTCGCTATAACTCACTTCATTTCAGAGTTATTAAAGTTTCAGTCAATGTAATAGGTGATGAGTTAGCATTTTTTATGTGCGTGTTGGGTGTTCACCCAACACCAACCAACCCATTCGAATTAAATAATTCGCAAAATTGTAAAATACATTTTTTCATATCACCTCAAGGTGTCAAGACCCACTGTAGAGGTGTTATGTGGCATAAAGATTAATTGGTAAATTGGAAGTTTGTTTCTATCTTATACCATTTCTGAGATTAATGAAATTTTGCTATTTAGTATAAATATTTAATTAATTAATTGATAATTTAACACCAATATTATGTACAGCAAAATAAATTAAATTAAAATATTTGCAATAATTATTAATCTAAATTGAATTTCACTATCATATTTGAATTCAGCGCACTCGAATATCCCAATAATTTACCGGAACTGTCTATAAGCTAAACACAGAGCGATTAATTATAATTAAATATGTCAGTGTATCCATTGCAAGGGTGGCGCCAGGATTTCCCCGACTAAGATCCCCGACGGGGGGGGGCTAAATAGAGGGACGTGATCAGCTGCGCCGTATAAACTTTCCCCGACGGGGGGCTATTGCCCCCCCCCCCCTAGCGCCACCCTTGATTCATTGTGCAAGAACATTCTCTCAGAAGTAAATATAATCACATAATCTGTTGTTGTTATGGAATCTAAAATCTCAGTTTTCAATTGAAAAATAGAAGACTACTCGATCTCACAAGTTAAATCAATATATTTATCGCAAGTTGAAGCAATAGTGAAAGATTTAAAAGTTAAATCAATAAATTTATTACAAGTTGAAACAATGTAAATAGATTTAACTGTTTACTGAATCTGAAGTGTGAGGAAACACAGGAGATTGGGACCCTAATTATGGCACAAACCTAGGCCAAATTGAACTTTTGTGATTTGCCAAAAGGTGTAGAATTTATTTTCTAATCAATTATGTAAATTTTATCAAGGTCACCATTAATTATTTCATGTTAAGAGCCATAATTAGCTTAAATAGGTGTTAAAATTATTTGATCAAAAATCGCAACCCCAGGTGCAAATTAGACGGTCACTCCGAACCTACATGCCAAGTTTCAGCCCTCAATGTATCAATGTGTGGTCAGGGCACTGTCTACGGAGAAGCACAATGATTTCAATACTGGGCCCTATACTATAGTATAGTCGGCACATTAATAATATACAATAAAAAATCCTAATTTGCCGCCTGTGCCGACGCATGTTCCTTTGGGGCACTATATTTTGTTGGTGGTTTATTGATAGTGCCTCTAATGCATGGGTCGGCAACCCCCGGCCCGCTGCTCTCTATAAACATGCTCATAGTGATCTCCGATTTGGTCATTCAAATGAAATCCAAATACGGTACACCCTCGCTAATCGGAACAGAGGTGTTGCGATTCAAAAAAAAATCAGTTCCGAATTGTGAATTCGTACGGATTAGTGAAGTAATAGGAATTGTATCGTCCTCTATAAAATGAGACACTGATATTCCGAACAAAACAAGTCCAAACCTTTTAAATCAAACTAAACATATAACAGTACTACCTAAATACTTCTCTAAGACATTTTTTAATAATTCCTATTAAATTATTTTATCCTCCAAATTTATATGAAAAATAGTTTTGGATCTGCTGTTCGGATAGCGAGGTTCGGATTAGCGAAGGTGTACAATATTTATATAAATAATGGTATGTTAACATTATTAAGATAAGTCAATGCATATTTCTCATAATTAGTAATTACCAATCTACACGAGTAAGACAAAAGGATGGTAAGTCGTTTGGCCCGACTAATGCGGTAAATTAATCAATCTGGCCCCAGGCTCAAAAGGTTGCCGATCCCTGCTCTAATGGAACATGATGTCGACACAGGCTGCAAATTTGGATTTTTTTTCGCCATGTCATGAACGCGTCAAGGTGTTTCGTTAGACTCATCTATCAAGTTGTTATAAGACAAAGGAAGGATTGATAAATTTGAAGTTTGTTTCTATCTTAAACCATCTTGAGTTTATTGCCTTTCATTAATTATGTAAGATAATGAATTATATTATTAGTTAATTATTTCAGCAATGTTATCCACGGTGAGTTTAGTTGAATCAACAAAATCTTTATATTTTTAATTTAATTCAATCCATTGTATATATATAGTAATCTATATACTAAGGCAATGGCACTCTAGTTAATTACTGGACCATGGATGGCAATTAAAATGGGTTTTCCAAGTTTCTACTAATTGTCATATAGCCTTTCAGTGGTATTTTAATGTCTAACAAATGTTATATTTTTAATTCTAAGACTACCCAGCCCCAATTCTCATAATATTTGGATATAATTTAGAAATAAATAGTAAATATTTTTAATTAATTAATTGCAACAGAAACAATACAGCATTTATATGAACAAATACATAGAATCAATAAATGGTACATAAGCAGCATGCGAATCCTTTAACTGTTCGACTGACTGTAGACGCATCGCTCTCTCTAACGCTCGTAGACACACTCAATACGTAGTAGAATAACCTACAACAAAACAAGCAAGAAAATTAGTGTATTTTTAGTTTAGTGTTATCTTTATTTAAAACCATGGCATTATAATCGCGAACCCTCTTTGATAAGATAATGTTTGACCAATTTAAACACAATTTATTTAATATATCCCAATACAAAACACCACAGAAACAGCAATCTTTCCAGTAGAGGTGCACCGGATCCTGGATCCGGTTCCGGGTCCGGCCGGATTTCCCCATTTGTGGTGGATCCGGGATCGGCCGAATCCGAGATGAGGTTACCGGATCCGAGATGAGGTTACCGGATCCGAATCTGTATGCGTCTCAACTATTTAATTGATTTTATTAATCAATAAGTAACTTCTAATTACTTACAAAAACTATTCAATAGTGACATACTCTACGCCAATTCAAATTTTTGTTAATTTTATGAAGTAATAGGAGACATAAACTATTTAAATATCTTTGATTGACAAATTGAGGAAAATATAGATAAGAAAGTTCGAACTCAAGTTTGATCTGGATTGCTTACTAAAATGTATTATTTTGAATAGACAATTACTTACAGTGGAACTCGCTTAGTTACTACTCGGCTTAAGACGTACTCTCGGATAATACGCACTATTCTCTAATATCGATTTTTCCCCATATCAAATGCATTATAAATAATTCGGTTAATAACTAATCGGATAAGAATTTTCCTCGGATAACCTACCGTTTTTTATTCTCCAGTAAAATATATCTATAATAATAAATCTCGATAGTTGTGTGTGTGTGTGTGTGTGTTTGTTTGTTTGTTTGTCCGGATTGCATTAAAGTGATGGGGGAATAGAAACCGCATTTATATATGAGATATTAACTAACTTTCAAATGTTATAATACGCAAACAAGTATGCTGAACACGATTTTCGCATTTACAAAATTCTAATATGATTATTATTGTTGTTGTTTACATAAAATAGGTAAACAAATTATAGAAATTCGAAATCAACCTGTAAGTTAGCTTTCAACGGGTATTATAGGTAAAAAGTATGCTGAACACTATTTCGCATTTACAAATTTCTAAATGATTATTTATTGTTGTTGTTTACATACACAAAATAGGTAAACAAATTAATGAAAATTCAAAATGAACCTAGAAGTTTGCTTTCAACGGGTATTATAGGTAAACAAGTGTGCTGAACACGAATTTTGCGTTAAAAAATTCTAATATGAATATTTGTTGCTGTTGTTTACACAAATGGGTAAACAAATTAATGAAAATTCAAAATCTACCTGGAAGTTTTGCTTTCATCTACCTGGAAGTTTGCTTTTCTGTCGCAAAGCGACCGAGACCGAAGGGCTCGTCTATTATATTTCGGTTGGTACTTACTTAAAAACTGTCAGCTGGACTCAGTTAGTAATTCGATTAAGTGTGTCGTGACAACTATAATACTTTAATCTTATCGTAAGATATGTTAGAGTCTTGTATTCCCTACATCGTGTTCATATCATCTAACAAGTTCGTATTAGACAGATGGAATATGCAAAAGCGGATCCGGATCCGGTAAAATCCGGTTCAGGCCGGATCTGTAGATCCAGGTTCTGGCGAGATCCGGATCCGGCCGGAACCAAAAAAGTGTATCCGGTGCATCTCTACTTTCCAGACATCACTGTATCTCTCTGCAATAAAGTTCATAGAGATACTCATCAACAGGCTACGGGATGGTCCAGAATAGAATTCCTTGCTTAAAGATTCACAGTTGTCAATTCTGAGGAAGGTTTCATATAATATGCAAACACATTTACCATATAACGAGAAGGATATATGAGAGAGCCCCCATCCACTAAATCAATATTGGGAGCCAACGTCATTGTTTAATTCCAGGAGTTTATCTGATGTTAAAAGATGATGGCAAAATAGACAGCCTTAGACTTCTTAAAGTAAGAGCAGACTGCGTATCCTGCTATATAAACGAGACATTTCATGTGAGAAACCTCTATTTCAGGGACTGAAATTTCATTCAATGTGGTCAGATAAAGTTCTATATCGTGTTGCTCCTCATTACAACCATCAAAATCGTCAGCAAATTTATGAAGGTATTCTTTAAGAGAAATACTGTCTTCAAAAGAGATAGCACCATATTTTAGAGCGAACACTTTTAGAATGTTTGAAAGTTGGAGTCTGCGTTCGCTTTCCAAAATTTGGTTGAATGAAATCTGGTAGTGATACCCTGACATCTGTCTATATAAACCAAAGTGGTGCTCTAGCGCATCATTTTGAATTCCTGCAGTTAGAAGGTACTGGTATCCGCAGTTCTCGGTAAGTTGTTTGACCAGCAGTGGTAACGCCTCGCATGTGTGTCTGAAACTGGTAAAGGTTTGTAGTGTTAACTTTCCATAATAGATGGAAGATTATTCCAAATATCTAACCAAGAGACGACGTTGTATAAAAATTGTAAACGAAAAACTCCTGGGTAAATTGGAGCTGAATATTCATCCTCAAAACGTATATCTTTTCCGACCCAGTTGACATTGAATAGTTTCCACACTTGATTGATTAATTCAAGGAATTCTACTATTTGATTAGTGTGTATGATGTCTTTTTCCATTTTCCACGATAATAATCTCATGGAAAATTATCAAAGCAAAACTAACATTTTGTCGTTCTAACCTTGAGGGCCAACACGCTTTCGCTGTTAATCTTGGTGCTCGCTTCAAGACATTACATTTATCAGAATTGAATAAATTACGGATATCTTGAAATGCTGCATAAAATAGTTCAGGATAAGAAATTTAGAGTTAAAATGAGTGGTCGAAATGTTGGTTCTAGAAATGGAGACGTCAAACTTTTGTTTACTTTACTGATATTTTGTTGTACACATAATTTGCATTCAGCGAATTTCGGAAAAAATAAATGTATTGTCTAAATTTTTTAGATTTAACCAATTATTCCTAATGGACTTAATGATATGAACAAAATCAAAAAACAAAATTAAACTTCTTTGTGGATTGCATGGATGCTGTACCTTAGGTTCCAGTCTGCAATTAATTGAAAAGAATTTGTATAAACGAACATTGAGTGGATAATTATCAGTACACACAGCTTCAACAAACAGACCACAAGCTTCGATGTCACAAATAGTTGATTTAACAATTGGGCATAAGGATTCTGTAGATGAAGAACCCAAAGGTATTAATCGCAAAATGGTGGAAAACTTGGCCGATAAACAAGAAACCATCATGGAAAAAACTGTAGTGTGTGGATCATCCGGATTATGAATCGTCCCAATTACCCTTCCTCCCTTATAGGAAGCATCACTACGATTGTGAACTTCATCCATTTGAAGAATCACATGGCGCTGTAAATCATTAAAGGTGGTAGCAACTTCTTCAAGAATGTTAGTATACTCACTCTCTAGGCCAAAACTTTTTTGATCTTCAACAAATTACGTTCGTGTGGAAGTATGATGAAGTTATACTGCAGGGCTCGGCAACCTTTTGAGCCTGCGGGCCAGATTGAGTCATTTAAGGAGATAGAGGCGTAGATTAATGTCCATTAATAAATAATCAAAAATTCTTGTTTAAGCATTCCAACTATACTTTGACATGGTATCTATCCAAATCCGACAGAAAAATTTGATTCGGACATTTTCTTGACCTTTTCGACGTCACTAAAGGTCAAAATCACCTTCATTTTGTACAAACACATTCCGTAAGAATTTCCGGATAGTGAGTGACCTTTGTGTAGCTCGCATATCTCAAAAAGTATAAGTCGGAGAGAAAAAAACTATCCCTCAAAAATGAGCCTTGTCAGTTGTTCTTGGGATTTTGCCGTGTCGATTTTCAACTTTAATACAAAGTTTAAGAGTTAATAATTTTATAATGCCAAATTTCCGATAAAATCGAGTGATTATTTGAAAATCTATAGAAAAAAAGAATCAAATCTATTTCGAAAATTCTGTGTGGCAAAATCCCTTGTACTAATGTAGTAGCAGTGGCGGACACTTGACGAAATATTGGGGGGGCGAAATTAAATATTGGGGGGGGCGAAATTAAATATTGGGGGGACGAAATTAGTTGGGACTCATCACACTTTCACTTTCAGTCGCTATATAATTATGCTATTTTGGTGTTGTTGTTTCTATTACAATTTGTACGCACTCCTTCCACTTTTAAAGTAAAAGATTTGACTCAAATTTATTTAAACTTTATTCTTTCGAAATTATTGGGGGGGCGACCGCCCCCCCTCGCCCCCCCTAGTGTCCGCCACTGTGTAGTAGAGTTAAACTTGCACTATAATAGAACTTGCGCCAAATAGAGTAAATAGCTAGAATTTATATTGACTAGTATTCACTATTAGGCTAAACTTTGACTATGAATATCTAATTCAAATTTTTCGATTTTTGAAATTCTGAGCATCTATGTCCTTCTTAGAATTACTAGTACTGTTCAAAAATACAATAATATTTAGGGGTCATCGGGTGTCGAAAATCTACGCCCCTATCTCGTTAACGCATTAATCGGGCCAAACAATTTACCGTCCTTTGGCCTTACTCGTGATTTATCCAATGTAGAATTGTTAATTTTGACAACGTAAATGTATTGACTTATCTTTAATAAAGTTAGCATGCTAATTAATACCTTTAAATATTAGGATTTCAATTGAATCACTCAATCGGAGGTCACGATAAGCATGTTTATTGAGAGCCGCGTGACGGGAATTTCGCCTCGCGGGCCAGATCTGGCCCGCAGGCCGCGGGTTGCCGACCTATGAGTTAGAGCTTTGGATAATCCGATAACAGCGAGCATGTTTATCAACAATTAAGTATTTCAGCTGATCGAGCCAAAAATTAAGACGGATTAGCATAAAATTATTCTCGGCTTCGAAATCAAATGTGGAATCGCTAGGGTCTAGTGCAGTGCTCGACAAAAAGAAATTTTGATTGTGGCTAATTAAGCCACCTTCTCACTTTTTCTGGTGGCTAAAATATAAACAAAGGCCGATTTAACAAACCACTGATGACTTAACAAAGGTATAATGCCGTAAACAACACTCATATTATTAACAAATAAAGCAACGATAAATATAATCTACACCACGTCAAATAATCCACAACTCATGGTAGATTAGTTAAGCCACCAAAGGCAATTTTTGGTGGCTTAAATAAGTTTTTTGTGGCAAACGCCACCAAACCACCTAATTTGTTGAGCACTGATCTAGTGTACCAATAGCACTAGAAAGATTATGAATGTCATTCTCGACATGTTTTTCAAAGGGGTCGCTGTGGAAATTGAGCAATCTTTTTGACTCATTTCAAATATTTCAACTTCATGAATAATATTTTCTAACAATCTGATATCGTTAAACGAATTACAAGATAGTTTGATTCTATTATTTTCTTTATAAAAAGCCTTACAATCTAATTTTTCATCAACAATTATTGAACTTTCGACCGTATAAATTTCATTATGAAAGTGAATCTTAAGAAATAGAATGATTGTAGAATTGGGTTGATGAAGAAGCCAACCGTTAGGTAGTTCAATTAGTTGTAACTTAGAAATAATACAATTAAGAGTAGAAGGAATAAACTTAGCTTCAGTTTCTTTGAAATATGCGCGGCTCTTCTGGTAAGCTTCCTGTACCCTCTTCTCCTCCTTAACATCTAAAAATAGTCTTTGACATATATCAGCATCATCTGTCAGATAGCTAGGACAGTTTGGAAAGATGCTAGGGATTGCACACTTCTTCAGAGCCACTTTCTTCCTGATCGTCTCAATCATCTCCATTCCATTGAAGTATTGAATGGTCCTTTCTATGTCTTCTTCATGGAAATGGCCTATGTAGACCTTCAAAACAAAAGATATAGAATACAATATAAGAGTAATCATAATATAACAAAGTACTTTCAATTGTTTATTCATCTCGTAGTCTTCTCTCTGCCTTGGTATTGCTTGGAACCACTTCTCACGAGTTTCAACATCAGTGGGAAAAAAGAAAACAGGTACATATTCATCTTTGTCAGAATAGTTTGACTTACAACCAGGTACGAGGCAAGTCATGTTGAAATTAGAATACTTAAGTGAAAATTATGAAGTTTAGCAATTAACAATGCAATTAAATTCATTATTGAATATCGTAAAAAAATTTGTGTTGTGCTTATGGGTGGTAATTATGTGGTTACGTTGTGAAATTCGTACTCTCACTACTATGACGTTTATTGGGCAGAATGTAGAAATTAGACAACTACTCAAGTGTTTATAACTTCTATAATCATTCGGTACTTGTATTTCTTGAACGTAAATATGATCTAAACGAATTTTAATTGTTCTGTAGAGATGAATTCAAACAATTGTTACGGCTAGATTAATATACTTAGTGATCCCTGAAAATCAAGTTTATATTCTCGCAGTTATTCCAAAAATAAGTTCTAAAGGGCATAAAGTAGGTGAATTCACCATAAATGCTCAAATCATCTTTAAATTTCAAGTTATTGTAAAGAATAATCCATGGTAATTACCATCCATGGTCCAGTAATTCACGAGAGTGCCATTGCCTTAGTATATAGATTGGGGGGCGCTGCATTAGTGCGAATTTCTAGAGTTGTCATTAGTGCGAATTTGAAGAGTTGGCATTAGTTCTACTCGAGATTTAGAGAGTTGGCATTAGTTCTACTCAAAAATTGGAGATTTGGCATTAGTTCTACTCGAGATTTAGAGAGTTGGCATTAGTTCTACTCGAGATTTAGAGAGTTGGCATTAGTTCTACTCGATTAAGGCCAAAAAGCGGGAGAGTCAGCCAGGCACGTAGCTACGGGGGAGCAAGGGGGGGCGACCGCCCCCCCAAAAGTACTCCTCGCCCCCCCTCCCAAGAGAATTAGGAAGTGTTCGTTATAGTAAATAGAGTGATTCGTCCCCCACTTGCCCCCCCGACTCCCTGCACTTGCCCCCCCAACATAAAACTTGCCCCCCTGAATTACATACTCTAGCTACGTGCCTGGAGTCAGCAACCCTATACTGTTGTTAGTGAGCTTTAGGTTTCACATAATTATATCGTTAGGTTTCACATAATTATATCGTTAGGTTCACATAATTGTTCCTGGTTTTGCGTGTGCGATTTAAAAACTGTGAAATATCAACACCCCATAGATTCCTATAAAGTAGAACACAATGTGCATACCCAAAAGAAATTCGGAAAATGGAATACAAAACAGACAATTATAGACGCATGAGTGGGCATATTCTCACTACAGCAGATGGTCATAAGTATCTTAAACGGAAATATACAGTTAAATCAGTCGGTACCTCAAATGTGCGCTATTCAGAGATGGATGTAAAGCAACGGCTAAAGTGGATAGGGACAGGGATTTGATTACCCCAGGCAACGTACATAACCACGAAATCATGAACTACCATTCAGAAACCTTTGACCTAAAGAAGAAATGCAAAACCAAGGCACGTACCTCACAGGATCCTCTTCGAAAAATATTCGATGATACGACTAGAGAGGATTCTTTTGCAACAGAGGTATCATTCCCTCAAATCGAATCTTCAATGTATCGCTCAAGAAAGAGTTTAGAGCCGAAAATACCTTCAAACGCTACAGAATTATCTCTGTTATTACCGACTACCACCTTTGGAAAGTTCCATAAAAGTAAAGTTACAATTAATGACCAAACAGCTCTCATATTCTTCTCTGATAAAATGATGGATTTAGTATCACAGGCACCTGATATTCAGTTCGATGGAACTTTTTACTGTGTTCCAAAGCAATTTTATCAACTGTGGACCATTTTTGTAAGAGTTGAAAGGCACTCCTTACCTGCAATCCATTGTCTTTTGACAGGAAAAGAACAAGGGCTATACAAATGCATTATGGAAAGTATTCGCAATCTTGTACCACAGTTCAATCCTATGTCATGTATGTCAGACTGGGAAATCGCTCCAAGAAATGTAATGAAGGAGCTTTATCCAGATATTAATATCAAAGGCTGTTGGTTTCATTTTACGCAACGCATCTGGCATCAAACCCAAAAACTCGGACTTGTCAACAGTTTTCACAGCAATCGAGACTTATCAACATTTGTCAGCACTTGATGGCCATTCCCTTCCTCCCATCTACACTGGTACAACCAACTTACAGTCTTCTAAATTCTCCTACGACACTTACTGATACAGATAGGGTCAATTTAGATAAACTTAAAAGATATTTTACGAAGAGATGGCTCTGTCAGGTTAGTCCCGAGGAATTATCAGTTTTTATATAAAATCAACTACAAATAATTGAGCTGAAAGCTATCATGCAAAGCTCAAGAAAGAATTCAGGCTGGTCATCCCCGAATTTGGAAATTCTTGACAGTTTTCAACGAAATAATTGCGGATACTGATCCCGACTATGCAAGGTTGTCAAGTGGGAATGAAATAAGTAGGCCAAGAAAACTTAAGAATATTATCAATGATGAGCGCCGATCAACATTTAAAATCAATTGATTAACGGTAATTTTACACCTCGGGAATATCTGGAGGCAATAAGTAGTACAATTGGTAAAAACGTAAATAATTTTGGATACACTGATGACTCAGAAGATATTACTGATACTGACAACTTGGAAGTGGAGGATAATCCAGAAAGTACAATAAGTCACATTTGTGTGATCTGTTTGAACCGTAGAACCTCAACTTGGATCTTTTTACCATGCAGACATGCTAACTGCTGTGGTGAATGCAGTAACAAGATTGAAGAACTCGGCCAAACTTGTCCCACATGCCGTTCTACTTTCGTGGATAGGTTCCAAATATATAATTAACCATCAACTTTACGTGGCCCCTTTTCATTACTCTTTTTTTCTTAACTTATTTATTCATGAAGTAATTTATATTTCATCAATTTCTATTCACCAAGTTATTATTTCATTATTCTTTATTCATTAAAATCATTACTTCATTATTCTTAATAATTGATGTATTTAAAGAGAGTTCTCCCAAAATCAAGTCCAACTCTCTAAATCTCGAGTAGAACTAATGCCAACTCTCTAAATCTCGAGTAGAACTAATGCCAACTCTCCAATTTTTGAGTAGAACTAATGCCAACTCTCTAAATCTCGAGTAGAACTAATGCCAACTCTTCAAATTCGCACTAATGACAACTCTAGAAATTCGCACTAATGCATACGCCTCATAGATTGCTATGGTATATACAACAATTAAATAGAATTCAGCTGGATTTTATAAGTTAAATCAATTTATTTATCGCAAGTTGAAACAATACATAGGCGTAGAATACGGGGGGGGGGGGTGGGGCGAGGGGGCGCCCCCCCACATATTTTCAACCTGGGACGGCGGCTCGTAGGACACCCCCCCACTTTTCGGAGCTATCATACCAAATTTTGTGGTCATTACATTCTAGTTAGGATTCGGTTCATGTGGTTATATAATATTCAAATTAGGTTACCTAATTAAGAGAAACCAAACTATGCGAATCACGATTGATTTACTAACAACTAAGAATTCAATGTTTGTGTTTGCAATCTAATTAATGAAACCTTTAAAAGTGTTATTTAGTAAGCTCTATTAAATTTAGAAACATATGATTCTCTCTGTTTTCATAAACAGTGTATGACTTTGAGTATATAAATTAACCAATTGTGATTTTGTTATAGTTTAGTACAACTTAGTTACCTGGATCTATTTTAGTACTATAGGCCACCCAAGCAGACAAAAGTAAAGTAGTCACTTATGATAATTATATATTCATTGTTATTCTTATTTGTTTATTCTTTACTCAAATTCTATAATTAACTCTACTTGATTTGGTCAATTGTTTGTTGAGATTACCATAATTAGTTGTAACAATTTTACAAAAAGAATAACTTTATAATGTCCGAAAAGAGAGCCAGAGAAGAACAGACATATATCACACTGTTCCTCAACGAAAAACATATGACTTCGTATGTAGTTGAACCAACAACTTTATTTGTAGAGCATACTGAGCTAATAGAATTGCCTATTCCTGAAAGACAGTGGATCCAAGAATTACCTAAGCCCACGCCAAAGGCCGAAAGCGGTCATTTGATTCAGACCAGTGATGTGCTCCGTTACTAGTAACGGTAACGGTAACGGGCATCGCCGAGTAACGGTAACAGACATCCGTTCATTTAACTAGTTTCCGTTATCTTTAATCCGTCACTCTTACCATTGCATTACCGTAACACAGTAACCGTTACTACGTTAAACTTATTCCATTGCCATTACAATGTTATTTTAAATCAGTTACCGCTACATTAAGGTAAACTGTGCTGAATAAAGGTAAACGGATAAAATTAAAAAAAGTAACGGAGTAACGGTAACGGAAGAAACAAAGTAACGGGAGAAAAAATTAATAGTAACGGAACAAATAAAGTAACGGTAAAGGGAGATATAAAGTAACGGTAACGGAGTAACGAAAGAAACGGAGCACATCACTGATTCAGACGGCTTGGTTCGAGGAGTTTTCCTGGCTAAAACTTGCGGAAAATTCGAAATCATTATATTGTATTAGGGTCATTGGGCATTCGAGCAACGTCGCAAAAAACCTGCAGACATGATCACTTGTATACATACTTCTTTTCCATGGATGGAGCATGTTTCAGGATGGAGTAATTTCAAGAAGGGTCATGATGGTATCAGGAAGCATAATGAAAGCGGTATACACCGCAATGCTGAATTTGCTATAAACCTCGCTAGGAATGCTGCAAAACATAAAGTTATTTTGGACTCAGGAACGAATAGTGAATTTGAGCTCAACAGAATGGGACTTAGAGCTGTATTCGAAAGTATTAGGTTGTGCGGACATCAGGGTCTGGCCTTACGTGGACATCGTAATGAAAACAACACTCAATGCAAACCTTAACTGCATAGGTAACTTGATTGGAAAATTTAATATAATGGTCAATCAGTATCTGACGGCTGAGAGTAAAATTAAGTACCTTAATTTATCGAATACAGACTGAGGGGTTCAATAAAGAACCAGTATTTTCAATTATTTTGGACGAAAGCACTGACATCAACCGATAGAAACAAATTTCATTTTGTATTCGCTTTTGCAATACTGACTTGCAAAGTCAAGAAGTTTTCCTTGGTTTTCACCTCACCAGCCGTACCAATGCTGATAGTCTGCTCCACCTGCTTATAACCTCGTTGCTGAGTTTCTGAGTTTACGACCCTTAGGGAGTTGGAAGTTTCGTTTTAACTCACTTCATTTCAAAGATATTCAAGTTTAGTAGAATAAATAAGTGATGAGTCAGCATTTTTAATGTGAGTGTTGGGTGATCTCTCAGCACCAACCAACCCATTCGAAATATCGAATTCACAAAATTGTAAAACACATTTTTTTGACGATGTCATCATCACCTTAAGACCTTAATTAGTTTATTAATAATGTTAACACCATTATTAGGTACAGCAAAATAAATTAAGTTAAGTTATTCGAACTTATTATTAATTTAAATTGAATTTCACTATCATATTTGAATTTAGCGCACTCGATAACCCCAATAATCTAATTGGAACCGTCTCTATAAGATAAACACAGAGCGAATTAATTAAAATTAAATATGTCATGCATCCATTGTGCAAGAATATTCTAAGCAGAAATAAATATAATCACATAATCTGTCGTTGTTATGGAATGTAAAATCTTGGTTTTCAATTGGAAAATAGAAGCCTAACCGATCTCACAGGTTGAACCAATATAATAATCACGCTTTGAAACAAAAGAATTAGATTTAACACTTTAATTGAACTGAAGTGTTAGTAAACAAAGGAAATTTGAAACTCAATTGTGGCACAAACCACGTACAATTTGAAAATTCGTGCATTGTGAAAAGGTGTAGAATTTAATTCTCTATCGAATGCATATAAATTGAATTTCGGGCACCATTTATTGTTCCTTTTCAAACATTAAACAGGTACAAAAATGTGTCCAAAATTTTTTAATCAAAAATCAAAAATCGTGACCCCAGGTGCACATCTGTAACCCATGAGACACCTGTCCTGAAAATTTCAGTTCTTAGTTAATAATTAAACTCTGTTCTGTGTACGATCTACGGAAGGATAATGATAACTAGCGCGCTTCGCTTGCTAGGTCGCTTCGCGGCAGAATACAACCACACACCAACCGCTTTGCGGTTGCTGTGTGGTTTATATACTCCTAATATTGATTATAAAGCGTAAATAGGCCTAAATAGTAGAATTTAACAATGTGAAATTTTAATGGTTACGTCATCATACGACAATGAGTTAGCATAGTGACAATCTGGTGTGACCAAGGTGTCTGCATCATTAATGTACATGTTCTATTAAATTTTCAGATTTTCTCTCTTAAAGGGCGCGAATTATGTGCGATTAAGTGAATTTTCATGCTTCTCGAAATGTGACAATGACGTGATAACTTGTCGAGGTGTGAGAAATTTTGAGTGGAAACAACTTGTTGGCGGGTTCCAAAAGTTACCCCTATATGCCAACCGTCCACTTTCTTCAATCAACTCGTAACATACAAACAAATATATACACATATACACCCAGGTTTGTGTTTTAATAGTTAGATATACCAAAGTACTAAGACCAATACTGGGCCACTATAATATCCAAATTAATCACCGAATCTCGATGGGGCTAGATTCTAAAATCCGGAGCCTATTTACAATCCGGGGATCCCGGAATTAGATTTATATTATTAATACATAGTCTTATAAGTATAAAACTACTGTAGAATTACAGTCGCTAAATTAAATCAACTTTCTTCTGAGCCTAGTCAGCCATAATAATGAAATAACATTTCTTAAGAATTTAAGGTAGTTTCTATAGATTCTTGGGTAGATAGAGCCCCAAAAATATTTTGAAAATCTGAGATAAGTAATGGCAATTCATCAATTCTAAATGGAATGCACAATAGTGATAAATTACTAAGAGAAATATTATGTCTTATGAAATTCGAGGTAATAATGAATTAATAAATATTGAGGTACATTAGGTAAGTAGATTAGAGAATTAGACACATTATTCCAATTGGAATTATAACCATGTTCAGTAGTTACACATTCGTAAATAAAGGAACAAATATTATTTGATTTAATAACAATAGTAATCAAGTTAAATGGTTTATATAACATTATTTGTGTATCGATCAATATTTGTTCATTATGACGTTTTAAGATTATAGATCCAGTAATAAAATTAATGGATCCTCAACTGTAGACTTAATTTTCTTCAAAAATTGGACTGCTTCTCTACCATCAATTAGCCTATGATCGTATGTAAGAGCAACATACATCATTGGCCGAATAACAATTTGACCACTGATTACAACAGGTCGTTCAACAATTGAGTGCATTCCTAGAATTGCAGATTGGGGCGGATTTATAATAGGAGTTCCATAAAGTGAACCAAATACACCTCCATTTGAAATTGTAAAAGTACCCCCATATAGGTCTTCTAAAGCAATTTGATTATTTGAAGCTTCCTTAGTAAGACGAGCGATTTGATTTTCTAAATTTAAAAAACTTCTGTATAAAACATCCTTTATTACAGGAACTACTAAGCCACTTGTGGTTGCGATTGCAACTGAAATATCAATATAATTACGATAAACAATATCACTACCATCAATAACAGCATTAATTACAGGCATTTCTTTTAGAGCACGAGCAGCAGATTTCAAAAACGGCGACATTATCCCAAGTTTGACTCCGTGTTTTTCATAAAATAACTCTTTATACTTATTTCTCATGGAAATAATATTGCTCATATTTACTTCATTAAAAGTAGTCAGCATAGCAGCAGTATTTTGGGAAGCCTTTAATCTTTCAGAAATTTTTATTCTCATACGAGACATCTTTACTCGTTTGACCGTCCGTGTATTTATAGTAGCTCCTTCAGGATTTAAATCGGCAAAAGTACTTATAATGTTATTAACTGTAGGAGAAGCCTTTTCAATTGGGGCCATCGGATTCAGAGTTGGAATTGCCGTTTGGGGCATTGCAGTTGGACTTTTATCAATTGAAAATGCATCTGTCGATTTAGAAAAAGTTTCATAATTGAATTCTACATTGTCCTTCAATTTAGTGTGATTAGTTGAAAATGAGTCGTCTATGGGTTGAGAAACATCATTACCCGCCTTTCTAATTTGCAATAATTCTTGTCCTTCAGATATTTTCTCACCATCAAGAACAAGTAAGTTCTCAACAACACCTGCCTGCGGAGCATGAATTGGTAAAGCCGTTTTATCTGTTTCAATTTCACCTAATAGTTGATCTTCAACTACTTTTTCCCCAATTTTACAGTGCCACCGAATATCTCCTTCGGTTATTGAATCTGCAAATGAAGGTGTAACGATTGTGTATAATTCTGCATTGAGTAATACTGACTTAGATATATGTGAACATAAAATTAGTGGAGGGTAATTTGGAGTATACTTTAAATATAGTTTAGGAAATAATTGTGTCCGATTATTAGTAGCAGAAAAAATACTTCGGGGTAAATAGTTTTTGAGAGAACAGTTGAGCACACGGTGATTGAAATAAAGAAAAGCTTTTAACATACTATGATCTAAAGGAAAATATTGTACATAAATATTATAAAATATATTACATAAATATTACTGTTAATGGCAATATTCTTTTGGCTGCGGAATTATAATTTCTACATTTAATGAAATAATATACGTAATAAGATACCATCATTCGTTGGTATGAAAATCAGGGAAAGTAAAATATTCTACTTTTAGAGATTTTGTAAGCTAACGAATTTCATGAATTAAACAATAGTCAAGGCCTAAGTACACTCAAACCTCCCTTATCTGGGCACTATCGTCCAGAGGCTGCCCGTAACTGGGAATTGCATGGATCTAAGAAATATAATGGCTAGTACATGTGCAATCCCAAAGTGTCTAAATCCATATTGTTAGATTCATTCCAAAATCAAAAAACTAATGTTTTTAATCCTGATGTGGAAAAATATTTGGGTTCTGAGAATAAAGTCAAGTTTCTCTCTCCTCAGATCCAAAACGAAGTGCTCAGGGACCTGGCTCATACTCTCCTGCGAGGACTACTTTATCGCATCCGGACTGAGTCGATTGGGGTTGACAAGAAAGAATCCGTGTTCTCGATAATTCTCGACGAGACGTCGGATATTAACCGCAACGAACAAGTATCTGTCTGTGTTAGATTCTGCAACACTGAAATTAATTCAGAAGAGGAGTTCCTCGGGTTTCACATGACAAAGAGAACTACTGCCGATGCTCTTCTTTCCCTTCTAAAAAGTTCGCTGACAGCCTTCAATCTACCTTTTTCTGGAATTAGGGGTCAAGGTTATGATGGCGCTTCAAATATGAGCGGCCGAAATACGGGTTACAGGCAAAAGTTGCAGCAGAAAACGCCATGGCGCTATATATCTGTATTGTTTCGGACACTAATTTAACTTGGTGGTTCAAGATTCCCTAGTTGCACTTCCTGAAGTCGCCATTGCTCTTGAGCGAATGAATGGTGTCGTGACGTTTATCAGGAACTCTCCCAAAAAATGGAGAGGTCAAGGAAATTCTTGAAGTTTCTAAGCAAGAGAATGAAGCTTCCAACTTCACTCACGACAACCACTCGATACGGCCCCTTTGTCCCACTCGCTGGGTGATGCGCCTGCCCGCAGTAGATGCATTTCTGAGTCACTATTCTTCAATTATCGATTTCTTAGTCTATATAAAGGAGGATCGAACTGAACTCCGTCAAGAACAGAGGAGAAGCTGATTAATTTCTACGATCTTTAGAGACCTTTCAAAACTATTCCTGCCTACGTGTAGTTCAAAAGATCTTGCAGATTGTACAACCTGTACATGTGATGTGCCAAGGGCCAAAGTCGACAGCTGGAGATGTCAGAGGATGGGTTAACACACTTGCTCTCACATTGACTGCGGAAGGATCGAATGTCGAGAACGCTACAGCCCTGTACCACGCAGTAAAACAGCTGACTGTTGAAGAACTCAACTTGACCTTCCAGCTTTGCCTCGTATCGGACTTACCCGTGGGACGCGCCCTCACCAAACAGCAACACAACATGTGACAGAAGGGCTCATTGCCACATTTTATGCTGTTCTGTACCAAACAGTCGCGCGAGAGGCAGCAAAAGCACTTTGTGACAGGTATAGTACCAATGATCTAGTGATTGTGGACCTCCTCCGTCGCTCATTGGAGGATTCTGCCATGACTATGGCCGAATTGACAAAAGTGGCCAAGTTCTATGAGACAGATATCTCTCTTGATGCCGTTTGGCATGAGAGGTATAATTGGTTTAAACGCTGTTCGTTGTTGGGAGACGTACCTTCGATCAAAACTCTGAGGGAAAAGCTGGCAGAGGAGGAAGCTTTAAAGTTCATGATGCCGAACCTCCATATGTTGTGTGTGATATATGTCTGTCTGCCAGTTTCTACATGTGAAGCTGAGAGGAGCTTTAGTATGCTGAGACGTTTCCACACACATCTCAGGAACACACAGACACAAGAGAGGTTAAATCACATCGGCGTGATGTGTGCAAACAGGGACATCGCAAGGACAATGGGACTAAGAGCTTCGATGAACGAATTCGTGAATTCAACAGCACAAAGAAGAAACACGTTTGGCCCTGCCTGTTAGCCTACATTATTATATGAATGTACGTATACTATATCATAGATTTATAAAGTATTCAAAATATTCAATTTTTGGAAAATATATTAATAGGGTTAATATCTCGCCCGGGGAGAATTTAGTGATTTTGGGGAAACTTTTACGCCTATGATTCGGAGACTCCACTGTAGTTTATTTATAAACACTCAAACCTCGAGATGCGGACCTCTCAGATACGGGCACCCATGTTGCTGTTAAGCAAAGCTTAATATCTATTCGTTTAACAAATAATCGAGTTTAATGACAAAATTATCCAACAAATACTTATCTTAAGTTAAATTATCTACAACCCGTTGAGGCTAAGTATCCCCTGGAAATCTAAACACTACTTGGAACTGTTAGTTTTTCCATAATACCCCTTCCAATTATCTATTGTTTAAGACAAAGTTTGACTCTAGCTTATATACTTTCCGAGTTACAGCAAGGTATGTGAATATGGAACTAAATGACATATCATTTACACTAAGATTAATTGAAATTTGAGTAAAAACACGGACGGATCAGAAATTTGGGTTATTATCAATGCGATGTTTATGTCGATATAGTTAGTACTAAGTATTAGCTTGGGGGGAATAGAAAGCATTTTTTGATCTATTGTTTACTTTTCACACTACGTGGGTGATCAGTCGGAATATTTTGGATGACGAAACATTCCAGAAAATTCCAGAAAATTCCGATTAGTCACTCCAAGTTCCATATTCACATACCTTGCTGTAACTCGGAAAGTATATAAGCTAGAGAGTCAAACTTTGTCTTAAACAATAGATAATTGGAAGGGGTATTAATAGAAAAACTAACAGTTCCAAGTAGTGTTTAGATTTCCAGGGGATACTTGGCCTTAAACTTTCCTATCAATGCTAGAAGGCAATTAAAGTTAGCTGTAACATTTTCATCGCGATGACCTCGCATGGGGATGCCCTGCTGCCCACAAAACCTTATACTCTCGAAAATAGACTTGAGGCCGGCTCTGTTAGTATTGAACTCTCGCTCGGCATCCATGTGTATGGCGATAGCGCTGTTGTGTATGTTTTGGCAGAATTCAATGCGAATTCAGCGCGGAAATGAAGACCTCTCTTGTGGTGAGATTTGATCGCATTGAGACCCGACTTGAACGCAACAAAACCAGAACATATATTTCTCCACGGAAAAATATAATTTTTGGCAGTGTTTATGTCCGAAGGGGTCCAACGTTTATGCTCGTAGGCCCAATTGCAGCTGAGGCAATAAAGAGATTTGCCATCCTCGGCCAACTTTAGCCAGTTGTGGTCGCAAAACCAAGATTTCTGGACTGAGTAGTTGGATTCCTTCTTCGGCATGGGGTTTGGAAGTTCATTGATGTCCTGTTGCTGTGGAATGGGAATCTCTGGGATATCAATTTGGCGTAGAGGTACGGTTGCCAGGATTGGCACTGCGGCCACTAACTGAGGAATGTCAGCAGCTTCTGTATTGGGCCTTTTAGCCGACGGGAAATAGTTAGCGATACTTGGCTGTTTTGAGCCATCGTCAATATGCCTATTAAACATTCTCGGAGAGCAGCTTGAACACCAACTAATTAGCACGCGTTTTGCAAAGTATAGGTATATTGCATGTAACTATAATACTAACAAATAAGGAATACGCAATTGAATGAGAAAATTAAAAAAGAGCACTATATAAGTCTTTGGAGAATGCATATCAGGAAAGATTATAGTATAGTTAAATTATAATTCGATCCAAAATCTACCCGGGCCGCCCGGGTGCTTGTAGAACTTGCCCGGGCGGCCCGGGCTACTTCTCCGCCTATGCTCCGAATAACTGAAACATTGGGGCATGGATTTTGTCCGTTGTAGAGAGATGTCCGCTTCTCGGGTGTCCTTTTTGGGAGACTACTGACAAAGCTAATACTACAAATGCTATTATAGCTAATAAGAACTAAGTCAATAACGGGATTCTAGCAATTTATTTCAGCTAGTTCATACTAAACTACTAAACCGATTGATTTTCTGTGCAATCAAATTTAATCTAACTACTCAGTTTAAAAATTTCAACTTTTAGTGTAGTGTATGGTGACATACCTATAAAATTAACATATTTTTAAATTTAGTATTTTGTGTTTAAATAGCTCATTTGACAGTCAAATGAGCAATTAACGTTGTCCATGCACAGAAAACCCCGAAAATATGATTTTCATCCGCAAGAAACTTTTTCGTGCAATTGTATCCTCAAACATGTTATCTTTTGCATTGTAGCTTCAAATTATACTTAATTGAAAAATATTACCTTTATTGTGAAGTTTTAATTAAAACTAAGGACAGAGGGGGGGGGGGGCAGTGGCGTATCCAGGGGGGCAAGGTGGGGCGACCGCCCCACGCCCGTTTTTTTGATTGCCCCCCCCCACAGTGGGCTATTATGGTGCATTAGCAAAAATTACCACATTAAATGTATTGCAATTTGAATGCATATTTGCTAACAGAATATATTCGTTATACTATATTTTAAATTTGAACTTGGTCACCCTACTTGTTCAACTATACGCCCTATTTAGACAAAACATTTTTTCGGTCATTAATTAATGTTTGAAAGCTTAGTTTTAGTGATAAATTTTGATTACAAGAAAATCTATATCTATGCTGCCTATTGTGTTTATCTTAAATTCCTTTTGAGTATTCAAAACCTTCTGAATTCAAATAAAGCATTCATTTTGATCTGTTTGTTACGGGTAACTAGATATTAATAATTTATTTTGGGTATTTATTAATACAAGCTGCTCGTCCGAGCTACGCGCGTTCTTACAACTTGCACTAGGGCCTGCGGCCCTCGCTTGTATTTCAAAACACATGCCTTTTCAAATTAAATGTCCGTTGTATTTAATTATATACTCCAATAGACTTAAACTGAATCTAGGCTCCTATAAAAACTTTCGATTATGGAAGAAAAATGACGAAAAAATTATATACCCCTTCCCTAGATCACGCTTTTTGTCACTTTGTAATAAAAAGGACGGGTTGTAACACTTACCCCCTTGAGCATTACTTAAATTCAAAAGCACAAATTGATTATATTACGGGAATCATATGGGAAATATTTAGGTGACCGTTAGTGACCCACGTAACAGTAATGCTATTGTTTCAGAGTAGGGCTGTGCCCCCCTAAGCTGTCTATATCCGTGGGCCCCAGCCATAGGTATATACGTATAAGGACAGAAAAAATAAACTGGGAAATACTAATCAGCGCCTGTACTGTTGAATATTTATGCTAGTTAGAACTGACAGTTTTCTAGATAATAACGCATGTCCGTGTATATATTAATAAACTAACTCCAAATAGAAAATTAATATCACTAACAAACTGTACAACTCTGTGGACCCCTAACTTTGGACTGTGGAGAAGTTATTGTATTGATTGGTAATAATCAAATAGACACAATGGAAAGTTATAAATCTATGGGAGACAGACGGAACACAATAACTGATTGGATAAATTAACTTCCTCTCGACCATAGGCGTCGGAAATGGGCCCGCCGGCCCTTTGGGCCGCCCGGCCCGAACGCTCCGGGGCCGGCCCAATCGATTCTGGGGCCGCTACATTCAAGGCATCACTAACACAAATATGGGCCGGGTAGACACTTCGGGCTGCCCGGCCCAAGCCGGGTGGCCGGGTGGGTCCGACGCCTATGCTCTCGACCAATTAAATCACAGTCTCAGATAGGCATTCTATAATGCACACTTAACAATTGATAGAGACACTAAAATCCTTTTATACGAATTGAATGCTAGCTGCTAATCCATCCTGGAAAACCCTCGAATTTAATAGGCTAAAGGTTTTGTCACCTATAGGGAGGGAAGATGTGAATATTTTTCTTAGATATTAGAACTTGTTTCTAGATACAGTATTCCCTATTCCCCTGCCAAATTTCAAGTCTGTAGCTCTTACAAGTTCCTCAATCAATTCTGAACAAACAAACAAACAAACAAACAAAATATCATTGTGATTTAATATATAAGATATTAACTAGCGATTTGTACAGTCGAAATCGGGTTTTTTGCCTCCTTTTGTCGTGCAAAAATGTGATATCTTAATGTGTTTTCCATCGGGTTTTTTTGCCTCCTTTTGTCGTGCATTTTGGGGGGAAAAAACCCCGATTTCGACTGTATATGTTTACGCTTACCGCATTTGTGCATATCAACGCATATCAATCCAATTTACTAATATGTATACCTTTGAAACATTGTGAAACCCAAATTAAATCGACAGCCTCCGCTTCGTTGCGCAACCTGAAGAATATACTTAAAATTCCATTCTAACCTTTTGGTTGCTATGACTGTAAAACCGTATAAAAATGCAGTAATTTACACTAGATAGAAGCGATATTTATTAGATGGACAATACAATAATGCATTTATTAGATAAAATGCTGCTTTTATTGTGTGAATTTGATAGATTATCTTCTGAAAATGACTCCTAATTATTTAATCCCAAAACACGTCTGGACTTGGCTAGAAATTTGAGTGGTAGTTAATTTAGATGTAAATTTATCGTTAGAACAAAATTTAAAAACTGATAGTTAATCAACCCCATCCTTGCACACATAGATATATAGATTTGTGTTTAAATAATATTTATTGATATAGGAAATCCACATAAAATAATATGCGTCATTTTACCATATATGGTAAATATGATGACTCATCATATCCTGGAAACCTAATGCAAAATAGAAAATTCGATGTAGCGAGAAGAACCACAATGGTCGACTTACTATACAGTAATAAAACATTTTATAGTCCTATCTCATAAGATTAACGCGTAATACCCTAATACTATAAATTGACAATAATAGCCCACTGTGGCCCCCATTCCCCCCCCCCCCAGTTCAAAAATCCAAGTTACGCCACTGGGGGGGGGGGGGAGGGGGAGAGAATCGACTGATTTCGGCTCAGTTAATTTTAATACTGTGTGTTTCTCGGAGTGACATATAGTTGAAAAAGAAGTTGGAGAGTAATTAGTTCGGTGTAAAAAAAAACACACTAATAGATAATTGAATAGCTGACTTTTTGTATGGTTTGCGGAAAATTGCATGTTGCATTGAGTAATCTCTAATTAGTGTGCCATGTTGGGTGGGTAATTAACGAATTCAAAGATGTATACCAGAAAAAATACATAACATAAGTATGACATTATATAAAAAGATCCATTCTAAATACTCTATTAAATTATATATCCTAATGTCATCATTTATTTGGCGCCAAAACCACATAGTAAGGTTACTGAAAACTCAATAAGTAGTCGCAAGAGTTTCTTCGTATATATAAACTTGGAGAAAGTTAAATGTAGAATGTATACAATGTAAGAAGCTTAGTAGATCTTGATATGGTGGCCATGGTTCGAAAAACCAAAACCATGGTCCAACAATACAAAAATTAAAGTCGTACTATTTCCTATTTGAAAAATCGAACCATTTCCGCATCACAGTAGATTTAAAATGAAAATAATAAAACTGGGTTCTTATTTTTTCAATGTTTATGCAGCATGTCCAGCTGTATTTGAAGTAGGCTATGGCCCAGCCTAGCAATTTTTTGCTATATAATGAGCACCCAGATGAAATCCTGAATATATGAGATATATGTAAATAAAAAACGTACAGGCCAAAATTCAAAATAATTTGTATTAATTAAAACATTCAAAATTCCAGAAGCATCATAACATTTGTTAGTGCTTAAACCTGAATGTTTACATAAAATAATATGTTAAGTCGTGACCTTCGATATATAAGGCCGGAGTGCTGGTTTGAACCATGGATTACTTAAAGTGCATTGAAAAATGGAGAATTGATCTTTATTCCAATAATTATCGATGATAGAGCTGAAAAGTGTATTATAACTATATAGGAATATGGTATCCAGGTATACATAGCACCCTCCAGAATTGTGATATGTCATCATCTGTTGACGTTGTGGTGATTTTGGTTGCGAATTATCTTGCTTTTCTAGCATACTTTTAACAAAGTTAAACGCGTTCTAAATTGGAACATGGTTACACCCAGAAGTAGTAGAATGAAATATATCGAAATTATAAATGGAATGTTACACATTCCTGGTTTGCCATGGAAATGTATATTTCCTAAATGTGCCATAACTCAAAAACTATGAATGTTATGTAAACTAGGCTGGTACGTAACCTTCGTTATATAAGGCCTTACTACTGAGTAGATTTTGCTGGACCATGGATTACTTAAAGGCCATTGATTATTAGCTGACATATCTTTATCTCAATAGCTAGTATTGACAGACCTGAGAAATGCATTAAAATTGTATAGGAAGTTAGGAAGTTAGGAACATGATATCAAGGCATATAAAACACCCATTAGAATTGTGATATATCACCATTTGATTACGTAACCGCTATTTTACCTGGGAATTATCATGTTTTTATAGTCTGCTTTTAAGATAGTTAAACGCGTTATAAATGTTCAAAATTGGAACATGAGCATGTCCATAACTAGTTGAATGGAATATATCGAAATTATTAATGGAATGTTGACACATCTTTGAGATAATGAGTGTATTACCATATAAAGAATAAAGTGCTAAAATCTCATTATCTCAAATATTATTGGAGTTAGGCCTAGAAAATGTATTATCAATGAATAGGAAGTTACCAATCGCGGATAGATCACTACTTGCATAGTTTACATAAAATAGATAGTTTGGAGTTATGGCTCATTTTAATAAATATGCATTTCCCTGGCAACCTAGGAATGTGTCAACATTCCATTTATAATTTCGATATATTTCATTCAACTAGTTATGGACATGCTCATGTTCCAATTTTGAACATTTATAACGCGTTTAACTATCTTAAAAGCAGACTATAAAAACATGATAATTCCCACGTAAATAGCGATTGCGTCATCAAATGGTGATATATCACAATTCTAAAGGGTGTTATGTATGCCTTGATATCATGCTCCTAACTTCCTATATAATTATAATGCATTTCTCAGGTCTGTAATTACTAACTATTGAGATAAAGATATGTCAGCTAATAATCAATGGCCTTAAGTAATCCATGGTTCGGAGTAGTAGTAAGGCCTTATATAACGAAGGTCACGGCTGGTACTGATTTGCCCGGAATAGGTAACTTCCTATTCATCGATAATACATTTTCTATGCCTAACTTCAATAATCTTTGAGATAATGAGATAATTAACACTTAATTCATTATTAGGTAATGACTCACTATCTCAAAAATTATTGAAGTTAGGCATAGAAAATGTATTATCGATGAATAGAAAGTTACATATTCCGGATAGATGCCTAGTTTACATAACATTCATAGTTTTTGAGTTATGGCACATTTAGGAAATATACATTGTCCATGGCAACCGAGGAAAGTGTAACATTCCATTTATAATTTCGATATACTTTATTCTACTACTTCTGGGTGTAACCATGTTCAATTTAGAACATTTAGAACGTGTTTAACTATGTTAAAAGTATGCTGGAAAAGCAAGATAATTCGCAACCAAAATTACCATAACGTCATCAGATGATGACATATCACAATTCTGGAGGGTGCTATGTATACCTGGATACAATATTCCTATATAGTTATAATACACTTTTCAGCTCTATCATTGCTAATTATTGGAATAAAGATCAATTCTCCATTTTTCAATGCACTTTAAGTAATCCATGGTACACAAATTTTCGCTTAACACTCAGGCCTTATATATTGAAGGTCACGGTTAACTATATTATTTGTAAACGAAAGATATTCTAGTAAGCAGATTGGCAATCTGGTGTGACCAACGTGTCCGCAATATTAATGTGTATGTTCTATTAAGTTTTCAGATATTAATCTTTTAAGAGGGCGCGAATTATGTGCAATTAAGTGAATTTTAATGCTTCTCGAAATGTGACAATTACTTCACAACTTGTCGAGGTGTGAGGAATTTTAATTGGAAACCTCAACTTGTTGGCGGTTGCCAAAAATAACAATTGGAAACCGTCCAGTTTCTTCAAATCAACACGGAACATATAAAGGTTTGTGTTATAATATACACACATATATATATTAGAAGGGTCAAAATCTAAGATTCCGTGACCACCTCGGGAAGTTAAGTTTTTTGCTGATTCTGATACTCGAGGGTATATCTCGCGATTTAAGCTCCCATGCCAGCCTCTAAAATTTGGGAAAACCTTTTCTAGCGACAAATTCAAAGGAATCCGACAATCATTTTGAAATTAATGCCCCTCTCTGAACATTTCAGAAATTGAGATTATAGGGTTTTTGAACAGTATCCAATAAGTGCATTTAATCTGCAAAATTTATACAAAACACCTTAACTGGCTATGTAGATGTCCCCATGTAAATCTCGGTAATAGACCTAAATTTATCACTTTGACTCTTCTGGGAATCTCACATGGGGGTGACAAAGCAAAAAAATGACATAATCGTTTTTTCGACCACTTTTTTTAGGTCAATGGATTGGATTTTTGAATTTTTGTATGGTCAAAGTGATAAATTTAGGTCTATTAGCGAGATTTACACGGAGACTTACTACATAGCCCGTAAAAAAAGGTTATTGCATTTATTTATAAGATATGCTAAACAAAAGTCATGTTGCTGTCCAAAAGTAGTCAACGAATATCCGTTTCAGTCTAATATTCGTCCAAACCATGGCCTACTATAGTATATGGCTAGATAAGTCAAGTATTTGCCATTTTATTTCTAGGACAGTGTTTACTTTCTAATTGCTCGTAAAATAAATTACCTATCGTCATGGAATAAACTAAACTTAGGTTTTCAAATACGCCGGAAACATCTAAAATACTTTTGAGAATGATTTCTCATCGGATTTAACCACAATGACGTAATCAAATATACATACCCATATATGGTAATTAATACTAATTATGAAGTAGAGATTGAAGTAGAGATTCTGTGAACATTAGCTAAATAAGTCCCAAGAACGGTCATTAAACTGACTGGGCAACATGTACGTCGTCAAACAGCACTTTTAAGACTTAGATTAAATTCTAACTATACATTTCAAGAAAATACAAAACATATGGTTTGATAACAATAGCATAATTATTTACTTACATTGACGTTGAAAAGAATTTGAGTGAAAGGAATGACATAATTTGTTACTGTAGTTAGTTTTTTTACAAGAAAAATGCATTAGGATAAAAACGGCAAAGTTGGATTCTCAAATTATCTAAAAAATTAACATTTATTTAACATCATTACCATATATGGGTATGCATATTTGATTACGTCATTGTGGTTAAATCCGATGAGAAATCATTCTCAAAAGTATTTTAGATGTTTCCAGCGTATTTGAAAACCTAAGTTTAGTTTATTCCATGACAATAGGTGATTTATTTTACGAGCAATTAGAAAGTAAACACTGGCCTGGAAATAAAATGGCAAATACTTGACTTATCTAGCCGTATTATATAGTAGGCCATGTCCAAACGAATATTCGTTTCGAATTGAATATTCGTTCAATCATTTCGAACGAATATTCGAATATTCTTTTCAGCTCTAATTAAAAGGATAGTCCCGATTGAGTTGAAATTTTCAGTGCAGCTAATCATTGTCCAAAAGACATGCGCAGATACAACGTTGTACACAGGTAGTTATATTTTCAACATCAAGTTCGTTAATTCAAATGAAAGGGAAATGTGGAGAAGAGGAATATCGGTATAATTAGTTTTGATGAATCTGTACAATGTTGTTACCTTTAGAAAGAAGAGAGAAAATACTTTCGAAACATGTCGTTGTTACCATTTATATTTATAAGCTATCCTAGAGATTGAAAGTGAAAATTATATTTTGCCAACTTGAATTTAAACCAGCAAGATGATATGATATCTATCACTTCAGTTAGTTGAAATTGGAATGTTCCAAATAAGTTAGAATTTCCTATACTCTCAGAATCTAACTTTATAAGAGCTACGTACAATTTCATTAAAAAGAGCTTCAACTTTGCTTACCGTATTTCCCCGAATAAGCGCCCCGGCGCTTATTGTTTTCGTGGGCCAAAATTATCGTGAAATCTTTGAGGAAAATCCAGAATATACTCTGTAGGTCGATTCTAAAGGTTTCTACCAACAGTATACCTACCGAAGTTGCCAAAATTACTGGAATGACATTACAGTGATCAACTAATGTGTAGAAATTTTATCATACCCAATGTCATTTTTATTGACCCGGCGTTATTCGGGGAAATAAAGTATTTAGTTTAGGACATTCAGGGATAGAGAAATCGGTTCGTTTTCGTAAAAAGCGTTGGTAATTAAATCTGAATTAACAGATTGACTGGCTTCAATTGATATTTTGATTTTTCTAACCGTGGGAGTAAAATAAATAATCTAACTATCTCTCGAATACCAAATAATCCAGTTCTGAAGAGATATCAAATTGAGCTCTTGCTTCAACGCATCAAGTACCATACAATACTTCTCATCAACTTAGAATGATTGCTGACTTTCCAGTATTACCTGATTAAAAAATTAAAGAAATGTTTTTCTTTATCCTCAAACTTCAACGTTGCTGAAGTGTTTAGATTCTACGGGTGCTGAATTATATATACAGTAATACCTCGTTTTACGCGGTTTTTTTTAACGCGTTTTCGTTTTACGCGGAACAATTGTTTATGACCAAAACTTTTTTTACGCGATCCTCAACTCGTTTTACGCGGTTTTTCTATGATTTTCATATAATTAATTCTCTTTTTTATGGATATTTTCGATAATTTTTAAGATTTAGTGGTAACAAAGCGGTTCTACATTTCCAAAAAAACAAAAATGATGATTTAGAGATAGTAGATAGTTAGGGATATGTATTTGTCGTATAGTAAGTTCATCCAAATATATTATTGGTCAAATGAGTACATATTTGCTTCACTATTCACACTAGAGATACTCAGTTATGGGAGGTACCCGAAGGTGTAGGGTTGCGGTGTGAAGGGAATTTTAATTCCCTTCACAACACAATTCCCTTTCTGTGGGAAAGGGAATTGTGTTTCCTCTGGAAACGAAAAAGTGGGAGGCTTTGCCATTTTTGGAGGGAGTTTACCAAAAAGCGGGAGACTCAAAATATACGCTATTTTTAATATCTATAATGAATAGGACGATATAATACTATTATTTTTCTAAGTTTGGATTTCTACAATTAGGAAACGCTTATTTTTCTAGTTCTATCCATCAAATTTCTTCCCGCTTATCTCGTATTCACCAAATGTATGCGATAATACAACAAACACGAAATAGCTAGATTAATGAATTGTATTTCTCCTACAAAGTAGTCTTTTTATTAGATATACGTGGATGTGGCAGATTTAAATATCTTCAAAGTTTTCGTGATTTAGAGACATTTTTTTGAGATTTCTAGGAATTTCAAGACGATTAGGCCATCAAATTTGTAAAAATATGTTGCATATATGCGTAGCACGCGGATCCGCCTGGTCCGGCATGGCTGGACCAGTTTTCATATATTCTACTATATTATATCGGACGGTCCGGTTTTGGCCGGACCACTTTAACTGTTTGGCCGGATATTTTTCAGAGCCGTGCGACGCCCGTGTGTTGTAAAGCTTATTCCACTCGTGGTGCGTAGATCGACATAAACTGAACGATAAGAAATTCAGCATCGTATCTAGTATAACAACTGTCTGGACGATGTAGGCACAAAGCCACCGGAATATTTTTAAGAATGTCTTGCAAATTCGAATTACACCATAATAGTACAGTGTATTGATAAGGGGGCTAAATAATCTTAACTAACTTATAAGTATATGAATAGAACAAAACTTGGCACTAGTGTCTTGACTAATTTAGCAAAAAATGCAGTTATTTTACTTATATATCCTAAAATCTAAATATATAAACAATTTCAAAAAAAGCGGGAGTTTTTAAAGTTTGGCGGGAGGTCGGGAGGATGGGAGAAAAAAAGGAAAAAAAGCGGGACGGTTGGCAACCCTGCTTCATTGCGGAAGTTTTTTTGCTAACAAAAGTGTTAGTATGGATATACACTAGCCGGCCAAAAGTATTTAAACAGCAATAATTTGTATTTATACATTCAAGCTTCTAGCAGCATAATAGCATTGGTAGATGCATCAACACAGCTATTTACATAAAACGATATGTGAAGTATAATAAAATAGCAAAATTTTTGAATTTACATTTATATCGAGGTGTTAAACTCATTAACTATATAATTAGCTAATTAAATATATAATTTCTGATCATCAAGATGGAAAGAGAATATAGAAGTTCTGATTGCATATTTGAATTCCACATGGTCGAATTACTCTAGGGGCAAAATTTCAAATTATTATGTTAATTTTCTACTGGAATACAGCCACATTCCCATTTGTGCCACTTGTGCATCAATTGGCACGTGGCAGATAGATACACTTATGCCACTTCATGGATATTAACTAAAATCACGATAATTCAAAATATTACTTAATTTATAACTATAGCAAGATATTTATAGTCATTTCAGAGTAGTTTAAACCGCCTCTAATAAGTTACCAGACGATTATTGCAGTTTGCATTAAAACTCCAATTGTTCAAATACTTTTGGCTGGTTAGTGTATACCCGGTGTAGCGTTGTTATCCACTTAGATTTGAGTACTAGCTTCACAGGTAGGTTAAACACGGTTATCAGTAGAATAACAGTTTCCTTTACAACCAGGCGCAGTTCATTTGTTGGGCATACTTTGCTAATAAACATGTAAATATTATAGTAATGTGAATATTCATGAAATAAATCGAAAATATATATTAGTGTAAACTACTTTTTAGTCAAGGATACCTAAATCATAGTAATACAGCCATATTTTAGTTGGTAACAGTCTACCACAAAATTTTCCACTTTCGGGTACTTTGTAGAGCACTCCGCGGGGCGGGTTGTTGCGGGTCAAAGGATCAGAATATTTGCGGGGCGGGTCGGGTGCGGGTCAGAGATTCTTACTGCGGGTTGGTGCGGATTCTTGCGGTTCAGCGCGGGTTTGCGCAAGAGTTCTCGCTAAGGGTTATTTGGTTGGCGTAGTGTCCACTAATTGTCACAATGTACGTCTCTATAATTCCTAAACAAAATTAATGATCAATATAATCTTAAGATGGCAGAAGTCTTGCGATGGAATGAATTGTACGGTGAATTATTTCGTAATCCCGAATAATAAACTCGTAATTCTATCTTCAAATTTCCGCCCAAACATATCGCCGTCTGCTTTATTCCTTAAGGATGTAAATATTTTTGTTCCCGCATTGTCCGCCGAGTGTTTACACCCTATTATATAATCCTAGCGATAATACTGGTGACCGAGTGTTGGTGCGGGTTGGGCGCGGGTTAATGTGTGTTAGTTGCGGGTTCATTGTTTATATTGTCGGATTTGCGGGGAGGGGCGGGTCAATCACTAATAGATGCGTGGCGGGGGCGGGTACGGGTCCCGCATATGACCCGCGCAGAGCTCTACTATGTATGGATTAATTAAATTTGAAATACTTCATTAGTTTTATCAATTTTTGATCAATAGTTTTTCATTTTCAAACTAACATCACTTAAAATTCTGGAAAACACATAAAAAAATAGTTTTCCTCAATCGCTACATAGCAAGCGTATAGCTACTCCAGATAAACATTATTATTCACAGTTCAACTTATTCATGTTGATCATTTATCTGGAATCTATTACATAAATATGTGAAAATCCGAAAGAATATTTTGTCAGTGTAACTTGAATATCAAATATTATTCTGTTTTTGGCATCTATGTGTTGAACCAATTCGACTGTGAAAATTTCAGTTAAATCGAGTCATTCTTTCTCAAAAAGTGCTGGGAAGTATTCTGGGACCTTAATAACATAAATCAGCTCAGCAGTGAGTCTACATATTTTAATATCCCACTTAGGGATTCCGAATCCCGGGATCGCGGAGCATTTTCTACCGGGATTCAATCCGGGGTAAGCAATTTAATCCCGGGATTGGTTGAATATAGTCAATAGGATAGAGTAATTTTCTAACCACACCAAAATGGGCTTCAATTGAATAAAATCACCCTAATTAAATAGAAATTGTATCTTGACACTTCGATTAATTATGAAGCTGCAGAAATTGGATCTGTGAAGCAAACTACGTCGAGTATTGCTAATAATTTAAAATATACTATATAATGTATGATATTTCTAATACATCTATATGAAATATACCCTTAATTTTGCAAATCTTTCTTCATTTAATTAACCAACGTTATTTGTTTGCGTATGGCTGGGAATAAAGTCCTCTTTCGAGAGTTTGAAGGGGCACCAATTTGGATGCATTATAAGCGCTCATCCTGTGATGAGCGCATATAATGCATCCTGTGAAAACCCTGTGAAAACCTGGCAGAATGCCAAATCTGTAAGAGAAACCTAAAGTGACAAGGAGGATTAACCAAAGGTTTGCATGTCCACCTTAAAACTTGTCATAATATTGAAATTCTAAAACGTAATAAATTAGAAAGTGATGTTAGTAAAACAAAAAAAGCAAAATATAATCGAAAAACAAAAGAAATTGAAAGATTTCATGGGTGATGAGAGCCTTCCAGCAGTGCTGGCTAGAATGACAGCCTGTGATGGCCTTCCATTTAAATATTCATTACTTCTCAGGACTTACGGAAATCACTTAGCGCACTATGACACTCTCTTCCTAGATCTATTACTAGTATTAGAGAATTAGTTATGCAATACGGACAACAATTACGGCACAAAATCATCCTAAATTTAGTTAATCGTAGAACAGAAGGAGAAAAATTTGCGCTTACATTGGATGAATGGACATCTCTAGAGAATAGAAGATAAATAATATAAACATGCATGTGAGAAGCTATTTTTTAACTCTGGGGTTAGTGAGAATAAAGGGAAGTTTCAGTGCACAATTGTGTTCAGATGCAATATCCAAAAGCTGAACGAATTTGGTTTAGATTTTAGTACAGATATTGTTGCCATTACAACAGATGGTTGTGCGATGATGAGAAAACTCGGCAAAATAATACAGCCATTCCAACAATTATGCTACGCTCATGGGCTACAGCTAGTTATACAAGATATATTCTATCGAAGCAAGCCTACAAGCCCAAAAGTAATCTTAACTACTACTGATTCTGATGAAGACGAAGAAGCTATCGATGAAGATGAGGAAGATGGTGGTTTAATTGTATTAAATACTCCTGAACAAGAAAACTCCACTGAACTATGCTATGATATCAATGACATTGTGACCAATATACGTGGTATTGTGAAACAATTTAAGCGATCGCCATTGAAGAATGAAACATTACAAAAATAGGCTAGAGAAACCCATCCTAAAGGATTAAATTTAATACTTGATTGTAAGACTCGTTGGAGTTCGCTACTAGATATGTTGGCAAGAATCATTCAGCTTAATTAAGCTACCAGTTCAAAAGGCTCTGTTGGACCTTGGTGTCATTGAAAATCTAAGTGATCAAGATTTCATCAGGATTTAATCAATTGGCAAAGCTCCCACTACAATCAAAATGAGTAGAAGCGCTATGTAGGCGTGATGCTTTTGATAACAGCGGAAGAAACGGTAAAATTTCTATTTAATGAACTCAGTAGGTCTCCTTCAAAATACAATAATCAAATCTTGGAAGCAATTGACAAGCGTATTATTCAAGAGCGATACATCGATGCATCGGTTGTTCTACAACATCTTTACAATCTTCAGGCTCAAATTGAGAAAAAGGTGGTAATTAACAAATTTTGTTTTGGGGAAAATCTTGATCCTGAAGAAGATATTAATGAAGTACAATCTATAATCACCACAACCATAGGAAATACTTCCGAAAATAAGGAGCCGGAAAATGCAGCTGTAAAGAGAAACTCCAAATTGTAATAAATGCTTCACTCAAAAAGCCTCAAGAAAGTTCCAAAAAGACTCTACCGTTATCAACTCTTTTGAAGTATGAGTTAACAATCTCAGAGCAGACAGGCAAAAGGGGAAATCTTTTAGAAGAAATATATCAAATGCTTTATATCATCCCACCAACTTCAGTAGAGGCTGAACGAATATTCTCTTCAGCAGCGTACATATGCAATAGGTTTTGATGGAGACTGAGTGATGAAACAATAGACACGTTAATTATCATCAGAAGTAGTATTAATAATTTGTAATACTCAACTATAAGTTTTTTGTTAGTTTTCATTCACTTCCTCTCTATCCTACTAGATAAATTCAAGGTTATTCTCATTCATATTTTCATCAATATATACTAATAAAACTGCCGTATTTAATAACAGTAAAGTATTCCTACATGCTACATAGCAGTGCTCGACAAATCTGGTGGTTTGGTGGCGCTAGCCACCAAAAATCTTATTTAAGCCACCAAATTTTGCCTTTGGTGGCTTAACTAATCTACCATATATTGTGGATTATTGACAATATATATATATTATATGTTTCGTAGCATCATTTGTTATTAACATTAGTGTTGTTTTACGGCATCAGAACTTTTTTAAGTCATCAGTGGTTTGTTGTACCGGCCGTTGTTTATTCTTTAGCCACCAGAAAAAGTGAGGTGGTGGCTTAATTAGCCACCATTAAAATTTCATTTTGTCGAGCACTGCTACATAGCCTATAAAAGTAATCTATAAATATAATATACATGTTCAATCCCGGGATCCCGGGATTGAACAATTTGCCAATCCCGAAATCCCGGGATTGTAAAAATGCCTCGGGAATGGAATCCCTAATCCCACTACAAACTATCACCAGGAGTAGTTTGTGGGAATGATTTATAAATCAGTCAAATAACCGGGGATTCGTACTCACAACTCCCATGATTTACAGTGAAATTCAAGGAATAAATAGGTAAATGAATTCCAATCGTATTTTAGAAATAGTCGTTGAAGCACCAACACTGATAATATGGTTAGAGTTGACAAAGTTCAGAGATCGATAAAGGAGTGTTTGCACAATATAAAAAATAAAGCTTAGCTATGATATTTTATTGGAAATCACTATTGTTATATCTTGCTTAGATAAAAAGATACATTTACAAATATATAACACCTTAAATTTCAAATAATTAGCCATTCAATTGATGATAATTACCATTAGATTACAATTTAAGTTTATTTTTCAAAGCACAAAGAGAACAATGACAAAATTTCATGGTTTGGGTAGATTTAATATTGCATCCTTAGATTGGAAGAAATCAGGAAAAATTTCTTCTCTGTGAGGGTATACTTCTTTATAAATATGTCTAATTGTTCCCTCTGCAACGCCTACTGCATCATGTATCTCCTTTACAGATTTCCTAAAACCAGTAACAGTTGCGGCCATATATATTGCAGTAGCATATATTGAAAGATACACTCTTCCTGGAGCAATATTTCGTTTTTCTGCATTTTGAGCAATATGTGTTGCAATTTTTTCAACACTACTAGGGAGTTCCAAGTTAGAACAGAAGCGGGACATAAATTTTTCTGGGCTGTTGGCTGGGGCATTACTTCCAGGTTGAGCGAATTGTGGTAATACACGCTTTAGATGTTTAAAACAACGTCCAATATCCTTTTTGTTGAAACGAGATATGCTACATATTTCCTTAAATGAACGTGGGACATCTTCCTGTCTGCAAGCAATGAATAAACAAGCTGCAGCAACAGCATCATAAGCACGACCACGAATCAACTTTTCCTCGTGTACTTGGTGAAATAGAGTCTGGGCCTGGTCAACAATAACCTTTGGGAGGCGTATTCTATCTGCCATAGTTGAAATTTCGCGAAGGCCATTTTTCAATCCCTTATCAACTGCACCAGAACTATTTGAATTTACAGCCCAAGATGCAAAATGATTACTTTGATTATAGGATGTATCGATAACAGTTGTAAGTTCAGCACCCTTATTAAGCACAATATTTTCGGCAGCACCAACACGGGAACGGTCTTTGACTCCAAGATCACCAGTAAAGGTTCTCCACTCAGTTCCAACATCAACTACTCTATCGCCAATCACAGTACCACATAAGGGGCAAATCATATCACCTGCTCTATAATCTTCTATTAGAATTGCTTGCGGGTGTTGGGAGCAAGCAAGTTTGTCAATTAGAGAATTATGAAAAGACATTACCCTAATAAAAATAAAAATGACAAAGTTAGTGAAAATTGTCTACTTTAACAAGAATGGATTAATTAACTGTATCTCTATTAGGTTTTAGATACAGAGGTTAAAATATCAACATTACATCGCCGTAGACTTTAACTTAATTATAAATTATTCAGTGAACTACTTAGCTGATAAATGGGTTAAATAAATTCCGAATAAGTGTTTTAACTAGGTAGTATAAACACGATTTGGGTCAATATATGGTCAATTCTGGAGTTGTATATTGACATGAATGGACACAAATCCTGGGGCATCTTCAAAAATGATATTAGTATTTTCTAATGTATATTATTATATCTCAATGTACCGAAATTTGAAGTCAATAGGACATTTGTTCTATAGGTTATAGCCGTTAGGAGTGTGATTTCCTATGTTTTTTATTAATAAAAGGGATTTTATAGCAATCATCGGTGTTTGGAATATGTTAGTTTTTTAAAGTCAGAATTGACAATTCGTAGTTGATGTAGGAAGGTATACATATCTTACAAGGGCATGACCCTAATATATTTCAATGGCCTCAATAGTTTTGAAAAATATAATCTTTTGAATTTACAAGTGATGATGCTCTCATATTTTTTTGTATCATGATCATGATTAAGCCCTCAGGAATGTACAAAAATGAGATAAGGAGAATAAATTATGGTCATACAATGCTATACTATACTTCCATTCCTCTAAAGTTGGTTTCAATTGATTCGAAGGATTATTCACTGATGAGAGTCTATCTCGGGTCACGGGAATATTTCCAAATGGAATTTTACATGAAAGTATATACAACATTCATCGCAAATTCCACCTGAATGAGTCATTAAATTCAAATGTTTAGTCTGAAGTATTTGACGCAATTCAATTCGATTTAATTTAGATTTCGAAGCGATTATTGATACTGTAAAGCCTATTATGGGAATGCAGAGTTCCCTATTGTAATAATAGTCATAGGCGTCGTAAACCACCCGGTACTCGGAGGGTTGGCCAGAGGGCTCAACCTTCGTATTTACGATGCCTATGCATGTACCCCTCTATTGTGCATAAGGCTAATCAATATCAGAAACTAAAATAAATATTTATGATCTAAAATACACTCATTTTACAGTTTATTGCATTAAACACTACTTCTATATATGTAGTATATAGATCCAGAAAAAATTTTTACTAAAATCGGTCTAGAACTAATTTTCTTGGTATTTTTGCTCTCTTTTTTAATATTAACCCCTATTATGACGAAATTTTACAAAAAATCACTAAAACGGACAAAGTGAGTTTGCGCCAACAATCGCCCAGAAGTTTATATACCAGACATCATGTTAAATCCTCTTCTCTCGTATAGTTTATGAGTAGATCTGTGATTTGTCGGGTTGTATAAGCTTTTCGATGCATTCTTCACATTTTATGACCTAATCGTGACGAAATTCCACGAAAATCCAAGAAAAGAGGGGGTTTTTGACCGATTTTTTTTAAACATCAAAAAAAAATACTTCTAAATTTGATAGAGCTTATACAACCCGACAAATCACAGATCTATTCATGAACTATACGATAGAATAACATTCAACTTGATATCTTGTATATACACTTCTGTGGGAATGTTGGCGCAAACCCTCTAGGGTATAGGAATTTAACATTACGAAATCTAAAAAATCAATTATCAAAAAAAAGTATTTGTCAAATGGAAATTTCAATGGTTGTTTCATTATAGACTATGTATAAGTGTTCTACAATATAACAATGGATAACCTGAGACCATAATTTTTTGCTGATATTGATTAGCCCATGGCCTACTTAATATACGGCTAAATATGTCACCGAGAAGGCCATGAAACGAGAAGGCCAGATTGCTTTTCCCATTTTTGGACAAACTATTCATCATATATTTACAGATTATGCTTTATTATGGTATTCGGATATGGGGAATCCATTGGGACCATTTTTGAGTTCGACAGACTTGTGGTTTAGGCGCCATTTAAATATGACGTCAGCAAAATTATATGTTTAATAAATTAGTAACATTTAACTTAATTTTTCTTGCTGTTGATCAATTTTTATACTCTTTTTTTTTGATAATACCAGTAGATCACTACTTTAATGGATATATTCAAAATTTAACTAGCTAAATAATAAACAATTATAATTTAGGAAACTCATCATACGCACCCATAATCGTTGCTTTTCTTAGTTACAGTTACATACTATAATGTTTTTCATACAAAGATAATTCCTATTCTATTTCATACAATTGTACTTATTCTTTATTTTGGCTGATCTTAATTTTCTTGAATTCTCTTACCTGATCCCTCCTCCTTGTTTCACTAACATCCCTAGCTAAATTCTTTAAGTAGCAATTTGAAACTATTGAATTTACTTTTCGACGACCAATCATTGAGTGTTGCGGACAAATGAACGAATCGTCCCAATCTGACGATAAACAATCCAGGATACTCTGAGCTATTACTTTTGAGGGAAGTTCTACTTCTAGAATTCTTTGTTCCAGATATTCAAGGGTAGAAAATGCACACTGTGTGTAGTTATTTAGTGACGATGTTGGTAACTTGAGTCCCCCTTTATTGTATTCATCAAGATATGAACTGGAAACTGGATCTAAACTGAGAGCTATTTTGCATTCTTCACAATCGATATTCTTAAGTAATGAGCGAGATATATACCCAGAAAGGAAGGTAATTACTTCAACAGCGTCCTGACAGATTGTTATGTGACTCAAGTCTTCATTGATGATCTCTTGAATGAAGGAGTGTAGACTGGCTGATTCCTCATCTGTTACCGGACAAGTGATTGTGGTGAGTTCGACATTCTTATTTAGAAATGTTTTCAACTTAACAATTGATTCAGATCGATAGATCTCTTTTAGACTCACTAAAAATCTACCCCCTGACATTTGTCGATATTGTGAGAATCTTCTTTCAAGAGGATCGGTTTGCAATCGTCCAGTAAGAACATATTTATATCCTTCGTTAAGTAAATCTGTACTCAGGTCCGCTATAGCTCGATTTGTACTGATGAGAGCATTAAATGTTTGTTTTGAAAGACCAAGTTTGGTCGAATCTCTCCATTTAGTCAACCAATCACTCATAATGTGTAAAAATTCATTTTTACCATCACCTGCAGTTAGTGCGTTGCCAACAATATTAGGGTGGAATCTTTCTTTAGCATTGACCACTAACCACCAGTTGTAGATTAAATTCAGAAAGGAAGATGTTGTTTTGTCTTCAGGGAAATACTGGCTAATAGCTGATATAGTTGTGAGATCAAATATTGCCAGAGTAAGGGGGACGGACTGTTTATTATTTCCCGGATGCAAGGCTTGATACGAAATTTTAGGAGCTTTTTTTACATGACACCCGATCGCTAAATCTTTTTCATGGACACGATGGAAAGTAGACCATTGGATAGTTCCTAATGGAATATTGATGTCTACATCCATGAGAGTGCATTCAAAAGCTGGTACCTGGAAAAATTTGTTGGCTAATAGATTGTTGCGAATGTTTTTAATTAGGTGTACGCTGTCAAATAGTAGGTATATGTATTTTTCTGGGTTGTACGGGTTTGTTATCGCGTTATCACGTATTGAGCATGGATATAATTCTTTGAGGTGTTTGTATGCACTAACGTTAGTTGAGTGGTTATCACAAACTACGGCTCTGATAGTAAAATTCACTTTGGTGAGCATAGATAAGCAACTAAGGACACCATCCTGAACAATTTGGTGGTTAATTTTCGTGAGGGGAATTGCTTTAAGAATGTAAGGTCTAGACTTCTTTAAAGAGACAACCATGAAGCAAAGTATGCTTTTGTACATTTGAAGTTCCGAATTACACCCGGTTAAGTCACGGCCATCGTATTGTACTTGTTGCTGTATGTACATTTCATCTAACAATAGGACAACATCGTCGCTGAATAACAAGTTATCCCTCAATAAAACCAAACCTTTGCTTGTATCAATAGTTTGTGACTTTAACTTGCATAATAGAGAATTGCTAGGAAGGGGAATAAATTTTTTCAAATATTGATATGCGGAGTTAGATGTGTATCGCATAATAAGTGCGAATCTTAATACTGAAGTGGAATACGGCGGTCTTCCTTTTGCATTGTAATATTGTATTTGGAACAGTTCTTTAATTACATTTGTTTCACAGGACCCTTCAGCATTCCTGCAGTACACTGGTAAATTTGTAAGCATATCCAGTGAGGTGAGCCTGGATCCTTCTGCTCGATGAATATAGCTTGGAGGAGGAATATGGCAACCTTCATAACTGAGTTTGATGTCAAAGTTATGATCAATGTGTATGCATTCTTTCACTGTTGCAATCCCAGAACATATCACAACCCGGTAAGTCGTAATATTGTTATCGGTAACATCAAATTGAAAATCTTTGTATTCTTCAGAATGTTTGATAAATTTGACTACATCTGAAAAAGATTTTATTTCATACTTTGATTTATAGATCTGGAGTTCATCTGGTTGAAATATTCTAATTGTGGGAGTTTTTCTCAGCTCACTTGGCACTGGAGCTAGACTTAACGGCAAGAAGCTAGGATGGATGGTTGGGATTGGATTGATAGAATAATTGAGAGCCGCTCTAGTTTCATGCTGAATGATGAATCTCTCTTCGAAGTGATCAATGCAGATCAGTGAATATTTGGTGATCTCGTAATCTCTTCGATTCAAAAACTCCAACCATTTTTGGGACAAAACTGGATCACCTGGAAACTTGAAAACAGTTTTCTTAGGACCTTCACTGAAGTTAGTGTAACAACCTGTTACTGAACACTTGTTTGGCATAGGAACGATTGTTTGACGATGATGAATGTTATTATTATTAATTCAAGATACAGTTTTAGTTTATATACTCAGATTTCAAGATATAGAACTGGGTAAATGGAATTATGAATGGTTTCATTTCTCTTATCAGAACACATGCAATATACTATTACATGTATACAGTACACATGCGAAATACTATTTAATGTATACACACATGCAATATACTATTATATTTGTATACAGAACACATGTAATATACTATTACATTTGTATACATTCCTTTCAATATATTCAATTATTTGTGGTTGTATCATCACTATTGACACTCACACTGACATTCCTATTGCTTGTTTTCTTAAAACCTTGGTAAAATACTTTCAATTCGTAATGTAAAACAAAATACGTAGTAGTATATATATACACTATATTAAATACCATATAATTTTGCTGACGTCATATTTAAATGGCGCCTAAACCACAAAACCACAAGTCTGTCGAACTCAAAAATGGTCCCAATGGATTCCCCATATCCGAATACCACAATAAAGAATAATCTGTAAATATATGATGAATAGTTTGTCGAAAAATGGGAAAAGCAATCTGGCCTTCTCGTTTCATGGCCTTCTCGGTGACATATTTAGCCGTATATTAAGTAGGCCATGATTAGCCATAAACACATCTAATGATTAATATTTTCTGAAGATTTTGAGATCGAAAGGACTGCCATGTCATTTCATAGTAGAATTACTTCGTAATGCCCGATGAATAAATTCTTAATTCGCTGTTTAAATATCCGCCCTGAAAACGGACTGCCGTCTTCGTCATTGTATAAGGTACTGGTTGTAGATATTTTGTGCCTCATTGCGCGCCAAATGTGTACCCAATCTATTATATAATCCTGGCGAGTCTCTGGGTAGCTTTAAGCATACTTCTACAGAAACTGAGTGCACTCGATTTGAATTAGACTAGCGCGCTTCGCATGCTAGGTCGCTTCGCGGCAGAACACAACGACACACCAACCGCTTTGCGGTTGGTGTGTGGTTTATATACTTCTAATATTGATTATAAAGCGTAAATAGGCCTAAAATAGTAGAATTTAACAATGTGAAACTTAGTGATTACGATATGACCTCAATCATTCAAATCACGTTTCCAAGGCAAAAGAGGAATGTGGCAACATTCCATAATTTATTTTGAGATATTTTATGTAAAATGACTCCTATATGGGTTAGTCGAAGCAATTTGTTTGAAAAAGCGAAATTTAACATTTTACATGCGTTCAAAGTTTTGGAATATTTGGTTTATTAGACAAAACGTGACGTCATTTCGACATAGTGCTATCTCAAAAATGTGCGTCTTGTACATGACTACCTTTATAAAAAACAATTACATAAGTAGAAGCACCCTGGATTACTTGTTTCGAAGAATAATTGCATTGCATATATTAAGTTGACTATACTAGTTCATCCATGGTCCAAGTCCATTCAACCGCGGCATTGCCTTAGACTCAGAGTATAGAATGCTATGGTATACTGTTGGTGGAAACCACTAGAACTCACCTAAATCTTTTGTTCTGGATTTTTCACAAAGATTTCAGGATAATTTTGGCCCACGACAACAATAAGGGCCGGGGCGCTTATTCGGGGAAATACGGTATATATATACACACATACAGGTTTGTGTTTTAATTAATAAGGATATGTACCGTCGGTGAGGATGTTATGGTTTCAGTATTTAGATAGTGCTCTCTAAGTTTCACATAAATCTCAGCTCATTCCGATGATTATATTCGAAACTGTAGCTATTTTTAGTCTGATAAAGTGTATTACGCTCTATGTATAGAAATTCATATAAAACCAAAGTTATGTAGGAGCTTGTATACTCAATAGGCTTCTGTTTTATTCAATTCAAGTTTCTACAGTTAATATCTATGTTAACTATCCTGTGAACCACGAACTAAGATATATTCTATATACTTATGATATTTGACCCTTGGAGATTATCTCACTCGAAAAATGTATCATATTTTGACCTTCTCCAAAGTTTCAAAGGATGGAATAATATGAGTTCTTATTGAATATATTATCGGATGGTTCACAGGATAGATCTATATGCCTACTTATTGCAGAAACTTAGTTTTGTTGTTCGGAATCGAATTGACGTCTCTAGGCCCTACATAAAATTAATTTTGCTGAAAATTACCACTAAATCTGCATTAACGGAATTCTAACAATAATGACTATATAGGATCGACTTTTAAAAGTTCTGTAATATGAAAACTAGTAATGCGTTACTCCTGAAACTTGGTCTACAACAAAATATAGCATTCTAATAGATATAAAAAAATGAACAAGAGTGATTCGGCAACTTTTGCTCCACCGACTGCATATAGGCATATATATATATACACACATACAGGTTTGTGTTTTAATAGTAGAGATCTGCATATACAGTACATAATGGATATAGTGATATTGGCAGGGTTGCCAGCTTTCCCGCTTTTTTGCCTTTTTTCTCCCATCCTCCAAAAAATTTCAAACTCCCGCTTTTTGGAAATTGTTTCTCTACTTATATTTTATGATTTCTTGCTAAAATTAGTCAAGATACGAGTACCAAGTTTTGTTCTACTCATATACTTGTAACTTGTAAGTTAGTTAAGATTATTTAGCCCCTTATTAATACACTGTACAGTCTGTACCAGGCAGGATTTACCCAAAGGTGGGCACAGTTAAGGAGTTGGATCAAAGTTTTTTATCCATTCTTTATTGGATTTTTCTACAAAAAAAAGTTTTTGTAAACGCTCTAATTCTAATTGGCCCGTGACTGGAAGTCCATAAGAAGTCGTTAAATATTTATTCTGGAAGATTCTATTGAATATTCGTGTAAGGATAATTCAAAACGTCCCAAAATCTTAAATAAATTCGGAAATCGGACAAAAGACCCGTGGCAACTTTTGTTCATCACGGGTATAAATACACCAGTTATATACTTGCAATCCTAATTCCACCGTTTAATTTCTCCGCTGATTGTCTCCGTAAGTTTGAATTAATCTAAAAAGTAATCTGATTGAATTTGACGGAATTTTTGCTGATGGTCCATTTTTGGCCCCTAAGGGTTGAATTTTGACGTTTTGAATTATCCTGACACGAATATTCAATAGAATCTTCTGAATGACTTATTATGGACTTCCAGTCACGGACCAATCAGAATTAGAGCGTTTACAAATTTTGTAGAGACATACAATAGAGAATGGATAAAAAAAGTTTGATCAATCCCCTTAATCAAAAAGTTAACTTCGTTAATCGTTAATCCGTTAACCAAAAAGTTAACTTCGTTAACAGTTAATCCGTTAATACGTTAAAAATGTAACGGAAGTTAACCTTAATCCGTTACAGTTAATTTATATTATACAAACAACAACAAAATGAGTATTTTTCTATAAGACATCTCAAAAAGTGATCTAACTTTAAAATGTTCCTTTGTTGGGTCATTCAAGCTAAGATATATGCTAGCACAACCTTTATATCGTATAATCAGCGAATAATAAGGGAAATAAGTTGTTTAAGGGATGTTGACAGGGATGTTTACTAATATAGATATAAGATTCAAATTCACACTATTGAAAATCAAAAAGAAAATAAACGGTCAAAAGGATTTAAACAATAATAATTTGTATTCATACATTCAAGCTTCTAGCACGATAATAATATTTGTAGATGCTTCAACATTGATGTTTACATAAAACGATAAGTTGACCAAAACAATATTAATTTACATTTTATGGGGGTGTTAAACTCAGTAACCATAAAATAAGTAATGAAATATACAACTTATGATCACTATGAGAGAAATAGAATATACAAATTCTGATTTAAAGAATTGAATACCACATGCTTATTTTCTAACCATTGGATTATTTTCCACTGAAATACAGTCGCATTGCCATTTGTTCCACTTGTACTACAAGTGGCACGTGGCAGGGACACGTATTCATGGATATTGGAAAAAAATGACTTAAAATCGCAAGTTTATGAAGTTTATAACTATAGCAAGATATTTAAAGTCTTCAAAAATAGGTTAAACAGCCGTTAATACGCTACAAGAAACATATTGTGTGTGGGATAAAATACCTGTTGTTCAAAAACATTTGTTCGGTTATGTAATAGAAACTATCAAGAATTCATAATTGCGTTAACGGACTATTAACGGACTTGTAAATGTAACGGAAGTTAATTAAGTCCGTTAACGATTTCAAAGTTAACTTAAAAGTTAATCGTTAACGAAAAATTAAACTTCCGTTAATTAACGATTAACGGATTAACGGATTAGTTCCCAGCTTTGGATTTACCTTTGAGTGGCCTGAAGGCTGAACCACACAAGTGGCCCGAACATGATCGACATTGGTCGGTAGTGGTCCTATAGTGGCCCATTGGTCCTGTAGTGGCCCGAAGGCTATAGCCTACTTAGCCTAATGGTAAACCGGCCCTGGTCTGTACTATTATTTTTTAATTCTAATTTGGAAGAAATTCTTGAAACTATCCCGGGTGCCCTTACGCTTACATCCTCCAGAAAGTTATTATATACTAGATACGATGCTGAATTTTTCTCTCGCTTAGTAATATGTCGATCTATGCAACCACGGGTGGATTAAATATTACAACACATTTTACAAATCTGATAGCCTAATCGTCATGAAATTCCTTGAAATCTCACGAAAAATAACCATAAATTACGAGAACTTTTGAAGATATTTAAATCTGTTACGTCTACGTACTTATATATAATTCTTTTAAATTCTTTATATAATTCATTATTCTAGCTATTTCGTTTTTGTTGTAATAATTATGGATATGTTGCAGTTTAGCCTGAAAATATACGCCAAACGCGTTTAGCCTAGGCCAGATGCGTTTCAATAAAATTATAAATAGAATGGGTGTACTATATTTATCACTATTAATTAAATGCATTTATTTCTCATTCTATCACGCGATTATTGTTATTTATTCACCAGAATTGGTGTATTGTATTACAGTAGATGTCGGATATAAGCACAGCGATTTATAAGAAATATATGGGTATAAGACACAATGTTGGAAAACGGTTGCCAAATACCCTATATAATTTATTTCGGTTATAAGAACATGCCGGTTATAAAATGTATTGTATTATATATTGTATATTATATATTGTATATTATAATTTATATTATAATATATATGGTTCTCTTCCGAATTACACTCTGTAAGGAGATTTGTTTTCAAGAGTGGTGTGGGCTTGTGTTTATGGAGTGTTGGGAGATAGAGACATATTTGACCCAACAAGGGTATTCATTTTTGCGCATTAGTGCAACTAGGACCTTTGTGATTTCTCGATTGACCCTCTCTACTGAACCCTGATTCTGAGGATGTCTAGGCTTTCCATGCACTATCTTACAGCTGGGCCATAGCTCTCATCATCGTGGCTAAATTAACGTTCTTGAACTCTCTACCATTATCGCTTTGCAATATATGGGGTGAGCCAATGAGACAAAATACATATATCCAGGAGCGTAGATTAATCCTCGGTAGCGGTTTTTGATTTTAGAGGGCGAAGGACCATAAACTTAGTGAGATGATCCTGATATACTAACAAGAAGTTATATGGCGAGTTTATTTCTCCACTAGCCTGCATATCTATGAGGTCTACTTGGCCTCTAGATGCAAAGTCATTACTACGAATGGGTTTGGTAACGACGCTTTTGATGGATTTTTTTATTTTTGTAGTTGGCATTCTTGGCACAATCCTACAAAGGCAAGTATACTTTCCTAGAAAATCCGGTAAATCGCTTTTTCAGCTCGACATACAAGCGATCCCTTCCAAGGTGCTTCCCATCCTCGCCATGCACTTTATCAAAGAGGTCGAATAATTTATCTTTAGGGACAACTTGCAATAAATTGCCTGTAGGAGTGTCTGACTGGTAAATAATATTATTCTTAACAAGATATTTCTTTCTCATTCGATAATATCTCTGACGCAATGCACCGTGGACAGAAGGGCAGGGACCAGAATATATATCCATTATGTGAGCTATTTCCTCGGAAGAAATAACGGAGCTACAAGGGTTTTATTCTAGAACCTGATTGAAATTCTGTTTTCGCATCAACATTTTGAAATAAACAATAAGACACAATTCGGTATTTGTTCGTTTATTCAAATTATAGTAATTTTCATTCTTATCTCAGGAAAATTAGTATTACTTAAGGCCTAAAGGAAATCTTCATCACTTTCAGAAAGCTATTTCATACTATTTTAAAGACTACGGGCAAAATTCCCAACCATTTGATGTTTGAATGAATACTGACGAATGTTATTTATAAGTTTATAATTCTATCTATCTATCTATCTATAATATGTGGTAATCAAATATATTGAATTGGGCAGTAATACTGTTTTGACGGATTTGGACCCCCCTACAGATTTGGACCTGGGGGTCCAAATCCGTCAAATATGTAAAATATAGATAGTATTTGACGGATTTGGTCCCCCCTTTACAGATTTGGATCCCCCCTTTAACTTGATAAGCAAGTCATCACTATTGAGCTTTTACTTCCTGTTTGTCATCACACGTGCTTACTTTCCAACTACATCTTGATATTACTCTTATTTGAACATTTCTGTATATTTGTCTGTCATTTATCAATACACTAACAATAAAGATAAACTGATTAATAATTGTGAAAACCTGTGAAACTCAGGCCCCTTGATTACAGGCAATTCCAAAAATTAGAGAAATTAATAAAGATTATTAAAGAAATTAATAAAGAAATTAATAAAGATTTAATAAAGAATCAAGTGAAAAGCCCTGAATTTCAGGTCATTTTCAGGTCAAAAAAGTTCAGGTCAGGTCAGGTCAAGGCATTCAGAAAATAGGTTCAGGTCACTCAAAGGTCAGGTCAGGTCAGGTCATGACCTGACCTTTTGAAAAGCCTGGTCCATACCGTCTATGTGAGAGGCTTAGCTAAACAATGAAGGAACTTAGATAGATATTGTAGACAATTTTAAATTTTATATATCATCTCAAAAATCTAACCCAATCGGGATAATAACAATATCTAAATCTAGGACTATACTATAGGTAATCGTAATCAAGATAGTTGGAAAGTAAGCACGTGTGATGACAAACAGGAAGTAAAAGCTCAATAGTGATGACTTGCTTATCAAGTTAAAGGGGGGGTCCAAATCTGTAGGGGGGTCCAAATCCGTCAAAACAATACTCTTAGTTAGATATGCTAAATTTCATATAAATTCTTAGTTGAACTAACTATTCTTGTCTTCATTGTGTTTCCACCTCACGAAATGACATTATTAGGTAGATCCAATCAGTACTTTCAAAATGACTCCGACAATATATTAACTTGTCAACACATTTTATTATAATATAATATAATACAATAGAATACCATATATTATAATATAAATTATATAATACAATACATTTTATAACCGGCCTGTTCTTATAACCGACATAAATTATATAGGGTATATGGCAACCATTTTCCAACATAGTGTTCTTATAAACCGATATGTTCTTATAAACCGGTGTGCTTATATCCGACATCTACTGTATTGCAATACACCAATTCTTGTGAATAAATAACAATAATCGCGTGCTAGAATGAGAAATAAATTCATTTAATTAATAGTGATAAATATAGTACACCCATTCCATTTATAAATTAATTGAAACGCATCTGGCCTAGGGTAAACACGTTAAGCCTGTAAACGCATTTGGCCTGCAACAGATACATGGGGTGAATACGAGATATGCGGGAAGAAATTTGATAGATAGAACTATAAAAATAAGCGTTTCCTAATTGTAGATATCCAAACATACAAATTAATCATATTGAATCGTTCTATTCATGATAGATTCAAAGAAATAGCATACATTTTGAGTCTCCCGTTTTTTCATCTTCGAACAACCGATTTTTGGTAAAACTCCCGCCAAATGGTAAAACCTCCCGCTTTTTGGTTTCCCAGAGGTTGGCATTCCTGATATTGAATATAGTGATAATTTTTCCGCTTTAGGTGTCCCTCCGAGCAAATCCCATACAAATTTTATTGGTTATAGTGATAGAATTATTGGATATAGTAATAACACCATGGTCACACCAGATTACCACTATGCTTACTCATTATCGCATGTGAGGTAATCACTAAAATTTAATTTGACTATTTTAGACCTATTTACGCTTTTTAATCAATGTTAGAAGTATATAAACCACTCACCAACCGCGAAGCGGTTGTTGTGTGGTTGTGTTTTGCCGCGAAGCGACCTAGCAAGCGAAGCGCGCTAGTAATAATATAATCTTAAATATCTTAGCAATTCATGTTGTGCCTATTTACTTTTTAATATTTATCGAAATGAACGATTATGGCCCGAAATTTCCCAGCTTATAGAGGATCCCCCTTTATAGATACCCCATTTATAGAGGTTGCATTGTACATGTTATCGGGGCCCACTGCTCGAAGATTGATTCCATAATTCCATAATCTACTGACAACCTAAATAAATTATTCAGTATCACATTCAATTCTCTCAAAGCATAATGATGTACAGATTCCGTAAACTGGTTGGGGGGACTTGGGAACATGGGGTTAATTTGGCACAAGGATTATTAAATTCAGGAAATACGTGTTTAAATCAATCATATAAACCTCCATTAGTGGGGAAGTTGGGAATGAGGGACCTTAATTGTAAACGAGTTAATATCCTCATACAAAATGACTAGTCAATTCCATAAATGGGGGGAATGGACCAATCCTAACAAAATACTTAAAAGATTATACTGCATTTCTGATAAATCCAATAATGTTTGTAGAACAGTTGCTATATTAGCACCTTCCCTATTAGCAACATTGCTCTATTGCTACTACTGTATTTCTCAGTCAATTATCCGATTGGGTCAACCAATCATCCGATTCAGTCAACCAATTATCCGATTGGGTCAACCAATCATCCGATTGGGTCAACCAATCATCCGATTGGGTCAACCAATTATCCGACTCATCCAATGAATATGAATACAGTTGTTTTTCATTTTGGTATACGGTTGGTGTATTTCTATAAGCAGGTAAATATGAGGCACAAACAAATAATTTGCTCAATAACTTTCAAGATACAAACTTTGATTCTTCAAAAATGGACACAACATTGGGAACCTCCGAATCTGTTGGAAGTAACAGTGTACCTCCAAAAGGAGGCAAGACAATTACAAACGAGGTGCGCAGGAGATTAATTGATGCCCACGAAGCAGGCGTGACCTACAAGCAAATGTCCCAACTATTTGGTGTAAAAGTAGATACTGCATATAGGATTTGTAGTTTGAGAAAGTATGAAGTGAAGAATAGAGGTGGCTCTAGAGGAAATAAATTAAATGATACAGATGTTCATTTTTTACTTGAAAAGGTTGAATCCCGTCCAGACATCACGCTCAATGAATTGAAAGAACAACTGGCTTTAAAAGGTGTACAGGTTTCAGTGAGCACGATAGCCAGATGTCTTGAAGGGAAATTCATTACAATGAAAAAATTGGAACAAATTCCAATAAATAGGAATTGCGATGAACTGAAGGCATCAAGAAGGGAACACGCAACATGGTTGATGTCCCAGCATGAGATGGGTGCTCGTTTTTGTTATGTTGATGAGTGCGGGTTTGGACTCTACCCATCAAGAACAAGAGGTAGAGCTGTAAAAGGATTGCCAGCTAAGAAAATAACAGGGAACCAACGCACACCACATATTACGATGCTTTGTGCAGTATCTCCAAACGTGGGACTGATTCATCACACCATCATCGTTGGAGGAGCTAAACAATCCCACTTCGATCAATTCATTCAAGAATTGTTCGTTTGCGATTTTGGACAACCGTTAGTTGAACATCAAGGACTTACCAAAACGCATATCATTCTTGATAACGCTCCTTGTCATAGAGGTGTAGAAAACCGGTTAGGTGAAATTATCCCTCCGAACTTCGAGTTGGTCCGACTTCCACCTTATTCATGTGAATGAAACCCCATCGAATTCACCTTTAACAGCGTTAAAGCTCACGTAAAACGAGCTCTCAGTCAACATGGACCATGTACACCTCCAGATGGGACTACATTTATATCAGCAAGAAGGCAATTGCTATTGAATATTTGCCCTGGAGCTTTACAAAGTATTACACAAGCTGCCACACTCAATGCATTTTACCATGTATTGACTGTTACAGCAGCTAAAGCTATTAGACTCGAAGATCTATAGTACCTAATATACTAATCTCTATCAACACTATTACCATTATATATCATTTATGTCTTATTACTATCATTATCTATATCGTTATCATCCTTAGAATGGATTCGGATAATTGGTTGACCGAGTCGGATAATTGGTTGACCGAGTCGGATAATTGGTTGACCCAATCGGATGATTGGTTGACCCAATCGGATAATTGGTTGACTGAATCGGATGATTGGTTGACCCAATCGGATAATTGACTGAGAAATACAGTAGTAACCAATTTACAAGTCCCGATCAAATATATGAGGAATTCTATACATTAAAGTTCCCCTAGTAGCAACTCGCTTAATAGCAATATAATAGCAATATTCGTTTATTAGCAACCTAATTCTGGTCCCAAGTGTAGATCTGTTCCCCTAAAAGCAACTCATAGTTGCAAATAGACAAACAAAAAAGTTCACTCTTGCAACTCAAAGTTACTAATAGACGAACTGCAATTACATTACTCGCACAAAAAATAATAATGGTTTACTATAAAAATTTGCACATACACATACGTTTTGTGTCAAAACATTTACGGTGGTCATTAGACTTGATCTTTTTTCCAAATAGGACTTCCTAAATTGATTGATGCTTTCATGATTTCAATACAGTCGAACCTCCCCTATCCGGGCAGCCTCGTCCGGAGGGTGCCAGGATCTTAGAATTTGCTCGGATCTCGGAAATAACCTTAAGATTTATTGCATAATCAACTAGTGTTTATGGTCTGATATCTCCAAAACTATTGTCGAGGGGGACTCTAGTCTCTAGCCTGATGCGTCCTCCGATCATGGAAACGGTGTAACTTTACACAAGGAGTTCATAAATTTCGAAAATGAATTGTATATAAAGTAGCGAAATTTCCATATGGCCAAATCCAAACCAATATTTACTGCCCAGATAAGGAGGGTTTACTTTTAGTAACATGTTTGACATTCAAATCTTCAAAAATATATTAAATTTGGGGCTAATAACCAAAAAAAGGCGACTAAATATTGAACTTATACAAAAATGTTGCCCAGTTGAAGGAGGTGTACGGATCTTGGAGGTTTGACTGTACTTTAGAGTATTAAATATTACGTATTTACACTAACCGGCCAAAAGTATTTGAACAGCAATAATTTGTATTCAGACATTTGAGGTTATACCAGCAGAATAACATTAGCAGATGCAACAAAATGGCTATTTACATGAAACGATATGTAAAGTATAATAAAACAGGAAAATTTAGAATATAAATATTTATGGAGGCGTTAAACTCATTAAATATTTGAATTAGCTAATTAAATATTTAATTTATGATCATTAAGATGCAATGTTAATATATTCATTCTGATAGCAGATTTGAATTCCACATGGTTAAATTACTCTAAGTGCAAAATTTCAAATCAATCCGAATATTTTCTACAGTGATACAGTAACATTTCAATTTGTGCCACTTATGCCACAAGTGGCACGTGGCAGAAACACTTATGCCACTTCAAGGATATTTTGTAAATTTAATTGAAATCATAATATTTTGTGATGATATCTATAATAAGATATTTATAGTAATTTCAGAGTAGTTTAGATAGCCGTTAATAAGTTACTAGACGAGTATTGTGTGTGCATTAAAATCTCTAATGTTCAAATACTTTTGGCTGGCCAGTGTATATTCTCATTTTCAAAATGTTTACTTTCCATAGTGGGGTTCTCCGTTAATATACCGTGAGGAGGATGTGTTTTCTCATTATATAAGTTATCACTTCTAGTACTTACTTTATTAATTAAGAGTATGAGAATGACGAATAACTACGTAAATCATGTTTTACGCTTTTTAAAGAAAATTCCCCTATTAGCAACTTCGCCTATTAGCAACTATTTTGCAACAAACCCAGAGTTGATAATAAAGCAACTGCACTGTATTCAGTGTTTATCCAATTAAAATTATATCCGGGAATTGGGAACAATTCAAATTTTTCCCATGCCCCATCCTATGCACTGTATATATTCCCGGGGCCCTTAAATGCTCTCAGCGGCGCTATTATTGAGTTTAATCCTGATATGCCAATATATGAGTCTCGTCATATTGAAAGCAAATTTAGTGTGGACTACTAATGAAATGTTGGTGAATGTACAAGATGATTGCGGAAATCATTGATCTGTGCTAATACCTTTGGTAGGGGAGTATTGCCTCCTTTATAACCGGAAGCCAGGGCAGGAGCAGGCGTTTGAGTGAACTAACAAAACTTATTGACAGATCCTATACAGCTTCGATAAACAAAGCGAGTTTTCGTCTGCTATACGAGATAGTGTCAGAAGGTGAAACTGTTTATAGGCTCCTAACGCAGTGATAATCGAGTCACATCACAGCCAGGGGCGCCGAACTTTTAAAAAAGTACAAAACTGAGGGGGGGCTCGAAACCTTTAATAAAACTTTATAGAAGTTTTAATAACAACAATGCATAATCGATGCTAAGACTAAAATTATGCACTGTATTTTTCTTCAAATAATAACCGGGAACATCATTGATTTTCCGAGGGTATTGATCATTCATAGGATACCGTATAGCTATAAATGGGTCGTACACACATTTACGTAAAATTGGTGAAAATGCCTAGAGTTACTCTTGGGGGCATTTTACGCGACCAATCCCTAGAGTAACTCATGGGGGAATTTTACGTGACTTCCCCCTGGAGTTACTCTTGGAACGTTTTTACGCAAGCAACCTATTGGCGTATTTTATTAACACAAGTGCAGTAGCCTTATATGGGGGGATATTACGCGAGTTGGACCTTTCACCTAAATAAGCCTATTTATGATTACCTCCCACAGCGTTATGGCCATAATTAGCCTTGAAATCTCCATTGGCGGCGCTAGCTCATCAAAAGAGGGGGTGCAACGGCAGGTGCTGTTATATTTCAGGGGATGCAACCAGAATGTTTGAATGAATACTGTTTGATCCTATCACGGATGTCTTTTATAGAAAGTAGCTATAATACACGGGCGTCGCACGGAGTTGACAAGTGGCGTATTGATTATGATGGAACTGGGTTATTCAGTCTATTCTGCTACTGCTGAAGTTCATTTTTTTAGTTATCTGCTGATAGGCGAACATTGTTACATGTACGTATGATGGCATTAGACGCCCCAAACTATGTAAGCAGTCATCCTTAATCGGGGCGAAGGAAACAATAAGTAGTATAATGTGCGTACCTTATTCACTAGTTAGATTGTAATGTGGGGTTCAGTGATGTTTTATTTTTTTTGGGGGGGGCTCGGGGTCGCGCTTATATCTCAGGGCGGGCGCTCCTTCCTATCAGTTATCTATAGAATGTAACATCAAGTTAAAAATGTCGCCATTTTAACTTATCCATATTTAATATCATTATAGTTCTCTATGGATCTATTAAAACAGATTTACGATGATTTTTTGAAAATTTCAAAATTTCCTATCATCCTATAATAGTTTATATGTGAAATTTGAGCAGTGTTGACATATCATGAACAAAGTTCCTAGATTTTGGCTTTGGCATGAACCTATGGCATGTACATGGGCCCCCCACTTCATTATTGGGGGCCGTTTTCACCTATGTTTTCTAAGAAAATGCTAAATTTGAATAGGGAGCGGGCCCACTTCATTTTTGGCAAAACACCACTGGTGGGGTTGCTAGCGGATATTATACTAGACAATAATTACTAACATATTTATCCTATTCTTCAGGAAGGGGAGGATCGGGGTGCAGGTCGGATCTTACTGTCAATTGTGGTTGAGTATTTTCGCTTCAATCTATTCCATAGAACACATGATTTCTTACAACACCATTTTGGGTAGTACAGGCAGTGGCGGACACTTGACGAAATATTGGGGGGGCGAAATTAAATATTGGGGGGGGCGAAATTAAATATTGGGGGGACGAAATTAGTTGGGACTCATCACACTTTCACTTTCAGTCGCTATATAATTATGCTATTTTGGTGTTGTTGTTTCTATTACAATTTGTACGCACTCCTTCCACTTTTAAAGTAAAAGATTTGACTCAAATTTATTTAAACTTTATTCTTTCGAAATTATTGGGGGGGCGACCGCCCCCCCTCGCCCCCCCTAGTGTCCGCCACTGAGTACAGGATTGTGGGAGCAGAGGTGTAGCTAGGCCTGCATGAAGGTGCGGCACTGGTAGATTATGGTTGCGGAATTTCCGCACTATAGTATTATACTAGTGGCAGGGTGTGATACAGAGGGGGAGGGCCTGGGATTACTCCCCCCCTCAAACCCAGGAAAGATGCCCCCATCCCAGGAGTGGTCTTATTTTGGACTATACATGTAGATGGTGCTCCTTTATCCAAAGGAATAGTCTGTTTCTAGGAAAGTACCCATCCCCCAGGAAAAGTTTCTGTATCAAACCCTGAGTGGGTTTTTTGTGGGCAAAAACTTTTTGGGTGCGGCCTGTGCACCAAGTGCCGCACCCAGGCTACGCCTATGTGGGAGGTACACATGATGCTACATACTGCCAAATAGTTGAAACGGAAATCTCAAAACTTTCCAATGTAGTGTAGATAAACAACACATTTCCCTGAGAAAATATCTTCAAAATTTTTAATTCAGAACCTTTTGTAAAACACTCCAATTCCAAATTGGATCTAGTAGATTCTCACTCAGAAGGTAGGATTCAAAGATACATAGAATGTAGAACATGATGTAGTTTCATTTATGTTAGTAGTCACGGTGTACATTCCTAATATAAAGTAATTGAAATCTCAATCATGTCTAGTGCTAACAGTTTAATCAATACTAAGTCGCTCGAGCCAGAACACAACACATTTCAACCGCTTCACGAGTGGTGAGTGGTTTATATACTCTAACATTGATTACAAACCATAAATAGGCTAAATAATAAATTTAACAATGAAATCTTTAGTAATTACGTCATCATGAGATAATGAGTAAGCATATTAGCAATCTGGTGTGACCAGAGGAGTAGCTAGGCCTGCATGAAGGTGTGGCAGTGGTAGATTATGGTTGTGGCATTTCGGGACTATATTATTATACTAATGGGCATTTTTCTGGGCACAAATATTTGGGTGCAGCCTTTGCCGCAAGTGCCGCACTTCTGGGTGTGACCAACGTGTCCGCATCATTAATGTACATATTCAATTAAATTTTCTGATTTTTATCTCTTAGAGGGCCGGGAATTATGTGCGATTGAGTGAATTTTCATGCTTCTCGAAATGTGACAATGACGTAATAACTAGTCGAGGTGTGAAAATTATTTAGTGGAAAATTCAACTTGTTGGCGGGTGCCAAAAGTTATCCCCATATGCCAATTTGGAAACCATCCAGTTTCTTCAATCAACTCGGAAATACAAGCTAATATATACATATACACACACAATCAGGTTTGTGTTTTAAGGGTATAGATACAGGCACTACATGTATTCCAAAATTGTCGAATATATCGAACAAAATAACACAAATTTGGCACGAAATGATCATAATCTTGAAGTAGCTATTTGAGTCAGAAATTAAACTACGGTATATTATTTTCCTGAGAAATAGTACCTGTAAATCTATTGGTATAATCAGATTTTTTTATATCGCTTCAGAACTTAGTTATTACGTCATTTTGGATACTTTCTATTATGCTCTCATTAGTGTGAGCATGGCCTACTATATAATACGGCTAGATAAGTCAAGTATTTGCCATTTTATTTCCAGGCCAGTGTTTACTTTTCTAATTGCTCGTAAAATAAATCACCTATTGTCATGGAATAAACTAAACTTAGGTTTTCAAATACGCTGGAAACATCTAAAATACTTTTGAGAATGATTTCTCATCGGATTTAACCACAATGACGTAATCAAATATGCATACCCATATATGGTAATGATGTTAAATAAATGTTAATTTTTTAGATAATTTGAGAATCCAACTTCGCCGTTTTTATCCTAATGCATTTTTCTTGTAAAAAAACTAACTACAGTAACAAATTATGTCATTCCTTTCACTCAAATTCTTTTCAACGTCAATGTAAGTAAATAATTATGCTATTGTTATCAAACCATATGTTTTGTATTTTTTTGAAATGTATAGTTAGATTTTAATCTAAGTCTTAAAAGTACTGTTTGACGACGTACATGTTGCCCAGTCAGTTTAATGACCGTTCTTGGGACTTATTTAGCTAATGTTCACAAAATCTCTACTTCATAATTAGTATTAATTACCATATATGGGTATGCATATTTGATTACGTCATTGTGGTTAAATCCGATGAGAAATCATTCTCAAAAGTATTTTAGATGTTTCCGGCGTATTTGAAAACCTAAGTTTAGTTTATTCCATGACGATAGGTAATTTATTTTACGAGCAATTAGAAAGTAAACACTGGCCTGGAAATAAAATGGCAAATACTTGACTTATCTAGCCGTATACTATAGTAGGCCATGGTGTGAGCAAGTTTGAAAATTAATTACATGTATACTTTAATTGATCAACCATATTATGTAAATTTGAATGCAATTTTGTACCAATCGTTTTGTGAATTATCACCTTATTTTAAATAATATAAATTAAGGCAAGAAATAAAGAAAATACATACAAACCAAATTATTAATCAATTAATCATTAATATTATCATCATCATTATCATTAAGGTTGTTCACCAGAATATCTTGGTTACTTTAAATTTTATGGCACGAGGGAGGCTTTCGAATTGGAAACTTGCGATTAATTAAGAGAATGGGATTACAGTGAGAAATCATTCTTACAAATATATCCTTTAAATTTTCTTCAAATGAAAACTTTAGACAAAGACGATCTACATATGTATCTTCGAATATATTTGTTAGAAGCATCTAGTCCTTCTTCAGATAAGAGATTTAGTCCATGCGCATCGTTGAATGTTGAGATGATTTACGGTACACGTGCTAACAGCTAGTATAATGTAGGAGAAATATTAGCCCAAGGAAATTCACAAAGAATTGACTGGTAGATCTTACTGCAAACAAGTGCCAGCTCTTCGAAGATTCTATGGTTTTTACTAACTTTACACACCTCGTCATAAAAACTAAACAGTAGATTGAATCAGGGTCATACAGTGAATCATAATCCTATGAAACATTGCTATTAGTTAATACTCACCAGGTATCCCGGGCTCCTAGAAGCAACTTTTATATACCTAGGGCGAATATCTCTCTATTCAAAAGGTATTTTGCCTATGATGCTGCAGAGCATTTTAATTCCCTACCTACTTCTATTAAAGAAGTTAACTCTATCGAAACCTTTAAAAAGCTCTTATTCCAGTATTTTCTCTCCAAAAAAATCTCTTGAGTCTTAGAACCTTTCGTCTTTTAAGCTATTATTATTTTATGGTATTTTCCATTTTACTTCCTCTACTCTTTCTATAATTCTGACAATATCCTGGACTACCAAATTGGAACTCAATGCTCAACAAAACATTCAGCATTTTTCTCTGTTAGCAGTTAATTTGATCTTGTTTAAATGTATTTTATGTTTGTTTTTGTATTCGATGTAGAAAAGAGGACCCTAAGGAAGACCACTTCATGTGATTAGGCTTTCCTCTCAAAATAAAGTATTCATTAATTTATTCATATGGAAGTGTCATGTGGCACAATTAGATGAAGTAAACAAAACTAAAAAAACTTCCTTAGAGCTTAGTTCTAACTTCAGGGAACTAACAGCGCCGATTTTAGACGGTCTTACCAGGAATACTAGTGTATAACAAATATATTTATACCCGTTAAAAATTACCGGTGCCACGTGGTCTGGTGTCCTTTTGTCCGAATTTCAGACCGATTTTGGGACGATTTGAATTTTCCTGACAAGAATATACCATATTTATATGGACTTCCAGTCAGGAGCATCAAAGATTTGGAGCGTTCTGAATTTCTTTGCAGAGACATACAATTTAAACTGGCAATATATTACTTTTTGAGTGTGCTGAACCTCTTCAAATAAAACTTTGGCATTGTTATCGATAGATTAATTGGAAACCAGTCTTGGGCAAATCCGAATCATGAATTTGTTTGAATATCGCTGTGCAGAACTGGCAACATGCGCCTCCAGCTGCACTATGAATTTTAGCCATTTTCCCAAACAATTTGGAACTCTGAATTTCAACTTGACAAATTCCTCTAGTTAGTTCTAATCCATCTTCTGCTATCTGGGTAGACTCCTTATTGATTAGTATATCCATAAGATATCGAATACTGTCTTCGTTTCAGTAGAGATAATATCTCAACGGTTATATATGAGAAAGGAGATTTTAGTAGTGGGTTTTTCCAATTCAGTTTGTTTTCAATGTCGGATATTGAAATTACCTTAAACCCGAATAGTTAAACTTTTCGTTGAAATCTTGGGGTGATTGGCTGCTGGTAAACTAGGTGACAGCCCTTTTCATCAAGTCCATCTGAATTTCGTATCTTCTAATTGCTGGCATTGTCATTGTCAGGTGTCAATCTCCTGTTTGCTGTACGAGTCAGAAGCTTGTTGCAAGATTGCCCAATGCCTACCCATGGCCTACTTAATATACGGCTATATATGTCGCCGAGAAGGCCATAAAACAAAGCGGCCAGTTCTAATTTTCAAAATGGAGAATTGATCTATATTCGAATAATTAGCAATGAATGATAGAGCTGAAAAGTGTATTATAACTATATAGGAATATGGTATCCAGGTATACATAGCACCCTCCAGAATTGTGATATGTCATCATCTGATGACGTTATGGTAATTTTGGTTGCGAATTATCTTGTTTTTTTAGCATACTTTTAACATTGTAAAACGCGTTATAAATTTTCAAAATTGGAACATGGTTACCCAGTAGTAGAATAAAATACATCGAAATTATAAATGGAATGTTGACACATTCCTCGGTTGCCATGGAAAATGAACATTTCCTGAAATGTGCCATAACTCAAAAATTATGAATGTTATGTAAACTAGGCTGGTACTGATCTATCCGGAATAAGTAACTTCCTATTCATCGATAATACATTTTATATGCCTAACTATAATTTTTGAGATAGTGAGTCATTACCTAACAATGAATTAAGTGTTAATAATCTCATTATCTCAAAAATTATTGAAGTTCTCAACCAAAATTACCATAACGTCATCAGATGATGACATATCACAATTCTGGAGGGTGCTATGTATACCTGGATACCATATTCCTATATAGTTATAATACACTTTTCAGCTCTATCATTCATTGCTAATTATTCGAATATAGATCAATTCTCCATTTTGAAAATTAGAAACTGGCCTCTTTGTTTTATGGCCTTCTCGGCGACATATATAGCCGTATATTAAGTAGGCCATGGCCTACTTAATATATCTCTCTATTGAATGGAAAGATGTAATTAGTCAAGCAGATTTGAAATCGCTGGGCAGCTATTCGATTGTAACCTGGAAGATTGACATCTGAGCGTAATAAACTTCTTAAATCGATGTTTCTCTTCTTTCCAATTTGTAAAGAACACATTAAGAATGCAGCTTTATCACAGGATAATTTATTGCAGAAGAGACCGTAGCTTCCCTTAGCAATAATTTCTTTCCAGAACTTGCATTAGTGAAGTCGTATTCAGCCTGTAAACATAGCATCATCATGTAACAGGAGAGTTCCTAACTGGAAACATATTCTTGTTCAGCAAGTGTCTCAAGAGGTGCTAGAAGAGAGGACAATTGGTTACATAGCCCTTACGAAAATTCGAAAATTAAAATTATGAAAATTATGACCGAAGAGACATTTTTCAATCCCAAAAATGATCGTTGACACTGAAACCGTAGTTGTGTATTTTTTAGAGCAGAAAAAAGTATTAGAAAAATGCAAAGAAACGTTCTGAAAGTTAAGGTAAAAAAGTACTATATCTTAGTAAAGCGGTCTATCATTTTAGACCAGTTTTACAAACAAGCTGGTTTAAAATTAGAATAATAAATTCTATTTGATCATAGGCGTAACGTTTGATGTAATCTAAATTATTCAAAATTATATCATGACTGAAAAACCAACATAACCTTTTTGGAATGTCAATTATCATCTCATTTAAGACGTGGGAGCTCAATGGAAACGTTATTGCAATAATTCTTAATGCTTTCCAAGGTTTGTGAGGGTGCTGACTTCAAATATAACAACATTATAAAGCAATCCATGGTTATAATTTTCATCCTATTTCGAAATACCGCGCCAGTGTGACATACTAATTTAATCAAGAAGTTACATGGTATTCGTGCACTTATGACTATCAATTGTTGATGAATTAGTTGATTCTGCTTGCGAGGTTTGTTTTGTCTTGATCGGAATGCAACATAGAGTTAAAATCCTTAACCCTCGGCTGGCTTGGGGTAAAATGTATAAATAGAAAAACCCCACTTTCAATTGAAATTCAATTAACTTTCAGTTTCAATTTTCATTCCTAGCCAGACGAGGGTTAACCTATTAACTTAAAAAAAATTAAGTTTTAGAATTTTGTACTTTTTGAGTCCAAAAGATATAGATTAATATATTTTTCCTCTGTCAAACAGACCATGTAGTACTGCACTAAAATGCTACCATATCTGAAGATCATAATATCCCCCATTTAAGGGCTAAAATGTTAAGAGTGGAAGCAGTTATCAGGTAAATTAAAGATTATTTAAATTATATAAATACCGTCAGGTCTACTTATTATGAACAAGATTTCGTCTGCTCAATATGAAGATTTATTATTATGAACAAGCCCTATGGTCCCAATTTAACAACTTACATAGGGTTTGTATTAAGTTGAGTTCGCTTATTATGAAGTCTCTCTATTATGAACACAATTTTTGGTCCCTTGAATGTTCATAATAAAAGAACCTGACTGTATTAAAATAATTCTTGAGATATCATAGAAAAAGGACTGATAAAGTCATCCAATGTTAGATTATTTGAGTTTAGATTTGAAGTTAGGATAGTGGATATTTGAGCCGTCGTTCGTTCTCGACAACTCGACAGAACTATATAGTAGTTCATGGCCTACTTATTATACGACCGTGTGTGTCACCGAGAAGGCCAGTTTATAAATTTCATTCTAAGCTAAACTACGTCTCCGATTGTAATTATTTGCATTGTGTATTCACAAAAGTGGTCCCATTGGACTCGCGATGGTTGAATACCCCATATATAAATCCACATTCTTTGATTAAAAAACTATTATAGATTAAGCACTACACAGACACTTCAGTTTTATCATCCTTCTTTTCATGAAGAGATTTCCTTATCTAGCCAGTCCAAGTCTGAAAAGACAAATTAAGCATCATTGTAAGAAAATGTCCCGAAATATTATCATCGATATGAATATTCATGTTAGGCCTGTTTCAAAAATAAAATCTTTCTTAGGTTTTTTAATCACATCAACAAAGTTGGTTCTTGAATAACTAATTAAGATAAAATTCTTAATTCTTGATCGTTGAACTGGTGGATTCGCAGAAAATATTGAGAGCAAAAATAAGATTTTGACGTTCGAAAGATGTTGGCCAGAAAGCTTTAGTGATTAATCTTGTAGCAAGTTAGGCACATTTATATTTCTTCAAAAAATCGATACTCGCTTGTTGGAAGTCATTAAAATTTCGATATTTTAGTGTCATTATGAGGTAAGGCAATTCACTCAAGAGACTGTGGGTATAGCTTATAGCACGTTGAAGTAATTAAGTGAGCATTAAATGCTATTATTCCGTTATAGTGATGTATTTACATATTCTTTTTGAAACATATTTTGGAGTTGGCAAAGCGTTTTTGAAGAATTGAACTAGCATTTATCGATGTCATCCTCTGAACTATCTTCAATATATCATATCATTCTGAAGAAACCAGTGATCTGACATGCCATATCTCTAGGTTGAGAGATGATATTTGAAGATCATATAGTATTTACTGTATAGTGCTTGAGCAGAATACAAAACTTTGAACTGACTGGTCAATAAATATAGCAAGAACGGCATTTGACCACATAATTATTGTGAGGCATCGGCACATACATAAAAATAAAATGAATTAAATTAAAACAGTTCTAAATATTAAGCATAAGATATGTTATATTAAGCACCAAAACGTTTTATATCAAATCCTTAAATAACCATGAAATAGAAACAATAAATTTAGAAGTAATCGGTGAATAATAAAATCACTACGTATTAAGAATTGTCAATAATACTGATCTAAACGTATATTTGAAATGTGATACCATATTATTATTATATATTTTCGAATAATTGCAATATTTGCATTGTTGCGTATACAATATGAAAAATGGCAAATTTATATAAGAATAGTGTGTAAACTATAAAATAAGTCTATATTTGGAACAAATATTCTTGAAAACCAGTTGGATAATAAGCAAATCAAAATCATTACAATGAAAACATATATTAAAAGTTAAAACTAATAAGCTTAGTTACAACGACAAGTAGAGTATCTTCTTCAATAAAATTTTACAATCTTGAATAACATTTCCAGTTGTAGTTGCTCCAATAATAATGTATTTTAATCTGGATTCGTCATTGTATCTTTCTTCTTTGAGTTTAACCTTAAAATAATACGTAGTAAATAATCTGCTATCGCATTGTTCATCAACTGTTGATTTACCCAAATTGTCAAATTTATGTCCAAGATCATCAGCTGAGATTCCTATAGTATAATAATAAAGAACTAATTTCAAATTTCCATCTACACCAGTGGTAGTAATTAAGACAAAAAGCCAGGATGGCTAACATCCAAAAAGTAAGACATGGGCGTAAAAGCATAGGCGTTGTAAATATAAGGGATTGTCCTTCGGCCCGCCCGGACACTGAATTATAGGGCCGTGCCCATTCTCGTCATAAATTATGTTTCTCTCTTCGGGTCACTCGTCCATTAAAATCCAGGGCAGCAGTCCGAACTAACTATATGTAGGTGTATTATAATTCATACCTGCCGAGAGTACTGGGATTGTAAATATTTTTGCTGTTCTGTAGAGGCGTGCAGAGATTAAGTACATTTGTACAGGGATTTAGTTTGAATAATATTACTGATTGTGAGTCCAATAATACCTAAAGAATGTCTATACCCTTAAATGTAACATTTTGTTTGTGTAAATTAACAGTTTGGACTCAAGCGTAAAGGGATTCCCTCTATACTGTCTATTATCACAAGTAATCCTAGCAAAACTTACATAAGAATAACATATTATTGTAATATTTATGTGTTTCGAATAAAATATTAAAACATAAATATAGTAATGATAAAATCCACATAAAGATACTTTCGTGTCTGAGGGAAATAGAGGTTAATAGTTGACAAATCCTAAAAATGTCAAGGAAATTTTGAAAATACATAAATATATACAATTATGATAGTTATTAATACAGTCTACTCCGCTTAATTGGAACACGTTTGTCTCGGGCCTCTTGTCCCAAATAACCGAAAAAATTATATAAAGTAGCGATCGAGTAGTGATTTACTACAATTTCAGTTTTAAACTCTATATAACGATTCCTCCACTGCCTCCAGATCCTTGAGGCTACCCAAAACCATAGTATGAGCCTTAATACTTGTGGCCGGTTTGGAACTTTCGTGAACCACAAGGTCATAATCTCTAATAAATTGCGATTTTACGGAAATCAATAAGACGATAGACCCTATTTAGATATTTGTAATGCCTTTATAAGAATTGATCAAGATTATTGGAATTTGTTCTGATCACTATGAATTTCTTATTAAGCGAACACAAATTTGTTAATATATTTGTTGAGTTTGTGCCAATTTCGCGGAGTATACTGTAATTCTTAAAGATATATATGTATGTAGATATAATATATCTATATTATTAAGACAAGAATAGAAATACCAAAAGGATATACAGTACATACACCTTTCTAATCAAAACGGGAGATCTTAGAATATATGTATAATAAAGGGATATCTTAGAATAGGTATTTACATGGAAGTATAAAAGATAAGTCAGACTAGTGGCATACACTAGATGTTTTTGTTCGGATGAAAAAGGTTGCATAAGTTTAGTTCAGATTACCGAGGCTCTCACTTTATAGATGCAAATGTATTACCAGAAATGTATTACTTCACTAATCGGAACAGAAAGTTTGGGAATCGTAACACCTCTGTTCGGATTAGTGAATGTGTGCTATATCACTATATCATACAAATTGATGGACAGAGAAGTTACTCTCTTATCCAAATCTATATTATGAATACTTGACCATTGGGAATTCAACCATTTTATATGAGCTGTAAACCATATTATTAAACCAGGAATCCTTATCGCGGGAACACCGAAGGCACATCACACCTTCTAAGGCACATCACACATTAAAACTAATTAAACATAGTTTGCTGTGACAATATTTTCTTCCCTATGTTCTTCATTACTAATTGATACAGCAGCGCTTCAATTAATTCAATATCAAATATCATTTTTATATCTACAAGCCTTCCCATTATGGCACCTTGAATTACACGGTTTATTGTATCTCCTGCAGAGGCTGACCAGTTCTGGAGTTTGAACAGTTCTTGCATTTACAGGATTGCATAACGAACAGAGAGGCAGTCTGCATAGCTGTTGTTTGAGAGATAGTCTTGTCGGGAATAGTGCTAATCTCCAGAAACTTGGTTTGGCAAACTTCAAATTGATTCCTTGAATACAAAGATGTCAATATCCCTTGAACTGTCCAAATTGAATAGAGATCATTTTCGTTACTCATGATTACACCCATCAAGTTTTTACTTCCGAGTGGTATCATTACATCCGGTTTAGCAATGGGGATTATCACCGTATCGCCAACATTTGCAGGAGGAATTTCTTTAATACAAGCCCTAATAATTCGATTGGTGAAGTGCATTTTGTCTACGCTTAATTCCAATTCGCTGGACTTCACTTTCCTTTTGAAACTGTTGTAAGTCACACCTGGTGCACCATACTCCAGCGGCATAACCTTCTTCAGTTGAACGACCGCATATGATGTGCATGCACAGGTGGCAACCTGGACAACGATGTGCACCTGATGTTTCAAGGTGACATTCAGCACAACTCTTTTCAACGAGGGATTCTGAATAGTAATCTTGTGAATGGGAGTGAGTTGGTTTTTGTGTGGTAACTTGATCAATTGAAGGTGGAAGTGGGCTATGGGTATCATAAACTGGTGGAAACTTCGAGAGTCCTAGAATTGGAGGTAGAGCTGGATCTTCAGATCCGTACTAGGATAGGGTAGATTATCCCCAAATATTTGTAAATTGCAAGATGAAGGAAGAGATATTTCTTACATGTAAGCATAAGAATGCGAATATTGCTGAAATATGGGACTGATATCGTTAGAGAGACTCGAATCATGTGAATTATCAATCTCTTCAAGATCAATTGGGGAATCAGGTTGTTCAGAATTGATCTCCTGAACTACTTGGTCAAGATCCTATTCTGACCTAATATTTTCATGGATTTCAGCAGGGATGCCAAGATCTGAGAGGCCCATCGGAGGCTTTCGATGTACAACGCTTGAAATGGTGACATTCCAATTGTGCTATGAAAGGCAGTATTCTTTTTGTACTGCACCTGGCGTACATGACAAACCAAAGAATTGCTTCCGCTTTCAAACATCATGTCAGTAAGATGGCGCTTGATATCTTGGTTTGCCCTTTCAACAGAACCCTGGGTTTCGGGGTGACGCGGTTTCCCATGTATAATTCGAGTGGATGGCCATTTGTTATTTAGCATGTTGAATAAGAGTGCATTCTTAAACTCTCGACTGGTGTCGCTTTGAAGAATAAGTGGAGCTCCCAAGTCACTGAAAAAATCCATAAATGCTTCGGATGAAGGCTAACGATAGGAAGTTAACCTCGGCGGATTTATTTCTGAGACGCACGAAGGCTAACGAATTTCGTGAAGTGGTCTTGATAAACAAGAAGCCACTTACAAGGTTCATTTTGCTCTGGGAAGACAGTTGAGAAGTCTATTAAATCAACTTGGTCACGTGATATATAAGCATAAGAGGAAATTGGTTTGATAACCAGATATTTGATGGACTTCCTAGACTTCTTGAGTTGGTATATCTTACAATGAGAGACGAAGAGCTGACAGATTTTCTCTGTAACACCGTGCAGCTCTAATGAAATTCTTTTGTAGAGACCGGTCCAACCGCAGTGGTTTTGATCTACACTAAACGGCCAAAAGTATTTGAACAGCAATAATTTTATTATAATTAGTGCTTATAGCAGCATAAAAACATCAGTAGATGTTTACCCCTGAAAATTCACCGCACAGTCATTTGAGATTAACTATGCATATATAAACAATCCACGAGTTCTTTTAAGAAGTATTCGCGAGAGGTTTGATGAATCCAGGGATGGCCATTGAAAGAGAATTTATTTGGCATAGTTTTAGCTAAAGGAAATATTTAAATATCCATACATACTAAATTGGTTATGCGCAGGTTCTATCCAATGGCACTGAGTGTCTAGTTTATCATTTAGCATAGGCTATTTTAGCGTGTATTAATAGGCATTTTGTGTATTTTTATATTTCAAGTGTGTATTATTTAATTTTAATGTGTGTATTTTTTAATTAGTATAGGCATAGCATTCTATGCTCTAAGGCAGTGGTTCCCAAAGGGGGGGGAATTCCCCCCTGGGGGGGAATTTGGCACTTTTTAGGGGGGATGGCTGCGGTGTAAATTTACATTTTTTCAGCAGATTTATGCATACTTTTGGGTCATTAGTTCATTATACACTATTCTTATCCTTGACATTAAAGTATCCTTAGTATACAAACATTAAATTAATTTGTACAATCTTGGGAAGGGGGAATGCAAAAAAATGGTGTTGAAAAAGGGGGAATGAGATAAAAAAGTGTGGGAACCACTGCTCTAAGGCAATGCCGCGGTTGAATGGACTTGGACCATGGATGAACTAGTATAGTCAACTAAATATATACAATGCAATTATTCTTCGAAATAAGTAATCCAGGGTGCTTCTACTTATGTAATTGTTTTATATAAAGTGGTCATATACAAGACGCATATTTTTTGAGGTGCCACTTGTCGAAATGACGTCACCGTATTATCTAATAGGCAAAATATGCCAAAACTTTGAACGCATGTAAAATGTTCAATTTGGCTTTTTCAAACAAATTGGTGTGATTAACCCATCTAGGAGCTATTTTACATAAAATATCTCAGAATCAGTTAAGGAATGTTATCACATTCCTCTGTTGCCTTGGAAATGTGAATTCAATGATTGAGGTAATTCCCCGAGTAGGAATAGTCACAGCTTAGTAAATGGATCCAACCGATAGTCCGTCCTTAACTTCCAATTCAATGATAATACATTTCGATGCTCTATCTCCAACCAATTTTATGTAAAACGTGTATAATCATTTGAGTGTATTTTACAATAATCACAAATCTGAGAAAATTGGTTGGAGATAGAGCATCGAAATGTATTATCATTGAATTGGAAGTTAAGGACGGACTATCGGTTGGATCCATTTACTAAGCTGTGACTATTCCTACTCGGGGAATTACCTCAATCATTGAATTCACGTTTCCAAGGCAACAGAGGAATGTGATAACATTCCTTAACTGATTCTGAGATATTTTATGTAAAATAGCTCCTAGATGGGTTAATCACACCAATTTGTTTGAAAAAGCCAAATTGAACATTTTACATGCGTTCAAAGTTTTGGCATATTTTGCCTATTAGATAATACGGTGACGTCATTTCGACAAGTGGCACCTCAAAAAATATGCGTCTTGTATATGACCACTTTATATAAAACAATTACATAAGTAGAAGCACCCTGGATTACTTATTTCGAAGAATAATTGCATTGTATATATTTAGTTGACTATACTAGTTCATCCATGGTCCAAGTCCATTCAACCGCGGCATTGCCTTAGAGTATAGAATGCTATGGTATAGATTATTTTTTCTGAGAGTGTAATGTCTAGTGAACTTGAAAATTTGATATATTAAATCAAAAAAAGTTTTTGCGGGTTTGATCCATGAAAAAATACTAAGCTTTACGTTAAATTTGATTGTATGGTCATATGTGCATCAGCTCTTAGAGTCCTGTGTTATTAGTTCCTGTTTTTGCTAATTTTCCCCAAACCTTTATATTTGGTTATTTAAATTGTCTCTGCTTTGTATAACTAAATTAGTTGTATCTTATTCAGTTATTCTATATTACATTTCTTGTACTTAAAGAAATTAGCATAATACCAATGTCAAAAAGAAAAATAACTAAAGATACAAACAGCTACTGTTCCAAAAGTCCAAAATGGACACTAGATTCAATTTTCTCTAAAATAACGACTCAACTTGGAGAAGAGACTGAAGACAAATCAGATACTGAGCTGAATATTGATATACCAAAATTTAGTGAAGATTCTCATGAATGTAAATCTGAAACTGGCAACAAGAAGAAGAAAGACTCTATCAAATCTATTATCAAAACTAATAAGTGTATTGTAAATGTTTCAAAATCAGGCAGATCAAGATATGTATGCGAACTATGTTTTAAGTTCACAGATACTATCGCAAAAACAATGTCATACCGAGGCAAAATTCCAGCCATTTGTACGGCTAATGGAACCATATTGCGACTTTCAGAACTGCAAGAACATCTTTACTCTGAAATTCATAAAGAATAATGCAGTGCTGAAAATGTTTCGAAAATGTCTAATGTTGAAAAGACGACAAAAACAGATATACAGGATGTATATTTCAAATCAGAATGCAGCTCTTTGTAATATAATTGGCAGTCTAATTATTGAAGTGTTCAATAATTGTAAACGAGGAACAATATCTGCATGGTCCTGGCCAAGTATTAATATCTCAAATACTATGATCAGTGAGTTTGACATGGGATCTCCGCATGTCACATATAACCCATCGCCGGGCATTTTCTCCTATGTGACGCCAATGCAACATACTGATTCATTGTATATACTGTTACTGGACACAAACCTGAGTTATTAACCAAAATCAAATCTGCATTGGCAGTTTAATTGGAAATTTAGGGTTCAGTAGATCGTTTTCAATTGGATAATAAGTATGTGAAATGTAAGATTATTACATCTGAAGGAGAACAAGAGGATCTTTTTTTGGGATTTTAGGAGTCAACGGAAAGGAAAACAAAGGGATATGTATCTGCAGTCAAGGAAGCAGTATCTTTTCCAATTACTTGGAAAGATCTGTTTGACAACATTACATGTATTGTAACAAATGCTGAAAGTCTGAATATTGGAGAACACAACAGCTTGTGGAAAGTATTACAAGATGAACGTTCATATTCTAACTCAAATCCAACTCTTAATTTAATAAAAATATGGTGCGCTGCCCATAGGTCAGACCTTGCATTTGGAAAAGTGTCAAAAAAAGTAAAATAAGTAAATTTACTAATTTCAGATGACTGTGGGTTGTCAACATTCTTCCACACATCTGCTGTTAGATCTAAAGAACTAGAAATGACAGCAACCCACCATGAATTAAAAGTAAAACACATTCCAAAATATTTTGAAGTTAGATGGACCGAATTTTCCTACAGTTTATTCAGTAGAATTCTATTTTCTTGGCAAGCTATTTTAAAATATTTGCAGCACATAGAAGATAGATCTGCTCAGGGTCACATAAAATTCTTGACAGATAGGACAAAATTTCGAACCATGTGTTGTGTTGCTGATGTTCTACAGATATATTCGGTAATGCGGAAATGGTTCGAATTTTTCAAAATTGGAAATAGTTCGAACAAAAAAGGAAATAGTTCGAATTTCATTTTTGTATTGTTGGACCATGGATTCAAGCCGAGATTTTCTCATATCCATGGTGCAGCAACGCTTAAAAATTCGAACAATTTCCGGTTTTGATTTTTCGAACCATTTCCAGCATACCATATGTTCTAGATTTCAGAAAGCTATTCAAGATAACCGTGTTACATATTTTGATTGGGACACCAGGGTTTGTAATTTGATTGAACAACTTAACAAAATATTGTCTACAATGCTAGTAGGAGGGTGGGAATATAACTTCAATTAAAACTACAATGAAGAAGCATCTACTTTCTTTGGTGTGAATTTAATAGACAAGCAGAGGAGAACAAACCATACACTTGTCTCTGTGAAAAGGGATTTCTCCGCAATTTGTTATGAAATTATTGAATCTCTTATAAATTTTTTAGAGGAAATATACTATACCATCTTGACTCAGAAAGAGTAAAACAACTACACCCATTGAAAAAATTAAATTCTGAAGTAACTGATGAAGAATTTAAAAAATGCTATGAGATTATTATACCAGAATTAGACCTTGCATCTTTTGCATTACAATACACACAAGATGCTTGTGATGTATTTGGTAATGCAAATATGGCACCAATTGAAATTGTAAAATCCATAATTCAGTCTGGATTATTAGCGGATCACAAAGAACTTGTAACCGCATTTGCACGGATTGTCGCAGCAAAACCACATTCAGCTTGATGTTGAAAGGATGATAAAATTTTACAATCTCATAAAAACCGAAGATCGGGCTAATCTATCATCTATTACACTGAATAATTATTTATACATTCGACACAACATGCCTCTGGTTTCTGAGTTTAATCCTCGCCCCTGTGTATTGAAGTGGTTAAATGATAAAGAACGTCGAGATGTACTTCCAAAAAAAGAGTAAAGAACAACGCTGGTTTGCTTCAATGTTTAAAGAAGCATATGAAGAAACTAAGAAAAAAGCAACTACACAATCAGAAAAAATTGGTTTCTGAGAAAATACTATTTAGTCGGATTGTTGATAATATAATTGATATAGTAGAATGTAGTGTTTCGATCATATACAAAATAAACATCAAGTTTACATATCTAGAATCGTGTACTTTTAGAATTTCCTTAAAATAACCTATGTCATTTAGAATTCTTATTCTATAGTATGTTTTGGTGTTTCTGTTAGCATAATCTGACATGTCCGTGAATATAATTAACTCAGGACCTCCACCTTTGAAAAAGGCAAAGACGGATGGAAGTAGTCCCTCAATTCTCGCGTTCTTCGGGAAGAAAGCCCCAGTTGCACCTTCCACGGAAAGTGAGCTCTCCTCTCTTGCTTCTCGTGCCCATACAGCTGCTGAGGCTGTATCTCTCACCGAACTGGAGTCTCCCGCTTGTCAAAGGCTAGACGCTGTACTGGCCCAAACTAAAGCTACTATTCATGTTATCGGTGGCCCGAGAAGGGCACCAGGAAAGGCATCCGACCACTCTGCGTTCGCTGCAAGGCGCCCCTGGGCAGAATACAGAGAAGACTCCGACAGTATCATATGCATATGCTGCCAGTGGGCTGTGGAGAACCAGAAGATCCCTAGGTATGTAGAGTCCAGGAAGGTGGTTGGGATTAAGTTGGTTACACTAGGCTTCAACAACTGGAAGGGGGGTCAGCAAGCGCTGGACAAACATGAAGCTGGGCAGGAACACAAGGCGTGTACGGAGCTTGGCAAGCGCACTTCTCTCAGGAGGCGCATACTAACTACATCACCGCTGCGAGGACAAAGGAGAAGTCCAATAACCGGAAGTCCCTTGAGGCGATGCTGGAGGGCATGTTCTACCTGGGACAGCAAGGATTGGCCATAAGAGGTCATGAACACTCTTGGGGCAACTACAAGGAGCTTCTTTTGTTCCTGAGGAACAGGGATGCCAACTTCGCCGAGTACTTCAACGAGAGAGAGCTAAAAAATGACTAAATCGGGTGGTCATGTCAGAATGAGATGCTAGGACTCCTTGGGGACCAATTAATCGAAAGCATTGTGAAGAACGTAAAGGATACGAAATTCTTTTCAGTGATTGCTGATGAAACCACAGACAAAGGTGTCACTGAGCAGATGAGCCTTTGCGTTAGGTATGTGACGCTGAAGCCCATCAAGATAGTGGAGAAGTGGCTGACATTCAAGTACCTGAAACAAACTAGCGACGAAGTGATCGTTGAAGCGATCAAGACGGTTATCGGTAGGTACGGACTCTCGATGGACAAGTGCTGCGGGCAAGCATACGACGGGGCTTCGAACATGCGGGGAATGAGGACTGGTGTCAAGACTCGGATCCTACAGGAATATCCCAAAGCCACCTTCACTTATTGCTCGGGGCACAACCTGAACTTGGTAGTCAAAGATGCTAGTTGCTGCCATGAGTGGCTTCTCGAAGCAATAGGTTGCCTGGAGCAGTGTGTGAACTACATCAAGTACTCCCCTCGCAGGAAGGTTTCATTTGCGCTGTATATAACGCACTTCAACGAAAAGAGCCCCGGTCCAAATGCTTCGAACCTTCGATCCCTCTGCCCCACTAGATGGACCATGAGGGCCCCCGCCATATCAGCTTTCCTGCAGCAGTACGGTGGGATCATCGACTGTTTGGTTGAACAGACTGAGGATCGGACTGTTTCGGCTGGAATGTCATCAAAAGCCCGCTCTCTAATCAATCAGATGCACAAGTTTAAGATTTATTTTGGTCTTCGGCTACTGGACTCCCTGTACATGGTGACCAACCCACCGCACACTCGAATGCAGGCTGAGGATGTGTCGGTGCAGTACGTTAGGCGCCTGTTAGAGGGCACCTGCGAGGCTCTCTCCATCAAGATGTCAGACCAACCGGAAGTGGACTTCTACACAGAAACCGTGGTGGCCACGATCGAGTTAGGAATTGAGCAACTTCGAGCTCCCAGAGGAAATGCAATCCGCCGCAGGCGGGGCCCTATGGTTGAGTACGAGGTGGAAGAAGAACTTATCGCCAACACCTACACAAAGCTGTGCAAGGAATTCTACAACAAAGCGATCACTAACCTCATTGAGAGGTATCCGAGTGACGAGTTGGAAGAGCTGGAGAAGCTCGAAAATGTCTTATGCAAGCCTTGTTCTGAGGGTGTTGCTCACGTCTTCGAAAAGTACAAGGATGACCTGCCGCGTTGCTGCACGATCGAGACCCTTACTCACGAGATCAAGCAGATCCACCAGTTTTCCAAAGCCAGACGCATGGTCATGGATCGCTTGTCTGTGGAGAACCTGACCACCCTATTTGATGTCGACTATCTGGAGGTGCTGTGCCCTGCAGCCCTCACCCTGCTGATCCTTTATTTGGCTGTGCCTGCCACCACCTGTTCTGCTGAGAGATCTTTAACTCAGCTGCGCCGCATTAAGGATTATCTACGTACTACAACAGGCCAGGATCGTCTGAACCATTGCGGTGCCCTCTGCATCCACAAGAAGATGGCGAGAGCGGTATTATCAATATCCTAAAGGCGGCATACCTTTTCATCAAAAATACACAACGGGAGAACATTTTCGGGAAGCCTATCAAACCTCCGATGTACTGGGCTGCTAATGACTACTGATTAGGAGTTTGGTTTATTTGAACATTGTTTTCTAGGTAACTGCTAAAGAGTATAAGCTAATTATTTCTATAAAGTAATACTTAATATATATTAATTGTTTGTGGAAGGGTTAATGCATAAAAACATGCTATAGAAATGGAATAGCCATCCCAGTCCAATTCCTGGGATGGAATAGCCATCTCAATCCAATTCCTGAGCCATCGCAGAATGCATGCCTCGGCGCTATGGCTTTAGTCCGACTATTTTCGACAATTTTTGGCCGCCATCTTGAAAATATTAAATTTAGTGTTGCTTCCATATCCAAAAAATGCATAATATATTTGTGACAATCTGTGCGCGGGGCTACTTGTTATCGTGGTCCCAAATTGTCCTAGTTTTTAGTAAAATCCAGAAAATAATACTTATGTCAGTTCTATTGGTTTTTACCGATAGTATACATGCTGAAGTTGCAAAAATCAATGGAATTACACTCCAGTGATCAACTAATGTGTTCAAAAATTTTCATACCTGTGTCATTTTATTGATCCATCGCTTATTCGTGGAAATACGGTAGCTAAATAAATAAACCATCTGCGATATGCTCGAAACAAATTAAGGCGAGTAAACCCAGGGTTACTGAAAAAATTGGGCGAGTAAACCAACTGGGGCCAAGATGAAAAAAATTAAGGCGACTAGATATGAAAGAATAAAATTAAGACAAAATAATTTTTCCCTCGTTTTCTGGAATTTGGTTGCAGTAACTTGCAAAAATATTTTTCGGACAATTTATCTGTAGAAACTCAAATGAGCAATTTGACACAAGTGGACTATCGAATAAAGCGATAAACTATTGTACAACTAATTTACTTTGCATATTTTGGATTTCAGAGGTTTTATACATTCTGTGGCAGCACTAGGAGATGCAGAGTTTTGAGAATGTTTACAGCTACACCTTATATTCAAATCAAAAAACGAAATAGAAACTCGTCTGTTTCCGCTGAGTGAGGATTCTGGCAGGGCTATACCAACCAGTGTTTCATCCAGACATTTATGCAAGGGAGGGACGGTTTCATTTTTGTTAAAGCACACTTCTTTCGCAATGGACGGAAACAACACATTTAGTGAAGTTGTCTAAGTAGTAAGTATATCCATAAGAACTTGAATGGTCACTTGATTTGAGAAGTGTTTTGGATATCAATGAGGTTATTTGACCTATTTTGGCAAGGACTGCGAATAGTCTGTCTTCTTAGGTGCTATACTCCCTAATTATGGGTATTCTCCAATGAATCAGAGTTACTCTTTGGCTACTACTCTCGTAAAGTTCTGTAAGTTCGTTTTCAAGTATTTCTAATTGAGAGTCTGAGACTCGTTAAGGAGATATTTTTCCAATTTTGTAGAATCTGTGGAGGTTAGCTCCATTATTGCTGGGTGAAGGTGCTGGGGGAAGGAACAAGTTTAACTCTCGAATAAAGCGATAAATCTTGTATTTATTTATTCTGATAAAGATAGTTTTATGGGGCGGTGTGACTTGTTTTCAGGACTATATATGCTTTCATTTACTTCAGCCATAAGACAAGTATCATGAGCTGTTCAAATTCATAAAAAGAATTGCCGGTAAACTTTTCATATTTGTATTAAATTATGTTCAATATTGCAAACATGTTCTGACTCTGCGAAACGCTTTTAAACTAGTTGGAACGCGATTCGGGTGCAAACGCGTTCTGACTGCAACATATTCCAGGGCTTTTCATGAGTCACCGAGTCAATTGACTCGTGACAAAATTCAGTGACTCGAGTCACCGAGTCAATTGACCCGTGACAAAATTCGGTGACTCGAGGCACCGAGTCTGACTCGATGGCTCGTGGTGACTCGCGAGTCATCAAGTCAATCAGATAATATCTTTTGAGATTCATGGGTTTTTAAAATTCTCAATATAATCAGATAAGTAAAAGAATATTCAGGTAATACTCAATTTCTAATTGCTTAATCTTACTTACACAACAATAATTCGCGTTTCCTGAACACGATGGTTCGCGAATCCTGACTCGATGACTCGCGAGTCCTGACTCGAGTCACCGAGTCAATTGACTCGTGGCAAATTTCGGTGACTCGAGTCACCGAGTCTGACTCGATGACTCGCGAGTCATCGAGTCAATCAAGTGACTCGTGAAAAGCCCTGACATATTCAATCTAAAGACAGTGGTTTCAAAGTATCAGATATACTGTAGCTCTTTTCTTTTGAATTGTAATATTAGGGTGATCAGCAATGTAAACAATTAACCTTTCCGGCTACACCAAAAAGCACTAGGAAGCTGATGGAAGCTTGGAAACTAAGTGGTTTGAATACATTAACCACAAAAACACATCACGCGGTGTCTATAAATCAGATCAGATAATGTAGCGACTTTTCTGGTCAACCTCAAAGTTCCTTTTAAACATTACGAAAGGCAGTATAGCAATGGCGAAATTGAAAGATCGGGAAACAACACTGCATATTGACAGAGGGAACAATATACAATTTTAATACGTAATCCCTAACTGCTATTGAAGCTAGGATATTGTGGCATTATTTACAGTATTGCGGTATATAGGAAGCCATTATCGATAATATCATAGAATAGATTGAAAAAGTTGAAATAGCTTTGGGGCTCAGAATGCCTTGATCCATCCCTGTCTACTTCATAAGATTATTACTACTTTTAATACAAGGCCCAAGGAGGACACATTGCTATTCCACTTTTCTAACACCACATGTAAATCAAATCATTAAGTATGCTATCAAAGGTCTTGTGTAATCCTTAGATTTAACTTAGACCATAAGTTATCTCTATTAACGGTTTACAGTCTGTTCTCTCTAATTGTCCACTTCTCTAATAGTCCACTTTTCTAATAGTCCACTTATTTACTTGTCCAAATCAACTATTTATATATCTGTAATAGTCTATATTCTCTAATAGTCCACTTTGGGCCAATTGCCCACTGGTGGGCTATTAGAGAGGACAGTGTGTAGTTGTTTAATACGTCTTTAATTGGATACGTATTAAGTATTATACCTATACCTTAATCATAATTTCGCGCCCATGGAATTTGCCTTGAACAATTATCGGATTAATCGTTATCCTTTTATTCTTAATCGAGTCATAGTTGTACAAATTCCATTGTACAAATTTAATAATCTGGTAGCATTTTGTATTTACGATAAGATATTAAAATAAACTACTGAATTTTCTTCAAAACATCCCTGGTTGAACATAGTTTTAGCGTATAATACGTACTGATGGATAGCGTATTACGTATAATATGTATTATAGTAATATTATACGCAATGCGCGTATAAACCTTTTTTCTTTGGAGTATATGGATCCATGGCAGCTTAATTAGTCAGTTACTTGATTCATATCCCGGCTATTCTATCGGACAAACTGGTTCTAGTAAATTTACATTACTGTTATCGACTAGTATAGTGATAGTTTAGTCTACCTGCTCATTTCCCCCTTAATTTATGGATGAAGTCAGTTGCAAGATTCAAAGAGGTACCTGTGATCCTATTTCCGCACATTACTAACATTTGAAAGACACTACGCGAGTATATAGAAATGTAAACTGCTAGAAATTTGCCTATGGGTCCATAGGAACAAATTCCATGATAAAAATCCACTCATATATGCTCTTAAGGGTGCTCTGTACTGATATTTTGACACCCGACGACCTAATGTTTTTATTGCGTTTTTGCATAGTACTAATATATCTAAGATATCCCTGAAAATATTAGAGTTCTACTATGTATATATCCTTAGTTATGAACTAGACAATGTCAATATAGGCCTAATCCATACTAGCCAAATATTTAAAAAAAAAATTTATGTTAGTTTTTAGCGCGAAACATGTCAATTATAAAATATACCTGAGTCAATACTCAATGTTTTAAATCGAACCGAAATATGCTTTTTCTTTAATCTACTCTATGTTATTGTCATTTTTGTGAAATTGGTCAAAAAAAACCCACTATTTTTCATTAAAAGTATACTAATTCAAATTTTTTGTATTATATTGCCAAAACTGCCCGCTTTTAAAACATGCGCCTACATATACTGAGCATTTTAAAAAAAAGTTTGACTTTCTAGAATAAAAATTCTCTTTTTTACATCCATATGCCCAAATGGTCTTTTTTTACACCTTCATAATTAGCATTTAATTAATTTGTGTCGAAGTGGCTGAGTCCAGAATATGAAAGTGCGAGGAAAGGAGTTCCTAAACTGCATAAAATAGATAATGTCATTTGAAATTGAATTAGACTATTTTTAGCAATTTAGAGCTAAGCTCTATCTCATTTGGATCAGAAGTTGGATTTTTGTCAGCTTTTTAACATATTGCTACTTTGACACCACCATATTTGGGCATTTGAAATCAGAACACAACATTCGAATTATAATATAATCCCAAAAGTTTATCCAATGAGTAAGAAATAGAATCATGATGTGACTAGAATTTTAGAGCTAGTCTCTGCTGTCCAGAGATCAAGAGTTACAATATTTGCTTCGTCATCAAAATTGGGCACATCAAATTACCATATATGGTCATGTTAAAAAGTGTGACACTTAGAGTCCTAAAATGTATTATAAACGTATAGCAAGTCAGGTATTTACAGTATTTTCTAATGCCTATGATCATTTTATCTCAAAGCGTTTCTGAAATATCAACAGGTGTGAAATGTCAGATTTTTTGCCCCCTTCTGTGGCCCAAAAGTCCATAACTTATCGAATAATGATTGGATCGTGTTGTGTAACGTCTCATTTTGTGCGCAAATGCTATTTCCATATTTGTATTACCAAATTGGTGTTTTATATAATACATTATTGTATATTTGAGGGCCTTGAGGTGTGAAAATATGACAAAACAGACAAAACCATAGTCATAAATTGGTCATAACTCATGATATATTATTGTAAAAGTGTTGAAAACAAATGCTACGCATAGATAAGAAGCTGGCGCATTTTTATGAAGAATAACAGAATTATTCTGCTGTCCAATTTCCCACAGTAATATATGATCACCGGGTACTTGCATACCCTTCATATTCTTTTATGCCCCTAATTTCCTAATTTTTGACATATTCCTGAACTTTTTGACGTGAACCTGTATATTTTGACCTGTAGATTCCGAAATTTTTAATTTTGGGAACAATATATGGCAGTGTAGAATTTTATCACCTCTTTTGATTTTGAAATTCGGAAAAATTCGTGGGCCGCAGCCTTAGAATGCTTATAAATCCAAAAATAATAATCAGAAAGTCAAAAAATTTCTCTGGGGTAACACATGATACATCCTCAGACCCTTGAACTAGATTTAAAAATTTTTCTTCTAACATTTTATAACTATAGTTTAGTGCACGACTGCGTTTTATGATTATTTTGAAAAAATGGCCTTTAGCATCGTTTCTTCTGCAAAAATAAATAAAATAAAAATTATCACTGAGAGGAAATAGTCTCATAATAATATGTTCAAAAATTCAAAAAGATTCAACAATTTTGAAAAAATGTCATGCCCATATAAGGAAGTCGACGTCTTATTTTATTAAAAAACACCATCTTGATTGAAAATTAAGAAAAAAAAAATCATATAAGTCAATCTCTATCTCATCTAGAGTATTCCTAGTAGTAAATTATGCAATTCTGAGATTCACCGTGAACGCCCGAATATCAATACAGATTACCCTTAAAGAATATGGACACAATATTTATGTAAATTCTATTTTATCTGTAAATCTTTTCAAAAATCGAATCAGATATCGAAATTACACATTCGCGATTTTTAGAAATCTTACAATTTCAATGAATGGCATTAATTCTTATTGTATCACTATCCCATAAGAAATATGTACAAAGTGTATTTGATTTCCGGGGCGTTATGGATTATTTTTCGGATTATATGAAGCATTTTGTATCCAACTTGTCAATTATAACAGTTTATTTATAGGATTCTGTCTATTTTTATCCTTTCCGTAAGCGAAATCAATTACACTGTCCAACAATTTTTTTTTTTTTTTGGGTTCTTGAATACCAAATAGTACATTGTATGCTTTCGACAATTCTGATTCCGAATATATTATCAGTTTTTCTCTACCACTTAATGTTTTTGAAAAATCAGCTATTTAATTTTTTTATAATTTCGTGTAATTCTATAGAAATTTCTATTAAACAAAATTATTATTATTTTAGTTATTACTATTTAAGCTCTAAATTTGCATCTATAATGTCTCGTCAATGTATAAACCACCCCAATTCCTTCTGTTACATTTGTGGAGAGTTTACTCCTAAATCTCAGTCACGTAATATGACACATCTTGTGAAAAAGAGCTATGAGCAATACTTTGGCTGCATGATAGGCGATCAAGACAAGAGTTGGGCCCCACATTTTAGTTGCGCCACTTGTGCAATGTGTTTACGGAATTGGTTGAATGGTTCACGAAAATCAATGCCTTTTGTAGTTCCGATGATCTGGAGAGAGAGCAAAAAGATCATGTAACTGATTGCTACTTTTGTATCACTGACATTTCGGGGTTCTCTGCTAAGAACAAAAAGAACATTATCTACCCTAACCTCGCACATGCAATGCGTCCAGTTAATCATACAGAAGACTTTGAAATTCCTAAACCTCAACATTATTAACATGATGTATCTTTACCTGTAGATGAAATTATTTCGTTGGAATCTGATGAAGTGTTTACACCATCTGTATCGGAAATTAGTAAGTCAACCCTCCCTCATCAAATAAATCAACGCGAATTAAATGATTTAGTCAGAGATCTGAATTTAACTAAAGAACAGAGTGAATTACTTGGTTCCAGATTGAAACAGTGGAACTTGCTTGAGGAGGGGACAAAAACTTCAGTTTTTAGGACTCGTCATGGAGATTTCTCAATTTATTTCGAAATGTACAATACTCTGTGCTTTTATAACAACATCGACTCTTTGATGGGGGCTTTAGGGGTTCAACACCAACCATCAGAATGGCGTCTTTTTATTGACTCTTCTAAGTCCAGCATCAAGGCAGTGTTACTTCACAATGGCAATCTATTACCCTCTATACCAATTGCATATTCAGAAAATATGCGAGAGTCCCATGAAACAATGGTAATCATATTAGAACAAATCAAATACGATACTTACAATTGGTCTATCTGTGGAGACCTCAAGATAATCGGACTGCTTTTGGGTATGCAACCTGGTTATACAAAGTATTGCTGCTTCATATATGAGTGGGATAGTCGCGCAAGGCAGTTTCATTACATACAAAAGGATTGGCCTCTCCGTGACGAATTAATTCCAGCAAAAAAAAGTGTAAGTTACCACCCTTTAGTAGATCCAAAGAAGGTTCTTTTGCCTCCTCTACACATTAAGCTGGGTCTTATTAAGAATTTTGTTAAAGCAATGGTAAAATTTAACAAAGAAGGTGAAGGTTTCCAGTACATCAAGTCGAAATTCACAAAGATTAGTGATGCGAAGATAAGAGAAGGAGTATTCATAGGACCTCAGATCAGAGAACTTATTAAGGATCCGATCTTTGAAGAAACATTAAATAATTCGGAGAAAGCTGCCTGGAATCAGAGTAACCGCGTACGTTCGTACGGTACGGTACGGAGAGTCTCCGTACCGTATTATTTCGTACGGTACGTCGTACGGTACGCAATAATACGTTGTGAACAATTAATAATATATACAATTATTTCTATAATTCGAAAATTAATTAATAAACAAGGCTCTAATCTATTATAGTTCGAAATTATGCGATTACAAATAAACAATTCGGTACCTAATAATCTGATCGCGCACGCGAAAAACTTTACTTTGGTATCAAACAAATCTGCTAAATAAAACTAATATTACTAATCTGATCAAATAACAGTTTCCCAAGTAATTGTTTCCTCCTCATATTCATAGGAAGATAATTTATCAAGGAGTCTCAAATTATGGTGGACGGCTAGGTGCTGAAAGATAAGATTCTATACTATCATTAAATAAGTACGTACGGAGTGCGTAAGTACGGTACGGAAGGATAATCTGCGTACTAAGTCCGTACCGTACCGTACAGTACGCCGTACGCGGTTACTCTGCCTGGAATGCATTTAAATCGGTAACTCAAAACTTTCTGGGGAACCACAGATCACCGGACTATGAACAAACAATTGAGACACTTCTTCATACATACAATGCTATGGGATGTAATATGTCACTAAAGATACACTTTCTCCATTCACATTTATACTTCTTCCCCGAAGATCTTGGTGATATGAGTGACGAGCACGGGGAAAGATTTCATCAAGATATCGAAACTATGGAAAATAGATATAAAGGAAAGTTTAAACCAAACATGATGGCCGACTACTGTTGGTCCCTCAAAAGAGATACTTCCGGTTCAAGTCATAAAAGAATAGCAACCGCAATGCACTTCTGATTTAGGATTGATTCTACTCACTTGTAAGTAGCATATACAAAAATACAACTGAATCTATTCATAACTATCCAGTACAATTATCTTTAAATAGAAATTTCTATAGAATTACACGAAATTATAAAAAGAAATTAAACAGCTGATTTTTCAAAAACCTTACGTGATAGAGAAAAACTGATTATATATTCGGAATCAGAATTGTCGAAAGCATACAATGTACTATTTGGTATTCAAGAACCAAAAAAAATTTAAAATCTGTTGGACAGTGTTATTAATGATTTTCAATTGATTATTTATTCTTTCTCTTCGATTATTTATCGATTTTCCAACGATTATTTATCGATTATTCATCAATATGGATTATTTATCGATTGTGTATAAATTATTTTGATTAATAAATCTTAATATTTATACGATGATTTATTCTATAAATAGAATATAAACTTAGGGTTCTTTATCTTGTCTCCATGAATAAGAAATATGTACACTACCCAGCCAAAGGTATTTGAACAACAATATTATTTAAGCTTATATTTAAGCTTATATCAGCATAATAACATTCAATTCGGCTATTTACATAAAACGATGCGGTATGTAAAGTATAAGCAAATAGCAAAAAATTTGAATTTACATTTTTATGGAGGTGTTTAACTTATTAGCTATAATTTTGTAATGTTTGTTCATACTTATTCGTCCAAACAAACAAATAAATAAATACTAATCGCCTCGATCAAAATCGATAATAGATATAAATCTGTCGATAATCGAGAAGTTCTCTCGATTGGATTGGATTGACAACCGTGCTTAGAGGGGACGAATTATGTGCGATTAAGTGAATTTTCATGCATCTCGAAATGTGACAATGACGTCATAACTTGTCGAGGTGTTAGAAACTGAGTGGAAACCTCAACTTGTTGGCGGGTGTCAAAGGTGACCCCTATATTCCAAAAATCACATTTTGAAACCGTCCAGTTTCTTCAATCAACTCGGAACATACAAACAAATATATATATATATATATGTTCAGAGAATAACTTCTTGGTTGGAGAGCATATCTTAGGTGATAGCGGGTGTATGCTGAAATCCTATTTATTAACTCCATACCGGCAACCTGCTTCAGATGTCCAAGAGAATTATAATTATTCCCACAAAAAAACGAGTGTATTAATCGAGTAAACCTTTGGGAGGTGGAAGAGAAGATTTCATTGCCTTTACGGAGAGATCCGCATGGCTCCAGATAAAGTCTGCACGGCATCTTGGACCACAAAACTATAATTTTCTGAGAAGTCTAGTATTATTATAGCTTCATGAAGTTCCAGATTTTGCTTGAAATAATTCAAAAAAGCGGATTGATTTTTTGCGATGTAGTGATGCGTAGTTAATACTTCAATTCAGAAATTAATTTTTCAGTAATTTCTGATAATGGCAGAACATGTTCTTCCAATGTGGTATGATCTGTGCTTACCCACTGTTTGAAAAATATATTTTGATCTCCATCAATTGTCACTTTGTCATATTTATTAACCAAAAATGATACCAGTGCACTTCTACCTGGGCAATTTTCACATCTGTGTAGCATGCATTTTTTTGAGGAGACGGAGCATACGAGTTGTTCCATTAAATCATGATAAGTTAGTTTTCAATGAATGGTAAGGCTGCAACGATGAGCTTGACATTTTGATGTGTTTTGCATACACATACAGAATGTGTACCTTTTGAGCCAACAGTTATGCAATACTTGGGCCGAAGATCGCAAAATTTTGATATTCCTTTATTCATATCTGGGTTACACCTTTTAAATTCCAGATGAAGCTCATTTAAATTGATTAACAATAATATTTTTGTTTTTGCACAAGTTTGCCATCGACTCTAATAGAGATAAAATCTTTTTTTCCAGGTAATATACGAGAGTAATCTTCATTTTCATAAAACTCTATGACTCTCTCGGTTACATTATCAGGTAAAGATCTTCCAGATTTAGGTAGGGGCATTGCTAATATTCCATTTTCGGACTTAAGTATTCTAGCTTGCCTTATCATGTGAACTGAAACACTGAACTCGTTATTTATCTTCTCAACAGTCCAACTTGATGGTACTAAAGTGAGCAATTGAACTTTTTCGCTATTACTTGATGCTGTCATTATTTTTGCTTTTACAGCATGTAAAATTTCGTCAAGATCTGTACATTTCCGACAGAATGATTGTGCTCTAAGATCTTCTTGACTTACGCCGATCAAGTTTGAAACGGTCTTAGAAGAAACATCCTGAATTTTCTCTAATTTTCGTTTTCCATAAGTAATTCTTTTCTTCATGGTTAACTTGGGCAGTTTCACTGGGGTGCAACCTAACTGAATTAAACCCTGATTAATACGGTCCTTTTCTATTTCTTTTTCGAAAACCTCAATGTAAGTATCGTGACTATTGTCAAGTTCCGATAAATCTTCATCTGATCTGGATTCACCCATTTGTTCGGATAGAATCTCCAACTTTTGATAGCAGTCATAACACATTTTCTGACCAGGCTTAACTGATATATTACAAGACTTCTCGAAAATGGCGTTAAATTTATCGGTATCAGATAAAGCTATGGTTTTAATAGAGCGATAACTTACAGATTTTGTATGCAGCTTCCACGGATTGCAACATTTTAATTGCCAATCAGAGTATTTGGTGATATATTTTTGTTTGTGGTGGAAACAAATAGTAGAAATATCTGCATCATAACGTTTATCAGTCCTGATCTCAAGCAACTCTCTCGCATGTTCTTCAAGCTCCCCAATGCTAACCAATCCTACTTTCCTAGAATATTTCAGCTTGTGACACTCTTCTTGAAGACTTTTTCCAATCGAACATTCCCGTGGACTAGTAACATACATTGATAATAGAATTTTATAAAAATTGATGAACTTAAGTAAAGTGTGATAACAGATTTTTAAATAAAGTTGAAATTGTAAAATCTTAAAGATTCAGTTTGGTGAATTGTTATATATATGTAAGGTTTAACAACAATTTTCATGCATTTGAATTTAAATAATAAATGATAAAATACACACTGAAGCTTAACTCATATACATTGTTGAATATCCATATAAAATAACAGAAGCATATCCAACAAATATCAATAGCAACCACAATTATATAGGAACCACAATTATTTTAAAGAAAAGTATGGATGTATGCATTTAATTGTTCTAACTTGTTATACATTAAATTGTTGAAGGTATACAACATTAAGAGTTTCCATTGATACCATAGATTCACTGGTCGACTAGGCATAGAATGGGCCAAAATACAATGAATTATAACAAAGTTAGGTTGCTCGTCAATTTAGTAAATGAGCACATGCATAGCAACCTATTCTCAGGCTTTTTTTGGGGTCATTCACTAATGAATTATATTATGGTGTCATCTAATTATTGCATCCATTACAAAATGGCTTATAGTAGCATACGATAACCGCGAAGCGGTCGTTGCTGGCTCCACATAACACTCCATGTCTCATAGTACAAACGAGGCCAAAGAAACATGCAATTTGACCAATTTTAAATTTTTGTACAATAACTATGACGTCATATTAAACCATGTCTAATAGCACTTCTGACTACCCAGTATAATAATAGCTCATATTTGATTTAGGCAATTATAAGGTGTTAATAATCACTTGGTGCAACCATTCTTAGGTACAGATTATCAATTTTATCCAACACAGAATCTTTTTTAAAGGCGACTCCTGTCCGACACTTACATACAATCGTTGATTAAATGGGCATTAGCTTAAACTACATTCTATAAATCAACTCAATTATGAAACATAGATACCATAATAAGATGTCATTAAAGATTTGGTTCTCAACCCAAGGAGACATCGAGATTTGTTCTTGTTTGTCTTAAGCAGCAAAATACAGATATTCCTGCAAGTTTAACCCCTCATCTTCATGAATATGTGGAGTTGTTCTTCCAAATTTTCCACAATTACTAGTTGATATGTGTTCATACATGTGTATAAATTTGGTACGCTCGGTGAGTAAATATTATAAATTGTGATCATTTTGGAGAGTTGAGATGTAAATGTCCGACATAAATTTTTTATAAATCGCACAATTTTCAACAGGCGGTATCTCATAAACTATGAGCAATTAAGAGCTAATATTGTATAGTTTAATATAACTATAGTGATATATGTCACATACAAATTATGAAGCGATTCTGAGATATTGAAGATTTGGACTTGTTCATTTCGCATGGAATAACCCAACTACATATAGAAATCATGCGGTTACTTTTCCTGTAACTTGTTCACTGTTACTAATATAACGATAATTGTCATTATTTAGAGCATCTAAATCATTACACTTTAGATACAACTAATCTAGTACATTGACAAATTTTTATTAAATTTTACAAAATCTTTCAGAACCATCATCTTGAACAAACAGCAAAACCTCTCAATTTGAAACCTGGACAAAAGATGTGCCCAGGATGTGTTAAGATGCTAAATCTTTAAGGCCCCTCTCGGGTTAATTTTGAATTATTTAAATAATTGAGTTCATTTCGTTTTTATTAGTTATAATACCCGGGAGGATAATATAGGAAAATTTGGCTTAATTCTGAGGACAATTGAACTCACTAGAGCAATTTGAAATTGGGGAATGTCTGTTATATGGCCAAATTGAGAGTAATATAAATTACGGCCACACAATGCTGGTCAGATAAATTGAGATTCGATTGTTTTTGGATAGTATACCAGAAAGTAAAGCCACATTGAAAATTTCAGGTGAATCTGACTAATAGTTTTGCTGTAGCGACCATTATAAGATCCAGGAATGTGAAGGACATCATGGAGGGTGACTTTTTCAAATGGAATGAAAGTTTAGTAGGCTGGCACTGCCACAATTTGTTTTCAATATAGTTGTTATTCATACAAAAGTATATTTGCATATCTACTTAGGTTGTAAACCTAAATTTTCAAAATTCCAAAAATTAAGTTCAAAGTTATAGTCATTTGAAGTCAGATTTGAACTGTCAAGGTCCCTAGTCTGACTTCAAAGGGCATTAACTTTGAAAGTTTGTATTGTAAAGTTTAGATCAAGGGTCATTCCCATATTAAATATATATTCAATCGTTTACACTTGGTTTCAAACAATTTGGATAAAAACTGTGAACGCTTTAGCATTTTCAACTTTCTGACCTTTCAACTCATTGGGTGGTGCTTTCACATCTCTACATTGAATCTCAGAAACCCGTCGACCAATAATGAAATATTTGAGTGCAAAATGCTCGCAATACCCGGTTTCCTATTCGTCCATAATACATTTTATGACCCTAACTCGCAAAAATCTTCCAAATGACCATATATGGGCATAAAATGTGCCCATTTTTGATGATTTAACATATTTATTTCTTCAAAACTATAAACTCTAGAGCTTAGCACTAAATTTCCCATCACATCCATATAATATTGCAAACCCATTAGAATCACAATTGAAACCATTTTCCTAAAGATTGCTGTCCTATATATTGACCGGAATACCCTCATAATAGTGTGAAAAGTAAATTTAAAATTCCATTTATTTTTGGTTCAACTATTGCAAATTTGGTACAAATTGTTTGAAACCAAGTCTAAACTAACGAGGACATATGTAATTCGGGGGGATTTTTCAAACTAACCTCTAGCATAAAAAAATTCAGAATTCTATATCTTTGAAGTTCGACTTGGACAGCATATTTACATAAAACATCGAATAATGCAAAAATTGGCAGTCAAAATGTGACTTCAAAGGGCTATAACTCACAAAGTTTGTATGTTAGTGGTTAGTTTGAAAAATTCCCCCGAATTACATATGTCTTTATCAGTTTAGACTTGGTTTCAAACTATTTAGACCAAATTTGCAATAGTTGAACCAAATGTAAATATATTTTCAATTGAAAATTGACATTTTCATGATGATACACACATTCCTGAGCACAAAACTGGTATTAACAGCAAAAGTAGAACTCAGATTCACTTGAAATTTTCAATGTATCAATACTTTACTTTGTACTATACGAAAACAGTCTAATCTCAATTACCAAATTAACCAAAGAGGGGCCTTAAGATTTAAAGATAAAATCATCATTCATGGGCGGACAAAAATTGTAAGGGAAATTCAAATACAGGACTTGTCAGATGTTAAGAAAGAGTATTCACGTCACAAACAAAGGCATTGGACAATTAAAACATTCAAACAACAGGTCCTACCGCTGTATACTCACAAAAGAAGACTTGGGAAATCCATTTCTGGATTATAATCGTGAATTGCTGACTTTGAACAGGAGCAATGTGGTTGATGAGTCTGTAATAGATGCTATTCGCTGCATAGAAGTTATTGGAACAGTTGAACAATATCCAGAATATGTCATTATAACGTCCAAAATCCGTTCATTAGCCTATTAAAAATAACTCCAATGCAAGTTGCAAAGGAAAAACCGAAGATCAAGGGGCAAAACAGTTTCAAAGTTAAAGATAATGTATAATAACAAGTCATAAAATACTTTACCTAGAATAGTTTCAGTTTCCTGGAAACTTGTCACCCAAATACTAGCAGAATGATCTAATATCTCCATAGTGATCATAAAACGATATTTAAAATTTGGAAATTCTAAATTACACTTCTCACAGCGATAGAGAGAACTAATTTCATCTTTAAATACTTTTTTTTGGCAACCTTCAGTAGGACAGGACTTGTAAAAGACCTGAAGATAGATATAATAAATGCATAAATAAATGAGATAGTTCAATAATCAGGGGAGTGCTGGGATTGGGGGCCAATGCGGGATTCCATTCAGAAAGTAATCGCAGTGGGGGCCTCTAGGACGGCTCCCAAAGGGAGGCCCGAGCGGGAATCCCGCATCGATTGTATGGCCGGCACGCCCTGTCAATAATGCCAAATATTAGAAAGATCAATTATCTTATAAATATCTAATGAAATTAATTCAATTAAAGGTAGAATATCTTAATGGAAACGAATTGGATTGTCGAAAATTAAATTATTTAATCAAATCCGAATAAATTTCGAATTTATATTTCAAACGTAAACTACCTAGTATACGTGTCAAATGCCAAGATTTCCAGTGGTTACAAAATTATTGTCTTAATTTTAATATTTGTCACAGTTAAATAATTGAAATTTGCACAGTAGAAATCGGGATCCTGATTTGAAAGTAAAGCAAAAGATGACCCAGTATAGCGAATGAAGAGTCCTTGCGTTTCAAGCGAGGAAATTTTATGTGTACTTGCAATCTTAAAATTTGTGCAATACAAAGGGGGTACCGGATAGATTGTACTTTACTTTCAACACACGAACTCGATCAGAAGTACAAACTTCCTAATGGATTGAAAGCTTCTACAAACTAGAGCAGGGCTCTTCAATTAGTTTTATCCCCGGGCCACTTATGAAAAATCAGGCAATTCCCCGGGCCATTTCGTAAATGGAGTTGCCAGAATTGATTCATAACAAATAGGTAAGAATAAAACACATTATGTGATATACATAAGGCTACAAGTACAAGCAAGAAAGGCAATTGGGCATATTAATGCACGTGACAATTTAATGAAGAACATCGGGAAAAGTAACGTGCTGAAAAACACTATGCCAATGGTTGTATAATAGCTAAACATAAATTTGAATATTGGAATGATCAAGTAACTACTATATCCTAGGGCCTAGAAGGATAAACTACAGTTTCAGTTGCAGAGCATCTAGCATGAGCGAAAGAATATCGAATAAATATATAAACTGAAAAGATTGGGTGGGCCAACAAATATAGGCAGCGGGCCACTTTTGGCCCGCGGGCCCCTAATTGAAGAGCCTGAACTAGAGGATATATCAATACAGGGCAATCAACAGCTAATAGAATATGAGCAGGCAGCTGAACAAAAGCACCCCTTGGGTAAATTCCTTGGATGCCACCTTGGGCCGTAACTGGTCAAGGAGTTACAAGTATCCTTCTTAAACAAAGAAGTGCTATATCAAGTGTCAATCTATACTACACTAACCAGACAAAGTATTTGAACAGCAGTTATTTTAATGCAGACAGAATATTCGTCTTGGAAACTTATTAACTCATGTTTAAACTAATCTGAAATGAATATAAATATCTTACTATAGCTATAAATTTAAAAAAATAGCATGATTTAAAGCCATTCAAACAATTAAACATTAAATGGCATAAGCGTCTGCCACATGCCACTTGTGGCACCATGGCCTACTAAATATACGGCTATATATGTCCCCGAGAAGGCCATTAAACAAGAAGGCCAGTTTTTATATTTAAACCTAGGCTAAACTAAGCCTCCTATTGTTTTAATTTGGATCCTATATGGGGTAATCAACCATTGGGAGTCGATTGGAAACACTTTTGAAATTATCACATTTGTGGTTAACCCGTTTAGGCGCCATTTAATGATGACGTCAGCAAATTGTATATTATGTAATACTATACTCTATTATCTTATATACAGAGCAGCCTTATGAAATACGTATGTAATTCTAAAATTAACAATATGAATGTTCCGAAAATAGTAATAGTAATAGTATACATAATTAACCACGAAGCATTTGAATGAGTTCATGGAATGTAAATCAATGTTTCAACATTTCTCAAGCCAATAATTCCTTTTGTCATGTTGAATCACTTGAGTAATCAAACACGTACAGTATACAAAAATAAATTCTCCACAGAACTCATCAATTCATCATAATTCAGTTGAGAAATCTGTACTTATCATGCCCAACAAGTGTTGTGTAGCAGGTTGTCGCACTAACCACCAGGATGGTCCAAGCAAACCAGTGTTCAAATTTCCAGATGAGCCTGAGTTGTCATATAAGTGGGTAGCATTCTTGAATCGGCAAGATTATCAAATCAGCAAATATTCTGTGATTTGCATTAATCATTTTGAAGAGAAGTACTTCATTCATCATCCAAAAGAATAACCCTCAATTATTTAATGAAACCAATTCCTACCATTCATCCTCATCTCATTCCTTTTTGCCTGGCAACAATCCCAAGTGAACCTCGAAAACTCCCAGCAGTTCGAATCTTTCAGCCAGATGAGTTACAATCCTTCAAATCGACATTTGAAATAAGATCATTTGGAGATGTAGCGAGACACATCAAACAGTCAAAGGAGTATAGCGATCTTCAGCTAGAAATAAGTGACGACTGTATTACAGCATATCGTGTTGTTATAAGTTCAGGGATTGCAACAGTAAAGGAGTGCATTCATGTTGAAAGCAATTTTCATGTCAAACTCAGCTATGAAGGCTGTCCAATTCCTCTACCTTCATATATTGATCGAGCAGAAGGATCCAAGCTGACTTCACTTGATATGCTCACAAATCTTCCTGTCTACTGTAGAAATGTTGAAGCAACCTGTGAAACAAATATCATTAGCGAGTTGTTAAAATTACAGTACTACAACCCTAAAGGGAGGCCCCATACTCCACTACTGTATTAAGATTTGCTCTTATCATGAGATACACCTCTAATTCAGGGTATCGTTATTTGCAAAGATTTCTCCCTCTACCAAGCTATTCGCTATTGTATAAGTTAAAGTCAGAACCTATCGATACTTGTAAAGGCTTACAATCACTGAGAGAAAATTCTTTTTTTAGTAACGATACGGTACTATTGCTTGACGAAATGTATCTACAACAAGAAGTACAGTACGATGGCAGAGAGTTAACTGGTTGTGATTCTAACCTGCAGATGTATAAAAGCATTTTATGCTTTATGGTTGTCTCTTTGAAGCAGTCTACACCCTATATTATCAAGGCTATTCCATTAACGAAAATTAACCATCAGGTCGTTCAAGAGGGTATAATTAACTGTATAAGCATGCTCAGCAGAAGAGAATTCAATGTCAGAGCTGTAGTTAGTGACAATCATTCCACGAATGTGAGCGATACAAACACCTCAAAGTTATACATCCTTGCTCAATGCGCCATAATGCAATAGCCAACCCGCTCAACCCAGAGAAGTACATCTACCTACTTTTTGGTACTGTACATCTTGTAAAAAACATTCGGAACAACCTCTTATCCACTAAATTTTTCCAAATACCAGCATGGGAAACAACTCTTGTGGATGTCTCCATTAATATTACACCAGGGCCTATCTATTGGTCAATTTTTCATCGTGTACATGAGAAAGATTTAACAATTGAATGTCGTGTGAGAAAGGCCCCTAAGATTTAATATCAAGCTTTGCACACAGGAAACAATAAACAGTCTGTCCCCCTTGCGCTCTCAATTTTCCATCCAACCACCATAACAGCTATTCGCTAATATTTTCCGGAAGATACAACAACATCATCTTTTCTAAACTTAATTCACAATTGGTGGCTGGTAGTAAATGCCAAAGAAAGATTTCATCCGGATGTAATCGGGAGTGCACTAACCGCAAGTGATGGAAATCGTTTTTGAATATGTTTGCAAACTGGTTGAGTGATTGGAGAGAATCAAAGAAGCATGGTCTCTCTAGACAATCATTTGATGCTCTCATATCTACAAATCGGGCTATAGCAGATTTAAGTTCTGATCTACTTAACGAGGGATACAAATATATTCTAACGGGACGCTTACAAACTGATCCTCTTGAACGAAGATTTTCACAGTACAGGCAGATGTCGGGGGGCAGATTTTTAGTAAGTCTTAAGGAGGTCTATCGTTCAGAATCTATTTTAAAGTTAAAAACATTTCTATCTAAGAATATCGAACTCACGTTACTCACCCCAATTACAGATGAAGAATCAGCCATTCTTCAAGATTTTGTGGAGACAATCAATCAAGAAAACTTTGACCACATAACCATTTCTTAAGATACTGTCGATGTGTTAACATTTGTTTCAGGTTATATATCGCGTTCAATACTAGAGAGTATTGACTGTGAAGAGTGCAAAATAGCCCTCACTAACGATCCTGTGTCCAGCACTTATCTTGATGACCACAATAGAGGTGGCCTCAAAATACCAACATCTGCACACACACAATGTGCATTCTCTTTACTTAATCATCTGGAACAAAGGATTCTTGAAGTAGACGTTCCTTCTAAAGTATTGGCACAGAGCATCCTAAATCAACTATCATCCGAGTGGGATGATTCATTTGTCTGCCATGATCACTCAATGGTCGGACGTCAGAAAGTCAACTCCATTATATCAAATTGTTATTTGAAGAATCTAGCTATGGATGTAACAGAAACTAAGAGAAGGGATCAAGTCAGAGAATTTAAAAGAATTAAAATAGCAGATAAATAGGAGTAAATAGAGAATTCTGAATGTATAATTATATATTTATAGTATTATGTATTCATATTAGCAATGCTATAACTCCACTTTGAACATTATGTAATAAACAAAAAAACGTATTATGGGTGTTTATAATGAAAATAAGCAATAATAAATGACAAGTGAAATAATGAGATTGTGTTCAATAATCTATTAGATGGGTTATAAACGAAGTCAATACATAGGTATAGAACTTATCTAACATAGGTTGACAACAAAATTTAAGTATATAATACAGTTTATTAGCAATTTGTAAAATTGCTGACGTCATCATTAAATGGCGCCTAAACGGGTTAACCACAAATGTGATAATTTCAAAAGTCTTTCCAATCGACTCCCAATGTTTGATTACCACACATAGGATCCAAATTAAAACAATAGGAGGCTTAGTTTAGCCTAGGTTTAAATATAAAAACTGGCCTTCTTGTTTAATGGCCTTCTCGGGGACATATATAGCCGTATATTTAGTAGGCCATGGTGGCACAAATGAGAATGTGGTTGGATCTCAGTAGAAAATAAGCGTAGGGATTTGAAATATGCACTTGGAGTAATCGATCATGTGATATTTAAATTCGAAATCAGAATTTGTATATTCTAATTGTCCAAAAAAATTATGTATTTGTACTGCCTATATATACTAATATAAGCAGTAAAATACATAATATTTGGATAAAGTGTGAATTTGAGAATTGTATTTGGAATATAATATTTTTTATCATAATAATCATAGTATATTTTGTCGACAAGACAGTGTAAAAGTAACCTAAAGTGATAAACTTGTATGTTAATTGTACATATAGTATACTTGGCTAAAACAATATCTTTTCGGTACACAATTTAAATATTGTCTGAAAAATATTAAGATATTTCGTTTCAACTTCCAGTGGCGGTTAACAGGCTAACCGTAGTTTGAAGACAATCGTAACCGTGGCCTCAAAACAGGTAACCAATCCCACCCTTGGAAGATAAAATAATAAAAACACTGAATCACATTGTAAATAAATATAATTAATGATAAAATAATTAAAAAAGTAGGAAACATATCCAAAAAGATAACAATATAAAATTCTGAACAAACAAATAAAATATTGATACATTTCCATAATATCAAGTAAAGGAATTCAAAATGTGAAAACTATACTCTTTACAAACAGATACATTCATGACTCAAAAAATATGAGTAAACAATCTACTATTACCAAAAGGTCTTCAAATAATCGAACAAATTCTTGAAATTGAATAAATCTTTCATGAGCTTGTCTTGGTGTTCGATGGCTTGGTGTTCAATGTCTTGGTGTTCTTTACCATAATTTTTATACCAATTACCCTCCCTTGAATGATAGAAATGCACTAATCGAGGGATGCGTAACCTATTTATTTCATAGCCCTTACCCAATACCCTATCAACAAGTTCCCAATCTTCTCCACCCCATTCAAGACCGAAATCTTTGTTGTTCATGCCTCCAACTACTACCCAATCAGATTTAAACATTGAAAATAAACCAAAACCATATTTTTCCCATTTTCCTTCTTCATTTGATAATGTAATACCACAATCTAATCTTCGCAAAATAGGAGCAAAGGCAGATACACCTTGAATTGTATGCTTGCGGATTAAATCAACAATATTCACCGGAATAAAAAGATGCAAATCACAGGTAAAGATAATATCGTTATTATTATTAATCATTTGGATTGCAGTGTTTTGCCCCAATACTTTGTTGAATTCCCCAGGTAAGGATACATAGGAGAACCTTTGTATACTTAGAGTTGATTGCATAAATTCACTAATGTTCATATCCATACTGTTAAAATCTACAATTGTTAAACCAAATAGATTGTCTCCGGTAATTTGGAAGATTTTTTCAATATTTATAATTAGGTATCTAACCCATCTACTCTGATCCTTCACTATGATGAGGAAATGTACAAATGCAGTATAGTCTGGGAGACTGTTTGGAATACATAATATATCAGTAGCAGTCTTAAATTTGTATACATACTGGGACAATACAAATTGGTCATTTGGATATTCAACCAGTCTTACTTTACCTTCAATCAGATAACGATCTCCTTTTAAATTATCATGAGTTTTCTCAATGTTTAAGATTGAAAATCTTTCAAAAATACTCCCCAACAAGTCTTGAATAGTTAATAGAAAAATGTTAACAATACTAATAGCTTCATGTGCCCATACAGTTGGAGCACCTTGATTAAAAATTTGTCCCGTATCAGTATTATTTAAAATAAAAACTTGGATTTCAAAGACTTGTTTAAATCCAGTATATCTATCGATTGACGTTTGTTTTATATAGCTAGGTCTATACCTACAACAAGGAAAGGCTCGTGAATAAACATTGTGATCCAATTTCTTTAAGAATGGGATTTCATTCCGTGTATCTTCTATTTCCTTAATTGGGATGGATGTTTCAAAACTAGGCAACTGTAATAAGAACTTTTGATCTTTAAAGACGTTAAACTGGGCTAAATTTTTACTACTAATGATCGAATACTCAAAAGCATCAGGGGGTTTCCAGAGTATTGAAAACGCATCTATTTTCAGATTAACTGCAATGAACACTTCAAAGTAATATGATTCGCCTACATGCAGTAATATTAATTGGGATATACTGCTAACATTAAAAGAAATGGAAGAATGAAAATTGGAATAATAACCATTGTTAACACTATATTTTTGTTTTGGGGTTAACTTGCTTTCAGCAAAAGTTTGGGCAATCAATCTTACATTTTTAGGGTCATGACTATAAGAGAGCCACAGTTCAGATCCGCCGTTTAAATAGTTATCAATAGCAAAAGAATAGTTTCCTGTGATATCTGGTAAAATATATCCGAAAACCCTTTGACCAAAATTTGTCAATTTGCGTGCAAATTTCAAGGTGTCTGAAAATTCAACAGAATCTGGTATATTGGGAAATCCAGCGAGCCCTTTTAATACATTGACGCTCGATGAACAAAGATTTAACCATATAAATATAGAAATATTTCCCCTCATTTCAAAAGAAATAGTATGTTTATCCATATTTCGAATACTTATTTTCTCAAGTAACAAAGGTAATTTGTTATGATATAAATATTCAAATCCGGCTATATGTAAATATTTCAATAAATTAATTGCAATGATGAGGGAGAAGAATAGAAAACAAAGAAATTTCATAAGTCTCATTGCTTTCTTCATTATCTCTACTAAAACAATTTGTAAATTAAAAGATTAAAATTTCATATATTAGTCTGAATTAGGTAATAAATAATAAAACAAATATACAGAAGAAACTCGTTGTACGAACACGGTTTATACGAAATTCTGAATAATTCGAAAACTATTTAGTACCTTTCAAAGCCTTTTATTACAAATGCAATTGGTCAATTCAAACGACGGACAAAGCGAAGATATTTTCGATCCACTGGTGTTTATACTAACGAGGTTCCATTGTAGATGAAAATCAACCATAATTAAGTATACCAAGTTACACATAAAAAAAGAGTAATCTGTTATTCTATTATTTATAAATTATTGCTAGCTATAATTGACCGGTCGGGTCGGGTCAAATTTCAAACTGCACCGGTCGGGTTGGGTCATGAAAATCCCTACCGGTTCCATCTCTGTTATTGATCTCCAGTAAATAATAGTAGGTGAGAATAATCTTGAAACAGATAAAGCTTACTGAAAGCATTTCAAAGGTTTTGTGCTTCCTTCAAGCGAACCCTGTTTTTGTTGTCAGATAACTGGTTTCTTCTAAGGGATCCTGAAATCATTTGGCATGACCTAATTACCATTTTTCCATCTTTGATAGGAATCTTACAAAAAAGCTGAGAAGTCAAAGCTGATGGAAAAGATTGAGCTCTCTTAATTTCTAAATAGAATTCTTTGGTTTCGAGAATCTCCGCGTTGCCTGTCTTAACGTTTACTAACCGTGCGAAGCAGTAATAATCATATTAACAGCAATGAGAACGTTATGTCTTCAATATCTTATATACATTTAGTTAAAGAAGTGGTCGATAGGACTGTTGCATGATATTTTGAGACACGTGAGATTCTGAGACATTGTATTAGCAAACCATGGATGTGCCATTAGAAATTATACAGTGATATTTTGAGACATTATAAAATGAATTTTTGAATTATTTTTACTTTTTATTATGAATTTAATTCAAGAATGATTCGCGTGAGATTTTGAGACATTGTATTAACAAACCATGGATGTGCTATTATAATTTATACAGTGATATTTTGAGATGCTATAAAAGGAATTTTTACTCTTTATTATGAATTTTAAAAACTATAATTTTGAGATCATAATATAGATAAACCCTATACTATTATTAAATTAATTAACTATATAAGAAACTTAATATAAACATTAATTCTCTTATTCATTTACAACAAACAAACAAACAATCAAATCATTTCAGAAAAATATCCTGAAGCATCTCAAGCTTCACGTCAGACAAAATGGAACTACAAAAGAAGACTGTATTCCTATTTTATTTGAGATACCAACAGACTTTTCAAGGTAATATTGACTTCCTTATTCCCCTAGACCATTTTTAAATATCTCATGGTTTAATTGAATTCTCCCTTTAGAGAGTAAAAATGGAAGGCACAGAGTCAGATTTGGCTGTTCCATTGCAGTCTGAGTTGGACAGCATCTATGAAAAGTTCCATGACGAAGTCGGTCATCCCGGAATAATAGGACCCTACATTCAGTTCAGCAAAGATACACATGGGCAAGCATTTCCCAAGAATATGTGAGTTTAATTATCCGGTATATTTTCCTAGGTAGCACGTGGATCGGTCATGTAACAGGAGCACGGGGGAAGTTTTTGGAGTCTTCACAATGACTGTCCAGTCTACCCTTGAATGTGGATATAGACGGAGCTGTAACAATTTCATTTGGTAGTTTGTTCCAAATACTCACAATTCTTTCAGTGAAAAAGTTAATCCTTATTCTTGTGTTAGGCGGCAGGTTAGAGGTGCTAATAAAATTAAAGAATTACCACGGAGATAACTGATTATTTGTAAATACTAAATCCAGTATGGCTTTATAGGAAGCAGTATTAAAAATAGGATGAAACTTCTTACGTGTAGGTTCGGTAATATGTTGATAGAGGAATAGGTCATCAGTGGCATTTAAGAATTCAGTTGCAACCGATTGATTTTGGCAACCAGAAGATAGGTGAGAGGACCAATCAATCCCGGGTAGATTTAAGTCACCCAATAGAATAACATTTTTACCTTCAAAGGTTTTGATGTAATCGCACAATAATTTTGTATCTTGGGTCGAAGAGTTTGGAGGCCGATACACTAAACAAATGTAGGTAGACTTGATGAATTCCACCTTGATGACTAATATGTTAATACGGTTAAATGATTTAGATTCTATCGGATAGTGCTTTATTGTCATTTTGTCATCTATGTAAAGCGCTACACCTCCTCCTCTATAGTCTTCTCTTGAGCAGAAAAAGCCGTGGTATCCATGTAATTGTAGTTCATAACCCGGCTTGAACCAAGTTTCAGTAATGGCGGCAAAATGAATTCTTTCTGCATTTATTAACTGCTCAAATTCTAAGTACTTATTGCTAAGTGAACGGTAGTTTGTGTACATTAAATTAATTCCATTTGGATTAGTGGAAAATTCAGAATCGCTTACAAAGTCTGGTAGTAATGATAAAGTCGGGTCAAGAGAATGGGGTAGAGTGGCATGTGATAATATCCCAACCCCTGACGTAGTTCAATAAACATTAGGTGATATTTCGACTACATCGAAATTTTTAATTTTCCATCGTTTGTCTGGGTGCTTAGTTATTGATTGCTTGAGATTTTCCCAGGCCTCCTTTTGTAAGATCCTCTCCATCTTCGTCAGGTCTGGTTTAAGGTAAATGGTATTAAATCGTTGATTTGACTTAAGCTTGTGCGCAGATGCCACTATACTTTGTTTCTCATATTTCGATTCGAGTTTAAAACAGATGGGTCGATTTTTGTTGTCACTCGTAAATTTACCTAAACGATCTGCTTTGATGACGTTAGGTTTGGAGTTTAATTCTAGGTATATTTTCTTGAATTCGTCTGTTGCTTGCGGTAACATCATTTCCTCTGGTAGTCCATAGACAATAATATTTTTCTCCCTTTTGAATTTATCCTTTTCCTCTGCAGTCGTTGAGCGTCGATTTTCTTCTTCTTCGCGTAATAATACTCTCATTTGTTCACATGATACTGGTAGATCAGTGCATGCAGCTTGAGAGTAAGTTTTCTGGGTATTTGCATTTTGGACAATCAGCCTGGACTGTTCTTCAACTATCTCTGTTAGTTGGTTTAAGTTTTGTGTTAATTCGTTTAAAGTTCGGTTGAAAAAGATTTAAATCCCCAGTGTTGACATTGAGATTGGATCTACTTGTATATTCTCTATCCCGAGCATTGAGGATAATTAACTTGAGTTCATAACTGGTCAGTGGGTTCAGATCCTCTTCTGTAATGATACTTAGAGAGTTAATCCATTTTGAAAGTTTATTTGCTGAAGACGTCCTTGAGATAGGAACTTTGACAGTCAAAGCTGCCGAATTCCGTTAAATGCTAGTCATAACCAGGGGTGGTGAATCTGCTGTTAACAGCCATTTTGGCTGTTTGCTGTAACAGCTAAGAATTCGTCCCCAATTCCTTAACGAATTTAAGTCGCCTTTAAGCTGTTAACAGCCAATGAGAGCTGATAACAGCCAATTCAAGCTGTTCAAATTCAATAATTATATCAGTAAAAATGAAGGAAAAGGGACAAGCAAAGAAAGTTATACTCAAAAATGTTTAAATTCGAATTGTATATCGTATTTACATAACAGTGAAATTTGAAACTAAATGATTATATAATAATATTTCAATTATTGCATTGGTCAGCATCTAGCTGTTAACAGCTTCGATTTTCACTAGCTGTTAACAGCTTGGCTGTTTCCATCCCTGGTCATAACTGTAAGTTTTATTTGAAGAGTTAGTAAAAGTAGTGTAAAGGATAATTAAACTCACATATTCAGAAGAATATGTGAGTTTAATTATCCGGTATATTTTCCTAGGTAGCACGTGGATCGGTCATGGACGGACCACTTGCCATTTACAGTGACATTATTAGAAAGGATAGTCCATCTTTGTCCTAACCACTTCTGTATTTGTTCATACTTTATAAAATTTGCTACCGATCTCGTTCCATTTGAACATTCTAAACAACTGCATTACAATATACTACTTCTCGTTTGCGTAATAAAGCCTGCTGAATTAAACTACTCTCAAATGACTTTATCTTGTAATATAATTATAAATATCATAACATTATGATTTTAAGTCATGTTTATCCAATAATTATCCATGAAGTGTCATCTGTGTTTATGTCACGTGCTACTTGTGGGACAAGTGGCACATAAGGAAATGTGGCTGTATCTCAGTGGAAAATAATAGTCGAAGCGGACAACAAGATTATTAAACAGTTAGTGTTTTGTAATATATAATTTAGACCCATTTACGAATTATCCATAAAGAAAACTGATTAAATGGAGAGCCAGATAGGGGATCATTGGTCCAAGCTGCTGAAACAGGCTGTGCTTGCAATGAACTCCTGCAAGAAAAGATCCCTCGGACAAACTCAATTCAAGGTTATGTGGGGAAGAGAGTCCCGGCATCAAGATCTCTTGTCCACCATTAACGACCTGAATACCAACGATGAGGAAGACTTTGATTTGGAAGAATCGATTTTCTCTGAACTCACAGAAAAACTAGATGATATCGAAGGTATAAACGATATATTTTCCCACCTCCTGATAATCCCCTCGTTAGCAACATTGATGAATCTCGAACTTCTACACAGCAATCAGCTATGGAATGCATCAATTTTGAACAACTCAAGCAGAAGATACAATATGATAAGAAAGTTAATTAATTAATTAATTAACACTAATCGGTTAGTTGAACTGATGACGATATTTAATTCATACATAACACACAGTCTATCTTGTTACTAATGTTCGATTCATTCTTTCGATTATAATTATTTTCATAATTAATCTCTCTGTAATTAGTGCCCCTCTAAAGAAGGATGATGATCATCTATACCAACATGCCCAAACTAAAACACATGCCCAAAAAAAAAAGCAAACGAAACATTTCGGGCCTTACACGGTGTCGAAAGCAACAGAAAGCCATGTTACAATTTCTAAAACAGAATTTGGAACGAAAAAGGACAAAAAGATTCCAATCCATATCACAAGACCCTACTTCGAAAGATCCTCTAGTCCCAAGAATACCAAGAAGAAAGTAAGCCTCGATACTAGCATCGGAATCAACACCTCACTGGTAAATTCACTGTGATTGAGTTGCTATTTAAAAGATAAAATAGTGCTAATAGTAAATATTGCTTTTTTAGATGTACCAGAATCTTTTCGGATTTTCTACGGAATCTTATTTCAACACCTTAATAACTTAAAAGTAAGGTTCCGTTCTCACCTATACTGTCTAATTAATTGTGTAATCTTTATTGACACTCATTGTTATTTTAGCTTGACACCTTCAATTGACGTCAATCCGAATATTTGGAACATCCAGTAATATTATTCTTACAATGTGTTGTCATTTGTAGAAATCCTAATGCAGAATATACTTGGGCAGACCTTCATGACTCTTCTACATGAATAGCTGCGCCACTTGTTATACAAAGCGAACAACTACACTCCCACACGATGTTATTCGAGTATTTGGATGGAAGAGGAAGTTGTAAGTTAACAATGATTCATCCCTCACAATAATCCTCGGAGAGTTAAAATCTCCCCTTCGAAACGAACTGTAGAAAGGCTGAAAAGCAACAAATCTTTTAACCAGCCCATCAGTGCTATCGAGAAAAATAAGCCCGTAAATAGCGCTACTGTATTCAAAAAAGCTCCTCAGGCCCTGATAAAGGCACACCGTCTCCTCTCTCCATCTCATTTCCGAATTTGGGGTTTTTATATTATTATTTTGTATATTGAGTTTTTTATTTAGTTTATCTATTTATATTAGGTTTCATTTAAATAAATTTAAAATATATATTTTGTTTGTTTGTAATGGCTGTTTTTGTTCATAATTAATTAAAGTTGTGTCCCTGCAATTGTTAGTATTATACCCATTTGCTGAATTGGGAAATTATTAGATTAGGAAATCTAGTCAAATCAGATATACACTGGAAATTGGTTACTGGTATAACTTGCTACAATTATCAGTAAGTAAGTTAATTAATTAAAAAGGGATAAATATTACGGATATAATATAAAATAGAGTGAAAGACGTTCAAAACAGGTTATCACTCAGAAATTGTTATATACCAGCGTCCAAAACAATATATAATAGCACATCTATGTCTCTGGTTTATCTTTACTATCGTCTCAAAATTGTTAGAATCTTTAATTCATAATGAAAAAGTGATATTAAGTAGAAAATTACTTTTATAGTAGTGTCTCAAAATATCACTGTATAAATTCTAATAGCACATCCATGGTTTGCTAATACAATGTCTCAAAATCTCACGCGTCTCAAATTATATTATTCTTAAACTAATAATAAAAAGAAAAAAATAGCCAAAATTTCCTTTTATAGCGTCTCAAAATATCACTGTATAATTTGTAATAGCATATCCATGGCGTATAGAGTGTATCACATAGGCGTCAGAGTGGACCATGGGTCAACATTGGTGACCCATGACCCATCTGACCCATCGCATCTGTGACCCATGACCAATTGACCCATTGAGCCATGACCCATCGAGTGACCCATTGACCCATCGAGTAACGCTTTGACCCATCGTGTTACCCATTGATCAATTTAAATATCTATTTTTAATATATAAACACAATGCAACTTACAATATATGTATTAACCGTGTAAATCAATTACTTCTAAGTTCTAATACCAAAGAAATACCCTGTAATGTTTCTGGGTTAATTTGATTCGTACTATAACTGGACGAACATCGAAATTCCAAATGGGTCATGGGTCACAGAGCCGTGACCCATGACCCATCAATTTAAGTGACCCATTTGACCCATGACCCATCGACCCATGGTCCACTCTGATAGGCGTATCAGAAGAATCTCAAGAGTCAAAAAATATCATGCAACAGGACCACAAACACATTGTTATTTTGTGATTATATGGCGAGTGTTGACCTCGGAATATGTGGTAAGCCTTTTTGTAAAGTAAACAATGATAAAGTACTTTTGAAGATTTTAAAGCGATTATGAGTCAATCGGTCCAAATTACCAATAATAATTAAATTTGGACTTTCATAATTTTCACTCAATTAACAGAAAAATATTTTATATGTCATATTGAGATGATTCTCTTCCGTGGAAATGACCAAGTCGTTGGTACAATTTACTAGTGAATTCATAAAGGAAGTTGACTGTATATGGAATGTTGGAAACCAACCAGATCCAAATATTCAGTACATGCCAATTTTACAAAACATAAATATCAAAAAAGTTAAATCGAGATTAAATTTTAATATTTTAAAATGATGCCACAAAGTGGAGAAATTGCAAAATTAATGTAAATAAAATAATGAATCCACTACAGTATTAATTAACTTGATGACTGGATTTATCGTCTCACAATGAAATGCACAAATAAATCAAATTGACGAATTGACGCTCCCAAAAAATTGCTAATACCAAAAAAAATACGCCCCTGATAGTTAAATTTGATGTGTATTTCAAAACACATCTGTCAATATAAAAAAAAACTGCCATTAATGTCTGTAACGCTCCTTAAGGCACCATTAACAGTGTAGAACCAAACAGTAAACTAAAAGAATGGAAATCAGAGCATCGTAGGTTTTTTGTTCTCGTTTTCAAACAATAATTAATGAACTATAAGTTGAAAATCCTTACAACAAATGGAATATTTAAGTGGATAAAATTAATTGAACAAACTAAATTTTGATGTCACTTGAGCACATGTGGCCAATTAGAGGGACACAAAAGTGACTATAATCACATTATCTGGATTAAATAATAGTACATTCTAACTTTATGTCATGATATGTTGATACGACACTAAGATGTTCCAGTAATTTGCCACATGTGGCACAAGGGGAAGAAAGGGCTAAACAGTACAAATAATTATTAAAATCATTAATAAATTAACACCAATTTCAATGTCAATTTACATTTATTTAGCTAAATTATTAGTTATAATAGTAATTTAAAATGAAATTGAGTACATTGTTGTAATTCAGCAAACTCTATAATTCTCCTATGAACAATTTGGAAGCGTTTCAAATTAATTAATGTCTTCTCCCCAGAAATATCGGTTCATTTGTATGATCAATTCGCTTTAATTGTACCGATCCGAAATTTCATGGTACTCATTCAACACAAAAAGATTTTCTGTATTAAGGGAATTGTATCGAAAATGCAAGTATTTTTGTATACTGCATCCAATTTTGCATTGGCAAATGGTTTTAATAGATCAATTACTATGGAAAGAGCATCAAATAATGAGTTAGTTAACATTCTATATTAATATTGATATAATCTTCTGTACAACGAAGGGCACGTTTCTGCAGTAATAACAGAATTAAAATGTATTAATAAGAATACCAGCGTGCTTTTTCGCTTAAAATTAAGGCCGGTCTTACGTCTTTAGTCAAGATGGGAATTTAGATTAGGATGTTTTTGGATAGTAACCTGTAAAGTGCATCTACACTGAAGATTTCAGGAAAATTCAGCTCTACTATTGCTGAAGCGACCATTTTAGAGCATAGGAATGTGCGTATCATCATCAAAAGGTTACATTTAAAATGAAATAAAAGGTTTATTTAGTCTAGGCATCACAGATTTGCTCCAAACTGATTAAAACAAAGTGTAAACTATTGAATGCATTCAAAATCTGAAGTTGGCATTCTAAGTATATCTTCAAAGGGCTGTAATTTTGAAACTTTGTTTAATAAAGGTGTAAATTTAGGTTCCCTCACAAATTGCATATGTTGATATAGTTTGATTTCAACATTATTGCTAGCAAATTAAGACAGATATACTCAATAAACCTTTCTGACATCTGAAAAATGAACTTTCATGATGAATTAGCCATTCCTAGAAATGGTCGCTACAGCAAAAGTAGAGCTAAGATTGAGCTGAAATTTTCAGTGAATTTACAGCTTACTATCCAAATAGAGTCTAATCTCATCTTAAAGCAGGTAAAGTGGTGCAGAGATGGAAACAAAAGCCTAATGGGCTAAATAACAAAGATTTCCAAATATCACCGAGCCTCTATTGAGTTCAAATCAACTCAGAATTCAAAACTATTTTGACCAGATTATCTTCCCGAGTAGTACAACTAGGAAAATGAAATAAACTCAATTTTCAATCTTGACTAAAGAAGGAGAATAAAGTGCATACAGGAACTCAATTGAGATTCATTTAATGATGTCCGAGAACTTTGAACTCTTCCGAAAGAAAGAAATCAATATACTGGCATGCAGCATCATAAGTTGTACGCCACTTTGTTCAAAAATTGAATTTATGACCGCTAGATCAATCGTATGTAAAAGGCAACCTGACATAGATTGGTTGATGTCAGTGATCTTACGCACCATATCTAGAGCAATATCTCGCATTATTAAGAGGAGTTTTCATTGCAATTTCCAATGAGAAACGATCATGCGTAATGTCTTGGCAATTGATTTAGAGTATATGACACACATCATAAGAAAAAAGCATAGCATAGCTGCCTTTCACTCCTCCTTTGTTGATGAAATGCAAAGTGAAGCTAATATAAGCATGCTGATTATCTCATATTCATATAGAATCTAGGAGAAAAAATAATAAATTCAGGAAAATTCCATATATGGGCTTTTCAATTAAAGGTTAAATTCGTGTCCAACCCAAATATCTGTGAAATATAACAACCAAGGTGGAATTTCGTGTAAAATGAGTTAATAAAATTCTAAGAATATGACGTCAAGCTTAACTTAAATGGTGGCATTACTCTGAATATATTTTGATGAATTTAAAACGATTTAGCTTCCAAGGTGTTTTCGATGGTCATATTATTTCGATATTTTCTCATATATTTCAAGAATACAAAGTTAAGAATTGTTAGTGAATAAGGCCCCGGGTGTAGCCAAAACGTTGATGGATTGTAGTTCGATATCTCTTCATCATCGTTATAGCACCTTTAGCTCAATCAACTTTTCGTATTATCAATGTCTCCTTGTACTCCATTGAATGATTGAAACAGACTTTTTGATCGTTCCTCGTCGAATCTATCCCGTTATTCCGGAACAAGTGACAAATTAACAAATTGGTACAATCGACTGCTTAAAAATTCCAGACCCCAGAAGCGTGCCTTTTTTAACCAAAATAGAAAAAATTGGGTAATTAGTAGTGCCTCAAAAGGAAATGCTGTCGGCACAGCTGAAATTTTGAATTTTTTTCGCAGAGTCATCAACGCCTCAAGGTGTCAAGAACCATTTGCCAATTGGTCCGAGCCACAAGGAAAGGTTGATAAATTAGAAGTTTGTTTCTATCATAAACCATCTTGAGTTTAATGTCATTCAATCATTATGTATTGATAATATATTATATTATTAGTTAATTATTTTAGTATTGTTATCTACCCACGGTGAGTTGAGTTAAGTCTACAAATTGCTTATTTTATTTTATTTACTTTAGCAATTGTATAGTAATAATACTACAATTGAATAGAAGCCAGCTCGAATTTTTGTTGAACTAAACTTGCTGTTGTAGAGGTAGCATATCTGCAGTTGATGCTGCAAAATATTGAATAGAAGAAGATTCGTATCTCTTCTGTTTCCTTTTTCTACTGCAGACAGAAATATGACAGGGAACTACTTCTTGTTCTGGGAACTAAAGAACTAGGAAATTTCATCAACAACCGCTTCTGTTGGATAACTCGATGTTCCCTGAAACAAGTCCACAAGTCCCGTAATGCACATTAAGTCTCTCATTTCATGAAATGGTCACTCAGTTGCACGCATCATGAAATGGTCACTCAGTTGCACGCTTCATGTAATGTGCAATGCTGTTTATCTAATGATTTGTAGGAGAAGGAATCCCCCACTCATGAAATAGACATTAAAATTTGGTAGCACACGATATTAAAACACAAACCTTTGTGCATATACCTTATTATAGGAAATTAACGCGCCATGAAATTAACGCGAATTTCTCCAAATCGCGTTAATTTAATGGAGCGTTAATTTCCATGAACTTAATTTCCAGGAATTTAGCAAAATTTACAATGGATGGACAAACTTCAGAGCTACATATTTTCAGATGTGCAACTAGTTTGAAAGGATATACCATGTCTATCAAGTAGATTGGAAGCCTATTTGGGCACAATAACAGTATTCAATCAGGAGATTAATAATCCTGAAATATTTTATAAAATTTAATCGCGTTAATTTCATGTATTTGAAAATGTTCAGCTCGAATACGCGTTAATTACATGGCGCGTTAATTTCCTATAATAAGGTATGTATATATATATCAGGGAATTATACAGGACTCAAATTGAACGCTCCTAATTGCCCTAAGGTCACTAGAGTATGTATTTTGTAAGCCTAAAAGGTTAGTTTTGTATTACTCTACGGGGAGTTTCGGCAGTTTTCGCGCTCCTAAACGCAAACATAGCCAAATTTATACGCCTCTAGGCGTATGGCGCGCTCCTGGATAAACCCCTGATATTATATATATATATACTTGTTTGTATGTTCCGAGTTGATTGAAGAAAGTGGACTGTTTCAAAATGTGATTTTTGGCATATAGAGGTAACTTTTGTTACCCGCCAAGTAGAGCTTTCCACCAAAGATGTCTCACACCTCGACAAGTTATGACGTCATTGTCACATTTGGAGAACCCTGAAAAAGTATTCTTAACCGTATTCCAACAGTGATGGTGAAACATACAAAACCGTGTTATGTCTGTCTACATATGCTAACAGTCAATAAAGAATATCTCCTCGATTTAGACCTGGACTCTCAGTATAAACTTCTGCAGCTAACGGACCGTGGCGGACTTAAATATCCATCTGAGCCAGTTTTGAAATCCATACTTGATTATGCAAGACCTTTTAGTGCCATCGAAAACAATAAAGAGCTGTTGGCGAAGCTTGTAAGTGGATCTTATAGAAAAATAATACGTAGTTGAACTGACGTTGATGTATTTGGAAGATAGTGATAGTCGTGATCCAAGTATTAGGAAGTCTAATTGTATTAGCTGTGATGTGTTTAGTTGGAACATCTTATCGACGCTCGTGTTTACAGCAGCGAATTGTTTTCTTGCAAATAAAGTTAGTAATTATAACTCGCTGGTTCTTTCAAAAAGTATAGAATGCGCGAATTAAAGAAGTTCTCTTATAGATGAGGACTTTGAAGAAATAATTACAGCAACAGAGTCCATGGCTGCAAATAATTCAGCATTAGGATGCTCGCCATTAGAGTTTGGAATCCGATGGGCTTCACTTAGGGGAATACGAGGGAAGGCTCTCGCCATCAATTGCATCCCTACCTTACAACGTGCTTCCGCGCGCGGTCATATCCTCGCCATTCATTATTCCAGAAAACCATAATTTTGCCATCCCTTAAGTCAATGTCTAAATAGGAGCCTGATGCGGATATTATCCGAATAATACAGTAATCACTATTCAGGCGCGGTAAGGGTCATTTTAAAGGGGGGGAGTTATCATTTTCTAAAAACACAAAAAACCAGATGGGGTGTGGGGTCGCTGGAAGCCCCTGGAAGCCAGATACGATAGAGTGCTATTTTCCCAATTTCAAATACCTAACAACTGCGATAATTAGTTAATTATTCTGGACATTTCGAACATTCACGAGACTATATGCTACACTGTACACCGAGGAATTCCTAGCAAGGGTTCTGGAGGGCTATATAAGATCCCCCCATTTGGGTCAACGAGGGATTTATCAATTAAAGTCAATACGTAATACTAGGTTACATAACTATAAAGCTCCATACGATTTTATGCAAGATAAACTTATATTTGTGTAAGTAATCTTATATTTAAATTCTCCAACGAATATTCCTGCAGCTCCATCATAAGCTTGGCCTCTGATGTTTGATGGGTTGAGACAAATAGATGGTTGAGAGATAGATTCCAAAATATTATGATAGATAGTAAGGGCCTTAGCTATTTCTAAATGAAGAAAATCAATCAGACATCCCTTAATGTGAGGCTGTTGTGGAAAAGATGTATCCACAAAACGTAGGCATACAGAGAGAATCTTCTGGTTGGAATGTGGATCTGTGTATTCATCAGCAATTATAGTGAACGACAAGATGTTCTCACGAAGCTGCTTGATGAGCCTTTATTTAATCTTGCATGCATAAATATTGATGATTTCTTTTTGGATAGTTTTGGTAGTGTACTTAGAATTTCGCTTTGCAAAGAGAAGGTGTTTATGAAGTAGACTGTCTCATTGTGCCAAAAGATGCAGTATGGCAATGAAATTTCCTCCGTTGATATCATTTCTGGCAAAGTCCACCTTGTCTTCACGATGACCCCTGAAAGGCAAGGATTGCTTGCTAAAAATTCTACAGCCAGAACAATCTGGTGAAGGCAGGGGCGCCGGAACTCATTTGTATCAAGGTGGGTATACTTCCCGATATACATATAATTAAATATTTTTCAATAAGACTAATAACGAGAATACAGGTTTTTGTTTATAAGGAATACCTTTATAAAGAACTCTAGGCTGAGATAGAATTCATTATTACATTTACGTACATATAATTTATTTCTAAATTTACTAAAATTATTTCTATAAGATTAATTCAATATTGTCAAATAGAAACGTTACAATGTTAATTAAGCCCAAAAAATTAAGGAACTGATAAGGAACTTTGAGGCTGAAATTGACAAAATAAAAAAGGAACTTTAGCCTGAAATTTGAATTAGTGTTCGTTATACAAAAAAACGTGCAACTAAAAGAAATTATATGTACAAAGTAATCATTAATTAGAAACCTCCAGAGGGGTTATAGATAACATATACTTGTTATACATTCTGAATGTCTATGAACTTACAAAAATTTGGATACAAATTGTGCACAAATCTAAAACAAAATTGGATCTTGGATAAAAGCAATTACTTTGGCAATTGAATAAAAATATTGATTGAAATATTAAGCATTAACAGGGTGGGTTAAACCTACCCTAAATAATTTTAGGGTAGGTCAACACCCACCCTTCCACCCCACTTTCGACGCCCCTGGGTGAAGGATATGTTAAAACTCCTCTCTTTGTTGATCATTCCGTATCATCAACCAGGTATCTATTCGTAATTTAGGATCCAGGAAATTTTGCTAAAAGATATCTCCCATACTGCAGCATTATGATGCATTGCAGACTTCTGATGACAGACAAGAAAACCATCCTTATCAAATGCCTTCGAATACTGTTTTGGAATAAATAGAGTACCAAAACAACTGGCTCTATTCCTACCAAACCTCCTTCCTGTAACTGTTCGGGGAAAAGAATGCAAGATCTACAGAGACCTCCAGATGATGTAGTACTGTAGGATAACCAAGGAAACTGCTCTAGCCATTTGTGCTGAAAATAGACATTCCATTTTCCCCAAGTTTAGTCATCAAATGGGAGTGGAAAGTGTCTGTAGGAGCAGGTTTTGAGTGGAGAGTGAGGTACATTATTTTCTGTGGATTCGGAATTTCCTTCACCAGTTGCTTAAGTTTGCTCCAGGAACCACCAGCAACTTGTATAAGTGGGCCCAAATCAATTGGTCCATGGAATGTGGGGAAAGTGAGTGATATAGGTGTAGTGTCAGATACATCTGATAACATGGATTGAGTGACATTTTCCAAAGGAAAGGCAGTTTATGTAGGTCTAGTGGGAGTATAAGTGAATATAATAGCTTCTGGAGTAGGGTTAAGTGGTACCAAGGAGGAAGCGGATTAAATTATAATATTCGATAGAGGATTTGGTGTAAAAGAGGTTTTGATTGCCAAAGAAGCGTCCGTGGTTTGGGAAGTGGTAGCATTCTTCACAGAGTCATCTGTTTCTAATCTAAATACAATAACATAATGAATAGGCAATTAACATTTATTTGATTATTTTTGAATATAGAATCGATCTGTATATAACCACTTGCACTTGAAATTCTTTTGGATGCAACTTCAGCTGAGCAATTTATGCAGTATAAATAATAATTTAATGAAAATATCAGTGATTTTGAAATTATCACATAATATTAGATGTTGGGATCTCGAATAGAAGGAATTAAAGCATCTGGCACAACGACACACAGAGTATAGTGGAACTTTGACAGTCATTGATGTGCTTCAATCGTCAGATAATAAATGTCTTTTAACACCTTATAGATACTCAACATATGCATAGACCTATTGTTAGTTGTATATTTACCTTGTTCTTGTTGTAGTTACGAGTTTATTGTATTAGTTATTCTTCCTCACTAGTTTATAATACTCACCATTTAAAGGAATACGTTGAACGATAATTTCTCGAGACCTTTGACTTTTAATGAGGAGCGATTTCTATTTTTGACTTGTGTAGTTTTTGGTAAGATGCTTGGCAAACTTTACCAGAAAAAATTGGCAAACTGAGTATACAAACATACACCAGTTTTAAAATTGCCTTACCACAAATTACCAACCATTTGACTCAAACATGTGGCTTTACATTTGTGTTGTCTTCCTTTCTACAGACGGATCCCTTGGAACACCATTTCGGTCTATCTATACCAGGCCCGAATTACAATACTGCAGATTCGGCATATGCCGGGGGCCCCGCGCTTTGGGGGCCCCGAACTTTCGTAACCCCGCGCTTGGGACCCTGCGGTGGGTAGATTCTTTTTTTGACAAAAAATGTCCAAATACGATGTACCTACTTTATGTGCCATACTTTGAGTATTACTATATAGTCTCTTTGTACCGCGCAATGAAGCAATTACCATACCAACGTGACCTAATTCTTTGAATTTTGGACTAAATGTACTTGGGTTTTATTTACTAATATTAATAATTAATCCAAATTCTACTAATTGCCCTGAGAATTTAACAAGTATAAAGTTAAAGAAAAATTCGGGGAAAAGCCCCCAAATCCCAAACAATCACTCGCTACGCTCGCTCTAAAACTCCCTTGCCAGGCAGGTTCCAATCCCGTGCCTCGGCTCTGCAAGCGTATTGAATTTCAGACTAAATTCAGATGTATATTTCCTTATTCGTAAACAGGAACCCTTCGGTCTCAGTAACATTGCGACGGATCGGTGCTACACACATCAAGTCAACGGCCGCTACGCAGCCTTACCCCTCACTAAACCAATCATTATGTGACTCCATAATTTTAAATTTCACCCATTTGTTTACATATTTTGTCAACAACAAAAATAAATATTAACGTTGAATTTTGTTAATGCGAGAATCGGAATCAGCATACTCACTCGTTCACCTATTACACCAACAGGCAGCCAGTCTCCTGGTTCATTTTGAATTTTCAGCAATTTGTTTACTTTATGAAACACAACAATAAGTATTGGTATAAGAAATTTGTAAATGCGAAATTCGGAATCAGCATACTTGTTTATCTATCTGACTATTTGGAAGCTAGCCTTTATCTCAATTATAAGTGCGGTTTCTGGTCTCCTATCACATAAATAAAAACCGGACAAACATACCCACATACAACAATCGAGTTTTAATTTCGTATACACACATGTGAAATTTTAATGGCATGGGAGACAGAAGGAACTGCATTTAATCTTAAATATTTTATGAGTAGGCAATATTTTCCCTAGCACTCGATGATCGATCCAACCAAAAATCAGTTTTCCGTGGACAAAGGAAGCCAATTTTAATCGTTTGCAATATGATCAAGGGGCCCCGCGCGGAAAATATGCCGCGGGCCCCGCGCAACCCAAATCCGGACCTGATCTATACTATTAAAACACAAACCTCTATGTGTGTATGTGTGTATATATACGAGCCCTTCGGTTCTGTCGCGAAGCTTCTAATTATCACATCTCCTATCTTCAAATCCTTGAACCGAGCATCGACTTGAACTTTCTAGCATAATCAAACATATTTGGTTGGGACACTTATGCCACTTCATGGATATTGTATAAAATTGACTTAAAATATCAATCTAATGAAGTTTAGAACTATAGCAACAAATTTAAAGTGATTTAGAGTAGTTTAAACAGGAGCATCCTTATATGTAGACCGTCTAGAAATAGACGGTCTATAAAAGCACATACAAATAAGCCAAAAATTTGTAGACCGTCTATAAATTCTGTAGACCACTTGCCCTGCTTTTTATGAGTAATATTAATGCATAGGGAATAAAACCTGGTCTATTTCTAGACGGTCTACATATAAGATATCTCTTTAAACAGCCGTCAACAAACTATTGGAAGCATACCGTGTCTGGAATATAATTCCTGTTGTTCAATACTTTTGTGCTGGTCAGTGTATATTGAGACAAATAACTAACTGTGCTAATATTACAATGTGCACTGCTAATAAACCGATATCCAGATATACAGATAGATGAATGAAATAATATCCGGAATCCGGATATTTACGAATAACGGATAATTCCAAACCCTACTCCCCATTTACATCTGTCTGTCAACGAGATAAATTTGGCTATGGGAAAAGAAAACTAAAGATATCAGACTCGCATCTAAGGTCAAAGTTGCTAAAGTGTTAAATGTGCCTACGGATGCGTTGAGTCCTCCAGAACTTTTGAATAGCGAATTCCGAGTTTATTATACGGGATAACGGGGTGATTTTACAAGACAATTCTCTCAATCGCAACACTTCTACCATCTTAAGATAACATTGATCATTAAATATGTTTAGAAACTATAGAGGGGACAATATAATAATAGGGACACTCCTCTGCCAAATGATAATCACATTGATTTATCCAAATCGTTTCCCTTAGCCTATATTATAATTTTGGAACTCTCCGCAGGAAGATTGCCGTTCCCTGTTCTGCAGTTTAGCTAATTCTCAGATATCTGTAATTATCTTGTTTAGTTAAAAGATCTTGATAAGTTTATTTCTAATATTCCTTTTCATTCTGACTAATCCTAATGATTATGATAAATAAATTCAGAGTATGGGATTATTTATTATAAATATTTTGAATTTAATTAATTTGTTTTACCTATTTTGTGTAAAGAACAACAACAAATATTCATATTATAAATTTCTAAACGCGAAATTCGAAATCAGCATACTTGTTTACCTATTGAATTATTTGTAAGTTAGTTTATATCTCAATATATAAATGCGGTTTCTATTCCCCTATCACTTTAATACAATCGGGACAAACAAACAAACAAACAAACAAACAAACACACAAACAACAATCGAGATTGAATAATATAGATTACCATCTATGGAAAGGTGTGAACATCGCAAAACTTACATTCCACAAATATTTTCGATAAACCAATATGACCGTTGGACTCCCAAATATGACTTCCTAAACGACAATAATACATTTCCTGTGTCTAACATTAGCGGAATACGGGATATCAATAAGTAAACAATACTGTTTTCGGGTACGCTAATTTTCCCGTAAAACTAAGTTTACAGTCCCTATAACAAAGAAGTCCCTGATCGCACATAATTGGCCCAGTCTCTGAGAAAATAATTTCTAAAATTTTCATAGAACATGTACATTAATGATGCGGATTAATATAGGCCTATTTCAGCTATTTCACAGGTCAAATTTTTTGAAATATAAATTTAAACAGACAGTAACCGCGAAATAGTTGGTGTGTGGTTGTTGCCTGCCGAGAAGCGACCTAGCAAGTGAATTTCGCTAGTTTACTATTAAATCTGAACCACATTAAAAACCACAAATTAAAAATCTAAGTTGATTCACGGAGCTTTAATTTCCTATAATAAGGTAATACGCTATCCATCAGTACGCATTATAAGCTAAATCTATGATAAACCAGGGATGTTTTCGAAGTAAATTGAGTAGTTTATTTTAAATGTTTAAATTTGTACTATACAGTCTATACTATGACTCGATTAACAATAAAAGAATAACAATTGAACCGAAAGTTGTTCAAATCAAAATGTATGAGCATAATATTATAAGTAAGGTTACTAAGGTATACGTATAATACGTAATAAATCATAAGTATTATACGTATTAAGTGTCCAAAAACGTACAACTAAGCTTTTCATAAGGACAACAAATAGAAGTCAAAGATTAACAATGGAAATGGTAGACCAATCACCTTCACTGTTCCCTTCAATCTATAACATTAATTCCATCATGATCTAAAAAGTATCAATAAACCAAATAAGTAGTAAATGTAATAGGGGTATAATATAAATTAATTCTGAATGCAAGTACCTCAAAATACGATAGCTTAAGTAACAATTGAACATCCCTGATCCATTAGTACAAGCGCTCAATATACAATAGCGCCTCAAACACGATACAACCGTTCTGACAAAAAATTAACTCATTCAAAGCAGTTTTGATACAAATGATAACGTTATATGCTCATACCAACAAGAAAGGTGTTACAGAATTTAAATAAATACCTAAACTAAAAAGGTAATACGGAGATAGTTTTGATTCGGCGCAATGATTGTCAGGGCCTCAAATCAATAGTAAATTGATTATAATTGTGCATTAACTTGGTATTCATTTTTAATAATTTATATAATAATTTACCTCTACTATATGTAATATCATGTGGGAATTCAACTAAAGACTAAAGTTTCCAATTCATTTTCAAATTAGACTCAGATTACTTAGACTATATCTGAATATACGTAGATGTACGTATTCATTGTAGTTGATAGTATTTATAGGACTCGAAATATACATTATTTGTTGAATTCTCCAAACCGCTAAGGGAATCATAATTTCCTTGTGATAGATGATGTTTTTATACATAGAACATGTATGTAGCATAAAAATCATAAAAATCCTAGACATTTTAATAAAGACATAGTCTCTAATTCTTGAGTGAAGAGCAGTGAAGAGAACCTGAAAGATACTAGCTTTGTTGGTGTGGCCAGTGTAACTAATAGTAAGTGTTCGAAGTTCCAAATATCTTCAATTGAGCTTTAATATTTGTGTGTAGTAGTTTATAAAATAGAAAGCAGACTTCCAACTACACTCTAATAGAATTTGTCTTCAGTGTACCCAGTTCAAAATTCAGAGGATAGGGAATGTGGTTTTTGAAAATAGTCGCTAACTCCTGAAATATAGTGGGGAAAGTTAGTTTTAATAGAACCACAACTTCTCGATCAAAATGTATAATCGGGTTCAAATTGATTGAATTAGAAAACTAAATTTAAAGAATTTGTTATACAATCAAAATTTAAATCATAAAGGAAATAAGGTAAATTTACAAAATTTTATCCTAGATGAAGACAATGGTTAAACGGACATTCAGTTACAAGCAAAAAATAAATTAATTCCAACAGAACTTAAATTTTTACAGTTTAAGATATTGGAAACGTATCTCTATATAAATACAAAAAATTTATAGTCCATCAATGTAATAATAATTTAAATAAATTCAAGACCAGCGCAAAATAAAAGAAATCTATTTATGAAATTCGATTACACATAATAATCCTCGTTAAAATAAATATTTCTAAGTTCAGAAATTTTGAATGGGAATAACTTGAAAGAAGGGCAGGTGAGATATAATGACTTTCCTGCCACACTAGGTCTTTAACAAAGGCTGTTAAATAAATAATGGGACTAATATCTAAATTTCCGTTTTGGTTTGTACAGCGTTATGCCTAATATCACATTATAAGCGTAAGTTTATAAGGGAGCCAGTTCATAATGCATATAACCATAGAAGAATGCCTGATTCGGATAGGCTCACATACTGAGAATGGAATGGTGGAACATTCCTAACACATTCCTAATGCATTCCAGCGTTGCTAAGGAAAAATCATCCAAATATGGTGATGCATAGCCTACTCTATATAAGGCCTAACAGTAACCTTGAAATTATAGACTAGGGATGCACTAATAGATGGTAAGATTTAACAAACCACAATATTTTAACCCATATTTCTATTTATAATTAACCACATTTTTTTGTTACAACTACCCCACTAAATACTAAGTTTTAATTTTACTGATTATTAGCCTTTCTTTTTATTTATTTTGTTATTTTATTGTCCACTTACTGTTCCTATTCACTTCTAACTATTAGCTTCGTTTACATTATGCCCAGCAGTTGCTCAGCCCCCGGATGCAGAAGTAACTACAGCCCTGATGATCGAGTTCGTATATTCAGGATGCCTGAACATCCACCAGAACTCAGACAAGCTTGGATACGGGCTCTTCACCGAGGTAATGTTGATAACCTCAAGGTAGTCAACGTATGCGTCAAGCATTTTCGAGAAGAAGATGTGGAAGTTTCTCACAAGGTTCCCAATGGAGACGGAACTTTCACTGAAAGCTAAGTTAATCTTGATTGCATTACCTGATAATTGGTTAGTATGGCATCCTGATAATCATAGTAATAGGTTCATTCAACCCAACGCGCCAACGTGGTTGATAGGACTGTTTCTGTCAATTTATATCTGGAAGTAAATATTTTTTTATCTGTATCCGCCTGGTTCCATGGACAAAGTACTCCCCTTTCGGTAAATTCGATTAATGATATTCGACAAATTGAAACTATACTGCATGAAATCTCCTTAGAATCTGTCTCTGATTCTAGTTGTAACTCACATTCATACCATATTCATCTTGCCAAAAAACATATAAATAATGTTATTGATGATTTAGCGCGTATCGACGGACCTAGATACAATTCTTCAGATTTAGCTAAGCTTCAATTTATCCTCTGTCAATTAGATATACATTTATTCCTAAAAACAGGCGAAGATACAATATTTACAGAAATTATGTCCATGAAGACTCATCTCATTTCTCCAGCTTGTTATATTTATCTTCAGGGTTTAGAATGTATTACTCCACCACATGTCCATACATTAGATAGGTTTTATTCTTCCATCGGTCTTGAAAATGCTTTTTGCACTTATCTCCCCCAGGCTACATCTTGCTTTAGTTCCGAGGGAAAAAAATTTAATCATTAAATGGTTGAAATCCATGTAAAATCTGATATTGCTTATAAAGGGGGGAAAATATTTGCACTAAATTTGAACCCTGAGGATCCGACGCAGGGCCGCCAAGAGGGGGGGGGGTGCAGGGGGGACTGTTGCCCGGCGCACGTGGGTCTAGGCCCCCGTAAAATTCCTAAACAAAGCTAGTAGTTTAAGAATGTAAGTATAATGTTACCGCCAAATGCTGCTTTCAGGTAATATAATTGAATGAAATATAGTTAACTGAAACTTTAATTATAAAGAGATAAGGAAATCGTGTAAAATGAACATTTGGGTTTGGGAAAGGTTCCAGAGGGGCCTGTCAATGGAAAATTGGTCCCCGAAAAAATTGATCCTTAGGACCATTTTTCAATGGAATATTTTTGCAAACTGACCCATTGGAACACAATTTTGGACTCTACCGTATGGTGTCGTGTACGAATTACCACATTTCTTACCTTCAGATTCTTGAAACTGAGCGACGTCTTAAACTTTCTAGTATATTAAACATGTTTGCAGACCAACAAGACGCTTTCCAAACGATTCAGACATTTGTCAAGTCTTTTTCTACTCCCTCTGATACATCTAGTGATGATGGAATAGCTGTAATGCCTTTTCTTGATGAAATTGGTGATCTATCATCCAATGAATGCTCTCAACAAATCCTTCAGTCGTTAGCTTTTATCGCAGGTTATACGGTCCATAAGTTCTTAAAAAGATCTCTGGAATGCCATGCGTGCACTGATACTTTAACTTATGATAAAGAATTGAAGATGCAGTATTTTGAATTGAGTAAAATTCAATTGAAGTGTTTCAGATGGAAACAAGGGATGTAAAAAATATCAATAGGCAGAGTTCGAATTGTAGCGCATTAAGAGCATTCGATGAGTTATAAGGAATACTTTAGGATGGTACCAAGTTGATTTAAGTAATCCGATTATTTTCGATCACGATCTCGGAAAAAAATTACAATAAAGAGGTAAGTTAGTTGTCAACATTTACAGTGTGTTGAGCTCTTAAGAAATATAACATGGAGAGAACTTGTTACCCTTCATAATTAAGCTTGCCTTTGTGACATAAGAATCGATTTGGAATCCTATAGCTGCGAAACCAAATTAAGTGAATACTAATTGAACCATTTTGACCAGAAATTATATAGTATCATCCAAATCATTCAGGAAAAACACAATTCTAAATTCCTTCTATTAAGTTTCAGGAAGTTTCGTTTCTTCAGAACTTTCCTAGGTAGCGCAATGTAATCGGTTGAAACAAAATATCGTATCAGGATGAATAGCAGGAAATAATTCTGAAAGAAGTAACTAACCTTGGTCGTTTAACATGATGCACAACAAACTCTTCAAAAATGGTCAATGTAAAAGCATGATTGTGGAGTAACTGTGTAGTCCTTATCAAAGATGTAATCCACATTACTCCGACTACTTTTTACAGGTCATTTGAAAAACAGGTTTTGTTTGGCAAATGAGTTAACCTGAATAACATCCGAAAACGGCGCATTAGTTAAGTATTTAGGATATAAAATGTTCAGTAGTTATACTAGGTATTGCAAGGATGGCGGATTAGAAATTACATTGGTGCGGATAATCCCCATATTAGTGTATCCATAGCGAAATCAAGTCAAGATGAAAAGATTTCTCTGCCCATGGCCGTACCAACTGTAGTCATACTCCAGCCCAGTACTTAACAAAACAATCAATATAGGTATAAATAAATCACAAAGAATAGTACAATAATTAATTATCGTAGGTTCAATCCTTGATGGTACAAAGTTACAAACTGTCTATAGTATATGCACACAAAGAAAATGGAAGCAGAATTTTTGCCAGCATTCGGCAGCCTACACTAAGCCACCAAAAAATTTTATTGTATATTTGTTAACATCTTGTTTCATGTCCACATCCATGTTGAAGCATCTATAAATGGTATTATGCTGCTAGAAGATTGAATATAGGAATATAAATTATTGTTATTCAAATATTTTTGCCGGCAAGTGTATATATGTAGACGTCTAGCAGTAGGCCATGTTATGTTTCATGATTTCAGGGCCACATGGTAAAACGAAACAGTGGATATTAAGCAGGTTGAAATTGGAGTCAACACAATCCTTGAATTCAAAATCCTTATGATGAGAAATTCGCATTGGTAGTATGTATTGACTTGATTGCTCGCTTTTGTCAATATGGGTAGTGTTGGGGGATCAAAATACATCAGGAAAGGTGTCATGGGAAGTGTGCGGAGTCCTCTGTCCTGATCGATAGTGTAGTAGGTGGTGACTTGGTGTAAGTTAGCATAAATGTGTAACCACCGATGCGGGACGCGGAATAGATACGTGCTCGTTCAAACAATGGAAACACAAATTGCACAAGGCCGCAGGCAATGATAAAAGTACATATGGCAAATAGTTAGCCCCGGTTATTAATAATGCTGGCATTATCTTTTGTTTCATTCAAGAATAGTTAAAGTATAGGAGTGCGCCGATAGAAGAGTATCAATTATATATTGAATTGAATAAACAATAATTGTATTATTTTTTCAAAATTATGTCTCAATTTCGGGGGGGGGGGGGAATTAGCCTCATGGGGTTCATATCAAATGTTGCAAATTTAGATTCACAATATAAACACAATTTTTTGTCGATCTGAATTACTACACCAAAATATTCCAAAAATGTGATCAAATTATGATTATCGAAATTAGAGAAAAGGGAGCACAGTGGCACGAAATGGTCAAATCCTGGAAGTAGCTATTTAGGTGTAAGATAGGGCATTAAACTATATTATTTACATATGGAAAATTCCGAATCAAAAAAATCTGTTCCGATTGTGAATTTGTACGGACTAGTGAAGTAATACGATTTCTATAAGCCTCTATAAAATGAGCAGTGTTTTGCCAGAAAAGACCACCTCGGAAAAAACCCAATGGAAAAAAACGGGAAAAACCGGTTTTTTCCACCCCGGAAACGGGCACAAAATTTGGAAAAAAACACTTGTAACCATATATGGCAAAACTGCATGTCCATTTATGGTCTGCTTCTATATGCAAGAGACAAATTTTCTAATGAGATTCTACACTTCTAGTGCACCGATTGTTAAATTTGGGACTTTTGAGAGTGGGTCCCTAATGTTAAACTATGGTTAGTGGATTAACCACTGAATGCACTGATAATAAGTCTGAGATACGTGTATAATATGTTTACTAATACCAAGCACCAAAGGTGCTAGGTGAACGCTGATAAGTGTGGTATATAGGAATTCTTCGATACCAAATAATCATTTAAAAGTAATCTGACCATATGAAAGATATCAAATTGTGGAATATGCATTTACTTACTATAGACAGTAAAATAGTATCCGCACTGTCACCGAAATATATTAATCATGCGTGGGTCAGGAAATAGAAAAGGCAGAAAAGTCCAGAAAAGGGCGTTTTTTCCCGAAAAAAACCCCGGTTTTTTCCACCTGCCCCGGTCTTTTCTAGAAAAGGGCGGTTTTTCGAACACTGAAAATGAGACCCTGATAATCCGAACGAAACAAGTCCAAACCGTTTAAATCCAAACTAAACATAAAGGTTAGTTTATTTATTTCTATATTTAAATTTTTTCAGGCATGGGGCCAAGCCCCGAAGGGCTTAAGCCCTTTGGACTTAAGCCCATTTTTGAGAGGGCTTAAATCCGGACTTAAGTCCTCCTTTAATAAAAGGGCTTAAGTCCGGACTTGGACTTAAGCCTTTATAGATGGCCTTCAAGCCATTTTTCAAGCTCTTTACAAGGCACTTATTCAATAAAATACGGTATGGATTTATAAATAATTAGAGTAAATAACTTAAGTCCGGACTTAAGCCCCTTATTAAGGGCTTGACCCCATGTCTGCTGGCAGTCAGTGATATAACGTAGTAGAATAACATAAATACTTCTCTAAGACATTTTTCATAATTACATTGTAATATTAAAATTTCTCCCAAATTTATACGAAAATTAGTTTGGATCTGCTGTTCGGACTAGCGAGGATCGGATTTGCGAGGGTGTACAATATTTTTATATATAATAGTGGTACTATTATTAAGAAAAGTCAATGATATTTAGTCACAGTAGCGGCGTCATCCCAAATTCGGGGGAGGGGGGACTCAAGCCTCCCCGTAATTATAGAGAGCCCTCGTAATTTTGGGAGAGCCCCCTCGTAATTTTGGATAAGCCTTCGCGCATTCTTTTAAATAAGCCTTCGCGCATTCTTTTAAATTGGACAAAAAAAGTTGTAATTTGAGTACGATAGCTTATGTTTTAATGTTTGTTTGTCTTTCTGGCAATTGTAAGTGTATTCTTATTACTCGAAATATTTAAAAGTTAATTTGAAGCGTACCCTTGGCCCCCTCGAAAAAGAGTTTCGGTATTCCCAGCCCCCCATTCTTCGATTCCTGGCGCCGCCCAATTTAGTCATAATTAACAATTCTACAATGGAAATTACCAGTATGACCAAAGGATAGTAAATCGCTTGGCCCGAATATACGAAGTAAATTACTCAATCTGGCCCGCAGGCTGAAAACGTTGCCGACCCCTGGTCTAGATCACAATATGAAAATTCAATAAAATTATTATATAATCTTATATAATTACCTCGCGGTCTTTCTTGAATAAAGAAATAGTTGCCCTAAATGTAAAAGTCTCTCCTTTTTCATCAATGGGTAAGGTATTAGCATTCATTATATCGGAAAATTTTTGCATATCCATAATACCACTACCCTTGGCACTAACTGATTCTAATTGAACGAATTTTCCCTCTGATTCGAACCAAAGTTTCAATTCTCGAGCTTCAGGGAGTTCAGGATTAATAACAAGAGATGAATTAGAGACTAAGTTCAGAGAACAAGTATTGAAGTCAGAAATCTTAAAATAAAAATATTGAATAAAATTAAAGAAGGAAAATAAATGAAGTTACCAGGGTTGGGTTCAAGTACAATTTACTTAAGTATTCTGCAATTAAGTACAGTCTTTGAGTACTTGTACTTAAGTACTTTCACCATTTTTCCATTGTACTTGTACTTGTACTTAATTACTTTCCTCATTTTTCTAAAGTACTTGCACTTGTACTTGAGTACTTGTTACTCGTGACTTTTTTATCCTTCAATATATTTCCAACACACATCATTGATGTACCTCAAATCCCATCTCAAATATAGTAGTGTTACTTAATACTTAGTATATTAGGAATTGTGTTCGTGTCAAGGACTACTGCTACTTTCAATTAAATAGATTTGGGTGATACTATATAAACTATGTTTTTGCAATTTCTACTATTAGTATGAGAGATTCGATTTATCATAAGATTTTGAGAAGTACTTGTAGTTGTACTTAGGTATTTTCCTAATTCTTTCACTGTTCTTGTACTTGTACTTAAGTACTTTAAGTTTACTTGTACTTGTATTGTACTTGAATATCTGAAAAGTAGTAGTACTTGTACTTAAGTACTTTCAAATGTACTTGAACCCAACCCTGGAAGTTACCACATACTTTTGCAAATTTTAGTAGAATGAGAGGGTTGCCAGAAATATTGCAATTGATAGCTTCGGTTCCCCATAAAGTGCAGTTTATTTTTTGTTTACTTCTATCTGCAAGTATGAGGTCTCTTTTGCTTAGTTGACTACCTTTACAACGCACTTCAACGACTTCACATACTTCAACACAAATACCTAAACCAGATAAAATCAAAACAGACAAAGCGAAAAACATATGAATTAAGGTACTAAGAAATATTTCTTGAAACCTGCCATATGAAAGCACCATCCTCACCAAGGCAGGATATCTGTGACGCCTCTGCATGTAAAGATGTGTTAAAAAGATGTAAATTAATATTTTTAATATTTCTCTACATATGGCCCAAATTAGGGATGGGATAATAACGAGAAAAGAAAATAGCCGTTTCCGAAAAGTTATAGCATCCCAAGATAAGCTTGAAAAGTAATTGCTGACTGATCTAATTTTTGCATCATTCTTCTAATAAATAGTCCTATGAACATAGGCGTCGCAAATGCAAAGGTCAATCCTTCGGGCCGCCCGGAAATTCCGGGTAATGTCCGGGTGAACTGCGGGTATAGTATTAGTAGCATAGGGACAACCCTTCCGGGCCGCCCGGACATTTCCGGGCACCCGGGCGGGTTACGACGCCTATGCCTATGAATAATAAACTCAGGTTTCCAGAAAAATTGCTAGTAGATAAATTATATGTGTCTATAGTGTAGCAATGAACTTGGCTCATATCTTACTGATGATCTGAGATGACCAATACCTGAATAAAACTATGATAAGTTAATGTGATTACAAATAATGAAAATAAGACAAATACTCGACCCATTAGTCTTGCTAAAAATATGATAATAAACTCATCCTAATAAATTGAGCATTATATACAAAATAAATACAGTGGAACTCGCTTAGTAAGAACTCGGCATAAGACATAACCTCGGTAACTACGTACTTTTCTCTAATAACCAATTTTTTTATATATGATTGGCTGAATAAGCATTAGAATATTAAACACAAATTTAATGTCAAATAAATAAAAAATATTCATCTAAAATCGGCTGGTAGGGAAACTATAAAACTATTAGCAGGACTCAGTAAGTTTAGTTAGTGTTTTTGAAGTGGTTTGAGGGTTAGAAAAACAGTCAACTCCGCGTAATAAAGCCACTTGTTAATCGGTTTCTCCGCTTAATCGGGTCAAAATTACCAGGATTTATTGGACAGAATTGCAGTTTGGCTTACAATATTTTCGGTCAATCAGTTTCTCCGCTTAATCGGGTCAATACAACCTGGTCACGAGGTGGCTCTATTAAGCGGAGTTGACTGTACTTGTATCTTATCGTTGGAGATTTGTTACCATACAATGGTATATACAACATTGTACAAGTCAGTATTTCGAATAGTAGATATGGATCAGAGATGCTGCGATCCAGACCGGGAACGGAGCTGCCGGGTTAAGGTCGGTTAGGTCCGCTTATTTCAAGAAGGTCTGGACCGGTCCATTGGTCTGGTTCGGTTCATCGGCCTGGACTGATCGAAGATTGGAGGAACTTTGACCGCTTCATCGGTACGTACGGTCCAGTCATATTTAATAAACAAATTCGCACCAAATTTGGAGCGGATTCTAACTTCCGCTCCTCAAAATATATATATATATACAGGGCTTTATCCAGGAGCGCGCAATACGCCTAGAGGCGTATAAATTGGGAAGAGTTATCGTTTAGGAGCGCGAAAACTGCCGTTAAACAAGCAAAAGTACGTACTAACCAAGGTCGGGGGGGGGGGGGGCAGGGGGTGGCTCAGGCCCCCCTTGAATTTTATGTGCCCCCCCTCTGAGGGGTGGCACAAAGGTATGATATTGAGTA